>JARYHS010009186.1:227629582-228366755 GCA_031002005.1 Vandiemenella viatica | reverse complement strand
TTGCCGTTTTAAAACTTGATTTCAGAATTAATCAACATCTTTGCGTGAAACGTCTGGTTTTTAATCCAGATCTTTAATTTTTTTTTCTTGACAGTTAGGTTTACTATTGTATGTATGTTCAGGTTTTATAGTGGGAGAGAAACAAAATAATTACATCAACCGCTCATTGTTGCACTTAATAGTTATAAATTGCTCTTTGGTTTTTCAACAATAAAAATTATTGTAAATGTGTATGAAGGGTTTCCATAGGGTATAAAGATTTTGGCATGGATAATACAGATGTTAGTGAATTGGAGGATGGCGAGGTAATTTTATTTTGTGGACTATTTTATTTAACATTTAAGGTTCTTTAACTATCTGTGTCTTGTTTTCCTTTTTAGAAATTCGATTTTGGTTTGTGAACTGCACGCAAAGTGTTGCGCAAATGACCATTTTCTAATTTTGATACCTACGTTGTTCTTAAGTATTCGCCATTAATGTAATAGTTTATTGTGATTATCAGTTACTAAGTCTGTTGTGTGGTGACATTTTGCAGGATTTATTTATATTCTACCTGCAAAATTGAGAGCCGTGCTAAGACCTCAAAGAATACTTTATCTGGAGCAAAATGATATGGTTTTCCAATATGGGTATTGTGATTTTAATTAAAAGCGAGATTGAGAGCACTAAATTCGCTGATTGATTTGTATAAACTAATTTTTTTCATAAAAATAGGTTTCTGTTGTGAAAGATCTATCTGTCTTGAAATCTCTTATGTTGGTGGCACAAGCTTTGCATGCCAAGCTTTCTAGCAAATGTAGTGAGTGACATTGATTATTGTTTATGCCATATATCAAAAATTGAGGTCCACTGGAGAAAGCGATTCTGCTACATCAACATTCACTCACTGCTGTACCTAGTCAGTTGCAATAAATATTGGGTCTACTGGAGATCGCAATTCCGCTACAACAACATTCAGTAATGGCATCATAATAGTGCTGTAGTCAATCGCAAGATGTAGGCCTATTATTTTCAAGCAATAGTTCCATTCAGGTACAGCCTGGACCATTATTTTCAAGCAAAAATTGGGTTTTAATGCAGCCTGGACCAGCAAGAGACTGTTAAATGTACTTCTGAAAGTATTTTTAGCAGAGTCTTGCGTTTGACCTCTGCAATATTATGACACCAATTTCTGAGGAAATCGTGATCTCCAGTAATCCCGAAATATTATTTTCAAGCAAAATTAGTTTGTAATACATCCTGGACCAACAAAACACCATGAAATGTATCCCAGAAAGTATTTCCTGCAGTATTATGACTCCAATTTCTTTAGGATTCACTATATCCAGTAATCCCAATAATTGTTTGTAGCCTGAATGTTCATAAACCTGAGTTAAAATTACGTATCAGTAACCAAAGGCCTCTGTTAAAGTTGTACATTTTTTACCTATTGATACTTATATTAACCACGAATTTAAATTTTAAAAAGTTTTTTTGTTGTTGTTGTTAAAAGTAGCAATAATTCTACCAATATAGTGTATGATACTAGTTTGGTTTAACTGTATATAGGCCTATAGAATTCAAGGAATTGTTTGAAAAATTTATTGATGACTTATGGTTTTCTGTTTCTGCTGAACTGGTTACTGTTTAGTGCATTCATTCATTTTTTTAAATTTTATATTCTCTATTTTTTTTTTTTTTTTTTTTTTTTTTAGATAAATGTAAAGTTGATAAACCATTGGAGTGGGTCACTTTATTCATTTTCGGTTTGCTATTGTCGGCATATCTGTTTAGCCTTCTTTGTCCGTGGATTAGGTCAATCGTTTTGGTGTGTGTAGAAGTTCACGATACCATTGCAACTAATTTACATCAGATGAGGTAATGGTATCATTATACTGTGTAACAAATCACAAGAATTTTGCTTGTAATTGGTAGTTAGATTGTAACATACGGCTGTGTTGTGCATTAGGTGACATTCACTTTTATAGTGGCCGTGTAATCTGACTGTACACCAATGTAGTTACTCTGAGTGCCACTAGGTAGCATAACCATCGACTGAATTATCAACGAAGTCATGAGAGAGACATTATCTGCTTTATGTAATGTTATCCATCAGTTTGCGGTAGTTTTGAAAGAATAATGTTCTATTCATAAAATATTAACACTGTTGACAACAAACCAAAATTAAAAAAATTAAAAACCGCAATTTGAATTCTGATGTGTGGCAAATGAGCCCTGGACCACAGTATAACCTAACTGTAGGCCTATACACACACACGTTGTGTGGATGCTGCTATAAATCATCTAATCTGTTGTCGTTATTGTGGTACAGGCTTCATTATGCCATAAATAAAATAAAAGAATTTGTACCATCATGTGCAGAATCAATCCTGGACCACAGTGCAACCTAACTGTACACACGTCTTTCAATCTCATTGGTAAAATTGATAATTTTTGTTTTTAAATTTAAAAGTAAATTTATTAAATGCTTTTATAATGTCTCTCACAGTTTCCTCGATGATTCAGTTGATGGTTATGCTACCTAGCGGCATTCAGAGTAGGGTTGTTCCATGTCAAATCAACCAATTCTACTATATGATTTGAACCTTGACCTCTCCGATTTGGATGAATTTTTTTTTTTTTCAGGTAATGTACCCACCACACTAGTTTAAATTTGAAATTTCAAATTTTTCTGACTTTTGGTTTTTGAGTTTCAAGGGTTTAAAAATCAAAAAATTGACTGTTTTTGATCGATTTATGATCATTTTAAGGGTAATATCTAGATCGCGATACCGCTGCAACCACTTACCGCCTCCCGATGTAAACACTTCCAGATGGAGAGAGTATGACGTCACTTTGTTTCCGTGTGTGACGTTTTCAGCCTTCGATCGATTTGAGAAATTCACTTTAGGCCATAGAACGTAACCAATACTACTAATAATAAAAAAAAAATTACGGATTAAAAAAGTTAAAGAAAATTATTACTTGTACAATTACTAATATTATTATAATATGTACAACATTCCAAATTGATAAATGATATCGTTCATTAGCGTTAACGTTATTAGTCACAATTCCTTTGATTTGTATTTGATTCCGTTCTATATTTCATCGCGTGGCTGAAATTGGTATTAAAATCATTCATACGAAATAAAATATTTATTAAAACAAGATTTCGTCAATAACCGTTTGCGTTTAGGTTGAAACGCAGCCTGGACCATACTAACAATGATAGATACGATTTGGAAATTGGGTTTCAGCAATATCGTGTGCGACGGTTACGTTTCACTATGGTCCAGGCTGCATTAAGATGTAAACAACGATAGATACGACATTAGGTATCCGCAATAAGTGTTTGATAGTTACGTTTCAGTGTGGTCCAGGCTGCATCAAAACCTCATCGCAAATGAATTTATTCCTGTACTACTGGTGCAAAATTAATGATTTCTCGATATAAGACGTATTAGTGATGGACTTCTTTCCGTGACATTTAAAGCTGCGAGCGGAACGTATACGTCACATTCAGCATCGTAGCACGTGACGTCATACTCTCGCCATCCGGAAGTGTTTACATCGCGAGGCGGTAAGTGCTTGCAGCGGTATCGCGATCTAGATATTACCCATTTTAAAATGCTGTAACTCAAAAACTGTACAACCTAGAGAGCTCAAACTTGTACCAATGTTTTCCACTAAAAATTCCCTTCTATTTGATATGTAACATGACTATACTACCTAAATTTGAAACTTTTTAAAAAATCCCAAATATTTTTTTTGAAATTTCCAAAATACATACCCTCGGATTTTTTTTATAAAAATTATATGTGTTGTCCAGTCTAACTGTCTACAGACATGCAAAATTTCAAGATGGGATCTCAATGGGTTCTTGTATTAAAAAATATTTTACTACCAGAATACACGCTAGTGAGCTGGAAAGCAGACTATTTCTAGGCTATGAATACTACATAATTCTAATAAACTTAAAATTATTAAGTTAGCCTTTTTATGTAACCTCTTGTTGCTTGTTAATTCCTTAAATGAAATAGTGTTGTTTTAATTTAATTTTCGTGATTCTTTTAACTATGCATCAGAAGGAAGTGAACACATTTTAATTGGTAATATACATGATAAAAGTTATATTTCGAATAAAGCCACTCACCTTCATCCTTAGTTTTAAATGGCAGAGATTATCTTGATTTTCCAGTGTTATTTGTAATCATTTATAACAAGTTCCTTATAATAGAAATTGGCCAAAGTAATCTCACTTGGGAAAAATATTAACTTGTTGATATTTGCGTGGATAGAACTGTATTTCTAATAATGTTTATATTTTTATTATTTACAAAGTGAATCCCACAAAAACAATCCTTGTTAAAAATACGCCAAATCTCGTGTTCATGTAGTGACAAAAAGTTATGAGATCTTCTGAGCCAAGTCTACACTTTACTTCACTTTATGAAACAGAATGGTTTCTCTCGGTGTCATAGATCGTTTAGTTAGGATAAAAAAATCTGATGACTTTGCCATTATGCAGGCCATGTTTTAGTTAACCTATATAAATACCTTAAATGTGTTGCTTTATCAAACTTATAAATACTTAAAAGCCAAGATTTCACAAGTATATATTATTCCCTCAATTTCAGTAAAAATTATGATGTGTGTAATGGTCAAGTCAACAGATTTTTTTATCCTAAATAAACGATCTATGACACTGAGAGAAACCATTCTGTTTCACAGAGTGAAGTGAATACACGCTGTAAAGTGAAGACTTGGCGCAGAAGATGATGTCATAACTTTTTGTCACTACATGAACACGAGACTTGGCCTGTTTTTACAAGGATTGTTTTTGTGGGATCTCATTTCTTTGTGTAAGTTTATCGCTTATTCTGAATCGCTTCTCAAATGTAATTATTCCATTTGAAAATCACTGGATAAGAACATTTCAGAATTTAAGACATCAATATACATTACTAACAATGCCCCACATGCTGAAAATTTAGGTAGCGTTACATATCAAATTGAAGGGAATTTTTAGAGGAAAACAATGGTGCAAGTTGTACAAAAACTCAAAATCTAAAAGTCAGAAAAATTTCAAATTTAAAATAGTATTGGTGGGTACATAACCTGAAAAACAAAGTTCATCCAAATCTGAGAGGTCAAGGTTCAGACTGTTAGTTGATTTGAGATGGAAAGAAAGACCCAGTATCTACGTTGGTGCACATTCAGCACTATAAAAGTGGATGTCACTTAGTGCACAACACAGCTGTAACATACCCTAGATCAGCTTAACACCTCTGTAACAACTTTCCAGATTAGTTCCAGCACTGCCAAACTGCTTCAGAAAGTAGTTACAGTGATATCTTGCTGGTCCAGTTTGTATTACAATCTAACTACTGTTTGAAAATAATATGTCTTGTGATTGACTACCACAGTGTTTTGACATTAACTCGTGTAGAATGCAATAGTTATGCCCTATTTGATACAGCTGTACATATGTCCATGTTCTCCCTTTCATCTTGGTCAATACTGAAGAGCACATTTGGAAAATCTGGTTTTTCTATACTTTCTAAATGTTATGTATATTTTTGTTGTAACTTGGATTTTACTGAGTGAGGCCTGATATTTCCAACTCGTAGCTAATTTTGTATGGATGGAGGCTCTCCCAGTGTTTGGTTTGGTACTTTGGATCTTTTCCAGAAGTGAACAGTCATTAATTTGTCTCGTTTTACTATATGTCGTTTAAAAAACAACGTTTACACTGTACTGAGCTTTTTTAAACTTTAGTACGTTGCATGAGCAAAAATTAGGTTTCTATCTGTCTATAAGTTGACCTCCCATATCTGTCCAAAATACGACTTCTTGAATTTTAAAATATGAAATTACGTGTTAAATTTTTCATACTGGCTTTAGCTTGCAATATCTTTAAACTTTTTAATATGATTTCCTTATTACAAAATTTATTATCTTTTGACTGTTCCTTATCCTGAATATCTTTCAAAGTTGGGAAAATATTGACTTTAGCGAAGTTATATCGAAACCAAATATTGCATATCCAGATGTCATTTTGTGTCCGTTTACAGCTGTTTAGATAGATTTAGAATTTACTATTTAAACTTGGTTTATTATCTGAATTAACTGTTTAGCTTTCTTTATTTGTTGAATTAACTGCGTAAATGGCTCTGAGGCTGCGGTATCGTGTGGTTCATCTATGCCCGCTATACTGTAAACAAACTTCGGTATGCAAATTTACGAAATTCTAAGGTAGCTTAAGGGGCCTGTAGAAGATCAAATTTGTTTGACAAGTTTGCTGGTCAAACATCACGTTTCCATCAAACAACAGCGCAAACGCTCAAATCTGAGATCAAACAAATTTGTCAAACTTGCCTTTAGTTTCGATTGTTGCCTTGTCAGGACATGATGCGTGCCGCAATGAGGAATAAAGACAACACATTTTTAGCATTGACTCTAGCACTATGTGTTAAGAAAAAAAAAGTAGACATTCGTATAGACTATAGCGAATGACTGAAATTAAAAGATATGTATATATATATATATACACATGAAAATTTATTATGAGAAATATCACACACGGAACCAGATGATTATACTAATTTCATGCGGGTGGGACATAAAACTTTTGAAAGATTATAGCCAGTGCAAATTATGTTTTTCATATGGTTTATGTCGGTACAAATTTCAGAATGTCAGGTGGGGGAGTGATTAAAAATACAACATTTTGGAATTTGTTTGAAAATAATCAGTTGCAGATTCCAGATCCAGAGTAATTGCAGAATACTAACAAAAAATGCCCTCCGTATTTGTAGGAGATGAACCTTTCCAGCTGCTACTAAGTTTTATGAAACCTTATAATAACTAAGTGTTAAATGTAACAGAAGAATTTCCAATTATTGTTTATCTCGCGCGGGTTATTGAAAACGTATTTGGCATTCTCGCAAGTAATTTTAATATTTTTCAGAAACCCATATAATCATCTCTAACAAAAGCAAGAAGTTATGGTATGTTGCCATTTACGCAATTTACTTACCAAAAAAAATACATCCGATTTGGAGAAGAAGACATGGAAGATGGTGTTATGGGGACTATTATACAGGATTCTTGGAGAAATGAGCCAAACCAGATGCTAATATTTAATATCTTTATATATAAAGATGAATGTATGTTTGTTTGTTTGTTTGTCCTTCATACAAATCCAAAGCTTTTATCCGATTTCGATGAAACTTTGCACACTTATCCTTTGAAACAAGGAGAAAAATACTGTCTACATTTGGTTGAAAAATTATCTGTATAAATAACACATGTTGTCTCATAACTTCGAAATACGGCAATAGACAGACACATTGGATATGGAAGTCTCCGTACTGTGTTTACGTGTAGTGGACTGGCAGCTCAGTAGTTAAAGCGCTTGCTTACGAACGTTGTGGTCTCTGGTTCAAATTTCCGTGGAGGCTAAGATTTTTTAAAAATTGTTTTTCATCGTAAGAGTCAGGCCTGGGTCGTAGGTTATTCGGATTGAATGTTAAACTGTAGATATTAGAAAGTTAGGGGTGCAATGCGAGGCAAATCGTAGGTAGTCTTGCAATGTTGTAGGTGTACACTTTTTTACATTATAATGATCCCTCAGCAGTGGTGTAGCTAGGTCAACAAGGGCCCCGGTGCAAAAAATTTATTTCGGGCCCTCAGGCCAGACGGGCAACCTTTTTTTTGCTTTGTGTGCTGGTAGGGGCCCCCTGAACTGAGGATGAGGGCCCTTGAATTATTCTTTAGGGGCCCCTGAGCAGTGGTTGGGGCCCCCCTGAGCACAGCGAGGGCCCTTGGTGAGGGGCTCTTGTGCTCTGAGGGGCCCCTTAGACGACGGTAGAGCTAAAAAAAAAAGGTCGCCAGTTTGCCGTGAAGGCTCGTGGGGCCCTCTAAATTGCGCTTGAGGGCCCCTAAAGGTGCGCTTTGGGGCCCGTTGAGGTATGCTTGGGGGCCCCCTGAGCGTGAGGGCCCCGGTGCACTGCACCGCCTAGCCCCATAGTAGCTACGCCCCTGTCCCTCAGGTGTTGTTCGCAGTCAGTGTGTGAGTGTGAATCACAGTAATATTATTATAAATACGGAAGTAAGTCTCTGTCTTTTGTTATGTTTTGATGACTAAATGGCTATATCGTAGTGATGGAATTTTATAAGGAAATCTGTATGAAGGGCGCGGGATATTTTTTCCAGTATGATTAACAGTTGTAGTCACGAAATTATGAGACCTTATCGAATGGTGACAGAAATATGTTGGAAATTGATTCTCTTCAAGAGACAGGTTTCTGTCATATTATTCCGACTCGATATTGTTTGGGACCAATCCTTCGTTACCAACAACTTTCTATATTTAATTCTGGCAAAAAAATTCTTAATCCACGCGTATGAAGTCGCAGGTACGAGCCAGTATTTAATAAAATTGTAATGGAGTGCACGCTCTGGTGACAATTTCCCTAAACACCCATCTTCCCCCTTTCCTGCACCCACCTACATTTGCCCTCTACAAATTTTAACTTTAAATTCTTTCAATGTTTTTGGTAAATTTGGCTAAATATTCAACTTATTTGATTCTTTAGATTTAATTTTCGTAGCACTGGCAGATCGCAATATATGGAGATGAACTGTAAAAGGAATTCTTCGTCAGATAAATTATGTCCACTCAGCGAACGGCGATGCGTTCTCCATGCTTACTAGGCGATAACTGAAATAATGTTTGACTAATACCACCACACACCTTCAAACTTATTTGACAAACGTGCCGTCAATCAGAAATTCCATCAAACACGTCAAGTGTGTGATTGTGTGACAAACACATCAAGCAATACCGCAGACTCTCAAATAATTTGACAAACAATTTGACCATCTACAGGCCGCGTTACACCCTCTTCCACCCTTCTTCTATCTCATTGTTTGTTACTGTAATTTCACTCCCATAAACCAATGTTGGCCTGGCCACTATTTTATAAAATCTGATCTTTGTTTCTTTTCAAAGTTTCATGAAACTTCTTCTTATAAAACCACAAATTGCTTGAAACTATATAATTTCTTTTCAAAACCAGGTTCCCTATCTAAATATCATTTTCATTCCAGATAACTAAACTGTCTTGTCAGTGAATATCATCTTCTCTGATGAAGGTATTCAAGGATAGCTCTTCCATATTTAAACAATCCTTTGTTCAGACTATATGGACCTGTTACTTTCATGTTCTTTTGGGAGAAAAGGGACCTTCATGGGGAATGTTTTTTCTTCCTTCAGAGGGCTCTTCTGCAATAAATGTTTTCTTACTTGCTTCTGTATTGGAGCACCAAAAGTTTTTATGGTAGTTTAGCCATTACTTATCTTCAGTGCCTTTTTCTTTTCTGTTTAAGTGTTTCAGTAGTTCGTACGCCACAAGGAATTGTGGCTTAACAGTTTGTGTCAAATAAAGAAACTTTTTTTCGTTGTGTATGATGAGAACTTGTACTATAAAGTATACAATTTTATAAATCTTTCAGATAAGTTTAGTGTTTAGTTGACAGGCTCTTAAATTCCCTAGAAAGAGTATTTTTCCAAGCATGTGTTCTGACATCATAAGTGTGAGAGATGGTAAAAAAAAAGTGAAATCATACAAAAAACTGCAGTATAAGTAAGCCATGCAGTAAGTTACACAGAAAGGCTGAGAGAAGCATAAGTCCAGGTCATGCATTAATTACGACAGTGGTTCAAGGCTCATAAGTATCCAGCTACACATCCGTAATCAAACAAGCAATACTGGTACTTTATGTTCAGAGTTTATTTTGGAGCTTCTACATACAGATCATACTGCTACTCAACAACATTTAACTAAGTAGTCTTTTAATAGCTCGGCACAACTAGTGACGGGCGATCTTAACCTCTTTAGCAATTTGAAAGGTTTATTTAATTATGCCATCTCTGGACCCATCAATTACTGCTTCCCACCTTGTAGTTAGACCTCAATGGCAGCATGCTGTATGTTATCCGTGGGCTACTCGGAGCACTGTCCCAGGATCAGCGCCACACTTGGGGCTGGCGTCAGGTGGTGAGTCAGTATCGGACAAAAATGACTTCTTGGAATCGCTGCAGGGATCTTATAAAGCCTAATCTCCCGCCAATGATCCAGGATTTGGGTCTCGACTTGCTAAAACCTATGAGGGTTGATGTGCTCCATTGCTGGGTGCCTTTTCAGTACTTGCCAGTGGTCCACTAAAGCGATCATTGCCTCGGAGCTTCGCAATAATATGCGCTTGTTGTCACTAGTTGCGGTTATGTAATAGGTGTACTTTTTACAAATACTTAAGCTAAAAGGAAAACTGGGGTACAGTAGAAGCAAGTTCTAAGATTAGTACTGAGAGGACAGATTAAGAAAAACAATAATACCCTATAGACTTAGAAAATTTTTAGTATCTTGTACCATCAAACAGTCAGGTCTAATTTTGAGAACGAATAATTTAATATCTATAAAAAAAGCAGGTGAATATAATAAAAGTAAAGAATCATGAGTAATGAGCATCAGGAAAAAGGGCGTGAGATAGGGTTATCGTCTATCCCTAATGCTATTCCAATCAAGGAAGTAAAAGAAAAATTTGAAGGTTCAAGGAGAAACTATGCTGCAATTAGCTGGTGAGATTGTTGAATTAATAAACAGGTGTGAGCTTATTGCAAAATTATTGAATGGCAGGAAAATAATAATGGGAGAAAATTATAAATATTAATTGTTGCAGAAATGGTAGGAATAACAGTAGGCCTAGATCTTCAAATATATAAAAATCCATGTGAGTTTGTTTGTTTGTACTCTACACGCTCCTAAACCGTTCATTCATCTGATTACAGTCAAACTTTGGTGAGTTGTCAAGTGCGCGTCCCAGATGGTTCCTAAGAAATAAAATTTCCAAAAAACACCCCCTCTGCCCCTTAACACTCATAATTTAATAATAATAATAATAAAAAACCAACAGATTTTATCTAATTTCTACGGAAATTTGCACACGTATACTGTAAAACAAACAGATAAATACTTCCTAAATATGGTTTCCAACCCCTCTCCCTCTTCCCACCCCCTTAATTTTTACATAAACCCAGACTTTTTATCAGATTTTGATGGAACTTTGCACATGTATACTTGAAAATAAAATAGAAGAATACTAGACATTAGTTTTACAGAAACCCAATCCCTCTCCCCTTTTCCACCTCAAAACCACTCCCTCTTCCCCCTTACACCCCTTAATTCAAAAACCCACATTTTATCCGATTTTGATGGAAATTTGCACACATATACTTTAAAACAAACAGAATAATACTACCTACAGATGGTTTCCAAAAACGCATCCCCTCCCCTTCCTACCCCTTAATTTTTACACAAACCCACATCTTCTATTCAACATGCTGTAGACATTAGTTTTACAAAAAAAAACCAATTCCTCTCCCCTTTTCTACTCCAAAACCACCCCGTCACACCCCATAATTTATAAAAACCGATTTTGATGGAAATTTGCACACATATACTTTAAAAGAAACAGAAAAATACTGCCTCCATATGGTTTCAAAAACCGCAACCCCTCTCCCCCTTCCCACCCCCTCAATTTTTTACACAAATCCACACTTTTTATCCTATTTCGATAGAACTTTACACACATACACTTAAAAAAAAAATACTGTAGACATTAGTTTTACAAAAACCCATTGCATCTGCCCTTTTCCACCCCGTCATTATTGTCAGTGTTCTGTATACAAAGCTACAGTTCCTACTGCACCACACCTGTTCCACCCCTCTTGAGACTGATTTACACATGCAACTTTTCTGTGTTTAGCATATATCTCCATAACAAACTCAGATTTTTTTGTATATATGCTGATTGGAATCACCAAAAACATTGCATATTGCAATAAACTTTAAAATTGAATGAAACAGTAATTAAAATTTATACATAAATATCTAATTTTTACTAGATACAAACTTTCAAATATATTCATTTAATCTATAGGTGTACACAAGTCTAGCAATAGTGAGCATTGCCTGGTCAGCTAGTTAAACATAAAAATAGAATCAGCCATAATAGCAAAACTAACTGAATTGTGTTATGTTGGAAGTAAAATTGCAAGCAGGGTTGTAATTGAGGTCATCTTTGTGGATGCAGATGTTGTGGTCAGTTCATTACATCCACGGAAGTGGAGGTGGAAAGATAAATTTATAATTATTTAAATTTCAATATATTGTTTAAAATAAAAATATACTTAGTTGTTCTTAATTTTTTCACAGATTTTGCATTTTGCACAACCTATTTCCATATAATACTGCCACGTTGATTTTATTTTTTGTTTTAGCTTTCAACAATAAAGAAAGTAAGGATTATGTCACAAGTGAGTTAAATTATTCACCTAATTACACACGTACCAGCAGAACAATCTTTGTCATGTGAGCTTTGTGGAGTTAATAGCATAAGGCCATGGCACTTCATCATGCTCACCTCTGCCTTTCCACCACTCTAACAGCCTATTTACTGTCCAACTTGAAGGACCTCTAATAATCCGATTTTTTGATGTACGACTGGTTGGGTCGTGCATGGGGATTGAGGAATCCATGTAGGACATGTTGGATGTTTTTGGGTTCCTGCACAGGCCCCTCCTATGCAAAATCCTACTGCATTTGTTTGTGATTTGATGGATTGTCGTCTACAAGTGTTTCGTAAGGACATTGGTATGCCATGGAAAAGTACGAGTGAAGAGGACTGGTTGGAACATCGCCTTGGGCCCTTTTTAGTAGTCTGTATGGGTGAGTGCATCATACAGGTAACAATGAAAGGAAAGTAAAGCTGCGAGGCAATAATTACATAGATAAGTAAGGGAAAATACACCCAACACTCACCAAAGTTGAAGGGAGGAAGGCAGCAGCAACACAAAACAATTTTGTGTTGCTGCTGCTCTTCTCCCTTCAACTTTGGTGAGAGTTGGCTGTATTTTCCCTTTCTTTTCCATGTGGGGAGTGCATCATACGGTAGTCCTACTGGGAGGTAGTACAAGTTGCATTGTAAATAGGCAAATTTACTCTACACAAAAGTTCAAACTTTTAAATTCGTCACTTACGTAACAATACCAATCAATTCATTGTTAATTTTTATGCAGGACCATAAAAGGGGGAGGGGGAACGTAGTTCGCTAGGCGACAATGGGCTGAATTTTGTATAAAGATAAAAAAATAAGGTGCATAACACATATATATTGCATTGTAAATAAAACCTCTGTTATACATCCCCTTTAAAGGTTGGGGAATTCGAGCCAGGATTTCAGATGGAAATTCCACATTCGCCGGTGCGGAGGTGGAGCTGCGTTATAATCCTAATTGTAACTGATGTATGAAGCAATAATGATGTCAAACAGGATGTGCCTTCTTGAAAATTTGAAATCTTTTATCTTAAAACCAACGTTGGAGATTGGGACAAGTGAAAAACATATGAGATGAACTAAAACATATACAATATTTCGGTTTCATGTGACTATGAATGTACAATTTGGTTTGGGATGTGTGTTGAAGTTTACCCTTTGACTGTCTAGGCAGCAGAAGATAGGGTGGGGGAGGAGGTGGCGGGCTGAACTATTAAGAAGTGGATATATCGATGATGAACTATTAAGAAGTTAACATTTTGATAGTTCACTTTTTAACGGACAAATGTTAATAAATTATAAACTGTAACTAACCAATTTTATGGCAGGGGGATTGTGATAGCAAATAATAAACAAGTACAAATGCAAGTATACAATATTTTGCTTACCCTTAGATATATCGAAGACTGCACGAGATTCTTGCAGGCGTAGAATGGCCTCCTACAGCAAGTAGATGAAGGCGGGTCTTAGTTGAAGGAGTTAGTCCAGATGAGACAAGATAACTTTATTTTTTAAAAAAAGGCCTAATTTTGCATCCTGCACAACAGTTGAAATCTTATCAATTAAACTGATTCTGTTGCCACAGTTCCTACCCTGGTCATATTACCAGTCAAACATCAAAACTGAAACTACTGCACACCTGCATTTCGTCAATCTAACTTTGACTTGCTAGTTATGGGAGTGTTAATTGCTTCTTATACTAGTTAAAAAGTATATCCAAATGTAAAGACACTTATGAATGTAGTCCTCTCAGAAAACTAATGGAGTAAACATGGTGTTTTGGCACAATATTTCAGCAAACTTTTTGCCAATATCTTCAGGTAAAGTACTGACAGGTTGGAAGACCTGAACTTTATAGCTGGCCAAGAGAGTGCTGTGTTTACTTGATTAATTTCCAGATAAGAAAACATTTTAATATATATTTCCAAGAAAGACTTATGGAGATCGAAAACCTTTGTAAATGGTAGATAAATGAGAAGTTCTCCATTACATAAACAAATGTTTCAATTTTCAGATTGGAGATTACACACCTTTGGAGAGACCTGTCACTTACACTGGAGCAAAGGTTAGTTTGGATCTTGTGAACAGTGATGATGGTGCTGACAGTTTGTCAGACAGTGAAAGTGATGACAGTGACTCACCATGCTTCAAGATAAAGAGGCAGAAGTTTCAAAATGATTGTAGTGGATCATTTGGGAACAATAATGTGCAAAACATTAGGAGGAGTAAATACAATATATGGTGTTCAGAAATTCAAGAATCTGCTCTAACTGACAATCTAATAAACATTGATGTCACTAACAAGAACCTTGATCGCAGCAGGTGAGTTTTATATGCTGTATTTGAAGAACAGAAAAAATAATTCTCTTACAGTGATTTTTTAAACCTTTTTTGCTTCTATTGCCATATAACTGTTTATAATTATACATTTTTTTTTATATATTCATGTCTAGTGCAATTTTAAAACTATTGTTGCACATTCGTAATTTTGAAAAGTTTCTGCTAAGGTTTTGGAGCTATTAATCAAATTGCTGTATCTCCCTGTAGTACAATTTGGTCTCTAATGCATCAAATAAAAGTCAGTCAGTTCTTATAAATTTTTATTTATATTATTGTTATAAATATGGAAGCTAATCGCTATACGAATGTGTTATCTAATCTTATATCTTTAAACAAGCAATTCTTGTGTGTATATATATATATATATATATATATATATATATATATATATATATATATATAAAAATAAGATAGGATAGGGAAAATAAACAGTTACCCGTCACTTACCACAGATGAAGGCAGGAGGGCGAGACACGTAAAAACACAAAAACAAAAGAATTACACAATATTTCGACTTTAGTCTTCCTCATGTAGGAGGCGAGACATATGGCAGGGGGAAAGATGTGGTCACATCCGAGCCTGCCACATGAATATATATATATATATATATATATATATAGATTGTTTGGAAACAAAGGCGCTGAGAGCGGATATATTAGACATTGGGATAGGAGAAAAACCACCGCTTACCAAAGATGAGGGCTCCAGCGGCGTCAAAACACGAAAAAACACACAAACACAAACATAATACAAATTTTCGAGCTTAGCTCTTCATCAGGTTGTAGGATGAGGTGGTTGCCCCGCGGAAGCTAGCAACCAACTGAGGAGACCTCACGGGGTGCACATGGTCGGCTGGTCGGGGTGGAGAGGGGGGGGGAGAAACAACATGGCGGGAGGCGGGGGTGGGGGTGGGAGGACCTAAGCCCGAAAATGATAATTAGACTGCACAGTGGAAACGCGGTTGCGGTCATAAGGTCACTGGCATAAAACAAACCAAGGAAAACACGGGGGGGGGGGGGATGGAATCTACTGAAAACGATCTATAAGTGCCCCCATAAAAAATTATTCCACACGCAAAATTATTGAAAATATTACACACGAAAAAATACTACACACGGAAAAAATATAATAATATAAAACACACGGGAGAAAAAAATTTATAACAATAGATCTAAGTACAAAAAGAGAAAGCTTTGGTGAGCGATGGTTTTGTGTGAAATGATGGCAGGTAAGGGGCAAGGGTCAGAGGAGAGAGGAAAATTGGAGCTATCTTAAATTTAGTCCAGGTGGTTGTCTGGTCCCCAGTTGGTACTGAAAGGCCAGTTCCCACCTCCTCAGATCTGAGATGCTGCTTTTGTCTGGGAGTACTTTGATGGCGCAGACTGTGAAGCAGGTGTTGAAATTGTTGGTGTTATGAGTGGTGGCATTAAAAGAAACAGGGTGGTCGGGGTTCTCAGTCCAGACCGATTGTCTGTGTCCATTCATCCGGATGGCCAGTGGATTTGTGGTCAGACCTATGTAGGAGGCTGGGCAGTGGTTGCAGGTAAGTTGATAGATCAGGTGAGAAGTTACGCAGGTAGCCGATCCAGTGATATAGAAGCTTTCCCCTGTTACGGGATTGGTGAAGGTGGTCGAAGGCGGGTGCATCATGCAAAGTTTGCAACGGGGCCTGTTACACGGAAAGGATCCTTGGGGCTGTCTTGCGGGCTGAGGGGTTCCATGTTTATGGACCAAGAGTTGGTTCAAGTTGGGGGGTCTACTGAAACAGGTTCTGGGGGGCTGGGAAGGATTTGTGGTAGGAGTGTTTTCATTTCCGGGCAGGCTCGGAGGAGATCATATCCTTGTCTTAGGATCCTGTTGATGGATTCTAAGCCAGGGAAGTAGCGGGTGACCAAAACTGGGCTTTGGTTGGTTCTTGATGGTTGTGGGGTGTTGATGGATTGTGTCGGTACTGATGTGGCTCGTGTAACTTGTTTATGAACTAAATCAGGGGGGTAATTGCGGGATATTAGGGCTTCAGAAATGTTATTAGTGTACTGCTTAAGGGAGCAAATGTGCCTGCCCCGGATTCCCAGGCTGTATGGGAGGGCGCGTTTGATGTGATTAGGATGGCAACTGTCGTAGTGGAGGTATTGTTGTAGATTGGTGGGTTTTATATGTACCGAAGAATTGATGCCGCCATCAGAGAGGGACAGGTCGACATCTAGGAAAGTGGCCTGGGTGTGGGAGTAATTCCATGTAAATTTCAAAGTGCTGGCATTATTGAGGTTATTGAGGAAAAGGAGGTTGTCTTTCCCGTGGGTCCAGACCATGAAAATATCGTCAATGAATCTGACCCATAGCAGGGGTTTCAAAAGGGCTGCAGCTAAGAAGGACATTTCTAGGCGGCCTAAGTATAAGTTGGCGTATGAGGGAGCCATGCGGGTGCCCATGGCAGTGCCGCTGACTTGTCGGTAGATTTTGCCATCAAAGGTGAAAACGTTGTTAGTTAAAATTAGTTCAGCCAGGTAGACTAGGAATGATCTGGACGGGAGGGTATTAGGAGGACGCTGGTCTAGAAAATGTTCCATGGCGCTGAGGCCATGGCAGTGGGGAATATTGGTGTATAGGGAGGTCACGTCAATCGTAACCAGAAGGGAGTCAGGTGGAAGAGGCACGGGAACTGTGGATAAACGGGAAAGAATTGTGGATAAATTTCTTTCCCGTTTATCCACAGTTCCCGTGCCTCTTCTACCTGACTCCCTGCCATGGGCACCCGCATGGCTCCCTCATACGCCAACTTATACTTAGGCCGCCTAGAAATGTCCTTCTTAGCTGCAGCCCTTTTGAAACCCCTGCTATGGGTCAGATTCATTGACGATATTTTCATGGTCTGGACCCACGGGGAAGACAACCTTCTCCTTTTCCTCAATAACCTCAATAATGCCAGCACTTTGAAATTTACATGGAATTACTCCCACACCCAGGCCACTTTCCTGGATGTCGACCTGTCCCTCTCTGATGGCGGCATCAATTCTTCGGTACATATAAAACCCACCAATCTACAACAATACCTCCACTACGACAGTTGCCATCCTAATCACATCAAACGCGCCCTCCCATACAGCCTGGGAATCCGGGGCAGGCACATTTGCTCCCTTAAGCAGTACACTAATAACATTTCTGAAGCCCTAATATCCCGCAATTACCCCCCTGATTTAGTTCATAAACAAGTTACACGAGCCACATCAGTACCGACACAATCCATCAACACCCCACAACCATCAAGAACCAACCAAAGCCCAGTTTTGGTCACCCGCTACTTCCCTGGCTTAGAATCCATCAACAGGATCCTAAGACAAGGATATGATCTCCTCCGAGCCTGCCCGGAAATGAAAACACTCCTACCACAAATCCTTCCCCAGCCCCCCAGAACCTGTTTCAGTAGACCCCCCAACTTGAACCAACTCTTGGTCCATAAACATGGAACCCCTCAGCCTGCAAGACAGCCCCAAGGATCCTTTCCGTGTAACAGGCCCCGTTGCAAACTTTGCATGATGCACCCGCCTTCGACCACCTTCACCAATCCCGTAACAGGGGAAAGCTTCTATATCACTGGATCGGCTACCTGCGTAACTTCTCACCTGATCTATCAACTTACCTGCAACCACTGCCCAGCCTCCTACATAGGTCTGACCACAAATCCACTGGCCATCCGGATGAATGGACACAGACAATCGGTCTGGACTGAGAACCCAGACCACCCTGTTTCTTTTAATGCCACCACTCATAACACCAACAATTTCAACACCTGCTTCACAGTCTGCGCCATCAAAGTACTCCCAGACAAAAGCAGCATCTCAGAACTGAGGAGGTGGGAACTGGCCTTTCAGTACCAACTGGGGACCAGACAACCACCTGGACTAAATTTAAGATAGCTCCAATTTTCCTCTCTCCTCTGACCCTTGCCCCTTACCTGCCATCATTTCACACAAAACCATCGCTCACCAAAGCTTTATTTTTTTGTACTTAGATCTATTGCTATAAATTTTTTTCTCCCGTGTGTTTTATATTATTATATTTTTTCCGTGTGTAGTATTTTTTCGTGTGTAATATTTTCAATAATTTTGCGTGTGGAATAATTTTTTATGGGGGCACTTATATAGATCGTTTTCAGTAGTTCCATCCCCCCCCCCATCCCCCCGTGTTTTCCTTGGTTTGTTTTATGCCAGTGACCTTATGACCGCAACCGCGTTTCCACTGTGCAGTCTAATTATCATTTTCGGGCTTAGGTCCTCCCACCCCCACCCCCGCCTCCCGCCATGTTGTTTCTCCCCCCTCCCTCTCCACCCCGACCAGCCGACCATGTGCACCCCGTGAGGTCTCCTCAGTTGGTTGCTAGCTTCCGCGGGGCAACCACCTCATCCTACAACCTGATGAAGAGCTAAGCTCGAAAATTTGTATTATGTTTGTGTTTGTGTGTTTTTTCGTGTTTTGACGCCGCTGGAGCCCTCATCTTTGGTAAGCGGTGGTTTTTCTCCTATCCCAATGTCGAATATATATATATATATATTTGTTTGTCATCCCAGCCGCCTTCATCTGTGGTAAGTGTTGGGTCATATTTCCCTATCCTTCCTTAATTTTATTGCCTTAAAGCTTTTTCCTGCTCATTGTTATTATATATATATTTGGGATCTCAGAAATGGCTCAAATGATTTGGGTGAAATTTCATATTTAGATAATGTTTTGCTTTTTAAATTTACTTAAATAGATGTCTTCCCTTACAAGAAATCTTGTATTTGGAGTCTCAGAAACGGCTCTTTACACCATCTTGTAGAAGTTTCAGATACCGACTAATGTTAGTTATGTTCTCTTTGTTTATAGCAAGGAACTCTTATATATTTAAACAAATAATTTTTGTTCACTAGCTGTCCTGTGCAAGTAGTATCAAGGTCAGTCACTGAATGGTGCCGTAATATAATAATTTGGAAATAAGTAAATGCAAGTATTTATCAATAAAAGGTATTTTATTTTGAAGAGTAGTAATAAATGTCACTTCTACTGTAAAAAGTCATTATCATTAAATTGTAGGACTACATGTTTAATTGCAAAACATTTAAAAAATATTAGCTTTTTTCAGATGTCCTTTTTTCAATCTTCTTTGCTTTACAAAACTTCGTTGAAACAATATTAGCAGTTATAATGTGATCATCGTTGACATTTTGACTGTATGTGTCTTTAAGATAAAATAAATATTAATGAATTTACAAACTCATGAAAAAGCCTCGTACAGGTGTCCATACGAAAAAATAGGTTCTGATAAATAAAATCCAGCATTTTGAAGCATCAGACCTTGTGCTTTATCAATGTTCATAACGAAGGTTACTTCAATTTGGAATTGTTTTCTTATCATTTTTAAAGGCGTGGTTAATCAGAGGATGTGAGGTATGAGCATATTTTTATTGGAGTTAATGATTTTAGCACTGTGTACTTGTCTAAGTGAATACCACAAATCTTACACCATTAATTAATCCCTGATTAGCTTTAAGATTTGTATTTAACATAATAATAGCATTTTTATTTAAAAGCAATTTATGAGGTGGAAATGGTTCTAGCAATTTTGATGAAATTTTATATGCAATAATGTTTTGCTTTTGAGCTTATAAGACAGTTTTACCAAAAAAAGCAATTTTTGTATTTGGTATCTTGGAAATAGCTTTAACCTCATCTCATAGAAGTTTCAGGTACCAGTAGCCTACTGGTGTTAGTTAAGCTTCTCTTTGGTTAGAGCAAGGAACTGTGCACATCAAAATGCCTACGAAGATTTGAAAAAACGTTTTACTTTTATCAAACTTCAAAATCTTGCATATTGAACAGAAATCGAAATATTCCAAGCGAAGATCAGTCACCCAGGTACTTACTATAAATGGAATATGCTATCTGTATAACCCATTGTTTCATAAAAATTAACAAGGAGGAACTCATGCGGTCCTAAGTGAGCATGATCTGCCACAGTTGATCCATGCCGTGATGTGAGTAAGGCTGGTCGTCCACTGCAAGTGTATTCGAGCGACTATAGACGACTTTGAGTTGGGTGACAGGGAGCGACTGAGGGCGTCCACTATAGCCGACTGAGTCACGCGACTGTGATTGTTGCAGCAGTTTTCGACCTCGTCTCTCGCGGCCAGTTGTGCCAGTGATTTGGTGCAAATACTTTAAGAGTTTCAAAATTTTGTGAAATGGATGCAGACAACATATTTTTTGAAAAGTCCCTGCCTGAAGATGCATCATAGAAATTGTTCGTTTTGGATTAATTCAGTGATGGAAAAAAACGGAATTCATTAGAGAATTCCACCTACAAATCCTCGTCTGGCCATCCGGATCACTCCAGACGAATGCCAAGATGGTTCCTTCAAAATGCCATGGCTGGATTCCTTCCTGTTCCTTAACCTCAGTCCCTTACCGCCTTTAATAACTTCGACATTGACGAGGTGAAAAACCAGAAACAAATAATAATAATAATTTTGTTTTGCGTGACTTTTATAGGTCTATTTTCATAAAATATTAATAATAATTTCTTAGTATTTTATTAATTAAACTAAAATATAAACAAAACTGTTTACGTTCCTTACCAAATACTCGACCTTGTGGCACATTTCGAAGGTTTACAAATTTTTTTTTACTGGGCTTGGAGCGAACAGTGTCGTTGGTTAGTAAACTATTGTTCAGGGCGTCAGAGATGGACCAGGGTGATGAATACGGAAAAGGTGCGTGCGGAGATGTTGGAGGTGAAAACTTACTGCAGTTTATTCCAAACTACCAGTTCCCTATGAAGAGGAACATTCTTCAGAACTGGGAGTACACTGCAAAAACTAGATATTACTATCTCCCTAAGCGGCACTTCTAATAATTGTAATTTTGCTCTCTCGATTGAAAATGTTTGCAGAAATACTATGTTTGCGCTTTGTCTGGGTACTTATGGTAGTGTGGAATCAATTGTTGGTTGCTGAATGGATGGGTTGGAGCATTGCGAATTTATTGCGCTGGTGCTCAAAGTATGAAAGAGGGTGAATCGACGTCATGTCCCAAATTATCTTCGGTATCTTGCCAGAAGCCCCTCATTTCTTTTCAGTTCCCTCGGTTCAGTAATATACCTAGTATTTGAATGATTAATATATTGAATTGAATTAATGATTAAGTGTGATGAAGCGTATGCTCCAGTGGCAATTTCCCTAGTCATCTAACCTCCACTTTCTTAGTATTTTTTATAATTTCATATCCTTTGTGTGTTTAAATTCCTTCAGCGTTTTTGATAAATTATTTATCACTTCACTGGTAATTTATTGCAGCTCCTGACGCTCGTATCCACAAAAGAAAATTTTCATGCTCTTATGCGTGAAATCTAGTGCCAGCTTGTACTCATGGTCATAATTTCGCTTCCATGCACTATTCCTCCAATTCTTCGACCAATATCCTTCCAAGCCCCATCACTAACTGATTCTTTGTACAATCCCAGCACTCTCTTCATCCTCCTCCTATATTCTAATGGCTCCCAATCCAGCTCCTTTATTACATCAATTACTGCCTGGGTCTTGCGATAATTTACACAAACAAATTTAGCTGCTATCCATTGCACTTGTTCCAATTCCTGTATTTGATACCCAAAATTTGGATCCCAAACTACCATATTCAAACAACGGTCTGCTAATGTTTTGTAATTCAATTCCCTATCTTCTTTGGTACACTCTCTCATCACCCTCTGCAGTAAAGGAAGGATATTGGAACCCTTCCCCACTACCTTCCCAGTGTGTTCTGTCCAGTTGAGTTTATTATCAAATGTTATGCCAAGTTATTTACTCTTCAAGCTTTCAACAAACAATTTTGTCCCATCTAATAATCATAAAGAACCTTTAACTACATATCTGTGTACATAATATGTTTGCAGTCTTCTACGCTATGATAGCATTCAAGAAAAGTTAGTTAAACTACAAAGATGCGAGTACAGTTACATAATGACACAGCATCAGGCAATATCCGACTGAACTTCTTAAAATAGATTAAGATTGGATTGCGATAGATGCGAACAGAATGATTACATCAAGTCGTGAACTCCGTAATCTTGTCAGAAAGACTTTCTAAAGAATAAAAATATTCTTTCAAGAATTACAAATTTTATAGATATTTTTAGCAGGTGTAGTTTATGTAACAATGCAGCTATTGGGTATACTTTATATATGAAATTTAAATGCTGTAGAGCAATCACAAATATCGCAATCTTAAAAAGTATTATTAAAGTGTAAGTATATAGGGTATAAATTTTAAAGTACTCAAGACATTATATTTGTCAAAATTACCTACCCTCTTTACTACCCATTTCTTCTGCAACTTTTTTCCCACAGTTTCTGCTGAATATCACGTGAGTAGTACTGCTTGTCTCTCATATATCACAACAGTGTTTTCTCATTTACGGTATTGATTAATTTCTCACTACTCGTATTGATGGGTAAAACTAATAAAAAACTGCGATATACAAGAAAATAACGTAGAGCGTATAATACCTAATGGCTATTACAAGCGATTAATCCAACTCCGGTAGGATCAGTCGCTCATCGCCTACAATCTGTCTCTCAAGATTGCTTGCACTGGACGCCATTTAGTAACATTCTTTGTATTGGGATCTGTCACACTAATACACACGACTGCGCGAGACCTGTTAGTCGCTCAAATACACTTGCAGTGGATGACCGGCCTAAATATTGAGACATAGGTGCTGCTTGGGAAAGCCATTAGTTCTGTCTTGAGGGTTGTCTCTGTGGACACCACTTAGGAAGTTTCTTAATTAGGCCTAAATAGGAAGGTGAAGAGGGTACTTTCTAAGTTGTTAGCTAAGTTGTAAGGGAACCCACTTCCAGACTTCACCTTTTAGGTTGGAAGCTGCTGGTTAGGGGGGTGAAAGTAAGTGACCAAAGGGATACTGAATGCAGATGCGCTTTGCGAAAAATCATAAATACTAAGGAAATTATTGAGGCTGCTGAAACATTAAAAAAGGGAGTCACAACAAGGAAGGTGAAGAAAAATGCTGATAATGTCACAAAGTCAGCTATAAAATTGTTACTAATGAACTTCAGGAGTATAATGAGCAAAGTAATTGAATTTTGTAACTTTTGACATGCAAGCCACAAGTAGTTGCAAGGGTAAGGTCTACAGGTTAATGAAATTAGTTCTAGACAGTGAGGTTATGGAGAGCGTTTTAGAATGTACTTACAGGAGGAATGGCGAAAGGCATCATATTGGTTAATGAAGACTATTACAATTCACAGGTGTCCTTAAATTATAGTCATGAATTTCTTGTGGTATATATTTCGGGTGATAAAAAAAGTCTTGACTTCTTTAGCACAGTGGAAGAATAAATGATGAATATGAGGCTCTGGAGTTAAAGGTGAGTGTAGAATGGTTATTATTGTTGGGAGCTTCAATTTACCATGTGTCAAATGGGGAGAATAAGACAAATAACAGAAGGGAACAGAGATTTGCCAATACATTAGTAGGGAATGAGGCTTTACACAAGTGGCGGAACAGAGCACTAGGGAACCAAACATGTTGAATATCTTCGTAGTAAATCCTGATGATAACCTCATATGATCTCAAGTAAATGAAGCCGTTCTGTTGAATGTTAGGGGGTTCAGTAATCCAGTGTCCAAAATAGTAGTTGTTTATATGTACAATTAGGTTCAGTACATCCGAGGAGAGCACAAGCACAGCGGAGTCAAAGTGGGAACAGTACAAGGTGATGATTAGGATTCGGATCTTTAGGACAAGTCATATTTTTTTCCTGCCTTATTTTTGAGATGTAATGCTGAATTAAACACTGAACGTTGCTGATTGTTATTTAGATGTATTTTATATAGCATATAAAAGCATATTAAGGCCATTTTTCTAGTTTTGGTCATATTACGATAATATTTATGGTTATATGCTCATATTTTGAGGACAAATCTGGTAATTTTTTAATATTACTCGGAATTCACTAGGTATAGATGAAAAGAAATTGAAATAATTAACCATGAACTGAACTCCTATTATACATTGGATGAAAAACCAACTAATTGTCACTGAATAGGTCACAATTCATCAGTCAAGAATTAAAGTTACACATTATTGTCACTCTCTAAACGTTAATGTTCCGACCGACTTTTAATCTCGACAATGCAGCAACAGCATGCATTTGTTGATCAATGGCTCAATGAAAAACCTTTGAAAATAATCCTCAGTCAGTCTTAAATCTGCAGTGGATCAATGAGTATCTACATGCCGAAAACAAAATTTTCTGAAAGTGCGAAGTTACAGAGTTACCTGAGGGAATTTGGACAGGAGTATTTTAGTACAGATGATATAGTTCTTTCATGTAAATTAAGTGAAATTAAAGTGACTGCAACAAAATGATTTAAAATTTAATTTCTCAATGGTGCAGTGAGTGCGCGGGAGCAAATTATGCTGTCTACGTGAAAGCGACACTACCTGATAAAATAAAATATGTGTAATTGAGCATATATAGTAAATTTAAATGTTTGGTCATATTTTGTAATATTTAGGTCATATTTGCCTGCATATTTCTCTATTTTTTTCTGTCCTAAAGATCCGAACCCTATTGATGATGATAATAATGTGGAAGGAAGAAATGTTTATTCGTTCATCCTGTAATAATAAGGTGGCTAAAAAAAGTTGTCGAGAAGAGAGCACGAGATGGCAAGGAAGTAAAGAACATTTAAAACATCTAAGCAGGGAATTAATAGCAGCAAAAAGGAAAACTAAAAATCAGTTTATGAAAATGGTATACCTATACCAGTAGGATCACTAATTTCAATGTTATGTTAGAAAACGGGGGAAGGGAAGGTATTCAGACATGTTTAACAAGATGATTAGGGGCCATCTTCCTGGAATGTCTGTGAGCAAAAAATTGGTTTGCTAATCAACAATATGACATTTGAATCTCTGTTGGTGGGTTGTATTCAAGATATTTTAAATTAAATTAACAGGGAAGACGTAGTTGATAGTGTAGTTCTAGATTTCTCCGTGTGTTTCACAGAGTGTGCCATAAATTTTGGTAAATGAGGTATATGCCATTGGAATTGGTGAATAAATTACTTGCTGGGAAGAGAAAATCTTAAAATTTAGAAAGGAAAGAGCTAGGGTAGTAAAAGCTGTATCAGAAGTGTAGGTGAAAAAGGAAGTGCCACAGAACCATTAATGTTCACTATTCTAATATGATTAATTGTGTTAATAGTTTACACTTAGATCTTATAATGGTATCTAATGGGATAAAAAGAAAATTAAGCACAGAGAGTTTGACTACAGAATCTTAAGAGAGCATACAGAAAAACAAAAAATGCACGTCAATACTTACAAAGATCTGGCACTGTAATATAGAGATCTAATCTGAAGCTCTGTACGCAACAGAACCACGCATACTCAACAGAAAAGGCAACCTACAGACAAAAGGTTTTTGACAAGTTATAGTTTTATTAATGTGAGGTCTTTATTAACCTTCTACTATTCTTTGAATAATGAAAATACACGATATGCCAAAAAGTAAATAGACACCTTTTTGGAGGTCGCTAACCCGGTTGAATTTAATAGAGCCTTCTCTTGTGGCTATAACAGTAGCCAACCTATCTGGCATACTCTTTACGAGTATTTACCAGACACCCATTTGCCGCCATTCCTCTTGCAATCATTCCACAACTTTGGAAATGGATATTGTCTGCTCCTGATGATCCTTCATCCAGTGATTCACTTGGTGAGTGGTGGGTATAGTTTAACTTACCTTTCAATATAAACATCGACCCACAGCATTTCTTCCTACTCCATTGTTGCTGAGATAGTTTTATTACATTTTTGCTGTTTCTTTTTTTAATTCTTGATGGATTTCTCATAAAGTAGAAGAGGTGATTGTTTTATGAGGACAAATTGATTTTTTCTGTAACTTAATGACTGTTCTTATTGTTTCAGTGCATATTTTAAGGTGTTAAATCATATGAAATACTGAAAATTAATACTGTAAGAACTTTGGTGGTGTAGGTGATAGTAGTAGTAAGTTGGCAAAGGTGGAAGCTAAAGATGGTTTATGGCCTATTGTTGACTCGTCTAATTTTGTCACTATGTAGAGATGTGGAGTCGTATGACTACAGCCTGGCATACTCGCAGCGTGAAATGAACTGCCCTGATGGAGAACGTGAGCACGAATGGGAACTGCACCCTACTGTTCATAGTAACAAACGGCGTTTCGAGGAGCGTGGTAGTGTGAAGCAGCGTTTAGGACGACGGGACAGCAGTCTGGAAGCACACCGTACTCGACAGAATCATCCACGTCTCCTTCCTGACTTAACTACTAGCAATGATGCAGAACTGGAAGAACTTGCTGCTGATATAGCAGAAAAGTTGCAAGAACAAAAAGAGGAACTCATTTGTGAGTGGTTCTTTTTCCCTACGTATTAAATACATGTGGCAGTTATATATTATGTTGTGGTGTTAATGTTGTTATGATAAATCCTACTTGCATGAAATTTTATTTTTAAAAACAAACAAGCATAGAGATAGTGAAAGCACCATTTATCAAATTTAGAGACATGCAAGGAACGATACAAAAAAATAGGTAAAAATGCAAGAAAAAGTCCTTAAAAATTAAGTTTTAACTTCTTTATTTAGATGTCAGTATACTGAAAGTATACTGTAGAAAGTCAAATTTAAAGTTTAGTTACAAAAAAATAAAAATGGTTAACTGTCTTTTTGGCATTAATTTTTTGCAAAAATCAATGAAGAGAGAATCACTCACGTTAGCTTGACCATCGACGTAGCGTCAAAGCTGGGGGATATAGTTAAAAGTAAGGTATTGATAAACAAATTTAACATATAACAGCGCACAAACCATAAACACAAGCACAGACTATACAGCTACTGCACTGTTAAAATTGCACACAAAACAGCAGACAAGACTCCCACAATTGACGAATTCTTAGAAACAATAACAATGGGAAAGGATGGGTCACATGCTCTGGCCAATGACATTAACAATTAATGTAAAAGATAGGAGTTATTTTTCCACTATTTTAATACAAAATTCAAGGGAACAGAATTTTTTTTTTTTTTTTTTAATTATTGAGAAATTCAAATTAAAAAAGTTCGAATTGTAGAAGTTCCACAGCATTTTGACTGATACTGCAGGAATGTGAGGAGGATATTGAGCATATGGCAAAGTTGAAAGTTGCACTTTTCTTACACCTTGTGATTGAACTAAATTTTTTGTTGACTGCTGGGTAAAAATAAAGGGTGGTGGGAGGAGACCATGAAGTGAGAAAAGTTTAATGTTGGAAATAACAGACAATATTAACAAATAAAAACAATAAAGGAGGGTAAAACAAATGTGTATATAACACTTGAATTGTCCTAAACTCACTTTATAATTGTTGTCTTGGTTGTCCGCGTTGAACCACATCAATTTTTGAAAACCTGACATTTTGGTCATCATTTGGTGGCCTTCTTCAGAGGACTGGCTGGAGTCGCTGACGCCTTTGTATAGCTCCCAAAGAGTGCACTAACCGTTTGGAATGATGCCACTCAAGCTACCGCCGCCAGCGTGGCCAGTCCGATTGGGGCTTGCGTCCCGCACTTTTATAATCAAACATGACCATATTTCGTCAAGTTGTAGCCCGCTGTCCGCGTTCATATTATCTGGTCTCTTTTTAATTTATAGCGCTTCTCTGATACGCCTGGGCCACCATCTGCTTTCATGAACCAGTACACTAGTGTCACTAAATAAAATTGCATGCCCACTGTTAAACGAATGTTATGCTACAGCTGATTTACTGACGTTGTTATTTTTAAGATGTCATATGTGTTCACACAGCCTTTCCATGACCATGACCATCCATCCAGTCTCACCGATATACACTTGGCCACAGCTACAGGATATTTGGTACACACCCTCTGTCTGCAGTTTAAGATATCTTAAAAATAACGCTGACAGTGACCAGGCGAAGTTTAAGGAGGAGAAGCTATTCAGTGGGTACAAGAAGTCAAGAAGGAGGTTTTCACCGTGGGTCCAGATCATAAATATGTCATCTATATACCTGTGTTGTCTGGTAACCTTTTGAAGAAAACTTCTTGAATAACTTCTCATCCTTAAACTTCACTTGGTCCTACTCTCAGACTGACATCACTTTTCTCGATGTAGACATCTCTGTACAGAATGGTCACTTACACACCTCTGTCCACATAAAACCCATTAACCTACAACAATATCTCCATTTTGATAGCTGCCATCCATATCATACAAAACTTTCCATTCCATAAAGCCTAGCCATTCGAGGCAAACACATCTGCTCTGATCATGAGTCATTTACTCTCTACACCATCAACCTGACCCAGACACTCATAAACCGCAATTATCCTCCAGAACTAGTATAAAAACAGCTATCAAGAGTCGGGGACTGTCCCCCACACCGACACAAACAACCTAAAGCATACCAGAACCCTGTTTTTCTCACCCAGTTTTTCCCTGGCCTGGAATGGCTAAACAAAATTCTTTGTTTTGGCTATGACTTTCTTAGATCATTTCCTGAAATGCGCCACATTCTTCACACTATCCTTCCCACCACACCCCTAGTCACCTTCAGCAGACCACCTAATCTAAAAAACATTCTTGTACATAAATATCAACCCGCTAATGCTCCTTCCGTTGTAAGAGAAACTTGTGGTATGCATCCACCTACCACTACCTATAGCAACCCTACTACTCGTGAAACCTACCCCATAATAGTTCATGCCACTTGTACAACCACCCATCTCATTTACCAGCTCACCTGCCTCCATTGTCCAAGTTCCTACATTGGCCTGACCTTAAACTCATTATCCATCATAACGAAAGGTCACAGACAAACAGTTTATTCCCAAAACCTGGACCTCCCTGTTGTTCACCATGCCAGTACTCACAACACCCGCGACCTTAATAACTGCTTCACAGTCAGAGCCATTAGAGTACTTCCAGACACTACCTCCCAATCTGAACTCTGCAGGTGGGAATTGGCATATCAACACATCCTGCAGACTAGACATCCCCCAGGCCTTAATTTCCGTTAATATCTTCCATCCTCACCCCTATACACCCGTCACTATAGATTCATATATTTTTCAATAATATTTTTATTTATTTATTTGTTTATATTTTTTATTACTATTATTTTTTCAACCACTTTAATCTTTCTTATACTCGCAGTTATATTATCGTTGCTCCCCCCCACCACCTCTGACAGTATATTACATTCTATGAGTGGCTGCGTCGAACACAAGTCTTGCGCAAGCCCAGCCACCTACCTCTGTTAACTTGAAAAAGGGGTTTTCGCCCGAAATATTGTTTATTCTTTGTTTGTTGTTGTTTTGTGTTGCTGCTGCCCTCCTCCCTTCACCTTTGGTGAGTGTTGGGTGTATTTTTCCTTTCTTTTCCGTGTAAATATTGCCTCGCATTGCCGGCATTTCTTTCCTTTCATTGTTACCTTTAATGAAAAATATGATTTTAAAAAAAATAACATCTCATGTTTATTTTTTAGTGCGAGTTGTTGAAGTCCTTGGTAAACAGAAAGCTATTGAAATATTTGAAGAGACAAAAAGAATAGAAGAAGATGGAGGACTGTTAATAATGGTAATTATGTGTTGTCATTTAGGTTAATTTAAATTTGATGCAAAGAATACTGATTATTTTGAATCACAATTGTCTATTTTTATTTTTGTTTAAGAATGGACGAAGAAGAAGAACTCCAGGTGGAGTTTACCTGTTTTTGATTAAGAAAGATGACTGCATACCGCAAGAGAAGAAACAAAGTATCTTCGTCGATGATACCAGAATAAACAGGGATGAACAAAGAAACATTCGACGGAAGAGGAAGACTGATAATTTTAAAAAGAATTTCTCTGGTATGTTTGTAGGATATTTTCATGGCTTTACAAGATGTGAATTATTTGCAAGATTATAATGGAAATGAAAGACAAAGTAGACATGTGACATACAAAATTGATGGAAGGAGGAATGTGTTGCCTCAACCCTTCAACTTTGAATGTGGGTCTACTTAATCTTTGCTTTGTAAATTATTATCACAAGACACTTCTTCCTGCTCCATATGTTTCTGAGTTTTCATTTGCAACTGTAAACTAAGTCATAAGAAAAAATATTGAACATGTGGTTTGTGCTTTAAACTGGTTTTGATATAAAATATAATTTGATACCTTAATTTAAATAAGGATATTGGTTAACACCGGTAATGGTTGGACAGCACAGATACACATACATGTTTAAGAACAATAGTATTGTCAGGTGTTGCTGATTCATTCCAGATAGCTGCTAGTTGTATTTTTTTTCTCTTTTTGAATTGGCTTAGTGCCAATAGTAGTAGATCCCTGCCAAAAAAATTCTATCATACCAATGTGTCAATACGTGACCCCGGACATGTTATAGTAAAAGTAAATTTTGATCTGCTTGCATCATCATTAAATGAAGGTAATATCGACTACCAGACAACTATGATAAAAGTGTGGTGATGGCAGATATATCGGGAACAGAGCAGTGGATGAGTCTTGGATTATTTTAAGTGTGAATATTACTTATACTTGATTGTTGAGCCTCGCTCTGAGTGTTATTTGAATTACTGTGTTTTCGACTCACCCCATGAGCCTTGCATATTCAGTGAGGAAGTATTAATTATTGTGTGTCTGGCGGCTAGCTCTGGCTCGTGACAGATGAGTTCAATAAAACCTACTTGTGAATTGTGTAACTAACTACATCTGCGTACTGAATGTTATTGGTGGTACCCATCATTTAATATACTCGTGAGTGCGTCCAGAAATATTTCATTGGATTGTTTACTGCAACACTTGAACTCTTTATGCACTCTTTATGCACGTCATGAAGGTTGTATCAGTAGTAATAAGAAATATCATATTAACTATTGGAATCTGGTCTCAATTAATTAACAAGCACCATCAGCCCTAATTAGTGCATCCAAGACTGTTTCCAGGACAGGATTCTTATTAATTGCTTTATATTTTACTAAGTCAGATGGCTTTACTGTGGCCAGGACTCTTTAATTTATAATGTTACAAATGGAAATAAAAAAACAACACTTACTATAGATGATGGCGGCTGTGAATGGTGAACACAAAAATGACGAACACACGTAATGCAATATTTTGGAATTTAACCTTATTCTTGCAAGTAGAAGAAAGACTTGGCAGATGTTATCACATCAACACCCACTTTGTGAAATAATTTCTATGTTCTCTAATATTGTATAATTTCAGTAACTGTTCATTTAAATTAGCCACTATGTAGTTACTATGCCAGTGCGTTTTCAGTTGTTTGAAAATGAGGGCAAATTTTGATTTCTTCAAAATGTCCCATGAAAGTGACATTTTTATGTGACTGGAAGCCATGAAACGCTTCATTCTGTCTTCACCTCATATTATATGTTACTGTTAGAATCATACAGTTATCCTCTTTCAAAGTCTTATTAACATTCTGGTTATAAAAAATATATATTATATCGGTAACTTGTCACTAGATTTATATCTTAACTGAGTGTATATGCTTCTGATTATTTAATATCAGTTTGTACTGTAGAGATTAATGATATTATGAGTATAATACCTATGTTGATATTTGTAAAGGAGCATTTATCTTTGCTCATACTTTCAAAAGTTCTGTCTTGATTTAATCAGGATTTGTTAAATTTCAAAGATAAAAGGGTTTTCTTAACATCAATGTGGATGTCACCCCATTATAAAGCTAGTATTGCTGTGTCAGTGTTCTTATTTAGAAATTCCCTTAAGTGTCTTATCTTCATTGAGTCCGAAGTTATATGATACAAAATGATGACTCAATCCTCTCACACACTTGATTGCAATATAATCAATGTGATTGTCACTTGGTATAACAAATTCTTTGATCCTTTTGGCTATCAAGTGGTATAATTGAATGTAGATAATAGATTTCAAGCAACAGTGCTAAACTGTACCCCCGATTTTATCATCATCTAGTGTTCTCAAGTGCCCTTGCCTCCTCTCTCTCATCACTGAATTAAATTTTAAGAGAGGGTGTAGGAGAGTAGGCAATCAGAATCAATAAGTGTAATGGTACAGCTAAACAGCATTGGAAAAAAGTAATCGTGATAGAATCAGTGAGTAGGTCAAGCAAAACATTATTCGTCATATGAAATGAACAGTACATACTGTTCATTGAAAAAACTAAGCACTGCAAAATTAGGATAGGTAAATGAAACACCGCTTATCTTAAATGATGGCTGAGTGGCATGAATAGTGTTGCAAATTTAAAAAAAAAATAACAGATTTGTGAAAAAAAACCTAGCACCCGGTTTTTTTTCTAAATTTGTGTGGGTTTTTTTTTTCAGAAAACGGTAAATTTGATAAATTATATTTTTATTTACGGAACTTACATTTTAGATGTGTGATTTATATCTTACTGAATCCTATAATGTCTTACATAATGATTCAGATTTATCTATATAGGTAACATAATTTTATTCATCCTCTATGTCAGTACCACATTCACTAGTATCAGCACCACCAACGCTAGTTCGGTCGGTGTTGGAATTTTCTGTTTCTTCTTCTGGCTCCTCTAGATCCATAACTTCAAAAATAGTTACATTTTCTTTTACTGGTTGTTCTTGTATTGTACGCAAGAGATTTTGAGATTGCAATTTTAAATTGTGAGCAAAGTACACACTGTGCATAAAGACTGCGCTGATAATTCTCTTATTACAGTCTTTTAAGTTTGAATTTATTATCATACAAAATAGGAGCTTTATTTCTTTTTCAATCGTTCGTTTACGCCAACAGTTGCAAAGAAATGATTCATAATTACTGACAATGTAATGACTCAGTATCACTATACGCTGAGAGTCAAACAAGTATATGAATATAAGTAAAGCACAATAAGTAATAAAAAGAGGCAAAAAAAGTAGATAAATTTAAAATTACTAAATTTTTGAAAAGATCAGTAGGTCTACAGATAAATTTGTAGGGTTGGCAGCACTAGTTCATATAGCGAGTATCAATCCAAACAATGGGGAACGGGGATTCCTTCTCGCGCAACCAAGCCTCTTCGGGAAGTCCCCGTTCGTAAAAAAAAAAAAAAAAGCTTCAATGTTGCCAATATTTTTGTAATTTTCTTTTCTGCTGAACCAGAAAAGTATAGTAGATTTAAAAATTAAGATAAGTACTTAGTATAAACTCTAAAACAGTTATATTAAACGATAAATGCCTTACAAATTTGAGATTTAGTAGTTATGAAAAAAACGTGTCCTAGAAAAAAAAAACATGTTTATTTCATGTTTTTTTTTTTCTCCAAGTTAGAAAAAAAAAGTTTTTTTACAACACTAGGCATGAACAAATGTAATGGACATAAATACAGAAGATATTACAATTTTTGGGTTGTAGCCCTTCATCAGCAAGTCGAATCTTACATAGCGTGGGTGCTGTAGGAGACTGTCTTTCCATTAACATCCATCATGGCAAAACTTTTTCAGGACTAGAGTCCAAACAGTCTACCTTTAATGCTCTCGTTGCCATTTAGACATACCTTACTCTTTTACTCTCAGCATTCTTTTTTTATTTCCTTGTGGTGAACAGCTGCCCACAAGAGTAATATATTAGAATAACCAAGGGCATCTCCCCATGGGTGTTGGCCCATTGGAATATAAGAGGCATATAAGAAGCATCGTCAAATGCTTCTGATTGAATATTTTACTTATAGACAGATTTTCACATTGCGTCAAACGCACTAGACATCTGTTACCAATTGTAAAGGTCTTGACTACTGCTACAGCATTCACAAGCTCTCTAAATAAGACATCTAGTGTAACAGATTTGCATTCAAAATGTGCAGTACAAACTATTAGGTATCTTGTATGTTAAGAGAAGTAGTCACCTGTTCATTTTGCAGATGATAGCTTATAATTACTTGACATTTGGTTTTAAGCTGGAGTTGATCCAAGTAATTGTTTTCCTATCCTTGTAGAAGATACTTTTATATAGATTTCTTGTCTTCATCCCATATTTCTGATCAAAAGGAAGGATAGAGAAAGCCATCACTCTGACCAAATCAGGAGGGCCACAGCGAGCACACAAACTCACTTTGCAATACTTTGGTTAAAATTTTAATTGTTCATCAAAGTGAGATACATTGTAAGGACATCGGTTTGTAATAATTATCATATTTCTGATTATAAATATTTGGAATTTCAATCACATACTTTTGCTTGTGGTCTTATTTAAATTGTCAGTCATATGCTAATTTAGATCCCATTTCTTTCCAGCAGAGGTTGATCTGCCTAAACTGCTGACACGAGCAGAGTTGGTCGTGTCGGAGGGCCTGGAGGAAGGTGAGGTTGAAGACACTACCAATCCTCCCCCACCTCCTTCTCCAGCCACTGATGGGCGAAGTGATGGTGAAGATGTGGTTGAGAGATCACCATTTACCATTACTGATGACTGTGGACGTGATACCATCACTTATGGTGATGAAGACTTCCTTGATGTCACTTGTAATAGTATGGACATATTCTAAACAAGATTTGTTGAGTGACTGTTCTGCTCTTCATCTCATTGAGATTTGTCAGAAAGGTGTCCAGAACTTCAGTGAGCTGAAGAAAAATAGTGCTGCAGTTGTGAACACAACTAAAATATTTTTGAATTTGGGTTCAGTCAGTTATGCCTCATGTATTTTTTTTTTCCAAGATGGGTTCTTTTATTAGTATTATTCCTGGGCACTTGATGTGAGCAAGTGATGACACTTTAGAAAAATGGAACATAATTTCTACTTTCAGTAGAATGCATAAAAACATCAGGGAGCTACAATCCACAGTGAAGCTTATAACTAGCTCCTTTTATCATCTTAATGTAATCGACTGATTTGACTGATAATTTGTCAGAAATTTATATCTTCATTCATATTTGTTTTTCAGTTACTGCTTTGTTAATGTTCATCTGATAATGTATTGGATTTTCCTGGAGTTGATTTTATAGCTGCGAGAAGAAGGAAGGTGTAAAGTTACAGTGTCTTTTTTTAAAACCACAGAAAAAATACTATTATATTAATTATGAATTATTTGTTTGACCCCTGTGTTTATTGTAAACTCCATTATTAAACATGTCAAGATTGTGGAGTGTACAGTTAAAATGTAATGCTTATGAAGACTGTATTTAAAAACCTTCAACCTTATTGAGATTGCACATTATAAAATTTGATCAAAAATTCTTAGTTGTAATCCTTCCATTATCATTTCTTCTGTTATTGTGGCCTGTTATGGAAATAGGAAAACCTTGAAAACTGAAATTCAGAAGACTTTGAAGCCATCTAAGAATTTGTTATATTTCAACACAATGGTCTCACTATAGTTTTGTTGCGATAGAAAGAGCCATGGCAATTTCGTGTATGGAGGGCCAGCAATGGAACTTGTCTATAGTGACATGTGTGAATGTAGTCATGAAATTGTCTCATTTGATGTTTTAACACAAATTTGTCACAGTATTAAAAATCATTCTTTTAGGCAGAAGAAAACAAAATGTTAGCGAAATTCAGTTTTCTGCAATGTAAGTTTCAAAATTAATGGAAATTATTTAGTTAACCATCACAATGTTCCAATAGTAGTATGTGTTTCAAATGAATAGTCTGTATAGTAAGTGATGTGTCCATTCTATACTATACCGTTTTTTTTTTTTTTTTTTTTTTTTTTTTTTTTTTTTTTTTTTTTTTCAGTCAACATGTATCTAAGAAATCAGCCAGATATATTTTGTGGATAATTGTTGTTGACATTTGCGAGATATTGTACATACTTCCTTTTGTTTTTTAGATAAAAGCCTGTTAAGTATTCTGGGTTAAAACTAAATATGACAAATGACAGCCACCTCGCTGCTGTTTAAAACAAGCTTCTTGTTTAGAATAAAAAGTACTAACATAATTAAATGTACTAAAATATTCAAAGATCTTAGTTTCTGGAATGTTATTAAGATTTGTATACTGAGACTGCTACATACATTTATAGTTTGAAGTAGTTAATCTGCACAATCAACTAATTAATAGCTTTGCTAACAAAAGTCACAGAGCTGGAAGATGCTGTAAGTTGTTGCATTATATGTGATCAGGCAAACCTGCAATAACAAATCCACTGCAAATTTGTCTTAGTAGTGACATCTGCTTCTCTGGTTGAGAAAATATGCAAGATGCCAGTCACCTGCTGGTATATGAGATGCGGTAGCAGTAGGGTTACATCAAAGCTGTTCCTCTGTCAAATAGTTTACCATATTGTTGGAGATTGACATAATCACCAGTCAGTATGTTGGATCGATGAGGTCTCCAATAAAAAAAAATGTATTTTACAGATGTACTTTATGTTGTAACAACTGCAGGAAAAAGCATCACAGAGCTGTAACCAGAACTTCAAAATCAATATCTGAATGAAAAAAGACTTAGGAATGCTAATCTGAAATATTTTATTTGCTAAAATATTACAGAGTTTATTCCAGACCTAAAGAAGTGATTATGCATAGCAAACTGGCCTGTTTTATTTTAACAGGATGAAAGTTATTGTTTAGGATCGTAAAGTGGTGCCATTTTCTTTGGTTTACAGAAAGCACTTGATACTAACACACAATCATCTCTTAATTAAGGAAAGGAAGGATAAAGCAGTCCCTTTACTAGCCAAAGTTAAAGGAAGGAGGATTACAGTGACCAAAAAAGAAAAACAATATTTCGGGCTTTGCCCTTGCTCATGAATATAGAAGTTGAACCACATCGCAGTATTCAGTTGTGTGCCCATAATTAGGCCAGCCATGTGAGTGGTTTTTTTTTTAATTCCAAATGGAATTAGTGTGAAAGGAAGTGACAAAACCAAAAATGGTATGTGCAGAAACGAAATTAAAGATAAGATAACAAAGAAATATATATGTAGTGTAAAATTATTATAACAACACATACAAGATAAATAAACTACACACGCAAGTGATAGGTTTATGAGGATGGGATTGCAAAATTAAGGAAAGTATTACCTGTCCACAAATACCCTGCTGCCACTACACTAGTTTTTACATAGGCCTCGCTATAAAATAACTGTCTTACAAAATGAATGGCCACAGACAAATAGTCCAAACACACAACTTGTACCTCCCAGTGGCAGAATATTCCAATCCCCACTACTCTTAACAACTTCAACGACTGCTTTACAGCGAGAGCTGTCCAAAAATTCCTAGAAGTCACATATGAAATTTGAAGATGGAAACCAGACCTCCTGGTCTAAATCACCGAATGACCCTGCTACTTATTGCTTGTTTATTAAAAATTTTAACAAAATTCTAATTTTTATTTCTCCAGTAGTACAATTTACATTTGTGCATATCTACTCCACCATTTCACCACCATCTGGTATATAATCCTAGGCGTGCATAAACCGCATCATCATGGATAAACCACTGTACCATTTTAGCCTATATTCACAAGAAATGTTACTGATATGGTGTGAAAGGTTTTAAACATATATAATTCATTCTGATAGGTGACACTGGAGTTTGGCAGACATTTTGACTGAGAAAGCTATAGCCTCAGTATGTTAAATGGTTCATCAGGAATGATGCGATTTACTCACGCACAATGGATTTTTTTATACATAAAGATGCAGAGCTTTCTCACAGTTTAAATGTAAATAATGGTAATTTCAACTCTGTGATTGGGTGTTTATAACACAGTTTAATACATATACAAAAAAAGTATAGCGAAATGAACCACCACTTACCATTCTAATTTAATTCATATATATATATATATATATTACCAAAAAAAATGAATAGCGAAATGAACCACCACTTACCTTAGATGATGGTATCATGGGGTAACCACATAAATAACCACAAAACACAGGAAAAACAATAAATGTTTCGGGACTTGGCCCTTCGTCAACAGGAGAACATCACGGAGGTAGGGTGGTGCAGGATACGGTCTCACAGAATAACCGTTAGTCAGGAACGTGGTGGGGAAAAATTCAAACAGAGGACACAGAGAGAGGGGCAGTGAATTGGATCTAGTACACTAGCAAAAATGTTGCAAAAAGTGCAGAATAATACATTAAAATGTTCATAACATAAATTTTAGAAAGTAAAAGTAAATAAGAAATCAGAAAGTGAACAACAAGCCATCAAACAAATAGAATCTCTCAAAGAATTAGCAGAAAAAATTGGACTAAAAGTCTCCTTTGAGAAAACGGTTTTTCTTGGCACACAAACTGAACATAAAACACTGGACACAAAATATGGAAAAATCAACAGTCACCGAGTTTAAACACTTAGGCGAAATTATCAGTCCAACAGGACTCGAAAAGAAGGCACAACAAAATGAAAAAGGCTTTCGGACAGACCTGCAACATCTACAACAAAAAGAACATAGGAATCAAATCAAAAATTAGGCACTACAATACAGTTATTAAACCTAATGCTCTATACGCCACAGAAACACACACACTAAACTCTAAGAGGGGTATCGAGAACATCCAAGAAGAAGAACGAAGAATAATCAGAAAAATTACTGGACCAACCAAAACAGAAGAAGGCTACAGACTAAAGTCAAACAAAACAGTAGAGTTCCACTCAAACATAGCCAACAACATCAGAAAACACAGCCTAAAATTCTACGGTCACATCTACAGGATGCCAGATCACAGATTAACTAAGCAGATATTCAAATTCATGCAACCATTAAAAATGCCTAATAGCTGGTTCGATCAAGTAAGACAAGACTTCGAAAAAGCTAAAATCAAGAGTTCAGAAATCCTAGATCACAAAATCTTCAGACAAAAAATACACGACTGGGTAGTCATGCCAGAAACCAAAGCCAAGAAGACCGGCACAACATGGACAGAAGAGAGAAAACTTGCCTTCAGTAAACGGATGCGAGAATACTGGAATGGCAAAAGAAACTCAGACAGAGAATGACTACGTTTTGCGTGAATTGTATAGGTCTATTCGCATAAAATAATAAAAAAAGATAATCTATGCAAATAAACATCACCTCTGGTATGTGGTGGTTCAATATAGACAGTGGACATGGAGGCAAGGAGCGGATAGAGGGAAGGAAAAGTACTAATTGGGTATTATCTCAAATTGAGACCAGGAGGTTGCCTAGTGCCTAGTTTGTATTGGTAGGCAAGCTCCCACATTCTGAGTTCAGAGGAGCTACTGTTGTTTGGGAGGACTCTGATAGCACAGACTGTGAAACAAGAATTAAAATTATTGGTGTCATGGGAGATGGCATGGATGGCTACTTGATGTTTTGGATTCCGAGTGAAAACCGTCTGTCGATGGCCATTCATTCTTATGGCTAATGGATTGCCAGTCAAACCTATACAAGAAGCCAAGCAGTGTTTGCAGGTCAGCTGGTATATTACATGCGAGGTTTCACAGGTGGCGTGTCCTATGATAGGAAAGCTCTCGCCAGTGACAGTGGTGGGGGCATGGTGTATGTCGCATATCTTGCAGCGGGGTTTATTGCATGGGAAAGATCCTTGGGGGCTGTCTGATGGGATGAGGAAGACTGTTTGTGGACTAGGAGTTGGCTGACGTTGGGAGGTCTGCTGAAAAAGTTCTGGGAGGGCCAGGGAGGATTTTTGGAAGAATGGATCTCATTTCTGGGCAGGTTAGCAGGAAATCATAACCCTGCCGAAGGATTCTGTTGATGGATTCAAGGCCAGGGAAATAGTTTGTAACCAGGACTGAACTGTGGTTGGTTTCTGGGGGTTTGGAGGTAATCAATAGGTTGAGCAGGTTGCAATGTGGCTTTTGAACCAAAGCTGGGGGATAGTTTTGGGATACCAATGTTTGTGAGATGTTGTTTGAGTACTCCATTAGGGATTTCTGGTTGGAGCATATAGGACTGCCTCAAATGCCAAGACTGTAGGGGAGGGAACGTATGGTCTGACATGGATGGCAACTGTCGAAATGGAGTTACTGCTGTGAGTTGGTGGGTTTGGTGTGGACTGAGGTGTCCATAGGAGTGGGATAGATCCACATCCAAGAATGTAGCCTGGGTGTGGGAGTAGGTCCAAGTGAAATTCAGCGAGTTATTAAAAGTATTTAAATTGTCCAGAAAATTTAGAAGGGTGTTTTCTCCATGTGTCCAGATCATAAAAATGTCTATGAACCTAAGCCACAGGAGGGGTTTGAGGGGGACATTCTCCAAAAACATCTATTCCAGGCACCCCATGAAGAGATTAGCATAAGAGGGGGCCATGCGAGTGCCCATGGCAGTGTCACAGGTTTGATGGTAGATTTTGCCTTCAAAGGAGAAGTAGTTGTGGTCGAGTATCAGCTTAGCTAACATGGTGAGGAAAGATATGCTGGGGCGACTACTTGGAGGGCGCTTATCCAGATAATGTTCCATGGCCATGACAACGTGGGATGTGTGTGTATAGTGATGTGACATCAATGGTCACCAGGATGGAGTTGGAAGGAAGTGGTGTGGGCATAGTGGATACACGGAAAAGGAAGTGTGTGTCCTTGATGTGGGAAGGGAGCTGAGAATAGGTATTGGTCCACCAATGCAGAGGTTCGTTCTGTAGATCTATAAGCCGCAACAATGGGACGTCCCGGATTGCCAGGCTTATGGATTTTGGGAAGGAAGTAAAGTGTAGGTGTACGTGGATTTTGAGCAGTAAGAAGAGAGATTGGGGTGAGGCCTTGGAGAGGCCCATTGAACTGTACATTTTTTCAATTATTCTGTTTTCTTTTTTACTTTCTCAAATTTATGTTATGAACATTTTAATGTATTATTCTACACTTTTTGCAACATTTTGCAATGCTCGTGTACTAGATCCAATTCACTGTCCCCCTCTCTCCCTCTGTTTGAATTTGTCCCCACCAGGTTCATGACTAACGGTCATTCTGTGAGACCGTATCCTGCATCACCCTCCCTCCGTGATGTTCTCCTGTTGATGTAGGGCCAAGTCCCTAAATATTCATTGTTTTTCCTGTGTTTTGTGGTTATTTATGTGTTCACCCCACGATACCATCATCTAACGTAGGTGGTGGTTCATTTTGATATCCCTTTTTTTGTAAATCCATTTGCTAATTAGCTCCTATTATTTCCTGGTAATTATATATATATATAAACAATGAAATTAAAGGCACTAAGTAGCAAAAAGGAATTAAATTAGGATAGGGAAATGAGCCACCACTTGCCTTTAGATGATGGATGTGGGGTGCGAACACACAGAAAAGGCAAAAAAACAACTGATAAAGAATTTTTCGAGACAAGCCCTTTGTCAACAGAGAACATTATAGGAGGTGGGTGAAGTTGGAGACTGTCTCACAGAAAGATTTATATATATATATATATATATTATATTAGGAGAAAAACGACCGCTTACCGTAGAAGATGATTCCTGCGGTGTCGAGACAAGGAAAAAAAAAGTACACACATAGTGTAAAATTTTCGAGCCTATGGCCCTTCTTCAGTAGTAGTGAGATGGCTGCGTGTTGGAGGCTGGCATCCAACTGAGCAACCCCACCAGGCCGGTAGCTCATGGTGGAGGAGGGGGGGGGGGGAAGGCTTAAACTAGAAAATAATAATAAATGGATAGTAAATTTGTCCATAGGGACCCGGTGCGAAAGCGTGGTAGATGTCAGCTGGTGGTCCTAAATTGCTTATTAAGTAATGGACATATGTGCAAAAAACTGAGAAATATGTGAAATAAAATTAAGCAAAATTTGAAGTTACAAACTACAAAAGAAAGGTTCTGGTGAGCGATGGTTCTGTGGGAAAAGGTATGAGGTGAGGGGGATGGGTGGAAGGAAAATTGTTGCTATCTTAAATTTAGTCCTGGTGGTTGTCTGATACCCAGCTGGTACTGATAAACCAGGTCCCACCTTCTGAGTTCCGAAATGCAGCTTTTGTCTGAGAGGACCCTGATGGCGCAGACTGCAAAACAAGTGTTAAAATTGTTGGTGCCATGAGTGGTGGCATGATAAGATATAGGTTTCTTAGTGAATACCGATTGTCTGTGTCCATTCATTCTGATGGACAGTGGATTTGTTGTCAGACCAACGTAGGAGGCTGGGCAATGGTTGCAGGTTAGATGATATATAAGGTGGGATGATGCACACATAATAAGTCCTGTGATGGGGAAACTTTCCCCAATTACGGAGTTGGTAAAGGTGGTGGAAGGTGGGTGCATACTGCATAATTTGCAGCGGGATTCTTTGCAAGGAAATGAACCTTGGGGCTGTCTTACAGGCTGGGAGGCCCCGTGTTTATGGACCAGGAGTTGGTAGAGGTTTGGAGGTCTGCTGAAGCAGTTTATGGGTGAGTGAGGGAGGTTTTTTGGAATGAGGTTTCTCATCTCAGGGCAGGCTCGTAGGAAGTCTTAACCTTGTCGCAGGACTCAGTTGATGGATTCCAAACTCGGGAAGTATCGGGTGATCAAATGGTTGTTTTTAGAGGGTTGTGGGCTGTTGATAGGTTGAGTGCGTTGTGATGTGGCCCATGAAACTTGTTTGTGAACTAAATATGGTATATAATTGCGGGATATCATGGATTCGGAGATGTTACTAGTGTACTGTTGGAGGGCCTGTTCATTGGAGCATATGTGACTCCCCCGAAAGCCTAGGCTATAGGGGAGGGAGCATTTGATGTGGTGAGGGTGGCAGCTATCGTAATGAAGATACTGTTGTAGGTTCGTGGATTTGATATGGACAGATGAGTTGACGTAGCCATTCATGAGGGATAGGTCAACATACAGGAAAGTTGCATGTGTGTGGGAGTAAGTCCATGTGAATTTCAGAGTGTTGGCAGTATTGAGTTTATTGACGAAACTGAGTAGGTTGTCTTCCCCGTGGGTCCAAATTATGAAAATGTCATCAATGAACGACAAAGGGGATTTCAGATGGGCTCCAGCTAAGAATGACTGTTCCAGGTGGCCCAAGTAGAGGTTAGCATATGAGAGAGCAATATGAATGCCCATGGCAGTGCTGCTAACTTGTTGTTCAGTACTAGCTCGGCCAGGGTGATCAAGAAGGATCTGGTGGGTAGGCCATTGGGGAGACGCTGGTCTAGAAAGTGTTCCATGGTGCCAGGCCCGCCGCTAGGTGTTTCAGCACCCGCGTGCAATATCGATTATGCCGCCCCCTGTCTAACTACAGCCAGTGGTGGATCTAGGAAATTTCCGAACCGGGTCAAAAAACTGTGAGATTTTCGCCCCTTCGAACATTATTTGCCGCCCCCATTGTTGCCATCCCGAGTGTCGGTGGCCGCCTGAGGCAGCTGTTGAGCTTAAAAAAAAAAAAGTCGCCTGCTACATAATGCAGCCCCAAATCTCGTCGCCGCAACAATGGAGTGGCAACTATCGTGGGGCAGCGACTGTCGATCGCTTGTTTTGCCGCCCCCCTCGCTGTGCCGCCCGCGTGCGGTGCACGCCTGTTTATGGCAGCGGCCCTGCATGGCGCTGAGCCCATGACAGTGGGGAATAATTGTATATAGGGAGGTCACATCAACCATCACTAAGAAGGAGTCTGTGAAGAGGTGAAACAATGAAATCAAAGGCACTTAGTAGCGAAAATAAATTAAATTAGGATAGGGAAACGAGCCACCACTTACCTTTAGATGATGGATGTGGGGCTCGAACACACATAAAAGACACAAACACAAACAATAAAGAAATTTTCGGGAAAAAAAACCCTTTGTCAACGAGAGAACATTATGAGAGGTGGGTGCAGCTGGAAATTGCCTCACAGAAAGACCGCCGGTTGAGAAAATGGTGGGGGTAAATTCAAACATCGGAAAAGTAGAGGGGCAGTGAAAAAGAGCTAATACTCGAACAAAAATAAATATCCAAACTAATTTCTAGTTGGTGGGAAGATCAAAATTTAATTAGAACTAAATATATATATATATAAAATAATAATATTTATGAAGTAAACATCACCTCAGGTTAGTGGTGGTTCAGTATAGGTAATGGAAAGGAGAGGAATAAAAATAAAATAAAAAAAAGTTTAAACATATGTGATACTAATAATAATGACCGGGCATTATCTTAAGTTGAGACCAGGTGGTTGTTGTACTGGTTTGTACTGGTAGGCAAGTTCCCACCTTCTGAGTTCAGAGAAACTGCTGCTATTAGGGAGAACTCTGATAGCATGGACTGTGTAACAAGAGCTGAAATTATTCAAGTCGTGGGTTATGGCATGGGCAGCAACTGGGTGCTTTTGGTTCTGTGTGAACACCGTCTGACGGTGGCCATTCATTCTTATGGAGAGTGCATTAGTGGTCAAACCTATATATGAAGCCAGGCAGTGGTTGCATGTTAACTGGTATATTACATGTGTGGTTTCACAGGTGGCGTGTCCTATGATAGGGAAGCTTTCCCCTGTGACTGGGTTGATGAAAGTGGTGGAAGCATGGTGTATGTCACACATCTTGCAGCGTGGTCTGTTACATGGGAAACAGCCTTGGGGTTGACTGTTAGGAAGAGGAAGACTGTGTTTGTGGACTAGAAGTTCGCTGAGGTTAGGAGGTCTGCTAAAACAAGTTCTAGGAGGGGCAGGGAGGATTTTAGGAAGAATGGATCTCATTTCAGGGCATGTTTGTAAGAAATCATAGCCCTGCCGGAGGATTCTGTTGATGGATTCGAGGCCTGGGTAGTACTGTGTGACCAAGACTGGATTGTGGTTGGTTTTTGCGGGTCTGGGATGATTGATTGGCTGATTCAGTTGTGATGTAGCACGTGAAAGCTGTTTGTTAACCAAAGCTGGAGGGTAGTTGCGAGATATTAATGCTTCTGAAATACTGTTTGAATAATCCATGAGAGACTGTTGGTTAGAGCATATGCGACTACCACGAATGCCAACTGTAGGGGAGTGAACGTTTGGTATGGTATGGGTGGCAACTGTCGAAATGGAGATACTGCTGAAGATTGGTTGGTTTGATGTGAACTGAAGAATTGAGATAGCCATTGGATAGGGACAAATCAACATCCAAGAATGTGGCCTGGGTGTGGGAGTAGGACCAAGTGAATTTCAGCATGCTCAAGTTATTGAGATGGTTCAGGAAATTTAGCAGTTCATTTTCTCCATGTGTCCAAATCATAAATATGTCATCAATGAAACGAAGCCAAATGAGGGGAAGTCCCTCTCAACCCTCTTTCCCATGTAACAGAACACGCTGCAAGATGTGTGACATACACCATGCTTCCACCACTTTCATCAACCCGGTCACAGGGGAAAGCTTCCCTATCATAGGACACGCCACCTGTGAAACCACACATGTAATATACCAGTTAACATGCAACCACTGCCTGGCTTCATATATAGGTTTGACCACTAATACACTCTCCATAAGAATGAATGGCCACCGTCAGACGGTGTTCACACAGAACCAAAAGCACCCAGTTGCTGCCCATGCCATAACCCACGACTTGAATAATTTCAACTCTTGTTACACAGTCCGTGCTATCAGAGTTCTCCCTAATATCAGCAGTTTCTCTGAACTCAGAAGGTGGGAACTTACCTACCAGTACAAACCAGTACAACAACCACCTGGTCTCAACTTAAGATAATGCCCGGTCATTATTATTAGTATCACATATGTTTAACCTTTATTTTTTTTTATTCCTCTCCTTTCCATTACCTATACTGAACCAGCACTAACCTGAGGTGATGTTTACTTCATAAATATTATTATTATTTTATATACATATATTTTTTTTCAATATATATTTAGTTCTAATTATATTTTGATCTTCCCACCAACCAGAAATTAGTTTGGATATTTATTTTTGTTCGGGTATTAGCTCTTTTTCACTGCCCCTCTACTTTTCCGATGTTTGAATTTACCCCCACCATTTTCTCAACCGGCGGTCTTTCTGTGAGGCAATCTCTGGCTGCACCCACCTCTCATAATGTTCTCTCGTTGACGAAGGGTTTTTTCCCGAAAATTTCTTTATTGTTTGTGTTTGTGTCTTTTATGTGTGTTCGCGCCCCACATCCATCATCTAAAGGTAAGTGGTGGCTCATTTCCCTATCCTAATTTGATTCCTTTCCGCTACTTAGCGTCTTTTTTTCATTGTTATTATATATATATTAATTTTTCATATTTCTAAAGATTTTATTATATTTTGCTCATCCCACTGACCAGTTTGGATATTTATCTATGCTCGGATATTAGCTCTGAATCACTGCCCCTGCTTTTCTTCTGTTTGAATTTACCCCGGCCATTTTCCTGGCCAACAGTCTCCAACATCACCCACCTCCCATTATGTTCTCCTGTTGACAAAGGGCTTGTCCCGAAAATTTGTTTATCAGTTTTGTCTTTCTGTGTGTTCGCGCCCCACATCCATCATCTAATGGTAAGTGGTGGCTCATTTCCTTATCCTGATTTAATTCTTATATATCTATATGTTAGTCTTCCCCAGGAATTAACAATAGTTCATGGCACACTCACAACATTGAGTTTCTCCACCCCGTTCTCCATGGAGTCACTAGTGATGCAGTAGGGCATAGTGTGTGTAAAGGTTTTTAAACTGAAATGCTATAAAGTCTGTGTTTTTTCATGTTCACCTGGCTCTCCTGCCTTCATCACTGGTAAGTGGCAGACTATTTTCCCTATCCTTCCTTATTTTATTAACCTAACAGCACTTTCATTGTCACCACTATTCAATTATTTCATGTATTGTACAGTTTATCTCACTGCAGTAAGTAATTAAGTACAAAATCATAACTATGATTAAGTTCAATATAGTTTAATGAATTGTAAGTAGTTTGCAATAATGATGATGATATTGGTTTCTAACCTGAAAGTTGCAGCAGAAACAGGTTGTTTAAATTGATTCAACATGTCTCAGCATTGGCCTACGATAATAACGAAATTAAATTATGCATCATGGAGTTACCAATTGAAAATGGTAGTGATAGGATGTGATTTATGGACCAACGTGAAGCCAAGTGAAGAAGGGCTGGTTGTAGATGCAGAGTCAACTGAAAATTGAAAATCTGTACAAGATAAAACATATTCAAAGATCATTCTGGCCAAGTGTGATGAACAACAAATGAATATTCAACACTTAACAAATGCAAAAGAAACACTGTGCTAACTGTTACAATTGTACACACCACGTGACAGCCAATTTTGTATTATGCAGCTTAGGGAGCATGCATAAAGTACGTAGCTTGGTCTAGGGGAGGAGGGAGGGAGGAGGAGTTGACTGGAAAGCTAAGCTGCACTACATGGGGTGAGTGGGAGGTCCGAGCCAGGCCACTTAGCTTTCCATACATATCATTTTTCACAATTAAAATGAGATATAGAAAACACAACAGCATGTGAAATTCATTTCCTTCACTTAATTATCACTGTATGTAATTTACAATAGTCTGAGAAGAGAAAACGGTAAAAAATCTCTTCAGGAATCAAAAGGAAAAAAAGCTACATTGGGGGGGGGGGGGGGGGGGAGGTAGAGGCAAAAGCCATGTCGGGTTACGTGGGGGGAGGGAGGGTTCACAGGAGGCCAAAATGGAGCTGTGTGGTTTATGGACGTTTCCTTAGATGAAAATTTTATATGTAGAAATTGACTGATTATAAATTAATGGTATTATATCTGAGACAGGTAAACAAGACTATTATAGCAGATTACTAGTACTGGCAACTCTATACAGGATGCAGATTTAGCTATGGCTATTGTGTGCAGCATACCTGAGGAATGGAACATCGTTGTATCAGCTTCGTGTAATTTACCAGAAAGTGAATTGACTCTTGCTATAGTGAAAACGTGTCTTCTTGTCAAAGATTCAAGATGACAAGAAAAAGAAGGCATGAAACATTGGGTATTGAACTTGAAGAAAGTGAATATGAAATACACAAAGGACATGAAAACTATGGATGTGAAACCTGGCAGTGAACATGAAACACTTTTTAAGAAACAAACACACAAAAGCAAGTATATGTCCCAACAAACATTCATCTAATTCATTGACAATTAATTCTTTAATGTGGATCAGTTATATTAAATAGCAATATTTGGATTGTAGACTCACATGTGACTATCACATGTCTCCATATCATCATCATCATCATCCTTTTTCTAGCCTCTGGCCGGGTCTGCTTTATGCACAAGCCTCTCCATTTGCTTCTTTCATCCCACCACCTCTGTGTCACCACTTTGTTCCTGTCCTGTCCTCTCCTCTCTTCTGTACACCTTCTTCCACTCCTTTCAAGCATCCACTTCTTGGTCTTCCTCTAGGTCATTTACCATGCATCTTAATTTCATGGATTTTTCTCGGGATTCTCTGAGCCTCCATTCTCTTTACATGTCCATACCATCTCAGTCTGGTACTCTCTACCCTTTCCTGTAGGGGTTCCTCTTTTATGGTGCATCTAATCACTTCATTCCTTATTCTATCCATTTTAGTAACTCCCATTCTACCTCTTAAAACTATTTTTCCTGGTTTAACAAAAGCTGTGACTGCAAGTGGCATGAGACACCTTCAAGAGGAAAGGATGCAAAAATTATCAGTGACTAGACGACCCGTGCGAAAATTTCGCGAATAAAATGTGATGAATAGTGAGGTTGAATATAATGTCACCAAGTTCAGTCATTACTCTTCATACTCCTACTTCATTTATCGATTTTGGTTAGAAATCCAGGGAGATAAATGGCTCGAAATACAAAAAACGTATTTTAGAAATATTGACATTTTTGCGCTTTATGGGTCGAATTACGAAAAATTCCTTTCTTAGAATATAATGTTAACACGGCGGAAACCTTAGTCTTTAATACGATATGTCATTTATCTATATCGATTAGATATCAAGGGAAATATAAGGCTCGTGACACAAAAATACGTTGTAGAACAATTTATACTTTTTCCCTTTAATAGTTGAATTCCAAACACTTCTTTCTTAAAATATGATGTCAGCAAAGCTGAGACATTATTCCTCACAATCGTACTTGATTTATCGATTTTGGATAGATATCAAGGGAGATAAGTGGCTCGAGACACAAAAAACGCATTTTAGAAAAATTGACTTTTTTTACTTTTATGGGTCGAATTATGAAAAATTCCTTTGTTAAAATATAATGTTACCACGGCGGAGACCTTATTGTTTAATATGATACCTCATTTATCTATATCGGTTAGATATCAAGGGAGATAAATCGCCCGTGACACCAAAATCGGTAATAGAAATATTTATACTTTTTTCCTTTAAGTGTTGAATTCCAAAAACATTCTTTCTTAAAATATGATGTCACAAAGCTGAGACATTACTCCTCATAATCCTACCTCATTTATCGATTTTGGTTAGATATCTAGGGAGATAAATGGCTCAAGATACAAAAAACGTATTTTAGAAAAAGTGACATTTTGGCCCTAGAAGGGTCGAATTACGAAAAATTCCTTTCTTAAAATATAATGTTACCATGGCGGAGACCTTATTCTTTAATATGATACCTCATTTATCTATATCGGTTAGATATTAAGGGAGATAAATCGCTCGTGACACAAAAACGCATTGCAAAAATATTGATATTTTTGCCCTTTAAGGGTTGAATTCCGAAAACTTTCTGGCTTAATATATGACGTCACTAAAGCGGAAATCTTAATCTTTAAAACGATACTTCATAAAACGGTTTCAGATAGGTATCCAGGGAGATAACTGACTCGTAACACAGAACACAGCATTTTAGAAAAATTTACATTTTTGCCCTTTAAGGGTCGAATTCCGAAAACTTTCTTGCTTAAAATACGATTTAACCAAAGTGGAGACCATAAGCTTTAAAATGACACCTCATTCATTGATTTCGGTTAAGTATGAAGGAAGATATAGGCTTGTGACAAAAAAATACCTTATAGAAATAATATATATGATAACTCTACACCTAGTGTCAAGCACATTAAGACACTTTTCATACCTGGCATTAGCCATTGAGTTTGACAGTTAAACATTTAACTGACAATTACAAGAAAGATGTTTTTACTAAATGAGTTGCATTTACAATAACAGTGGAAATTTACTACTGAAAGTGGATAACTTACATTGTGTAGAAATTAAAAGTGCGACACCCAGATGGAGTTGTGATAAATGAACGAAATTTGGTCCCAAGTATTCTCTGGTAAAGAGTATTAAATGCTTAAAAAGTTCTTGTTGATTAAGTATTTCAGGGAAAAGAGTGATGATCCTCTACACCCAAAGGTCTAACTGTGAGAGAGGTTGGAGAATTGGCGTGTTTGATATGGGTGCTTCAAATCGTGAAATCTTCTGAAGGATTGGCCATAGTACAGTGTCAGTATATACACTTGCTACTCAGTAGGTGCAAGAAGGCTCTAGTACTCCTAAAGCAGATGCAGGTTCAAACAGAAGGACAACAGAACATGCAGACCGCCAATTTGCGTGGGTGGCTGTTGCTGGCAGACAAGTGACTGTAGACCAGATCCAAGCAGTGGTTACACAGAAATTCACCCCCGCAAACAATTGTAAACCAATTGCAAAACACAAATGAACACGTGAATGGTGAAGATTTGTGTTTAGAGACGAGTCTATATTCTGTCTGTGGCAAAACGATAATCAACATGTATGCAGGTGTAGTGGAGAAACGGCTTACCATGCTATGATTTCAGTCCATGGTGTCATGGCTTGGAGGCAATCAGTTTCGACAGCAGAAATGAGTTATTGTTGAAGGCACAATCACAGCCCACCACTATTTGCAGGGGGTGCTGCACCCTATTGTAATACCATTCATGTCCACAATCACAATTTGGACCACGTAGTCCACAAATTTGTCCCCAATAGAGTATGTCAGGGATGCCAGGTGTAAACACATTAGATCACACGGTCACCCAGCACAAACTGTGCAACAACTGACTGCACAAGACATGCAGGTGTAGAGAAACAAACCCCGAGAAGACTTCCAACACACTGATTCGATGCCGGCAAGGATCTATGAATATATAGGTGTTTAGGGTGGGTGCACTTATTGCTGACAACTGTATTTAAAGGTAATAAACTTGCTTGATCCATTTCAATTTGTTATCATTTCTACTGGATATTCCTGCCTGGGTGTTGCACTTTTAATAAACTCTTTACACTTTGAAAGAGGAAAATTATAACATTAGATTTGTTGCATGTGTTAGCGAGAATCAAATCATAAAAATCGTCAAACAACAGCCTGCAATTTCTACATCATTTAATGATTGCCTAGCAAGGTAGGCTACACAACTACCATTCTGGACTCATCCATCAAACAACGTGAAGAGTGTTGAGTCAGTTTTGAAACTTATAAACGCAGCTCTCATGGGACCAATTGATGTGTAAAGCTTTGGTGCCAACAGATACGTTCTTGGTACAGTGAATGATGCCAGCAGATATATATGTTCATCAGACTTCTTAAAACAGATAGAAGTGGAGTGGGGCATGGAAGATTCAGGTTCATAAAGAAGCTGGTAAGTTTTCAAAAAGAGTTCGAACATATAATGGGATATCTATGGGAGAGTACAGGGATTGTAAACAAAAGAGAATGATCTACACACTACAGCAAAATGGGACAGCAGACAGACTCAATCTAGTGAAATCAGCAGTAGCATATTACCTGAGGCAGCATGGGCTGAACTGACATATACTGCTCCGTACATCATGAACCTAGTCATTAACAATAACAATGAAGTTAAGCTTCCATATGAACTTGGCAGGAATCCAAGTGTCACACATATTTGGACAATAACAAGCAAAGTTTTTGTGGATGTTTCCAAACGAAAATGCCACTTAAAACTCTCAGTCAGGGCCAATAATAGCCTTTTGTGGGATTCACAGCATTTGAACATAGAACTACGATATGGTGTGATTCTCAGGTGGCTATTGCACATGCTAAAAATTATGTTGACAAATCTAGAATGAAGCACGTTGCTATCACGTAATGGATGGAGCTTCAATATATCACAAGCGAAAAAAATAAAAATGTTGCTGATGTCTTAGTGAAAGCACTATGTCACAGGCAACATGAATCCCATTGCAGTTAACTTGTGTTAACGATCTCCCATGGGGAGATTGTAGAGATTATTAGTGTACAGGGGTTAACAGGGGTGTAAACTGTGAAGCGTTCATTGTAATGTGTTTAACCTCTGTGGTACAACAGTAAGGTGCAAACAGAAGAATAAACTTGTTCTTTATAACATGTGTGTGTCATATACACTTGTACAGAATGTAATTAAATACCAAGTCATAACAATTACCCAATTCCTAGAATGGGTTATGCAAATTATACAGCAACTGAAAGCAAACTTAATTAATATACATGACTGTGCTATTCAGAATTTAGAAAATAAATTAATATTGAAAGTACTTGTGCCAATACAAAATATCAAAACTAATTCGCGAAAGATTGAGAAAGGATAATGTTGCTTCTGTGACCATTGAATAAAATTTTAGCTAATTATATTACGTCCACTACTCCCATTTCCTAAATGATAAGTAAGGTCTCAAGTCTCAACCTATTTTAAAAACCCAGCTAGTATGATCTGTGAAAGTTGGTGCCTATATAGTTTACCTGTTTGAATTATACAAAGAAGCATTTACAGGAACTCTGTCAACATGTACAGCAAAAAAAGGTGATACAGGGGGGCAAGAGAAATAAAAATGGAAACAACTTCAAACCATCTATTTTACTTTACATCTTTATTTTGTATTCAGAAAGCCACTGTTTTTTCATATACACTTTCAAAGAGAATTCTTACATTCAAACATTCTCTAGTCTTTTATTTTTTTAACTCTGTATTATCCAAGCTTTCTCTGATTCAGAATTTTCTCACCAAAAAAAAAAAACTTTTTTGCAACTAATACTTTGCTCTTTTAGTTACTTAAGTCTCAATGCTGTCACTTTCTTCTTTGTACCCAAGAAAAATCATAATAAGTAACTTTTCCTAACATTTCACTGACCAAATGGAGAACAGAAAGTGCGCTTGGACGATTGGTTGTTTGAGATGTGTAGGACAACCAATGCAACTTTTAGTGATTTAAGCTTATGCAGATCCCACTAAATGTTTGAAATGTATATTGCTGCTCTTCATTATTTTAGTAAAAGTTGTAATTTTACCAATATTCCACAAAAAAATCAAATTTTTTCTTCCTCTTCATCTTACTTTCTTGCTCAACTAAAATCCAGCATCTGAAACAAAAAATCTAACATCTGACACTAAAAATGAACAGTATTTATATTTTAAGTAAAAGAGAGAAAATCTCTTACCAGTAATGGAAGGATTGCTTCAATGTGATCAAGAGTTATTTCAGACTGTCCTTCCAACCAAGCCACATGCTTGGCCCTTAGTGTTGCTTCAATTACTAGTTTGTGTATTATTTCAGACACCAGAGTCACAGCATCATCCTTAATCTTTGTCTTCTCATCCTTGAAATGCAATTTTAAAAGTTCCTTCATTTCATTCTGAAATAAACAATTTTATTTCGAAAAACAATATTTTTATATGATTAGGATTGACATTATTATGTTGGTGGTATAGACTATTAGCTCAATAATAGGCTATTTGACAGTATTGAAAATATGTTACAAATTATAGTCATTAGCGTAGATTAATGCTTAGCTATTTTTGTTAAATTTGAAAAGAAAGATGGATTGCTTTTAATAAAAAAGCGAAATAAAAATCAGATTTTTCTTGCCTCTTGTCACGTGCAAGAAAACGCTCTGGGATTGGCGATCGCTTTAGTGACATCACTTGCCTGTGGCGGCTGCGTAAGGAGCGTTTCCTATTATCCAAGTTTTCAGCTATTTTTATGAGTTGTTGCTGGTTATCTCTTGTTACTAATGAGATTTTGTGTTGAATATAAAATGAAGAACAATTTGTAGAAGGCTACAGCGAAAAAATACCGAAAATTATTTGTCGGGCTAACTAAAGAAACAACCTCTGACTTTTATTCTAGGGAGCTTGAAAATGTAATAATTTCAATTCGAGAATCATTTATATTTAAACTTGAAGTTAGAGATTAATAGAAATCCTTCATAAGAATGACTAAAATTTTAAATTAAGTTAGTTGTTTTAGGAGATATTTACGAGAAAAATTCAAGTGTAGTAGAAGGTAAGCACAACATTTAAACAACTGGATGTTGTAGACAATTTTTCTTAACTGCAGATAAATAATTATAGATGAATGATAATTTTTTTCCAAATAAACTGAATTTATTGTTTATTTATTTACCGACCACGTTCATTTCACAGCACGTAGAAACTGTGATGTTTAAGTGTTCACTATTAACAAGAAGATAAGTAATGATGCCATGGTGTCCAGGTAGTTGCATGGTTAATGAGTGCTATAGGAATTTGAAGATCCTATGTTCGAATCTTGATTACGATAATATTTTTTTCGTGTGTACATTTTTTCGTTTCTTTTTGCTGTTTGTTGCTTTACATAATCATGTTTTTATTCAAAGAAGTCATAAAACGTCTTGCAAACGTTTGAAACATAAATTGCTCCCTTACAAGAAAAGAAGAAGATAACCTTCCACTTTTAATTTTGAAACATATCAGAGATACATTATCATTGCAAAAAAACGAAGTGCTCGGCAGTGAATAATAGAATTTATTTTAACAACAACATTTCACGCTAATCTCGCAACAGATCCGGAACGCTTTGAATACCTTTTGTTGGAATTTTTGTGTGACGATACAACTGCATGCTGCCTTTCTGTCATAAATGCATCTATTTACTTTTAATGTGCAAGTAAATTTCAGTTTTTTAAAACTTTTTATCGGTGTGCAAGTAAATTCCAGTTTCGAACTCTTTTTGGTTATGTTTCAAATGTTTATAATACGCTTGCTGTCCAAAAATTTGTGAAACATTCGGAAAAAAATTAATGTTTTGGTGGATTTTAAAAAAAGTAATATGCGACGCTACCAACAGCAAACTAGTATCTAAAGAAAACGCTCATAAATACCGTAAAAAAACCTATTCCAAAGCGAGGATCGAACCGAAGAACCCTAACTTTACTGATACTTGCCTTAAACAGTGTACTACATTATCTCAAAGAAATTATCGTGCAAATGATATGCAACTTAGTTTCTACGAGCAAGCTGCAGGGACTTTTTTCCCTATTTCAGCTAATGCGGGAACACTTATGTTTATTTGGAGAGTTTTTACTGTTTTGGTTGTAAATGGATGTAGTACAAATCATTTATAAACCATATTTCCAACCATTTATACACAAATTCAGAGAAATAAACCAGACATTAGTTATGTTGAGGGAGGGCTTCCTGGCACGTGACGTCACGAGTGTCGTTGTCCCGCACCAGGCAGCAAAGGAGCGTTTTGGCGGACTTTCAAATTCTCTAAATTTTCACGTTGAATTTTACGTAAAAAAAAACCCACTTTCGGCAAAAAATTAATAGTACCCAGTAAAAAAGTGTATCAATTAACTATTTAAACCCATTTTCAAAAAATAGTCAAATAGCCTATTCGAATAAAATACATGTAAGAGGAAAACTACTTACAGGCAGGCAAAAAGAACAGATAGCAAAATAATACAAAATCTTAAATACATAAATATAAATGAATAAAAAATGAACATAAAATGAAAAAATATACAAAGTTAAACATCGCTCTGTTGAGTGGTGGTTTAAGTTAGGTAGTGGGGGTGGAGAAGAAAATGTTCTTTTTGCCCACTTGGTATTAGCTTCAAATCACTATCTCCTCTCCCTGTTCTCTGCTAGAATTTACTGCCACCATGAACCATGGTCTTTGCTCAACAGTCACTATGTGAGGTAGCTTCTTGTATAACTCAACATGGTTAAAGAGCTAAGACCCAAAAATTTAAATGTCTTAAGTGTTTGTGAATGTTTCACATGTTCGCACTGCACAACTGTTATCTGAGACAACTGGTGATTCATTTCCTATCCTAATTTGTTTTCACTAATTAGTACCCATTATTATTATTATTTTGTTAGTGTATGCATAAAGTAGCAATGAAATAATAGGCACTGAATAGAGAATACGAAATGGATCTCATTTCCGGGTACATTTGCAAGAAATCATAACCTTGTTGAAAGATTCATTGACAGATTCGAGGCCTGGGAAGTACTGTAAGACCAGGACTGGACTATGGTTAGTTTTGGACGGTTTAGGTTGGTCGATGGGCAAGTTGTAATGTGGCTGTGAAAGTTGTTTGTTAAGCAAAGCTGGTGGATAGTAGGAGAATGTTTATGTTTGTGAGAAGTTGTTTGAATACCGAATGTGGGACTGATGGTTAGAGTATATACACCGTATACACTCCAACCATGGTCTGATCAAGGGTTTGTATTCTTTTATTTCTTCACTTCCCTGATATATTTCCTCATCACCCTCTCCAATAAATAAGAATTATAAAGCTCTTCTTTAAACCTATCCTAAGTGTCCACCACAGTTTAGGTTATTATCAAAAATGATATACTAACATGGAAAAGAAAGGGAAAATACACCCAACACTCACCAAAGCTGAAGGGAGGAGGGCAGCAGCAACACAGCACAACACACAAACAAATAAAAAACAATATTTCGGGTGAAGAATCCCCTTTTTCAAGTTAACAGATAGGTGGCTGGTCTTGCGCAAGACTTGCGTAGGACGCAGCCACTCATAGAACGCAACAGACTGTCGGAGGTGGTGGGGGCAGCAACGATAATATAACCGCGAGTATACGAAAGATTGAAATGATCAAAAGAAAAAAAAAAATATATATATATATATATATATATATATATATTAGTTATTAAAAATATATATAAAGAAGAAATATAATTGAAAATTTAAAAAAAAAAAAAAAATTTAATGAAACTATTGAACTATTGTACTGGCCAGTGGTGGGTGTATAGGGTGAGGATGGAAGATGTTAACGGAAATTAAGGCCTGGGGGATGTCTGATTTGAAGGATGTGTTGATATGCCAATTCCCACCTGCGGAGTTCAGATTGGGAGGTATTGTCTGGAAGTACTCTAATGGCTCTTACTGTGAAGCAGTTATTAAGGTCACGGGTGTTGTGAGTACTGGCATGGTGAGCAACGGGGAGGTCCAGGTTTTGGGAGTAAACTGTCTGTCTGTGACCATTCATTCTGATGGATAATGAGTTTGAGGTCAGGCCAATGTAGGAACTTGGACAGTGGAGGCAGGTGAGCTGGTAAATGAGATGGGTGGTTGTACAGGTGGCATGACCTATTATGGGGTAGGTTTCACCAGTTGTAGGATTGCTATAGGTAGTGGTAGGCGGATGCATACTGCAAGTTTTGCAACGGGGTCTCTTACAAGGGAAGGATCCAAATGGTGGTTTAGGAGCATCAGAGGCTTGATATTTATGTACAAGAATGTTTTTTAGATTAGGCGGTCTGCTGAAGGTGACTCGGGGTGTGGTGGGAAGGATAGATGGAAGAATGCGGCGCATTTCAGGAAAGGATCTAAGAAAGTCATAGCCCAGACGAAGAATTTTGTTTAGGGATTCCAGGCCAGGGAAAAACTGGGTGAGAAAAACAGGGTTCTGATTGGCTTTAGGTTGTTTGTGTCCGTGTGGAGGACTGTCCCTGACCCTTGATACTTGTTTTTTAATTAGTTCTGGAGGATATGCGGTTTATGAGTGCCTGGGTCAGATTGTTGGTGTAGAGGGTAAAGGACTCGTGATCAGAGCATATGCGTTTGCCCCGAATGGCTAGGCTGTATGGAATGGAACGTTTTGTGTGATATGGATGGCAGCTATCAAAATGGAGATATTGTTGTAGGTTAGTGGGTTTTATGTGGACAGAGGTGTGTAAGTGACCGTTCCGTACAGAGATGTCTACATCCAGAAAAGTGATGTCAGTCTGAGAGTAGCACCAGGTGAAATTTAAGGAGGAGAAGTTATTCAGTGAGTGCAAGAAGTCAAGAAGGAGGTTTTCACCGTGGGTCCAGATCATAAATATGTCATCTATATACCTGAACCACACGGTTGGTTGTAGGGTAACCTGTTGAAGAAAACATTCCTCTAGTCTGCCCATGAAAAGGATGGCATATGAAGGTGCCATGCGAGTGCCCATAGCAGTGCCTCGAATCTGATGGTAAATCTGAGACTGGAAGGAAAAGAAATTTTTGGTCAGGATGAATTGAGCCAAAGAAGTGAGGAAATGAGTGGTAGGGAAGGTGTGCGGGGGGCGACTGTCGAGGTAATGTTCCATGGCACTTAGGCCCTGGCCATGAGGGATGTTGGTGTATAGCGATGATACATCAATAGTGACCAGGAAGCAATCTTTAGGTAGGGGTGTAGGGACTGTTGACAAACGCTCTAAAAAGTGGGGGGTATCTCTGACATAGGATGGAAGGGCCTGGACGAAAGGTTGTAGGTGCTGGTCAACGAATGCAGAAATGCGTTCTGTGGGAGACCCAAAGGCAGCAACTATAGGACGTCCAGGATTGCCCGCCTTATGTATCTTGGGCAGAAGATACAGGGTGGGGGTTCGGGGGGTCTTAGGAGTCAAAAGGTAAATGGAATGGTGTGAAAGACCCTGTAAGGGACCTTGGAGACTGAGGAAAGAGCGGATTTCTGTGCAGATTGATTCAGTGGGGTCAGTGGTATGAGGTAAGTAAGTGGAGGTGTCAGAGAGCTGCCTGAGGGCTTCAGCTGTGTAGTCGCTTCGATCCATGACCACAGTGGTCGAGCCCTTGTCAGCTGGGAGGATTATGATGTTTTTATTGTTGGAGAGTTTACTCATTGCCCGCATTTCAGTACGGGTCAGGTTGCTGGAGTGGGGGATTGAATTTAGGAAGGAAGGTGATGAGAGGGTTGACATGAGGAATTCCTGGAATAGGAGAAGGGGATGGTTTTGAGGGAGGGGAGGTGGATCTAGCTGGGATGGAGGTAGGAATTGATGGAGGCTGGGTTCCAGGTTATCACATCGGCTGTCTCCCCTGCCTGTAGTATTGAAATAATACCGCCAGTTGAGTGTGCGGCAGAATGAAAGGGAGTCCTTAATAAGAGTAATCCGATCGAATTTAGGGGTGGGGGAGAAAGTAAGACCCTTTGAAAGTACTGATAGTTCAGGTTCGGAGAGGGGGGTGGAAGAAAGATTCACAATAGGGATTTTTGATTTCTCCAGTGGTGGGGAATGGGTAGGGGCGGGAGTGAGGGGAGTGGGTGGCAGAGGTGCTGGATGGGGAAAGTTGAGAATATGAGAAATACATGGCGTAGTGGCGATAAGTGGTGGAGGGGTAATGTGTTGCCTGTAATCGGAGTTGGGGAGGTGAAGGCCCAAAACAAAATAGCTCTTGCAGAGGGAAGAGAGCTTTGAAAGATGTTTCTGTGCTTGTTTGGTTAACAAATGGTTGCAATGGTTAAGGATGTTATGTAAATAATGAATGCAACCAGGGAATGCAAGGAGAAGGATTTTGTGTAAGGAAATTAGGTGACTAAGTTGTTTACACTTAATGACTTAAATCAAGTGGTCCCTCTGCTTCGCCTTATTATCATATAAAACATGTATTTTTCTGTTTATAGGTAATAAGCTGAATATTAATTTCTCTTTATTCTTTGTGGACCTACCCAATTACATAACAAGTAAATTCCCATGGTGCTTTTCACAACCTTCTCCAACAACAATATATCATCTGCAAATAAGCTAACTAATGGCAATAACTATAAACACAATCATTCATTAGAATGCTGAACAGCAGTGGTCTCAATACACTACTCCATGGTAATTCAGTTTTCACTTCTACCTCTGTTATACTACTTTTCTTATAGTTCTTTGCTTCCTACCTTTTAAGAATTCCTCCACTCGGCAAGTCATATTTTATTTCTGGGGTTTGGCATAGAGGTTATTAGAGGCGGAAGAGAACAGAGAGGAAGGAATTTAGGTATGGCAACCAAAGGAACCATACCAGCATTTGCTGCACAGAAATATAAGGGTGGCCAATAGGGATTCCTCCCGAACTTCATGCCCGAGCATTACCAATCACCCACCAGGCTCACTAAGTTACTTTTTATCCATCTAAAATCCTTTTTACCACTATTCAATGGCTCATACATCAACAAGTTTACCTTGCTTGTTAATTTTATCTAAAATCTCTTGCACACTGCATACTAAGAACTGCATGGATAAACTCTCCTAAATCCATACTATTGGTTCACAGAAATTTTTGACCTTGAGGCTGTAGACACTGTGAATACAATATCTCACCATATTACTGAAGGAATAACAAGAATTAAGAACTGTAATTCAAATGTCCATGTAAATTTAAGACTTTTGGCAGTTATAATAAAGTTGAATGGCACTTGGAGCAGAACTTTATTGATGATTTCTTCAAATAGTGTCCATGAATTTTCTGCTGGAAAGTAAACATTCCAAGAATGCATATTTTGGTTCAATACTAGCCTGCGATACCGCCACTGCCTGGCGTTAACGTGACGTCATAGTGACGTTGTCTTGACGTATTCGCTGTCGCTCTAGGTGTACCAACGTAACGGGACTATACCAACATAAAGATAATTTATTATTGTGACCGGCCGCAGAAATCCGATAACACATCAAACACTTGAACATCTGGTTGTGTTATCGGACATCTGCGGCCGCTTACCAGCGGCCGCCTGCATCTGATTCACCTTCGGGATATCAGTTTAGGTTGATATCGTACAGTTTTAAATTATTGTGACCGAGCGTAGCGAGGTCACAATTGCACTAAAAGGAATAAACCTAATTATGTTGGTAGTCGACAGCGAATACGTCAAGACAACGTCACTATGACGTCACGTCAACGCCAGGCAGTGGCGGTATCGCAGGCTAGGATTGAACCCATATTTTTTATTTTGTATGTGCCAGCAGAAGTAATTTTTGCTGGCACTAATTTTGGGGATGCAGTACTGTTGGCTCAATCAATTAGTGATCGACCACGATATATTGGTGGCTGTGGACTATTAGCTGTAAATTAATTGTTGAATTTTTTTGCTTTCAAATTGACATGCAGCCTGGACCACAGTAAAACTTAACCATAGGACATTCAGGACCACAGTGACATTAACCTTGCGGATGTCTTACTTTCAGATCCCATGTGTGGGAAACAGTATCAGCCCTAACGCAATGCCATGAAAAATAATATATATCATGTGAGATGTGGTATCAGCCCTGGACAAATTAACCAAAAGGTAACCCATTACAACTTAATCCCAGAGTCTTTTAATATGAAATTATAATTTATACATAATGGTCAAGGTTGCAATACAATCTAACTTCAGAGCTCTTGAACATGAAATTATATTCCACATTAATTTTATTTCATATGCACTATTGTAGTAGTAGTCCTTGCAATGCGTGGAAGTACAGAAAATGGAATCATCATCTAATTCAATCGGGAACAGCTAACAAACTAGTATGAGAATAATTTCTGTGGCATTTTACTTTAAACTGTGCATTTTTCTGCCAATTTCATTAACCAGATAATGATAATTAATTTTATAAAAAATTGTGGCCAATAAACAGCAGACACAGATTTGTCACCAATTGCAAGCGACCACTGTCCATGAATAGTACTGCGACCCGCTAGGTGCCAACAAAAATTACTTCTGCTGCTGCAGTTTATGGACAATTCATTAAAAACACTATAAAAATAAAGTCATAATTCTGGGTAGGCCTACCAATTGTATCATCTTTCCATTTATTTTTATCTATGACACTGGCTACCATGCAGAATTAAGGCTGACTTTTATCTCAGATCTAGCAATACTACTAGGATATCTAAACATCCAGTGACTAGAAATGTCAATTTTTACTTTGGGACTCTAATGTAAATTTTAAAAATTGCAGAACTGATTTCTCTTAAACTCATTACCCAATTGAATCAGTTTAAATACTCTTACTAAACAAGCCAACAAATCTTTGCAACATTGAAAAAAACTGAATACAATACCTATCAAATACAGTCCTTGTTGCAGTCTTGCTGATTCCTCATTTATGATCAATCGTATGGTATGGTATAGACGAAATAATTCATATGTAACAATCTAAGAAAACCTAATTATTTATTACAACTATATATTCACTACTACTATCAGCTTGTACTCATGATTTAACAGTGGGTTCAATGTTTCTTTTAGATTACTACAAAAACTACAATGTGTAAAATAAAATATCAGAAGAATGTTCAAAGATATACATATATATTTAATATGTATGATTTCAATTTTTGGCACTGCAAAAATTGGCCAGCAATTCACATCATTCATACTTTTACAACACATATAATGGCAGTCTGAATAGATTTCTGCTTTATAATGATAGAACTAATTTTCAATATAATCCCCTTCAAGTTCAATACATTTAATCCAGCGTTGTTCCAGTGACATCATGCCACTTCTGAAGTAGTTTTCAGTAAGCCCTGAAAAATACACCTCAACAGATTCCATTGCCTCTTGATTCGATGTCAGACGCTGACCAGCAAGGTAGAGTTTCAGTTTTGGAAACAGATAGAATTCAGAGGGAGCCAAATCTGAGGAATTTGGTGAATGTTCCAGCAATTCATAGTTCAAATTCCTTACTTTTTCCAATGCTAAAACACGTTTGCAAGCAGGAGGATTTTCTTGATGTAAGATGATTTTCTCATTTTCCAGATGAGGTCTTTTCTTATGAATTGTTTCATCTAGTCTGTTTAAAAGATATGTGTAGTAATCTCCGGACACAGTTTTACCTTTTTCTAAGTAGTCAACAAATAAAATTCCTTTAGCATCCCAAAAGACCGATGCCATAATCTTTGCTGCTGATGGAACCAAATTCGTTTTTTTCGGTGCTTCTATCCAAGTCTCACCCATAGTTATAAACCGACGCAAAAAATCATTTTGATTCTTCTTAAAACACTCCAAACACCGTTCACATATTTTAATACGGCCAAGTTTTTCATCTGCTGTTAGTAAGCGAGGGACCCACCTAGTGTAAAGCTTTTTCTTCTGTAGTTCTTCATACAATATATATCTTACACGTTCTTTTGAAATGCCTATTACCTCAGCAATTTCATCCACCTTAACTCGCTGATCATCTAACACCAAATTATTTACTTGTTCGATGATTTCTCCTGTTGTCGCAGTTTTTCGACGACCTTCGCGTGGTGCATCTTCAAGGCTTGTGCGACCACGTTTAAATTCTGCGGTCCATTTTTTAACAGTTGAAAATGAAGGGGAACAGTTTCCATAAACTTTTAAGAACCTGGTATGGATTTCGTTTGCGGTTAAACCTTCCTTAACAAAAAATTTTATCACAGCACGATATTCGATTTTATCCATTTTAGGGAAAACAATTCATACGTGTTTTACAGCAAGCACAGACGAATACCCTTTAATTCTTGGAGCTGTACACACATATATAACAATAAACTGATACACAACAGCCCAGCTGTGTATGTTTTTACAGATATGCCAACCTTTGGTGGGAAAATTTCAAAGACTTCACATTCTGATATCATTGCCATCTGCGTCCACAGGATCCGAGAAATTGTAACGTCAGTAACATCTTGGACCAGAAGGCATAAAGCAAAATGTTTGAAATACATTTTCTGTTTTACCATATACTTACGTTGGAGAAGGAATTACTAAATTCACAAAGATTCTCCATTGAATAAAAACTAGAATTACAGAACGGAAACGAACGGACTACACAAAGTTTGTGTCACAAACAGACACGATATCGAATATACCAAGTCAAAGATTTTATAACCGGACGAGACGGAAATTTCCCTCAATACAATACAACACATTCATTACATCTCTGGTTGTTTACGATAGCAACTGCTTTCATTGATTTTGTGACTTAAAATAAGTTTTTATATATATATTAGAATCCTTTCGTAGAAATATCATTTTTTTTTTCTCTCAAGTTTTCCTTTAGTGATAAATTACAGCAGTTCAAATACAGAGTTATCTCCGTAGTGTTCCAGAGACACAGTCTCGGAACATTATGGCAGACAGTGGTGGACAGATGTCTTCAGCCAGCGCAGTTTTACGCCACTATTATGAAAATGCGGCTGTTGACGTAGATCTTCACAGCGAAGAAGAAGAGCAGCAACAACAGCAACAACATCAGCATCAGCAGCAGCATCAACTACAGCAGAATCGACAGCAACAGTATCAACAGCAGCAGCATCAACAGCAGCATCAACAGCGGAGGCTTACGGAGATGGAAATCGAGGCGGGAGGCGTTCCACCTCCAGACGCAGCCATACATCCCACGGTTCGGAGAGGTGACAATCCCACAATCACTGGTGAGTTGAATCAACCAGTAAAACGTAGATGTGTTCAGAGACCAGAAATAGGTCAGCCAAAGGTAGTTTCTCAACAAACAGAAGAAGTAGATATGCTTGAAATAGCAAGGCCCGTCGAGATTAACACATCTCCATCTACAGTATTAGACCAACATAATCCCAACCTCAAGTCCTCTGATTCGATAGCGCTAACTTACAGAAGCAAAAACAACAGATACAGCCCTACAGATAGCGGTCCATACTACATTTTTGTAGAAAGTGTAGATAAAAATATCGGAAGACTACATCCCATTTGAATAGGCAAAATTCTCTACACACGCAATCCTGCATATAAACGAGACATCATTAATATTATAACAGCAGGCAGAAACAGATTAAAAATCGAAACTAAGTCTGCAGCTTCAGCCAACATGTTAGTACAGTCCACAGTGTTCAAAGACAGGAATCTTGAAGCATATATACCAAATATTTTAATAAATAAACAAGGGATTGTTAGGGATGTGGACGTCACCCTTTCAGAAGAAGAAATCCAACAAGCTATAGAAAGCCCTTATCCAGTGATATCCGTGAAACGGTTCACTAAGAGGAGCACTTACCAAAACAACGAGAGAAGGATTCCAATACCAGTATGCATGATTACCTTCAGATCTCAATCCTTACCAGATCATATAGTAATTTTCGGAACACGGTGTTCAGTAGAGCCTCATGTTCCACAAATACTAATCTGTGCCAATTGCTTACGTTTTGGACATCGCATGACACAGTGCCGCAGTGCCACTCGTTGTAATAAATGTGGAGGCCCTCATTCGATGGAGTCATGCACTAGCACAGCTGATTCGTGATGTGTTCACTGTCAGGGCCCACATCTATCCAATGATAGACTATGCCCAGTATACATACAACAACAAAAAGCACGCGAGGCCGTGGTTTACAACAAAGCTTCACCAATGTCGAATTGGACATCCGGCCACAGACAGATGTATTCAAAAGCAGCCTACGTCGCGCCGTCATATCATGATGAAAACCAATTCCCTCCGCTCCCACCGCCTACATCGTCGCTTCCGAGTTCAGCCTCACCAAACAACCCTATTATCCCCATTTATCAAGAACAAGAGATACGTCACCAATCAAAAGCATCCACTATAAATCAACTGCTTCACACTCCCACTGCCACGGGCCGCAACAAACAAGGCCAGCAACTCCAAACTCAAAAACGCCCCATTATCCTCCTGTCCCATCAGAGAATGTATATACCACAGCATTTACCTATATCACCCATCATACAGAATCCTTATCATCCGCAACTCCAGGACAAGGAGAAGACTCCTTCAGCAGAAAACGCAGTGCTCATAGAGCAAATATTGCAAATGATTTGCAGATGATACATGAATTCCAATCATCTCCATCTGATACTCTCCATCTCGATCCGCTCCGCCGTCTTCTTACCAGCTTAGTAGGGGAACAAGTAAAGAACCCATAACAACTACCCACCTTAACCGAGTGCTATGGCGCATACAATTTTACAATGGAAACTCGCGTTCTCTCGCTGCCAACCGAGAGTCATTTCAGAGAGCATTAAGTACGATGAACATATCCATCGCTACCCTATCAGAAACGTGGCTAAAGACAGGAAGGAACATTTCATTTCCAACATACACCGTGTATCGCAATGATCGTGGAAAATGGCTGGGGAGGAGTTGCAATTGCAATTAAAACCTTAATTCCACATACAGCGATCGATATAGATCACGCCCATATAAAATCTTTTCAAGCAATCGCCGTTAGAGCGCTGATAAGCCGACAGGAAGTCACCATAGTATCCCTGTACTGCCCACCCAGGAATGTCATCACAGAGCAGGAATGGAGCTATTTCATGCAACAGTTGGAGCAACCGTTACTAATCTGTGGCACACAATACGACATGGGGGTGTGAAATATCAGACGTTTACGGAAGCACACTCTTGGAATTAATAGAAGAATATGAACTATTTATCTTAAACGACGGATCTGCAACAATACTTCCCCTGCCAGAACAACGGAAATCCGCCATAGATATTTCCCTGTGCTCAGCATCGCTTTCCTCGGAGTTCCGTTGGCGGGTCCTTCCTTCCAACCATTTCCCAATAGAAATCACGACCATAAATCCAATCAATCTCCCTCCATACAAACCTTATTCCAAATGGAAATTAAATCAAGCAAACTGGAATAACTATAGACGAATTATGGAAAGGACTACCTACGGTATTCCAAATACGCTCCATATAGCTGAAAAGTATAACGCTTTCATAAATAAAATCAACTATGCAGCTAGCCAATCTATCCCACAAAAGAAGACTATAACTCATCTGCGAGGAATAACAGTACCATGGTGGAGCCCAGAATGTGGAAGGATGATCGCAAAAAGAAAAACTAGCGCTGAAATACTATAAACAGTTTCCAACCTGGGAAAATTTTCTAGGCTACAAAAAAGTAGATGCAGAAACGAAGAGGACACTGAAACACCAGAAGAAACAAAGCTGGAAATTCTTTTGCAGCAAACTTTCCAAAGACACGCCGCTCTCAAAGATATGGTCAACCATAAATAAATTCAAAAAGAAGTGTGTACCCACTCGCTCTGTCCATTGTTGGACTGAAGAATTCGCCGACATTGTGGCCACGCCATCGGTAGCTTCTCCACCTGAGCCGTTACAATCGACTACTACAGGTGAGAATCAGACGTATCTCATGCGGCCCTTCAGACAAAACGAGCTAGAAAGAGCCCTCAAAAAAGCATCAAACACAGCTCCAGGGATCGACGGAATTCACTACAGCATGCTCGCTAATTTGCCAAGTAACGCAAAACAACTTCTCCTTCAACATTTCAACGTAATTTGGATTACAGGAAATTTCCTGAAGATTGGACTACACACATCATCGTACCATCCCAAAGCAGGGGAAAAAACCCTAACGATGCCAAGTCCTACCGACCGATAACTTTGTCTTCTTGCATCGCCAAAAACATTTGAACGACTAGTGAAACAACGATTAGAGTGGTGGCTGGAACACAATAATCTATTACCCAGGACTCAGTTTGGATTCAGGAAGGCACATAGTACGATAGACAACCTCAGTCTTCTAACTGCAGATATAGAGAAGGTATTCACTGAAAAGGGATACTTAACAGCCATATCCTAGATATTTCAGGAGCCTATGACAATGTGGTGCCAACAGTACTGCTCAAAAAGCTAAAAGAAATTGGCATCCCAGCGCAGTACTGCCAAAATATCTACAATCTGGTTCGTCAACGTACCATATATATACGGAAGCAAGATAATACCTTTTTCGGACCTAGAACACCATCGAAGGGCTTACCCCAAGGATCAATCCTCAGTCCGCTATTATATGCCATATATACCGCCAATCTGGAAAAAATCTTTAGCACGCATATAAAAGTATTACAGTACGCTGATGACATCTGCGTATATACCATGTCTCCCTCCTTGTATTTAACGTATCAATGGCTATCGGATGCTGCAATAACTTTATCTGTATGGACATCTGAGTGTGGACTTACACTCTCAGCGCCTAAATCAACTGTCGTGGTGTTCACAAGGAAGCGCTGCACATTCGGAGAACGCACCATACGGCTGGGAACATATACCTTCCCAATAGAAGCGTCGGCTAAACTTCTGGGCTTGTATCTGGACAGCAAACTAACATGGAGCCGCCATATAAACTATATATTACAGAAGGTTGGAAAAGCGCTGAACATATTCCGATCCATCACAGGAACATGGTGGGGAGCAGGTCCTTCTACTCTACTAATCTTGTACCGATCCTTAATCCGTCCAGTAATAGATTATGGAAGCACCCTGTTCGGAAACGCGCCAAAATACGTCTTGGAAAAACTGGACAGGGCTCAACATAGGGCCATAAGATTATGCCTAGGAGCAATGAGGTCTAGTCCTACCAATGCTCTTCTGATAGAAGCAACGGAAATGCCCCTTTCTATACGCCGGGAACTTCTTACAAACAAATACCTCATTCGCATCTTTGCTATAAAAGAACACCCTTTACTAAAGAAGCTGTCAGTAATGAACAGAATACTCACAAGGAACGGACCACCACCAGCGAAAAGAGTGCCTCTACTATCAAAAGGATACAAGGAATATGAAAAGATTAAACCACTCGTATTAAAAAGCCGCATTATTCCAGGCTTCCTGTATCCATACGAATTTCAGTTCCTGAAACTACAAATATATTATCTACCAGAAAATATCATCCGGAGTAACAACATCAATACAGCAATTTCACACTTCTTGAACAAAACTTGGCCCAACTATATCCATATTTACAGCGACGGCTCTAAAACTACGGAAGGCGCAGGTACGCTTATTATTGCCCACATACTAACGAGTACGGACAAACATTACTACCTGCAGAGACGTCAATTTACACAGCGGAAACTATAGCCATGTGCGCAGCTATCAAGTACGGGCTAGACAAGCACTTTCCAAGGATCTTAATACTTACTGACGCTAAGAGCGATCTCCAGAAATTACAGAACCAGTATGGAGTAACAAAATGCATCAATACCTGTATGAAATAATAAGATTAGCTTCAGAAGCTTCTTCAGTTGGCATACAAGTACATTTTCTCTGGATTAAAGGTCATATAGGAATAATGCACAATGAAATCGTCGACCAGCTAGCGAAACAGAGCATCAACGAAGGGCACTTTGCAGGCATTCAGCTACCTTGGAGGGATTTCATCCCACTAGTCTCTAGGAAGGCATACCTCAGTTGGAACGCAGCTACTAAGAGGAAAACACTACTCAGCAGTACAACCTACAATACCGAAGACAGAGCACAATATTGCAAGAAGACACGCAACAACCATTATTAGAATGAGGCTAGGACATGGTTGTTATCCTCACCACTTATGCCGCCTTCATATAATAGAAAGACCTATATGCACCTTAGACCAAGAAATTTCAGACCTCAATCACATCATTCTCTCCTGTTCACGGTTTCAATCACAACGAAAACGTTTCTACAGGCGCCTCGAACAGCTTTCAGTCAAATTCCCTGCGAGTGTTACCACAATTCTTCAATCAAAAAATGTCCAAATCTACAAGGCAATAGTTCGCTTCCTTCAAGACACAGAAATGAAGATTTGAAGCCTCAAATACTCTGTAAGAAGAAAATAACAAACAAACATTAATGTATAATGCTGGCTAAATGGTCTCAGACCAAAGGGCAAATAAATAAATAATAATAATACAACACATTCATTTTCCATTGATCTCAATAAAAAAGTGAGGCTCTGTGGGATGTGGAAAATTGTCAATTTACAGGTAAATAATTGCATAGCAAAATAATAAATACATCACAAGATGTACAGTCATTGCATAAATGGTACATCAATTATATCAACTACATTTTCACAAACGACTGGTCGATTATTTTGTAGATACCTTAGAAATAAATTCTTCGAGAGAATAGAAGGAGTTGTTAATTAACAATTCTTTCAATTTTTTACTGAGTTCATTTTTATCATCTGCTAGACATTTAATATGTTTTGGGAGGTTATTGACGATATGTAATTAATTATCCCTGGATACCGGACACCTTTTTGAACAAATGACTTGTAATCTTTGTGAAGATCATTTTTACTTCTACTGCCATAATTGTGATTTTACTATTTGTTTCAAAGAAAGCGTAATTTGTTAATACAAAGGACATTAATATCTATACAGGGTGTGGCATTTAAAACTGTTTGTCGGTATATTTGGCAAAATACAAATCGGATTTAAATTTTTTTTTTTTAAAAGTTGTTCACCTCGAATGGGACATCCATTAACATAACGCTCAACCCTCTTGCATCACCCCCGGGGTTGGGAGGGAGGATGAATTTGACATTTTAAATAGGATCCCCTATTTTTTATTGCAGATTTGGATTCTCCGTGAAAAAATATATATCTTTTGAATGAAACTTTTTTTTCTTTTCATGATAGATGGCGCTGTAATCGGCCAAAATGAAATTGAGTTTAAGATTGTTGCAAAACGGTAATATCTGAAACAAATACACATCAGATCAAGGAAATCGAAGTATTTTTTTGATATTTTTGATAATGCCATCATGTGACACCTCCCACAATCGAATAAGCACAGACTGTGATCATGCGTCTCAGTCCGTTGTCAGATTGTGCATGTTACTTCAATGATTTGGACTGTACACATCTAATCGCAACTGTTCCACGATTGCAGAGAGAGTCGATATCATTACCGCGTACTTTGAGGCTCATAGAAATGTTCAATTTGGAAATAAAATATACTGTGATTCCCCTTGTTTCTCACAAGTGTTTCATTGCAGCAAATGTTCGAAATGATATCCGTTGTTTCTAAAGCAGATTGCAACTCTGTGTCTGAAAGACAATCCGACATTTATAAGTGTCTCTGCGCTAAGGTTTTCACATTCATTGACAATTCGCTAACCCATATTTTCTGGGATTGTTGGTACATCCATGTAAACTCTCTCTTTTAGCCATCCCCACAGGAAAAAATCGGCAGGAGTCAAATCGGGTGAACGTGCGGGCCACGTTTGAGGAACTCCTCGTTCAATCAATCGACCCGGATAGTTTCGATTCAAAACTTCTCGAGATATTCGTGAATAATGCGCTGGGCATCCATCGTGTTGAAACCACATACCCATTCTTGTTTGAAGTGGAACATCTTCCGTTAGTACGGGTAAAACGTTATCTACAATGACGCTGTACATTGGACCAGTCAGATTACCTTCTATGAAGTATGGGCCAATTACCTGCGTACCTAAAATACCGCACCAAACGTTGACACTCCATGGGCGTTGATATTCAACTTACCTTACCCAATGGGGATTCTCCAATGACCAATAATGGATATCGTGTTGATTCACTTCACCATGATTCGTAAAATTCGATTCATCAGAGAAAAGTATCTGTGAAATGAAATTATTATTCACTGCCAATTGTTCCTGCATCCAGTTGCTGATAATCAGGTGATTTTGAAAATCGTCACCATGCAGTTCTTGATTCAGCGAAATGAAATGGATGCCATTTGTGTTCTTACAGTATGCGTAGAACACTTCTTTGCGAAATTCCTGAACCTCACGCAATTTGCCGAGAACTAATGTGAGGATTTGCAACAACTGCAACTAAAACATTCACTGTGTTATTTTCGTTTGTCACAGGACGCGGTCGTATTCTTTTTCTAGGTTTAGTACTTCCGGTTTCAGTAAACAAATGGACAATACTGCGAAAAGTCGTTGCAAAGGGCACATGCCTATCAGGGAACAGATTAGCATACCTTTGATGAGCTTCTTGAACATTTCTATGAGCCTCAAAGTACGCGGTAATGATATAGACTCTCTCTGCAATCGTGGAACAGTTGCGATTAGATGTGTACAGTCCGAATCATTGAAGTAACATGCACAGTCTGACAACGGACTGAGACGCATGATCACAGTCTGTGCTTATTCGATTGTGGGAGGTGTCACATGATGGCATTATCAAAAATATCAAAAAAATACTTCGATTTCCTTGATCTGATGTGTATTTGTTTCAGATATTACCGTTTTGCAACAATCTTAAACTCATTTTCATTTTTGCCGATTACAGTGCCATCTATCATGAAAAGAAAAAAATGTTTCATACAAAAGATACATAATTTTTTCACGGAGAATCCAAATCTGCAATAAGAAATAGGGTTTCCTATTTAAGATTTCAAAGTCACCCCCGTGCCGCCCCCTGGTGTGGTGCAGGGGTGGGGGGGGGGGGGTCGAGCGTTATGTTAATGGATATCCCTCTTCTTTTGGGGAGAGAACAACTATTATTAGAACTTTTTTTTAATCCGATTTGTACTTTGCAAAATATTCAGACAAACATTTTTAAATGCCTCACCCTGTATACTCAGCCACCAATGTGACAATCTCTAATTTAAGACTGGAGATTTTCTCGGTGTTGTAAATGAATAAAACTTTCTCGGGTAGCTAGCCGAGTTAGTACATCGTTTGACCACTTGACAATGGCGGCAGAGTTTGTGACCGCCGAAACGTCGTATTCAAACGATGTACTAACTCGGCTAGCTACCCGAGAAAGTTTTATTCAATCTCTAATTTCTTGAACAGCTCTCTACAGAAGTTCTATTGCTAACCCCACACACAATTCTTATTACTCGCTTTTGGCCTCTGAACACTTTGTCTTTATGGGGAATTGCCCCAGATTATTATTCCATATGACATTAATGAGTGAAAATATGCAAAATAAACTAGCTGCCTCATACGGAGATCATCTATAACTGAAATTGTGCGCATGCAAACGTGGCTGCACCCAAGTCACCACTCTCTCCGGTAGTAGCAAACCTGTACATGGAGGATTTTGAAGAGAGTGTACTAGAGAGTTCCACCTTCAAACCTTCTTGCTTCTACCGTTATGTCGATGATACTTTCGCGATGTTGCCACACGGTATTCAGGCGTTGGATGACTTCCTCGACCATCTCAACGGAATCCATTCTAATATACGCTTCACCAAGGAAATAGTGAATTCCTGGACATCCTGATAAAGCGGAAATCCGAAGGTATTTTGTCACATAACGTATACCGCAAACTCACCCACACTGAGTGCTACTTGGGTGCAGCCAGCTTCCATCATCCGGCACACCGCAACGCAGTATTGGCCACACTGGTACACAGTCGTGAGAGCCTGCTGATAGAAATGAAACATCTCAAGACCGTCTTCGAACAGAACGGCTACTCTCGGAGGCAAAAGCCACCAAGTCCACCGTCGGAGCAAGAAGAACCACCGACAACTCTCGCTTTCCTTCCATTTGCCGGGAACACGTCGGGGAAAGTTGGAAGACTCCTGGCGCAGTATGGCATAAAAAGTATCTTCCGGCCTCCCGCCAAGATACGTGATATGCTGCGTTCGCCAAAGATGACACCTGGGATTTATTCCATACCGTGTGAATGCGGCAAAGTGTACATCGGTCAACGAGAACGATCGAAGAGCGCCTTATAGATCACAAGCGATGCAACTGGAAAAGTATGCGACAGCCGAGCATGCCTTCGACGAAGAGCACAGGTTAGAGTTCGAAAAAACAGCAGTGCCCCTAGGGCCCCTTCCTTCTGGGACTCGGCCACAAGCAAGTCGCTGGAGATCCGGCTAAATGACAACAACATTAATAGGGATGGCGGGCTCTATCTGAGCGAAGCGTGGAGACAAATCATTAGCGATCTCAGACGAGAGAGAAGCAGATCTTTACAAGCAAATGACACCAGTCGAGCGCCGCAGCGGACCGCGGATTAAGACAGTGCTTACGGCCAATCAGAGCGGACCCACCAGCATCTCTGACCGTCATCTCATCCGGGTGGGAAGACGCAAATGGCGCCAGTCGGTGGCCGCAGCGGGTCGCGTATTAAGCCAGCGCTCTCGAGCAATCAGAGTGAGCGGGAATTCCAGCTGAAGGTATAAAGGAGGTACGACGGGTGGCCAAGCTAGTCGAGGCGCTGGCATTCAGCTTGCGACAGCTACAAGATACTTCATGAAGACAACAGAGCCAGCTGTCGGAAACGTCTTGATTTTACAACACCATCCGACTAGACACCGGAGAGGATTTTGTTTTATCTGTATGTGCATTGAGAATAATAACATGGTTTCTGCATGGTTTTCTTCTGATTCTGTGACTAAAGTGAAAAGGTTTTTCAGATTTCGTCTATCGTAAAGGAAATCAACGAAATTTTCATCAGTTTCTCAGCTTTGAGCAGATAGGTCAAAGTTAGTCAACGCTCAGTTGGTGTGGAGCCGTCAAATGAAGTGGAAAGGTTCAAACAAATTCCAGTATAAGAACGTAGCTTTTCCCGGTGTCTAGCATTGAAATCTCCTACCAGTATGAGTGCATTGAAGGTTGCTAGGCAGTGTAGAAAACTATTTCTTGGTGGATTGTATATGTAGGCTACCAGTGAGTTGTTGTCATGTTATTTTGCTATTATCACTATTGATGCCTCTAAGTGGCTGTGCTGTATCGGAAGAGGAACTTGCCTAACAGGTATGTCGTTTTGCACAACTTTTCTGCCATGTTTTGTATAAATCGTATAGCCTCTATTTCTAGTTTTGTTTGTCTGTAGTGGTCCATGTTTCAGCTAGTCCTGCTATGTGGATGTTATTTTTTTCTTTTACAGGTGTCTCTTGTCAGTGTCTGAGTCCAGATAATTTTACAAATAGGAAGTCGCTGAATGCAATGGACAAGAGAAGTTAATAGCTTAGCTCTTGATCTCTTGAAGGCATTTGACAGAGTAATTCATAAAAGTTTGTTAAATTAAGTAAAAAAACTGTTAGATTTGATGAAACTGTAAGTTTCTAGGTAGAAGAATTCTTAAATTTTAGAAAGCAAAGAGTTATGGTAGGAAGTACAGTATCAAAAGAAGTGGAACTGACTATGGAACAGCCACGGGGTTGTACTGGGGGCATGCTTATGGTTATTCAATAGAACAATGGTGTTAATGGTTTACAGTTAGAAGTTAGATTGTTTGCGCATGACATAATGGTGTATATAATAGGATGCAAACTGGAGAAAACAGCAGCATCGGAGTCTGGACAGAAAATCTAACTGCGTAGTTCAATATGGAATAGAAATAAATGCCAGAAAAGGTTAGCTTATTAGTCACAAGGATAAAAAAACTAAAGATTTCCTATTATTAAAGAATGCGAATGGAATTGCTTGTTTAATATCTGAAGTGTAAATATATTAGCATAATATTTGATGGTAAACTCAATTTGGTAAGACACATTGTGCAGGTAAGAAGACATTTTAAAATCATTATAGAAGAGGGTTATGTGTAAACGTTCAGTTCAGACCATTGCTTTCATATGGTGGTGTGGTATGGGGTCTACATTTTTTTAATGTTAAAAGCAGTATTAGGAGGTGGTATAAAGGAGAAGAGCTAGATTTGTTGGTGTAAATTACTCAGAACACATTCAGCAGCTGACATAATAAAGGAGCTGGACTAGATTTCATTGTAAGTTAAAAAGAGTATAAATAGAGTGTTGAGCCTGTATAGGTTATAGAGGAAATTGGTGTGCTGCATGGAAGGAAAAAGTTGACAATGACCACAATTTGGCACCTGATTTCAGGTATAAGGCGTACACAAGTGATGAGGCCTGGGTGGATGAAATATATGCACACCCATTTTCAATTACAAATGCAATAAAATACGAGTAATTCATAGCAACCAGTGACAGGACAAAATTAGAGAAATAAGATGTCGTACTGAGGCTTTATATGAATTCGTTCTTTCCTCGTGCCATTCGGGATTCGTATGATTACAATTAGTTTTTGCGCAAAGTATCCTCCGCCAACCTCAAGTTTGTGAACGAAGTATAGATGTGGATATAAGTTATGCCAGGATGTCTGTGGTTTGGATTCCACGTTAAACCTAAAAGTATAAGTTCCATCTGCATGATCTCAAGGTTCACCTGATTTTTAATTGAAATGCAAATTTTATGTATAATTATTAGTAGCAGAATACTGTTCTGCCGGGTTGCCTATCAAACTATGGCCCCAAATAATTTTAATTAATTTCGTTCACTTGATTTATAACTAAACTGTAATTCATTTTAAAAAAAGCGACACTGAGCATGGTGAATGAATGGTTAATGTTCTGGCCTCACATTCGGGAGGACGCTGGTTTGAATCCCCTTCCGGACATCCAGATTTGGGTTTTCCATGGTTTCCCCAAATCATTCCAGGCGAATGCCGTGATGCTTCCTTCGAAGGCCATGGCCGAAATCCTTCCCGTTTCTTGTCCCCTGTCCCATCCCGCATCTAATGACCTTGACCTCGACGAGGTGTAAAGCCATAAGTAAAAAAAAAGAGAGACTACATATCCAACTTAAAAAGTTTGGGTTTTCTATATAAAATTGGTTGCAAGTAGTAGTTTAACATGTGTAAGAGCGAGAGAGAGTTAGCACACCACACCGTCGGATGGACGGTGTTGCGCGCTAGCTGTAACAGTTGGCAATCCCTACTTGAGGTCACTTTTAAATGGACAACCCAAAGCTTTTAAGTAATTTTTTAAAATTTTAATTAAAAGTACTTGTAACCATATTTTGATAGGTTCCCCAGGAGAACCATATTCTGCTATTAATAATTATACATAAAAATTGCATTTCAGTTAAAATCAGATGAACGTAAAAATCATGCAGCCGGATCTCGGATTATTAGGTTCCAGAGATAAGGAAATGGCTGTCCAGGTTACCTCTGACGCAATGACTTATGGAGTATTCAACCAACATTCGGGTTGTGAGCTAAGTTAGTTTAGTATATATGACAAAGTTTACTATCGAAATGACCTATATGCCTCCAAATATCAGATCTTAAGCAATGACGAGTCAGTGACGCGCAAACAGTTTTTGAACCATCGGCTTCATACGCCAACCACATTTAACAATAATCAGATTTGGATACTACTCTGAAACGAGATACGTATACACTGCGGTGCGAAAGTTACTTGAATATCGAAGGAAGATTCATCAAATCACATGGATCAGGAGCTACAAATTCAATTTTCATTCGCGTTTCTATTTGAAGAAATTCCTTATGAATTTAATAAAGCTGAAATTGACCGGAATAGAAACGTTGGTATCATTAGAACAATAAAGACACTTTTTCCTGCTGATGCTCAACGAATTTGTGTGTTGAGCAAAGCAGGATGGGGCTAATGTGATCTTGGAAATGGTTACCTCGTATGTATACAACTGAGCATGCTTTTATGTTTTTGTGAAGACTTTACAATGATATTGCAAATATAAAACAAAAACAAGTACTGATTCAAGCTAGGGCGGTTAAAAATTCATACTTACAAGCCAATCCGAATCGTCAAAAGAGTAAATTTACCATCAGTAAAAACATATGGATGATGCAAGCAGCCGAGAATAACATTGCGTAAGATTGTTCACAGTGGGAAGCACTTCGCATTACTTTCAGAAGTTGGGATTCCAACAACCTTACTATGAACGAGATCATCCTAAATAAAAAGTGCTATAACAATGGTGACCAACCCGCAGGCCTCATGCGGCCCGCCTTGAACATTTTCTGGTCCGCGAGATTTATCACACTTTTAGAAAATATGTTTATTTTATAATGGCCAAAGTGGGAAACAATGAATTAAAAAATACACTATTTGTGTATCCATATTTTCAAAGTCTATTTAATTTATATTTATACATTTTTAGTGTTTTATATTTCTTTAAAATGTGTGTTTAGTGTCATTATTATTATATTATCTATGGTTTACATGTAAGAATAATAATAAACACAATAATAATAACTCATTACGTTTCAACTTTTCACTTCAAAAAAATGTTTGTAGTGGGTCTAAATCTAATACGGAGAAATTTTATATGCGGCCCGCGGAGTTATGATGCATTTCCATACTGGCTCGCAAGATCGTTTGGGTTGGCCACTCCCTGGTTCGAACGCTATTCATGCCTGGAATTTTAATCCGTAATTCGGATTCAACATAAAACCGTAGGATCCCTTTACCCATCTGGTTAGATTGCTATGATACAGGCGGAATGAAAATCGCTTGGATGAAGTACCCATCAAAGTCTCCATACGAATAATGACACGCACATTAACGTTTTTCACTGGTTGTTAGACATTTCGAATATTTAAAAGCAAGAAATAGGGCGAATTCTTTAAATACAGATTTAATATCAGAACAGAGCCTACATTCTGCCTTAATAGCAGATCAAATAGAAGATAGGTGAATCGGTCTGATATGAATGAAGTAAAAATTTTCCTCAGCAAGACTCGCCTTGCCTCGTCCTGAGGAGTGACATCCAATCATTTCTTCCTGCAAAGCAGCTTGAGGCACTGTAGATAGGAATTGTCCAGCATTATCGTAATTTGCTGCATTGGTGTCGTCTTATTTGCTAATGATTTTTACTCGCTCTCACTCAGCAGTTAAACGCATGTGATTCGTTCAGTCCTCAATGTATTCCTATGATAACTGTAACTCAAAAAATCTGCAAAAATATCCGTGTCGTCGGGAAGTAGCTTTACATGTGAATCTCAATTAGTGTGCAACACGCAAGATATGGACTATTTGATATTGCAGCATTGAGCCCCTGCAAGGCTTTGGTAGAGTGAACCATGCAGTTGCGTTTAATAAGATACATCGCAGTGGATGGAATGGGGACTTGCAGAATAGAGGAATTCTTAAAAGGTAAAAATCAGAGAATTGTATGGGAAATGCAGAGTAAATATTTTAGTGAACGACATATTGAGACAATTCATTATTCTGAAGAAAGATTCTATCGGTAGTTTACAGTTTTTCCTAATGAATTTATGTTCTACGATAAGATTACAAAAGGAGAATAATCTGATCGACTACAGAGGAATCCAAAAGAATAATTAGGTGGTCGACATGGAATGAATATACATAAGACCCAAAAAAGAGTTAGCTGATTAGGAACAGAGATAAGATAGTAAAATATTATTATATATATGAATTTATATGATTATAGGGAGTTGGAGGAATTTCTGGTAGAAGACGTTAAGTGTAAATATCTTGATACAACATTTGGTAGTAAACTCCACCGCGCTTATCACACTGGGCATGGAGTAAGGAGGGATTTCAAAATCCTTCATTTATGGGAGTGATTGGTGAGGGAATTTATCAGAGAAGAAATGGGGAAGGAGGAGTCGGAGGATTAACACCTCGTAAAAAAACCTTGGGTCAACTGGCTCCGGTTGATAGCACCATGTGAGGGCCCTTGCCAGGGTAACGGTGAAGACCTCAACGGCAGCGACAGCGGGGAAGGAGACCCCCGGAGCTGGCGGCCTAGTATCCAAGGCACTTGCTGCTTGCAAGATTGGTAGGGGACTACCTAAGGCTAAGGGAGTTAACCCTAACAGAAAATCCTCTTTAGCGTTAGGCGTAGCAAGCCAGCAAAAAGAGTAATTGTAAATGGCTTTCAAAACCAAAAAGAGCCTCGGAATGAATGGAGAGCGCTCTTACACCGCACCCGGGAAACTGGAGACGGAAGAAGAAGATGAAGATGATGAAAGGAATGGGGTTACAAAAATGTCATTAGTTAATTGATTTAATATAGTGGTGTACTATGGTACCAATAATTTCTGTATCAATTACTGGAGTTTGAGTTGTTGCAAATAAGATAATTAAATTTGTTTTCCGCAGAACACAATCGGTAACTGATAAGATACAGGAGCTTTGGTGGGTTTAATCGGAGTACAGTAAACAAGTGAAGAGAATTCTGGGTAATTAGAATGTAGTATGATAGTAAGATTTGGATAGATATTGTTAGAAAAATTAAAAACATCTCATAGAAGAGAAAGGATAGCAATTGCCATGAAGTGACACTTCATTTCTATCGATAGGAAATAATTAAATTTTCTTTTTTAAAGTGAGGGTTGGAAATGGTAGATGGGTGGTGTTATTGCAGTCAAGGAATTCTAAGATTAAAAATAAGGAAAATGATGGAACAGGAAAACTGATCTGTGGAAAACTGCCCCCTGGTTGTCTGTTCCATCTCAAATAAGTGAAAGCAAATTGTTAGTGTAGGAGGTTGAAGTGAGAACACAAATGCCACAGTTTGGTTTATTGGGCGCAATGTCGTTCATTATTCTAATGAATGATTTTGTCGATGGTTTGTGGTTAGAAGTTAGTTTGTTTGCATTTGATATAATACTATACAACATGATTAAAACCAGAGAGGACATTTAAATGAGCATCTAGAGAGGATATCTCGTTGAGTAGATTAACATGGAATGAATGCCGAAATAATCAATATATTAGGTAGACACTCAAAAATGTAAATGTTTTCAATGAATGCAGTGTGGGGAGGTTCTTTTTGTTGGAGACAAATGTAAATATCTAGTCAACATATTTTACAGTAAACTATATTAGACAAGGCACATTGATCAGAGGAGGGAATGAGATCTGCAAGTCCTTCATGTCTTGGTGAGGTCATAAGGGGATATACCAAACAATAATCTAGAATTTAATGTAAATGAAGTTATTAGTGAAGTATCAAATAGGTTTAAGGCAAATTCATTAAAATTAAATTATATTATGTTTAAAAAAATATTCACAACCGGATTTATATCTTATATATATATAAAAATAGACGTGTTTTTTCCTATATTTCACTTTTCAGCCACCACTACCTAGCACGGATCACTGATGTTTGTGGGTGGAAGTAGCATGGAGTTTCCTGTCGTGCACAACGTTGGCCGAATGCCGATAGCTGTGGGGATGTGGGAGATATAATGATTAAAGTTGGTCAGTGCAGGGCGTTTTCATATTTCACCAAAAATTCGTATCTCCGTATACTTCTCTTTCCTGCCACAACTACATAACATAGACTTTTGGTGTTTGTGTGTGGTAGTAGAATCGTCTTTCCTGTCATGCACTATGGTTGTTAGATGTCGGTAGCTATGGGGATGTGGGAGATATGGGGGTTGAAAGTGGTCGACCTGTGGCAATTTCATACTTCTGCCAAAGACAAAAGTGTCATGGTGTATCACTTTTCAGCGAAAACTATAGATCACAGATAACTGGCGTTTCTGTGTAGTAGTAGCACAGAGTCACCTTTCGAACACAACAGCGGCCGAATTTCAGAAACTGTGGTACTGTGGTAGATATGGTGGTTGTAAGTGGCCGACCAAGGATATTTTCATATTTCGACTGTCTCCACATTTGTCACTTTTCTGCCACAACTACATAGCATAGAGCATTGGTGTTTGTGTTTGGTAGTAGAATCGTATCTCATGTAGTGCACTATGGTTGTTAGATGTCGGTAACTATGGGGGTGTGGGAGAAATGGGGGTTGTAAGTGGTCGACCTGTGGCAATTTCATACTTCTGCCAAAGACAAAAGTGTCATGGTGTATCACTTTTCAGCGAAAACTATATATCACAGATAACTGGCGTTTGTGTGTAGTAGTAGCACAGAGTCACCTTTCGATCACAACAGCGGCCGAATTTCAGAAACTGTGGTACTGTGGTAGATATGATGGTTGTAAGTGGCCGACCAAGGATATTTTCGTATTTCGACGAAAGGCATGTGTCTCCGCAGATTTCACTTTTCTACCACGACTACATAGCATAGAGCATTGGTGTTTATGTGTGGTAGTAGAATCGTGTCTGTTTTCGTGCACTATGGTTGTTAGATGTCTGTAGCTATGGGGGTGTGGAAGATATGGGGGATGAAAATGGTCGACCTGCGGCAGTTTCATATTTCTGCCAAAGACGCATGTGTCACGGTGTATCACTTTTAAGTGAAAACTATCAATCGCAGATCACTGGCGTTTGTGTGTGGTAGTAACATAGAGTCTCCCATCGATGACAACGTTGGCCGAAATTCGGTAACTGTGGGAGTGTGTGAGATATGGTGTTTGAAATTGGTCGATCATGAATATTTTCGTGTTTCATCCAAAGACTTGTGTGTATCCGTAAATTTTACCCTGCTGCCGGAACTACATAGCGCAGAAGACTGGTACTTGTGTATGTTAATAGTATCGAGTCTCCCATCGTGCACTAGGGTGGTTAGATGTCTATAGCTGTCAATATGAATTCTTTACAATCACGAACGAAGTCCTTGGCATTAAAATAGAATGAGAAACTCTGTTGGCACGAACATATCACTTCAGTACTGAAGAAGTAGTGCCACCTTTGCGATACGAACACTTTCTCTAACAGCAGATCCAGAATTAAAGAAACAGGTGCACTCCTCATAATTTCATTCAGGGATGTCATATGGCATAATTTTTGGTGAAACTCTTAACAAAGTAAAAAAGTTTTCATGGAACGGTAAAGAGTTATTAGGATGCTGTGTAAGATAAAACCAAGAACATTTTGCAAACCACTCTTTAAAGAAGAAAAAGAAAAAACCTCAATATTCTTACGACTTCTCAGTATATATTTTCTATCATGTGCTTTGTCACAGTACATTTTAACCTGTTTACATCTAATTCACAGGCACATAATTTCAATAGCTAGAAACAGAAATAACTTGCATTAAATACAATCAACTCTGTTATTAGTACGAAGAGGAGTTAATTATTCTGGGATCCATCTGTTAAATACACTTCCGAAGAGTATAAAACAGTTTGCAGATAATAAAGATTTATTAAAAGAAAAACTGAATGATTATCTTTTTGGCAACTCCTACTCCTTTCAAGAATTTGAACAAAATAATTAACTGTATTCAATATGACCTATCGCAAAACTCAGTTGTAAAATTAATGTTTATTTTTATTCTCTTTATTTGTCTTTGTAGTATGTATTTGTTTTCACTAATATCATGACTCATCCTATTATATAAAACGCTAACGTGGCGTCTGCGTGCGTCGTCTATAGCTGCTACTACTATTGGCTAGAGAACGGCCAATCATCAACCACCATATTACATTCATGGAGGAAGGAATAATATGGAGACGACGCAAGAGACCTTTGCCACGCATGGAAGTGAAGCAGGCCGGCGGAGGAGTGGGGGGGCATGGCCGGAGTGGTGGGGACTTGACCGCTTCCCAACAAACACGGGGAGTATGGTTAAACACCTCAAGGGGACTCTAGGATAAACGTGACGCCGCAATCTGGTGATGGATTATTATGTAACTCGATGAGACAAATAAAAAATGAAGAATAAAATTTTTTGATATCCTGCTTAGTTTTCGAGATATTCTGTCTCAAATGTGAAATGGTTTTGGTTGAAATTCAGAAGAAAAAATTATTCAAAGTCAAATTTTATGATGAATTTTTATTTAAAAAGACGAGACAAATAAAAAATAAAGAGTAAAATTTTTCGATATTTCACCTAGTTCTCGAGATATACTGTCTCAAAAGTGAGGTGTCTTGAGTTGAAATGCAGAAGAAAAATTTCGCAAAAGTCAAATTTAATGATGGATTCTTATGTAACACGACGAAAAAACTCGATAATAAGGAATAAATGTTTTCGATATCTTGCTTAGTTTGGGGGATATACAACAACCAAATTGAGGGGTTTAGGTTTGGATGCAGGCTGGACCAAAAATTAATTCTGTCAAAGCCACAATGATTACATGGTTGACATGCAGAATGGATATTTCAGTTTTATTACTACCACTTGTGGTTAGTCTGAAATGTGTCCTAGACCAGAAAAAAGTAAGAGGACCCACTCTAGGGATGAGCAACCCAGACATTTTGTAGGCTGGTACCAGAAATAAAATGTTTCCGCATAATTTATAGTTAGTATAAAGTGTATCAACAAAAAGTAAAGAGTGATACTTTACTATAATGTATGGTTGGCATCATGCGGTGTTCTTTTAAGTAACTTCAAGCAAGTGTGCTCCAATCATAAATGCGATGATGAGTCACTGTCTGAACAAGCCTATACTTTTTTCAACAAAATAACTTATCACGCTAGAAGAACTCTACTTCAACTTCTGTTTAAAAGGGCAGAGGCTTTATTATTACCTTTAAAAATAAAAGAGCCGTTTCACAATTGTTGCTATTACAGGAATGTACAAGTAACTTTATGACACAGAATTTGATTCATTATTTTCCTTTACTTCACATTATTAATAATGAATTAACATGTGGTTAAAGGTAGGGACCGTGCACAAACTACACGGCCTGGTCCGGGGGGGGGGGGGGTGCTGGAAGGCTACGTTGAGCTATGTAGGGAGAGGGGGGGGGGATTCCAAGCCAGGCCACGTAGCTATCCTTTCATAAAATTTGTCACAGTTAAAATGAGGAATGGAATTCACAACAGCATGTGAATATTTATTGGTTTAATTCTAGATGGCGATACCGCTATAGCACCTTTCTGCCGCACGCAGCTATCAAAGAATTATCCGTACCACTTTTATGACATTTTTCTTCTGGTCCAGGCTGTATTTCAACCTAACCTCAACTGCTAGGAATAATTAAAAAAAAAGCTAGATCCCTGTACTGGTAGTAGGCCTAAAGTAGTTGTAGCAGTATCATGATCTAGAATTAAACCTATTTATTTCCCTCAGCTAATTATCTCCTTATGTAATTTATAATAGTCTGACAAGAGAAAACAGTGCAAAATGTCTTCTGGAATCAAAAGGGGAAAAAAAACCTACTTGCTGGGTGAGGGGGGGGGGGGAAGGGGGGTGGAGGCAAAAGCCAAGTTGGTCTACTTGGGGAGGGATAGTGGTTCACAGGAGGCCAAATTGGAGCTATGTGGTTTATGCACGCTCTCTTATGTATGTATCTCAATTGATGCTATCTATAAACATTAGAAATTAAGGAAAAAAAGTCTGTTAAAAATTATTTTAATAGAATTTTATTTGCCAAAACATCTACAGCCACAAAAAAAGACTAAGGGTATTATTATTTTATTTAATTTCAATGGAGCACACGCTCCATAATATCCAAGTGTAATTAGGAAACAGTGATACAAGATTGATTGAAACAGAAAGTTATATATGTAATTTGAAAGTGTCACCATATGGCAAGATAATACTTGACAGCAGTAGGAGCACTGGATTCTTAGGTTTTCTGATTCATGTTTGAAGTATTTCTTTAATTCCTTAGTTATTGATCAAAAAATCTTAAAATATATATTAGCATATAAATTTAGTCAGGATCACTTTGAAATATTTTTACAATGTATCAGATCTTTGGGGGGTGGAGGGGGGGGGAGGAATTCAAACAATCCCACTGCCCATACACTTTAAAGCAGCTTATAAAAAAAAAAACTACTCTTGAAATGTGAAGTGAAATATGCAAACACTGGTAATTGTATACTCCTGGAAAAATTGTTAATCATGCTCCAGAACATATTATAAATTTTACATCAAGACATCATCGAATTATTGAAGAGGAAAAAGAATTACAGTTTCCTCCCAAGTCCGACCACGAATGTGACGAAAGAAATCGTAATAGTAAATTCACTGAATCACGAAGTAAAACACGCCCCTTTAAATCTCATTTTAAACACTCGTTAAAAAATAATGCTAGTCTATTATGTGCAAAATAGCAAGGTTTGCTGATTTTCTACACTACACCAAGAAAAATTTGAGAACAAAGTCATCCCATTGAGAGCTATGACTAAATATTTATAGACGTGCTGCAAAGTTTGCGGTGTCTACCACTCACTTCAACAACGATAATTACAATTCAACTTACTTATGAAATGATATTCCAGGTTCATTCCTGTCTGGCCTATTTGTGCAACCGTACGCAACACAAGCTGGCATTTTTAAACACTTATACACAATACTAAATGAAATAATCACTGCCTCTACCACAATGTGAACACCTTAATTGTTGGGAAGCGCCATATGGTCGCTGCCGGTGCTGCCACCATGCGGGAGAGTTTAGTGCTTGCTTCACCGATTTAAGCTCACTTCTCCTCCATATAATTCCTTCCTCCATGATTACATTCGTACCACCATCTTGCTTTTCGTTTATTTACAGCAAGACGCAAAAATTCATATAAGGAGACGGAGAAACAATATTTACGCTATTTTATCTGTATCTGTTATATGGATTAAGTTAAACCATAACCTAAGAATTTTTTTGGCAGAAGGTAAGAAGCAATGAAGTTTATTAAAAACTAGGAGAAACGTACATAATGCGAAATGTATTTGTCACATAAATAACAGTTATCCATTTTCGAAATTATAGTCCCCGTCATCCAAAGTGAAATGCATTTTTTTATTTTAAAATCCTAACAAAATACTCTGATAATCTAAGGAGAGTAACGTATTCATATAACTAAAGATATCATTAAGGATGACTTATTCGTTTCTCCTTATGAACTTTTCCATAACAAATTCCTACTACCATTATATATGATAGCCCTACCCTTAGTTTTTGATACATGTGTTAGCAATTAAATGAGATTTAAGATAACTTTTTTATCAGATTTAAATCATCAAGGATATGACTATTTACTGTATAAACGATGTGACACTCGCAATTCAACAACGATATTATTGCCGCAAAATAGCAGTGAGCAGTGATATTAGAAATACTGAGAGCAGTGGAAAAAAATAATGCCAGGCAATTATATGTCACAAAGTTACAATTAGTACGTTCGATTAAATTTACATATTGCTTTTTATTTATCTACGACAACCAGATGGAGAAATTAATGTAAGGAGAAGGGTTTTCATTATTTACGCTATTTTATCTGCCTCAGTTGTAAGCACCAGGTTAAACCGTAAACTAAGAATTTTTTGGCACACGATAAGAAACAATGAAGCTTATTAAAAATTCAGAGAATCGTACATACGTAATCGCGACATTTATCAGTCAAATAAATAACAGTTATTCGTTTTCGAAATTATAGTTTCCGTCATCTAACTTAAAATGCATTTATTTATATCAGACTCAACCAAGTGCTCTGATAATCTAACCCAGGGGTCCCCAAACTTTTTACCCCCTCGACCCCTTTATACGATATTTGCCTTCTTATCGACCCCCACAAGTATTTAATAAAAACATTAAATAATTTTTGAAATTTCTGATGCTAAGCAATAAGGAGGTCTGCATAAAAACTTAACGAAATAATTTATAAAATCCACCCAACAAAATTACAGAAAAACGAGATACTTTCCACTATTATTATAATCTCAAAAAATAGGAACAAATCTATGGATAGATAGAATAAATTTAAAATAAAGACCTGCTAAAAAGAGCAGATGGTTGTTGTACTTTTTTAACTTGTCACATAGCGAGGTATGCACCTTCCTAAGGCACTCTTCAACTCTCAATACTGCAACTATCACCTCTTGACAACCACCTTACCTCAGTGAGCAAAAGTAATTTGTTGAACGTTTCATCATTTACTTCACATGACTTCAGAAACAGACGAGATTTGAGAGGATGAGCTTTGATTTTATTTATTGACCTGACTTTTAGTAGAACATTCCTATTATTTCCTGTACAGTTTAATTGATCCTCTTTAGTATTAATCGACCACCTTTCGACCCCTCTGTATTAATCGACCCCTGGAGATCTCTTATCGACCCCAAGGGGTCGGTATCGACCACTTTGGGGACCCCTGATCTAACCAGAGTAACGTATTCATATAACGAAAGGTATGATTAAGAATGATTCTTTTTCTTACAAGCTTTTTCAGAATGAATTCCTACTGCCACCATAGGTGATACCCATCATTATTCATATGAGGGTAATAGAAGCTATGATTTTCGAACGCAATATTAGTGGAGGTTGTGGTTAAGTTTACCAGAATCGCAACTGATACATTTTGCTACAGCATAATTCACTCTGAAATGAGTTTTACAAACCAATTAAACTGCTTTCATAAGCGCCATATTACTAAAGATATTAATTAATGCGGGTGGAAGTAGTTTCATATTTAACGTGCTGAATTGTGCCTGGACCAGGAATAAAACTGATATTACATGGAAGGCAAAAGTTTTTGGGATTCCTAATCTGATTTAATTTCATTGGTTCTTTACTTCCGGCGTCATTAATTCAGTAGAAGTTACTACTATATGGCTATGCAAACGGCAAATGAAATATGTAGAACATTGCAAAATCAAGGTCATTAGCATTATGTAATATCAGTTCCGTATAATTAACCAACTGCAAAAAAAAAAAAAAAAAAAAAAAATGAACTGCTAGAATACTGCCTTCAAACCGTCATTTTTGACGGGCTCGAAGCTAGTATTGTATGTATGTGTATTAAACATGGCATGTTTCACATCCCAAAGGTCCTTACACAGCAGGAATCCTTGAAACTAGATTGATAAACAAATAATAATAGGGAAGTGAGGGAACTGAGTTTCAAATCTTGATCAGTATTATATTTATTGTATAAACTACATAGAACATCTGTAGCACTACAAAGATAATAAATAATAATACATCAGTCACTTATGAATGATCCAAATTTACATCATATTAGCTGCTAGTTCATAAAAATCATCCATATTATATAAACAGTTATCAGTTAGTAGTTTTTTTATTACATTCCTGTCCGATTTATTTGGAAGTAATCTTATTCCCATTGGTATGGCATTAAAAAGCTTGATCGATACATAGTAGAAAGTTTTTTGAGTGCAACTATATCCACACCTGAAGAAACCTATATTATCTCTATTTCTAGTACTGTAAGCATGATTCACACCTACCGTAACACTTCATATTTCTCATTGTTCTCCTTAATATACATTAGACACTGAAGGGTAAATATAGCTGGCAGAGTCATTATTCCAAGATGAAAATAAATATTTTTACATAGACTGCGAGGATGAAGGTTACCTATAATTCTCACTGCTTTTTTCTGAGATCTGAATAACCTTAGAGCGACCATTGCTTGAATTTGCTGCTACAATATGGGACCTACACATTGTATCTGAAATTTAGGAATTGTAGTGGTTGCAGGGCAGCTAGATTTGTTTGCGAAATTACCGCAAAACTCGATAATAGTAACTGACATCATAATGGAGCAGGTTTGAGATTCATTAGGAGATAGGATACGGTTGCAGAGAATGCTTGGAATGTAGAAGGCGTATATTGGCGATGGTCATTGTGTGGATCATGGAGGTAGGAAAAGAGAGGAGACAAGGTGTCGCTTAAACTGCGAAGCAGCCTGTAAACTCGGTAGATGACTGCGTCTGCGCGTCCGCCATCATCGTGAGTTCAAAACATTGGTCTGTTTTCATTACCTTCTTGCTGTGAATATTTGATGTTCGGATATTTCAAGGTGTTTTATAATGCCAAATTGTGTTGCCTATGATTGCACAAACAGAACAAGTAAAAACAACCTGGAATAACATTCGAACCCACATCACCCCGATTGCGAGGCCAGAACGTAAACCGTTCACCTACTACGCTGATTCGCACCAAGTAAGTTCCCATGAGAATATAAACTTAGAATTAAATGTATAGACCTTGAATTTTTTGTATCAGTCCTTAAGAGTACTAGGAATTTATTCAATGATTTCAAAATAGCAATATGCAATAAGACCCTCCAGTCTTTGTTGCGACTGTAGGGAGAAAAAAAAGTTCTATTTCTGCCTACAAAATTCCTATTAAGAATTATTTGGCAGCTTGTTTTTCTTTAATTCTAATGTGTGTAGATTATATCAATTAGGGTATTTATAAATGTGACCCCATAAGACTTCAATTTTAGTAATGCGATGATTAAAAACAAAGATATTCTTCCTTTCCAAATACATTCCTTGTGTTTCTAAACCCTATCAATATTGGCGACCTCCCCACCCCACTCGGTGTCACTTCGTTGTATGGAGAAGGTCCCTTTCGTGGTCATGGAGGAAGGAATTATATGGAGGAGAAGTGACGTTAAATCGGTGAAGCAAGCACTAAACTCTCCCGCATGGTGGCAGCACCGGCAGCGACCATATGGCGCTTCCCAACAATTAAGGTGTTCACATTGTGGTAGATGCAGTGATTATTTCATTTAGTATTGTGTATAAGTGTTTAAAAATGCCAGCTTGTGTTGCGTACGGTTGCACAAATAGGCCAGACAGGAAAGAACCTGGAATATAATTTCATAAGTAAGTTGAATTGTAATTATCGTTGTGTAAGTGAGCGGTAGACACCGCAAACTTTGCAGCACATCTATAAATATTTAGTCATAGCTCTCAATGGGATGACTTTGTTCTCAAATTTTTCTTGGTGTAGTGTAGAAAATCAGCAAACTTGCTATTTTGCACATAATAGACTAGCATTATTTTTTAACGAGTGTTTAAAACGAGATTTAAAGGGGCGTGTTTTACTTCACGATTCAGTGAATTTACTATTACGATTTCTTTCGTCACGTTGCTGATTATACTGACAATGGATGATGAAATTAACTGTTATGTGAGAAGCTGTGAGTTTTATTAATTTTTTAAATAGCTATTTCAGGCCATTGACTTAGGTTATTTTTAAAGCTTCATATAAGACTTGTTTCTGTTTGTAAATACGTCTATACCTATTTTTACCGATTTTGAAATCTTTCTCATCTATTTATGTCGAAACAGGTTCATGCAGAAATAAAAATGGGCTTCATAAATAAAGAAGTTATTGGCCTTTGAACAAAATCAATTTGGGGAATGTGTTTCTAATTTAGTCTCTTTTTTTTTTTTTTTGTACAACATTCTCCCCCCCCCCCGTATCTAAATCTAACTGAGAGATAATTTTTTTACAATTGTCCTAATAAGTAGGGCTGTGAAATTAGACAACACATCTTGATCAAGAGAATGTTCATTAAGGTGACTGAATAAACATTTTATTTCTGGTACCAGCCTACAAAATGTCTGGGTTGCTCATCCCTAGAGTGGGTCCTCTTACTTTTTTTTCTGGTCTAGGACACATTTCAGACTAACCACAAGTGGTAGTAATAAAACTGAAATATCCATTCTGCATGTCAACCATGTAATCATTGTGGCTTTGACAGAATTAATTTTTGGTCCAGCCTGCATCCAAACCTAAACCCCTCAATTTGGATGTTGTATATCCCCCAAACTAAGCAAGATATCGAAAACATTTATTCCTTATTATCGAGTTTTTTCCTCGTGTTACATAAGAATCCATCATTAAATTTGACTTTTGCGAAATTTTTCTTCTGCATTTCAACTCAAGACACCTCACTTTTGAGACAGTATATCTCGAGAACTAGGTGAAATATCGAAAAATTTTACTCTTTATTTTTTATTTGTCTCGTCTTTTTAAATAAAAATTCATCATAAAATTTGACTTTGAATAATTTTTTCTTCTGAATTTCAACCAAAACCATTTCACATTTGAGACAGAATATCTCGAAAACTAAGCAGGATATCAAAAAAATTTATTCTTCATTTTTTATTTGTCTCATCGAGTTACATAATAATCCATCACCAGATTGCGGCATCACGTTTATCCTAGAGTCCCCTTGAGGTGTTTCTACATATTCCCCGTGTTTGTTGGGAAGCGGTCAAGCCCCCACCACTCCGGCCATGCCCCCCCACTCCTCCGCCGGCCTGCTTCACTCCCATGCGTGGTAAAGGTCTCTTGCGTCGTCTCCATATTATTCCTTCCTCCATGTTCGTGGTCTCCTCTCTTTTCTTTGGATACCTGCACTCACAACTGTCTCTGCTTTTATACTCTCTCGTAACTGTATTATCTCTGTCTGATAACGTGTTTGAAAGGAAATATAGAAACAGAAGTTTGTGTGTTATTATTTTTTGGTGGATTTATGTTTATGAACTATTGTCAAGTATTGCGCTCAAAACAAGTAAATGTTGCTATATTTCCATGTAAATATCACGGGAAGGTAGCGATGTCGAAGAAAATAACTAAGAAAAGAAGCAGCGAAGTGAGTGGTGTTTGCAAAAGTAGTGCAATATAATTAGATTTATTGCCGAAGGTTGATGTTATAAGTTATATTCCAATTATAAGAGTCTTATCGATGCCAGTTTAATATTATTTTGGTAACAGTGCAGTCACTGGGACTCATCAAGGAATTGTAGATTTCGTCTGAAAACTGTTGAACTCGTTCGTTGGGTGATATTATTTAATATATGTTTCTCTTAGAGCTGTAAAATATATCCATCCTCACAAACTTCACTCGAAAAGTGCCATAACGTAAGTCGGCTAGTGAGGGATTAGTTTACGTCGCGATACATGACGTCACAACGTGACATAGTGCTTATGAAAGCTGCTTAAATAACTGATAACTAAATTCCTCGTGCCGGGTAGAGACAAGAAGAGGTACATGTGAATTGAGAATCTATTTCGCTAGCAATAGATAGCAGACATCACGCCGAGAAACATTTTTTTCTCCGGGTTAACCGTGCATAAACAAATGCAGCATTAGTAATATTTGCTGACACTATTTAACGGCGAGTAGCATTTTTCGGCATTTATTCTCAGATGTGACTTCCAGCGATAATAATATTAAGTGCAACAAATGCATCAAAGACCAACAACGATGAAAACCAAACCAACTTTATTATAAAAACAAAATTTCAAGTCCAAGTCCATTAAGCTAAAAGAGGAAGCGTCTGTGTCCATTTTTGTTCTGGCTGCCACAGGCGCCGCTAATGATTCTGCTTGAAAATCGTGATAAATGTTTAATAAATCCAAATTTCTAGCTAATTATGCTTTAATAATATCAACCAAATGCTAGTTTGGTACAGACTACATTTTAACTATAAAAACTAAATTCCTTCAACCTAATGCTGACACAAGCATATTGCCACACTTTCAACCTAAAAATAAGCTACGTTAATGTTGCCGCAACCTGCTTTGATAAATGTCGTAGAATATTAACATCTTGGACATAACATGCAGATATGTTTCTTGACGATGTAATACCTATTATCGTTGGACGTCACGTAAGTGTACGTAAATGAGGCAACCAACGTTGTTCGCTTAGGGTTGAAAGTTTCTTTTTTTTAGTGTGTATTCTTTTCCATGTTTATACTTTTATAGCAACATATTCCCAAATATCATCATTCAAAGAACGCGTGCATGGTCATTATACTTCGTTATAAGGCTTCTCCCAGTCACTCGCGGTAGGCCTATAGTGTTAAGGCATTTTTCGAGTGAATTTTGTGAGGTATCTATACATTTTACACCTGTATGACCAACATATATTAAATAGTATCATCAAACAAACATGTGCAACAGTTTTCAGACCTAAACGACAATTCCTTGATGAGTCCCAGTGATTGAGCTATTGCGATAACTTTTTTTACTGTATGACCGTTTTTATTGAGAATTGATCGACAGTGTTGATTTTGTAGATTCAATGTAATCGTTTAATTGCTGACTGTTGAGCGGTTCACATACGGGTATCGACCAGTGAAGGATGCGGTTTTGAACTCATATCTGGCCATTGAGAATAATGTTTTCCCTTGCTTCCCTCAATCATTCCATTCGAACATTGGGATCTTTCCTTCAAAGGCCTTGACCAAATTCCATCCAATGAATAGTCCCCAAATTCCCCTTGTCATTAAAGAAGTCGATCAAACGTAAGTTTGTGGTATTAAAGAAGTTATTGCCTATGTGCTACAGTGTGGCGTTGCTGAGATTGTAAAGCTCAAAAGAATTTCTTTAAGGATCACCTACTTCTTAAAAGGAGGAATGGGTATTTTATGACTTTTCTCAATTTGGAATTGAGCACACTATAAGATCTAGGGATTGCTGCTAGAGAATGTGGTGTCATAATATTGCAGTTGTCAAATACAAGACACTGCTAGAAAATGTGCACACAGGTTGTTATGCAATAAATAAAAGTTATTAGCTGTTAATTTTTATTCGGTTTAATTCTAGATTGCAATAATGCTACAACAACTTTGCACCACACAGAAAATAATGCAGCTATTAAAGAATTATCTGTTAGGCTTTTATGAAATTTTTCTTCAGGTTCAGGGGTAGGGCAGTTCTATCATTACCATGGTGCCACAATCTGATGATGAATTCTTGGAGAACTCGACGAAACATATAGAAAATATATAATAAATTTTTTTGATTTCTTGCTTAGTTTTCAAGCTATAGCATCTTAAAAAAATCAATTTTAGGTACAGTGTGCTTTCGGTGACGTTTCTTCTGGTCCAGGCTGTATTTCAACCTAATAACAACCACTAGGAAGAAAATATAACACCTATAGTGCATTTTCACTGTGTAGATATAGTGGTTTAGGTGATTTTTTTTCTGGTCCAGGCTGGATCTCGCCCTAATCTCCTTACCTTTGTGATAAAATATCTCGAGAATTAAGCGAGCTATCAAAAAAATTATTCTTTATTTTCGATTTGTCTCGTCGAGATACACACGAATTCATCATCAAATTTGGCTATTGTGAATTTTTTCATAATCATATCAATTTTGAGATACAATATCTAGAAAACTAATCAATATCAAAACATTTTATTCTTTGTTTTCAATTTGTTTTGTCAAGTTCCACAAGACTCCTTTATCCTATTGCGGCGCCACAGTTATCGTTGAATCCCTGTGGGTAGAACCCAGGAGATATCCATCTGAATTGTGAGTTCATTTTGGTAGCAGTTGAAAGCAGACATCCCACCGAGGAACTTATTTTTTTCTTTTGGGTGAACTGCCCATAAAAAAAGCAGAAGAAGTAATTTTTGTTTGCACTATTTAGTGATGTGTAGTACTATTCGCAGGATTACAGGAGATCGTGATTCTGCAAGGAATTGTTGTCTTAATCAAAAGCAAGGCTCCTCTAGAAATTTTTTTGGAAGTATACTTATTGGTTTCTTGCTGGTCCAGGCTGTATTATAACGCTTGAAAATAATCCATCTACAGCAGTATTATGACGTCATTAATGAATGTTGTTGTAGTGGAATTGTGATCTCCAGTAGACCAATATTCGCAGCTAATGCCCGCTTCTGACTGGGTATGTCTTGTTCGTGGCAATGTGTTATTTACCGCACATTAATCATTTAATCACTAATAAATTTCATATAACCTAATCTGAAGGTCAGAGTCTTGTTGCTTCCACCTTTTAAACCAGCTCATCTACATGAGAATAAGACCAGCCTTCGGACCCCTTGGAAGAGTAGAACACAAAGACCACCACATATATCTAGGGAGTTACCTTGGATCCAGCGCTCACCTTTCATCACATTTACCTAACACTGTAGAGAAAGTGAAGACCCATGTGAACCTTGGAAACAAACTGGCTGGTACGTCATGGGGTGCAGGCGCACAAGTTCTTCGAGGTAATGCTCATACTGCCACCCAGCTTAACGCGGGTATGAGAACAGTGAGTGGTGCCATTAGGTCTACCCCAGTATTCTGGCTGCCTGTACTTTCCAACATTCCTTCACCACATTTGAGGAGAAAATCAATATTGCTTTGAGAATTGGAAGGAGTGGAGGAAAACAACATGATTCCTCTGTATGATGAACTTCTTCACCTGCCTTGCACATGATTAAAATCGAGGAGATCTGCCTACGTGGAAGCAACCAATCTCAGACATAACAACTTGTGTGAAGAGTGGAGAAAGAAGTGGGAAGCCAACAACCCACACAATTGTGGACTTATGAAAGATCCGACAACCTGTATTCCAGCGTTTGACTTGCCTAGGCGTCTTTGGTGTCAGGTTTCGCACAGGTCACGTAGTGTGCAATGCCGCAACACATAAGTGGGGTCTCTTTGAAGCTGCGTTGTGTGACTGTGGTGGTATATAAGCTGCTGACCACATTGAGATGGACTGTCCAGCAAGAAGACTATGTGGAAACCTTCTCACACTGCATTAAGCTGGACCAGCTACCAGAAGATGGATTGAATCCATAGATATAGTTATCTGACATGTCCTTTGTTGTACTTGGCATATGGTAATAATAATGTAAGCTACTACATTTAACAGATATGTTTTATCTTGATGTAAAAATATTTAATTTTGAAATACATTTCTTTTATCTTGTAAAACTCGATTCATAATATTTAATGTGAAATTCCTTTTTTCTTTATCACATTGGTCAATACGAGACACTACTTCTTATGCGGTGCTGTTGTTAATTTTGCACTAGTGATACATGAATGAAATCCTTAGAATTTAGGTTATAATGCAGCAGGTATCATAATGAAACGTAACCCTCGCACAGTATTGCTGATACCCAAGTTCCGTGTCGTCATTATTATTGGGGACCATCTTCAGTTTCCCGGATGTGGTTTAAGAGCCTTGGTGTTGTAGACGATCGTTTTCCATTATTACTGCTTCTACTATTACTATTTCTCTGAGCCATTTACATTGTATAATCACCATTTCATATAAAAATTGAGAAACTGAATGAAAGAAATAACATAATGTTTAAAGGGCCCTGGATATGGAATCATTCTCTATACGGTACAGATTTTATCTTTATCAGATGAAACTTGATGTTCAAGAAAGTGTGCTGAAGATCCAAATAATAAAGAGAGAAGAATTTTGGACCAAATATACACCAAAGTGTGTGTTAAACACAATGGCAGAATGAGTCTTAAAATTGAAACAAGCTATAGATTTAGAAATAATTTCAGTAAATCACATGGGATAAACCAACTACAGATGACATCAAAGGCAGGTCTAAATAATCAAACAAAACATTCTTCAAAATGGGAAACTGACCCACTTCTTGGAAATTAAAGGGCTATTCTGTGTAATCTTAAGTACCTGGCTCTGCCTGGTGTCTCACTTCTGCAAGAATAAGGCTACATGCCGAAATATTGCGTGTTTCTTGTGTTTGTCCTTTTTCGTGTTCATCGTTCCCAACCGTCTTCATCTGTGGTAAGTGTTGGGTCATATTTCCCTATCCTTCCTTAGTTTTATTACATAAATATAAAAATAGACACACGTGTACCTATATTTCACCCTGCAGCCACCACTACCTAGCGCAGACCATTGATGCTTATGTGTGTGGTAGTAGCATGGAGTTTCCCATCGTGCACAACGTTGGCCGAATGCCGGTAACTGTGGAGGTGTGAAAGTGGTCGACCTGGGAAATTTTCATATTTCGACCAAAAACGTGTGTAGATATATTTCTCTTTGCTGCCACAACTACATAGCACAGACCACTTGTGTTTGTGTGGTATTAGCATCAAGTCTCCCATCGTGCACTATGGTGGTTACATGTCGGTAGCAATGGGGTATTGGAGATATGGTGGCTGACCTAGGCCACTTTCATGTATCGACGAAATATGTATGTGTCCCTATATTTCACCTTTCAGCGAAAACTACATAGTGTAGTTCACTGGTGTTTGTTTGTGGTATTAGCATGGAGTCACCAATTGTGCACAATGTTGGCCGAATGTCAGTAGCTTGGGGGTGTGGGAGATATGGTGGTTGAAAGTGGTCAACCTTGGAGTCTTCCATCGTGCACTATGGTGATTGAATGTCGGTAGCTAGAGGGGAGGGGGTGGTAGATTTGACCTGATATAAAAATTGACATGTGTGTTCCCTCATTTCGCTCTGCTGCCATAACCACACAGTGCAGACCATTGCTGTTTATGTGTGGTAGTAGCCTCGAGTCTCCCAACATGCACCATGGTAGTTACGTGTTGGTGCTATGCGGGTGTTGGAGTTATGATTGAAATTGGTTGACAAGAGGCATTTTCATATTTCGACCAAAGGCATGTGTGTCTCTATATTTCACTCTGCAGTCAAAAATACCTAGCACAGACCACTGGTGTTTGTGTGTAATAATAGCCTCAAATCTCCCATTGTGTACTTTGGTAGTTGAATGTTGTTAGCTGTGGGGGTGTGGGAGATATGGTGGTTCAAATTGGTCTACAAAGGGCATTTTTATATTTCTATATTTAACTTTGCAGCCATAAATACCCTGTCAAGATCACTTGTGTTTGTGTGTGTTATCAGCTTTGAGTCTCCCATCATGCCCCATGGTGGTTTCATGTCAGTAGCTATCAATCGAAATTCTTTAAAAACATGATATTTATTTTATTAATGAAAACAGTAACACAGTTAAATAGAGCAGCTACTTAGTTATTTTTCCACTTAGTGACTGCCATTTTTGCTAGCAATGAACAAGAGCTTTGAAAGTCTGAACCAGCAGAGGTAACTAATTTTGTTACAGCTGTAACTACTTCACAATTCTCTGATAAATGTTGTCTGCATAGTCCATTATTCATAGGCACAAGTCTGAAGGTGCTAAATAAGAGCTATAAACTGGAACAAAAGGTTGTGGGAGACTTTCATTCCAATGACTTTTCTGGACCTGTGTAATTATCTGTGGAACCCAATTGGAATGAAGTTTGCAACAATCCAGCTTCCCCAACATTGTTTCCATTCCATTACAGCCGATATTAGCCTTGGAGACAGATTTTGGGAATAATCTGCCATCTGTATGGATGAGCTGATAGAGGCACTACATATTGCAGGCATGGCAGCTGAGAAGATACATACAGGGTATTATTTGTTATTCACTTCACTGTTGAAATGTACCTATTCATTGTCTCACCATGTGTACATCTGTTGTATTGGTAGATCTTTAACAAGCATCGATTGATGTCAGTTGGTGCAATTTGTTTGGCAGTGAGAAATTCAATAACACATCTCTGTATGATTCATACCTTTATCTCAGAAGCCATTTTAATTTGTATTATCACCATCATTCACACAATTACTAAACTAACAGAAAATTGGTGGGAGAGTTTAACCTTTACTATAACATCATCAACATCTGGCTTGGACACTATAGGTAAAATAGGAGGCATTACATACCGAAATTGGGAAATGAGCTTATCCACACAATCAGAAATGAGCAGTCTAAAAAATTTGAAATTCATCCTGAGGACAACATGAAGGAAATAATGTTGAAAAAGCATAAAGGGGTTAGTGTAGATAATATAGGATAGAAATTTATAGGCCAATCAGTTTGACAGCAGTGGTATGTATATTAGTGGAGAAATTGATATGCAGCCACATCAGAAATGGATTTGAGGAATTTAAGTAGTTTTCAAGTCGACAACATGGCTTTATACCTGGATATTCATGTGAATTTCAGTTAGTAGACTACTGGCAAGATATTTTGGATGAAATGGACGGGGGAGACCAAATATTGTAGCACTAGATCTTTCATAGGCTTTTGACAGAATGAGCCACTGAATGTAGATAAAAACTGTTCGAGTGGATGAAAAAAAATCTCCTGGGTAGAAGAATTCTTGAAAGGTAAAAAGCAAAATGTCATAGTACGAAATGCAGTATCAAAGGAAGTGGAAATGAAAATTGGAGTACCATGCTTTGGTACCACTGCTATTGTTAATCTAATGAATGATTGTAATGATGGTTTACTGCCAGAAGTTAGGTTGTTTGCAGATCACATAATGCCATATAATAGGATCAAAAGACTATAAGCAGCTGCAAGGTAATCTGGACAGGATATCCATCTGGGTAGGTCAACATGAGATAAATGTAAAGAAGAGACAGCTTATTAGGTTCACAGATAAAAGAAAAAAAAACTATAGGTTGATTATGATTATAAAGTAAGGAAAGAGTTGATGTTGAAAACCTGAAATATAAATACCTTGGCATAAAATTAGATAACAAACTCAACTGGGCATGACATTGGAGAGATAGTAGGAAAAGATTTCAAACTCCTTCAATTGTTGGAGCTAGTGATGAGTGGATGTACCAGAGAAGTAAGGCAATTCGGTTAAAAAAACTTTGGTCAGACCATTGCTTGAATATGGCGGTGTAGTATGGGACCCACATTTTGGGTATCAAATACAGGAGTTGGAGGGGGTGCAAAGATGGGCTGCTAGATTTGTCCCTGGGAATTACTGCAGACCACAGTCAGTAATTGACATGATACAGAACTTGACATGGGATTCATTGGAAGATGAAGAGAGTCATGAGGTATTACAAGTTGTATATAGGTGATGAGGCATGGAAAGATGTTGGTGTAAGAAATGGAAGTAGTGCTTGAAATGGAAAAAAATGACCATGACCTCAAGCTGGCACTCGATTTCAGGCACAAGGGTGTTGGAAGATTTTCTTTTGTGGGTAAGTTAGCCAGGGATTGGAATAAGTTACCAAGTGAAATAACATTTGGAGAATTTAAGGTTGAAGTTTGTAGAGGGCAAAGAAAGTGGATTCAGGAAATGGCAAGAATGGGTGTGTAGAGAAACTGCCACTGGAGTGTGCACCCTATCGCAGTTAAATTAAATGAAAAATATATGAGGCACAGCACTTAACAAAGTGGAATCTATATGTTGTGTATCCTCAGTTAAAGAATAATGCCACTTCATATGGGATGTTGTAGAAGTGAGTTGAAAATTTAGTTTACTTTTAAGAACTGCTCACAATCTAAATATAATTTCTGATAAAAGAACTTATAAGCAAGATAGTTAATCACATTTGAAAATGCAGTAGTTGATTCATTTGGTATTTAAGGATGCAGTAAAACAAGATAGAGATTATTGTACACAAAGCAAATAGTTGATTTTGTTAGCTCTAATGGGTATAGAAATGAAGATTTTGGGAAGAAGTGAATGGTAGCATCAAACTAATCAAGATGGGGAAAATGGAAAGTTTCCACAACACTTTAAAATAAGTGTTTCTGATTACTGTGCTGAATCTCTTGGTGATGTAGATTTTTTATCTTTTGAGAAAAATAAGAATCAAAATTTCCAAGTTGGATCCAATTGCAAATAATCATGGTACATGAAACATTGTTAATATAGAAATAGGAAGTAAACCACTCACATAACAAAGCTATTAACTAATAGGGATACAGTGGTTTCCCCCTCCCCTGCTGTAACCCTTCTACCTTTAGCTTAATTGAGTCCAGTAACTACTCTTGTCTCTCCTCACCTTGTTTTCCACTGTTATTTGGGAAGAATTTAAAGAGATAGTATAAACATAATAGAAACATTTATTCAAAAACAGAAAAGTAGAAAAACTACATCCTATAATAGGGAAGTTAGACATTATGGCTGTAGGCAAGGATATTCATACGAATCTCAGTGGGCTATATGCGATATATTTTGGATGAAATGGACAAAGAGATCAAATGATAATGTTGCGCTATATCTTTCAATGTGTTTTAACAGAGTTAACCATAAAATAGTGTTAAACCAGGTAAATACTATTGGAGTGGATCAAAAAGTGATCTCCTGGGTAGAAGAATTCTTAAAACATAGAAAGTTAGGGTAGGAAATGCAGTATCAAAAGAAGTTAGTGTACTGTAGCGTATTGGGACTATTGCTATTCGTTATTCTAATGAATGATTGTTTACTATCAGACTTTAGGTTGTTTGAAAATGACCTAATGTTATATAATAGGATTGAAACAGGAGAAGGCTGTGAATAGATGCAGGGTTATCTGGACTGGATATCTTCCTGGGTAGATCAGCATGGCTTCTTCTTCCTATCCAGTGTTAGGCCTGGTGCCTGTTACAGTCTCAATTCATCTTCTTGTTGGTCTTCCTACTTCTCTCCTGCCTCTGGGATGGTATTTGAGAATTTTTTGTAGGATCCGGTCCATCTTCACCCTCAGTATATGGTCTGTCCAAGATGTTCTGTAGGTTTGCACAGTTTGGAGAATTGGCTTGATTTTGAGTTCTTTAAGGATTTCATCAGATCTCTTTCTGCCTTGTGATATGTAGCCAGCTGTTCTCATGAATTGCATCTCAGCCGCCGTCAGTCTCCGCTCATGACCTTCGTGTAGTGTCCAGGATGTTATATAGCCTGATTCTTGTGTGCTGTTGAACAAGAGATGGTCTGAAGGTGTTATTTATTATTCCTGTAATTTTCGTGAAATTTGTGATTTTCTGTTACATATCAGTTTCTAGGCTGTAGCTGAGGTTGTAACCTAGGTATTTAAATTCTGCTACTTGTTTTATGGGCGTGTAGACTATTGAGATTTTGGTTCATTTGTGTTTTTTTTCCAACAAAGGCCATAACCTTGGTTTTATTGAGGGAAATCTCCATGCTGTACTCTTTTGCTGTTATGTGCAGGTTATATACCAATCTCTACAGGTCATCTTCTGATTCAGAAAAAAGCACTTGGTCATCTGCATACAGTAATGTATCCATGTTGGTCTGTCTGTCTATTTTGATCATGCCATGGGGTTTTTGTCGCCAGTGACTAATTATTTTGTTTATATATATGCTAAATGCAATAGGCAACACCCTTGTCTCACTCCTCCATTAATGGATTTCCATTCTGACAGCTGTTGTCCAGTTCTGACTGCGATTACATTGTGGCTGTAGATGTTTTGAATTGCTTTTATGATCCGTGGTGGGGTGTTACTTTCCGCCAGAATTTGCCAACGTTTTCTTCTGTCGATCGTATCTAAAGCTTTTTTGAAATCAATAAATGCCAGGTGTGTTTCCAGATTAAACTCTTTCATTTTTTCAATTAGCATCTCAAGTGTGAAATAACCATCTGCACATGATATACCCTTCCAAAACCTATTTTGTTCTTCTCCAAGAAGTGGTTCATAAAATGTTTGCAATTTTGATTTAATAATGGTGGTGTAAATTTTATAACCAGCATTGAGTAAGCTTATTCCTATATAGTTATTGCAATCTTTGTAGTTACCTTTTTTGTGAATTGGGATGACAATTGCCCTCTGCCAGCTATGAAGTGGGTATTCTCTTTTCAAGATTCTGTTGATAAAGTTCATCAGCCATTATTTGAATGCCCTGTCATTGAATTTAAGAAAAGTTCCATATGAATGCCATTACTTTTACAGGCTTTCAGCACTGATTCTAACTCTTTTTAGTGAATGTCCTCTGGGATGTTAGTCTCTGGTAGTGACATTACCTCCGGTTCATTGCTTGATTTTGGGTCCATTACTCTTGAAAATAGTTTAGCCATGTCTCTTTGTTTATTACTTGAATGTCTGAGTTACATCTTACTTCTCTGTTTAATCCAGTCAACTGCACTGATCGATGCATCATGTAATTCTGCCTTTGTTCCCTTGTAGGCCCGAAGAGGACAGTCAGAAACGATGTGATTGATTGTCTGTAAGGTGGCTCCACAGTCACAATTTGCAGAATCTACCCAGCTCCATTTGTATAATAAGTAGGCGCATCTGCCTTGTCCTGTTCGAATTCGATTGATGATTCTCCACTGCCGCCTGGGGAGATTGAAACCTTGTAACCTTACTGAGGGATCCTCAACTAGATTTTTATTGGCTACTGATGACTGCTCCCATTGAGTTGTCCACAGCTTATTGATGTTAAAAGAGGACTCTTGATTGCTGTGTGCCATGGTGGTTTTCTTGATTTCAAGCGTTGATGTTTTGCTTGAATCATATCCTGATGAATAGGCAGCTGAGGGTTTTTCAGGATATTTTTCCAGATTTTTAAGAGAGCTTCTGATCTTAGTGATGGGGGTGAGATGTTGCATAGCACTGGAAGCCATATGGTGTTCGTGCTGTGAATACATCCCGTAATTATTCTCATTGCCTGATTGAGTTGCACATCTATCTTCTTTGTATGGGCACTATTGATCCAGGATGGGCAGCAGTATTCAGCAACAGAGTATGACAGAGCCAAGGCTGTGGATCTTAGAATGTGAGCACTGGCTCCCCATGAAGTACCTGCAAGCTTTTGGAGAATATTATTTCTAGTTTTGACTTTGGCAGCCTTATATGAGAGATGCTGTTTGAAAGTTAGAGTTCTGTCCAGTGTTATACCCAGATATTTTGGTGTGCCGCAATACGGCAAGACTTGGCTTCTGAATTTAACTTCTGGTTTATAGTGCGCTTGTCTGTTGCGTAAATGGAATGTTGAAATAAATGTTTTCTGAGGATTTAGATAGAGGCACCATTTCTTGAAGTAGTCATATAACTTTTCCAGATCAGCTGATAAAGTTGTTTCTGCATCAGAAAAGTTGGGGTTCTGGTTCACCAAACAAATGTCATCAGCGTAAGTAAATTTTCTTGAAGATGTTTCCGGTAAATCATGAGTATACAAATTGAATAGGAGGGGTGCTAAAACAGATCCTTGGGGTAAACAATCATTTAGTATAAATATTCTGCTTCTGTCATTATCAGAGTATACCTGAAAGTATCTATTGCTCAACATGTTGTTAAGTAGTTCCGTAAGTTTTCGACATGGGATAATACTCACAAATTTCAGAAGAAGTCCTTCTCACCAAACAGTGTCATAGGCAGCTGACAGATCCAAAAAGGCAGCTACACTTACTGATTTCTTCTCAATATGGGAGGTGAGAGTGAAAACCTGGTCATTACAACTTCTCCCTGGCCTAAATCCTGCTTGTTCTATGGGAATATGGTTATTGATTACTTCAGAAATTCTATTGTAGAAGATTGTTGATGAAGCGGTTCCATTTTTCTCTCTGCCTTTTCCAAGTTTCTCTTTTAGCAATAGCTCTTTTCCCCTTACATTCAGTAAGATCCTCTACTTTTTTTGTTGCTTAATATCTCTTATAATCATTTCTCTTATCTTCAATAACACACTTAATTTCTTCATCCCAGGCTCTTAATCCTTATTTTCTATTCCAGCGCTTTTTCATTCCTATCCTCTTGTTTGTCACTTCTTTCAGAATTTTGGTGATGTTTTCCCATTCTAATTCAATATTTTCCTCCTCTTTATACTTCTTTTCGATTTCTTAATCTTCTCTGATACAACCATTTGATGCTTTGATCTTGTAAGAGTTCAACTCTGTAGGACATTGGGTTTGACTTATTTATTTCTTGTTTCTTAACATTGCTGTTATGCCCGCGGGGTGGCGGTCTGATTCAATCTCATAGGCTCTAAACACTTGTGTCAAGTATCCGTTTTCTCAGTATTTCATTGGTTATCGCGTAGTGTATGATTGATGTTTGGTCTCTTGCGGACAAAGTGTACATGTGTAAGTCTTCATGTGGAAATAGTGTGTTGCATATGTAGAGCTTATTGTAGATTACTGCGTCGTTCAGTTTTAGACCATTGCTATTTTTTGTGCTGGTTCTCCGTGCGGTCCTATTTTGTTCTCTGTTCTTGTGTTTCCAACCCTTGCATTGAAGTCGCCCATTAAAAGAAGGTAGTCATGTCTATTGATCTTATCTAGGATTTCTTGAAGTTTTGTGTATAGCTTTCCAGTTTCTTCCATTCTACCCTGTTCTGGAGCGTACACACCTACAACTGTCAGGAAACCACATTGCATTTTTAGTCTTATTTCTATTATCTGTTCATTCCAGAATGTGTAGTAATCTATCTTTGACTTTAGTGATTTATGTACCATGACCATTAGGGTGTCCCTTATTTTTCAAAATTCAAAATTTGTTAACGCATAGGTCCCAATTTTTTTCATTTTACTCTAAAGCACTCATAAATAAAATTTTATGCTATTCTGAGAACTGCAACCAATGCCGACTTCCACCGACTCATTGTCATATAAGTTACGCAAGAGTAGTGGTGCACGTTATTATTATTGTCATTACAGTTCTTGAATAGGTATCACATATTTTTCTGTTCTAATAGATGGTTTTAGGATTACAAAGTGCCAGAAAGAGCATATTTTTTATTAGGAGAGACAAACGACCGATTTTCGGGAGTGCTATTAGTTTTATTTTTAATATATGTGAAGGCAAATTGACTATAAGTGAAAGCCGTATTGTCGCTGTATGGGAGTGTATTATATTCTGGGTAATATTATGGAGACAGTTCAAAAATTATGTAAGCAAATCTCTGGAGTTTTATAAATGAAGGGAAGAGGATTTCAGACGTGAATTGGATAATGTTTATGGTATTGCACATGCCTACGCCCCCGAAAGGATGTAAACAAAGGAGGGTAAAATCTTCTTGCAGCGACAGAGAGAGTCAGGGAGACCAGGTTGCTTGATGTGTGTAGAAAACTAGCTGAAAAAGAAGAAAGGGTAAAACAAATGAAAATAAATAAAGAGTAAAATACCTAAATATATGATGTCCAGCAAATAGTCAAGCTCTCCAGCATCCTATGTTTTGTTGATGCTATCTGAACAACTCAACGACATATTTGTTAGTTTTGGAGAACTTCAGGAAGAACATTTAACAAACCCACCCGAAATAATACAATTAGGAACTCCTGTGAAGCGTAGAAGAAAAGATATCATTACTCCTTAATTAATTAATAGCTGCATTGGATAGATTTCAGTTAAGTGTAAGAGATTTGGTTTACGTTCTTCAAGTTATCATGGAGGCACTTAGACGATTTTTTCTTTAAACAAGTCTTCCATTCAACGAATGAGGACACAGGCGAGGAAGAAATGAGCATAAGCTGTAATAACTGATTTTAAAATGGTGTGTCCCAAGTAGTGACCATTCAGTGGAAAGGCAAGTTGTTGCCTGGTCTGGGCGTAAGAAGTTTCAAAGATGAACGACTGTCAATCTATCTCATAATTACATTTCGTAATAGGGAACTACTTCTTGTGATGAAGACCAACGTGAAGTTGTTCTGAATGCTCTGAGCAGGCCCGCCGCTAGCTGTTAGAGTGCCCGTGTGCAATCCCGATTATACCGACCCTGTCTAACTACAGCCAGTGGTGGATCTAGGAAATTTCCGAACCGGGTCAAAAAAACTGTGAGATTGCCGCCCCTTCGAACATTATTTGCCGCCCCATTGTTGCCATCCTGAGTGTCGCCGACCGCGTCCGGAGCAGCTGTTGAGCTAAAAAAAAAAAAAAGGTCGCTTGCTACAAAATTTCGTCGTGGCTACAATGGAGTGGCAACTATTGCGAGGTGGTGACTGTCGATCACTCGTTTTGCCGCCCCCTTGATGTTCTGCCCGCGTGCGGTGCACGCCTTGCACGCCCGCTTACAGTGGGCCTGGCTCTGAGTAAGTGGTAAAGTGCAGATAATGAGCTGTGACACAATTGCATGTAACATAGGTCATCTCAGTGGTACCTGGACACTTTTGGAGCAAATGTTAGAAACAAAGTTGATACTTTTTTGCATAACTGCATCTAAGTCCTCTGAAAAAATATTTCAACGACACACAAATTGAGTAATTGTTACATTTGTATTTGGCTGAGTTAAAACAAAAATCCTTCGTGAGAGACGACTAAAGAGAACTAATTGAGCTATGAGTTATATTTTTGGATGGAGATAGTGGCAAAGAACTGAAAATAAGGCATCCCCGTGCAGTGCATCAAGCGTGATGTTTGGCAAGAGCCACTTATTCAGTCAAGATAGTTTCCTAAGTTTTCAACCTAACGGAGCTAGGAATGCAAAATGGTACGTAATTTAGAAAAGGAGGGTACATTTGGCTTTGTAGAAGGTACACTCCTTTGATGGCAGAAATATCCTGCTCTACCTTGTATGGTATGCAAAATTAGCTGTCTTGTATGTACATTGTATTTTATTTTCTATGTTTTGCAACTTGATCAATGCTTGCCTCCATTTTATTTTAGGAAAAACCATGGTGAATTTATATCCGCGAAGAGCAAACATTTGTTTTCTCGGGTGAAAATTGTAAGCAGTGTTCTTCAAGAACAAACTACGAATTTTGTACGAGCTAAAAGAAAGGTATTTTATTTGAATGACACAGCTGAAGGAGCTGTAAAATTAATTCATGAATTTCATGGTTTAATTACAGCGGATGAAGAACGGAAACAATTTTCAAGCAAAAACACTGAAAATTGTACCCGAACTGTAAAAAAAAGATCCTAAAAAGAAAATACCCCTCATAATTTTAAAACTTTTGTCTTACTAAAAAATGAAGTATTATTATTTTTTTTTTGTCGGTAGTACATAGTTAACCCAGAATTATACAAAATTTTAATGATTTAGTCACATATCAAGTGATAGTCAAAATAAGCATTTTTCGTAAACTTTCTGGTCAACTCAGCACAGGTTAACGTCATCGTAGGATGATTTAATTTCTTATATAAGTAAGCTAGTGATTTAAAAAGAATTAGAGGGTATGAATTTGAATTTTTGAAAAAAATAATGCTCTTATAAGGGACACCCTAATGATCACGACTCCTGCGTGTGCTCTTACATTTCTGTCAACTCCACTCAAGATTTGAACATAGTTGTTTGTGTCCTTTGTACCTTTCAGTTTGCGCTTGTTTCCTGTTATGACTGCTGTATTAATACCTTTCTTGTTTAAGTTATCATCCGGGGTTTTATACTTTTTCCAGCTCGTGTCCTTTTTCTTGCCATTGTCGTCGGCATGGGATGAAGATAAATGCAAAGAAGAGTCAGCTTACTAGGCACAAAGATAAAAGCATTAAAGATGGATTATGGTTAGAGAGTGAGGAAGGAATTGCTTGTTGATGACTTGAAATTTAAATTCCTTGGCATAATCTTGGGTAATAAACTCAACTGGGTGGGACAGGTTGTAGGTAGTGTCCGACTGAAGGTCATTTTTTGGCCGAAGCCGAATGTTCGGCTCTTGGGATAACCTTCGGCCGAAGCCGAAGGTTCAAAAATAATTATATATCTCAGAACACTAACATGAAGTATATATGACATGCAAAAAATGAACTGTTATTTTGTTTTATATGTGGTATTTTTTTATATAAATTGCACCTTTACAATAATTATAAACAAAGTTTTTAATATTTATTTATTAGAATAAAATAAAACAGTAAAATAGTACCATACCAGGTTCTGAGCAATGCAATTTAGCAAAAATAAAAGCAGTTATTTTTATTTAGCAAATAATAAAAAGAAACTATAAAATTTAACAGTAACAGCCCGAATCAAATCAGAATAATTTGTATCGTGGATTAAATTAATGGAGTTTTAGCTTTGGTAAATCAAATACATGTTAGCTTATGTATAGTAATACCATCGTTTTTTATCAACAATAAAAATAAATTTCAACCTTCTTACCTAGCATAAATTATTCTAGCTTTTAAAATACGATATTCTGCTGTCTAAATTAGTATAACATATTAAATTTTCAGTTAAAACCGAATCAATACCAATATTTTTAAAGTAGTTTCACGTATACAGATTAATTAAAAACGTACTAAATATAACCAAAACGAAAGGTACATCGGCACTAATAAAATAAGATTTAATCGCTCCAAATGACCCGTTTTATTTGTTATTGTCAGTGCACAGCTTTGACGTAGAAATGACAAAATATCAGTCTTCGTATTTACAATTTCGTCGCTAGTCAAATACTTGATTTTAAACCGTGGATCGATTACAGCGGCCAACAACAACCGTAAGGTTTTTCTTGCGAAAGCAGATCTCCTGTTAACAGACCCACACAAGCGGCTTTTGAGCAGTATTATATGATCAGCCTTCATCCTTCTGAGCAAGTTTTGTGTTTCAGATGTCAATGATTGATATAATTAAAGATACTGTTGATAAATCACTAGAAATATTAGTTGTTGCTTCCCAAAAACACTTCAGTGCAGTTATAAAATTGTTCATTTGTATCCATTCTTCTACAGCTGGAATTTCTATTCCATCAGGTTCTAACATATACAGATTTACTGCATTTTTCTGTTCTATTAATTAAGATATTGAGTGGCTTGTTCACTCTTCTTACAGTTTACAACACTTTTTCACTATTTCTATTATAGCAATATCTTTAAAAATTACTTTGTGAATTATGAGCTGTAGAGTGTGAGCAACACAACCAATAAAAACGAAGTTTCCATAGCGGATGCTAGTATTCATATTTCAAGTATTGTTACATATACCCGTATGGATATTTTCTTTTGAATTGTATTTGGTAACAGTTTCAGTGATTTTTTGTGCAATATATTGCCTTGTATGAGCTTCCAACACACTAACAGCCAATTTAATTTTTAATTTTTTTTATTTTGGAACCTTTGGAAATGTCATGTGCCGTGACACTCAAAATCGTATTTGCTTGATCACTTCATATCTTCGTGATAAAACTGATCAATTCAGCCTTTTTCTAAAATCAATGCAACTTTACTGTTTACTTTTTCGTACGTAGCTGGCATTAAAGACTTTCTAAAACATTTCTCTCGCTTTTGTCTGTACTAGGGTCGGGTTTGAGGATTAGTAAAATTAAGGCTGCGAAGTCCTTCTCCTTCAACGAGGTTATACGGAAACATGTTTACAATGACCAGGTCCATACGTAATACACTAATCCGCAAAGAAATCGGATGATTATCGAGCCATGGTGGCGCTACTTTTTTTTTACGATATAGCATAAAGTAGACTGTTAAACTTCTTTTGTAAAATCTTTGGACGCATACAAGATCTCTGATTTTTTAAAAATTAATCAAGCTTTGGTATTTAACACTGGCTTCACAATATACTTCCCACTGATTTTTATGATATTTTCCAAATGGTTCTTTATCTTTGCTATCGTCTGTTGCCGCGCTACGTGACGGTATTCGTAAAAGTTGGTTCACTTTCAGTGGTTGGATGTAAACCTTCGGCTTCGGCCAAACATTCGGCTGAATTTGGCCGAAGCCGAATGTGCGGCCGAAGGTGGCCGAAACCTTCTGTTGGACCCTAGTTGTAGGAAAAGGCTTTTAAAACCATTCTCCTATTGGAGAGTGTAATGAGGGTATGTACCATGGAAGTCATGGAATTGGGTTACAAAACTTTGGTCAGACCAATGCTTGAATATGATGGTGTAATTGGAACCATATTTCAGCTATCAAATACTGGAGTTGGAGAGAGTGTTAAGAAGGACTACTAGATTTGTCTCTGGAAATTACCGTAGAACACAATCAGTAGGAGAGAATTAAGTGGAAGGTGGTAGGAGGATGAAGAGAGTGGTGGGAATGTACAGGACATATACAAGGTCATTACGAAATGTAGTAGGACTGATTTTAAAAAAAATAATTATTGAAGATATGTTTACAATACCTTAATACTCTTCAAAATAGCACCCTTGGCCGTACGCCTTCTGGAAGTCAGATTCGGAAATGCTTTTGAGAGCCCTCTTTGATGCTGCATGAACATCCTGAATTGAGTTAAACTGCTGTACCTTCAGCTTTCTTTTCATACGTGAAATTCTTTTTGGACAGTGTGGTAACAGGCGATGAAACTTGAGGTTTCCAGTATGATCCAGAAACCAAAAGACAATCCACGTCCCCTCGTCCAAAGAAGGCTCGCATGTGCAAATCAGAGATCAAGACAATGCTGATCGTGTTTTTTTGACCATCGCAGGGTTTTTCAAAAGGAGTTCATTCCCCCTGGGAAAACTGTCAATTTGAAGTTTTACCTGCAAGTGCTAACCTGCCTGAGAGACCGAGTGAATTGCGTCCACCCAGTCATCTCCAACAACTGGAGGTTGAAAGCCCTCCCCCGGATGTAAACAACAGTAACGGCAAGGGTTGTATTATTGACAATGCCTTCGTTATTATGACAAGGGTGGAGGGATCTTTTGAGAAGGTCTCTCCATTCTATGTTCAGAAAGGTTTAGAGGGTATTGCGGGTACCCTCAAATCTGTAAAAAAGCTGAGGAATGGGACACTGCTTTTGGAAACATCCACCCAAAAGCAGGCTGTCCAACTCCTTAAGTGTGAGAAGCTCGGGGAGTTCGCAGTGAAGTGCGAACTCCATAAAACTCTAAATTCAAGTAAAGGTGTCATTACCAGCAGGGATCTTATGGATTTAGAGACCGAGGAACTCCTTAAGGAGTGGTCAACAGAACATGTGGTCGAGGTTTGTCAGATTAAACGAAGGATTAACGGCAGTCTTGAGAAGACAGCCACCTTCGTCCTGACGTTCGACACTCCGACGTTGCCCAAAAACATCAAGGCAGGATATTTGAATTTGAATATTCGCCCATATGTGCCGGACCCAATGCGCTGCTTTAAGTGCCAGCGGTTCGGCCATACGACGGCGACCTGCAAGGGCAACCCCACCTGTGGGAAGTGCGGAAAGGCGGCTCATGAGCCAGGCACTAGCTGCACGCTCCCACAGGTGTGTGTCAACTGCTCCGGGGCACATCCAGCCTGGAGCAGAGAGTGTCGATTGTATCTGGAAGAAAAAAAGATACAGGAGTTGAAAACGAAAGAGCGGATTTCTTATGGCGAAGCCAAAAAGAAATATAAGGCTCTGGCTCCACCAGTCTTCGCTACCAGTTTCGCGAAGACGTTATCAACTCCCGTCAGGAAAGAAAGTATTGCTACCCAGACGTCCGTTGCGGACATGGGCACAAGTCCAATGTGCTCATGTCAGTGCAGATGTGGTGCCACACCCATCAAGGTCATTACACCTAGGACCTCGCACGTCAGTAGCAATACTCTGACAACATCGACCACATTGACAGCAAGCTCAGCTAATCCACCAGCAAAGACACTGCCATCCGCTACAGCAGTGGGTCACTCTGCAACAGCAGAAGCGGCCCCTGAAGCAGGAACAGCATTTCCAACAGAAGCTGTAACGCCATCTGCCAGTAGCGGATGGCAAACAGTGCAGAAGGTTAGGGGTCCGAAATTTAAGCTGACGGACCCCGCTATGTTTGTGAAATCCCCTCCGACTTCTCCTCCCAGATCCCCCTCTGGAAAGGAGAAGAAGGGGAACAGGCCTCGGCGGAAGAAAATTCCGCAAGACTCACAACGAAAATCGTCTTCGGACATCGAAGACGATGTCATGCTGGTGGATGAACTTTGTTCCATTCCTCAGCAACTACCTTTGGAGGACCCACCCGATCCGGGGGGGGGGGGGTTTAAATAGGTGAGATGGCTCCCATACTTCAGTGGAACATAAACGGTTTTCAGGCTCACAAAGAGGAAGTCCAGCTCTTAGCACGGTCTAATCCATTGTGTCTCTGTCTCCAGGAGACACACTTTAGACCACAACATCAGCCAGTGCTTAGAGGTTATGACATATTCCGAAAGGACGATACCGAGGGTGATCGAGCGAAGGGCGGAGTGGCCGTGTTTGTTCGGAACACTGTCCACTCCGAACCCGTCGCTCTCACCTCTCATCTACAAGCAGTAGCGGTGAAAATACACGGTCCAATACAACTGACCGTATGCTCTATCTATCTGCCACCCAGTTTGTCCGTCGACTACGACAACCTGGTTGGCATTACGCGACAACTCACTCGGCCCTTTCTCCTTTTGGGAGATTTCAACGCCCACAGTGCGTTGTGGGGTTCCACCACCGATTGCCCCCGGGGCCGAGTGATGGGTAGATTGAGGGAGCAGGAGGAAATTTGTATCCTGAATACAGGGCAAATGACTCATTTCACCATTGCTACCGGTACGTCTTCTGCCATTGACCTTTCCTTGTGTTCTCCCTCAATCGCAGACTCCGTGCTATGGGAGGTGGATCGCGACCTATGTGGAAGCGACCACTTCCCTATTTGGTTGCACGTCGAGTGCGATCGTGGAGGGGGAAATAACCGGCGCAAATGGAACGTCAGTTGTGCAGATTGGCAACTCTATTGCCGCTCTGTACAACTACAACTTGTAGGCAGCATACAGGAGAAGGTGAATCACTTCACGGAAGTGATTCACCGTGCAGCTGACGTTTCCATGCCGAAAAGCTCCGGAACGCTGCGAAGGACGCCAGGTCCCCTGGTGGAACGATGAATGTCGTTCCGCCATTCAGGGTCGCAGACGGGCGTTGCGGCGTTTTAGGTTGTATCCTACATCCGACAACCTGGCAGCGTTCCGTATAGCCAGAGCTAAGGCGCGCCGTGTTATTAAGGAGAGTAAGAAGAGGTCATGGCAGAACTTTGTGAGCACTATCAATCGTTCCACACCTTCGTCGAAAGTATGGGAGTCCATTCGCCGTATATCTGGAAGGTACTCCCGCGCACCAGTATCTGGGTTACTGGATCATGGACGTATTATTACTGACGAACGAAGCATAGCGTAGCTGATGGCGGAGAACTTCGCCGCCATCACTTCGTCCGATAACTTTGACCCTCGGTTTCAGCGACGAAGAGTCGCTGCCGAGAGGCGCCCGCTGTGCTTCGATTCGTCAAATACAGAAGCCTACAACTGCTCATTTACATCTTGGGAGCTGGAGTCAGCGTTGAACAGCGCAAATGACACTGCTCCAGGGCCTGATCTGATCCAGTACCAGATGCTGAGGCATCTCAGTAAGGATGCTAAAAAGTACCTTCTAGATATTTTTAACTGATATTTGGACCGGAAGGACACTTCCCCGACTCGTGGAAAGAAGCAACATTAATTCCCATTTTAAAACCTGGCAAGGACAAATTGTTGCCAGGTAGTTATCAGTAGTATTGCCTTGACTAGCTGCGTGGGGAAGACACTGGAGAGGATGGTGAATCGCCGCCTCGTCTGGTGTCTTGAATCCCGTAATCTTCTGAGCCGCTTTCAGTGTGGATTCAGGAAGTCCCGTTCCACCTTGGACAACCTGATCCTCCTGGAGGCGGCAATACAGGATGCGTTCATCCGCAGCCAACACCTTGTGGGTGTTTTTTTTCGATCTTGAAAAGGCATACGATACTACCTGGCGACATGTTATTTTAAAACAGTTACATGAATGGGGTTTTAGGGGTAACCTTCCTCATTTTTTAAAATCTTTTTTATCTGGTCGTTGCTTCCGGTACCGAGTCGGTAGCGAAGTGTCTGATCTTTTTATTCAGGAAAACGGTGTTCCTCAGGGGTCAGTTTTAAGCATGGACCCTATTTGCTATCGCAATCAACAGTATATCTATGGTTATAAGGAGTCCCATTCGGTTCTCCTTATATGTGGACGATTTTTTAATTTTTATTGCATCGTCCAGCCTGAGAAGCGCAGAGCGGCAGCTGCAACTCGCACTGAACAGGCTGGATGAATGGTCAGTGCACACCGGTTTACGATTCTCTGCCGAGAAAACCCGGTGTGTACTTTTTACTCGTAGCAGAAGCCTTTTAGCTGAGCCTCACCTTACCTTGATTAACACCGTTTTAAGTTTTACTGAAACAGTTAGATTTCTGGGCCTCATTTTTGACACCAGGCTTAACTGGCTTCCGCATCTCAAAGAATGTGAAAGCCAGGGCCTTAAAAGCTCTTAATATTTTAAAATGTCTGTGCGGCAGGTCGTGGGGCGCTGATCGCTCCTGCCTGCTACAGTTTTATCGAGCCTTTGTACGGTCGCGTCTCGAGTATGGTTGTATCGTATATGGTTCGGCACGGGACAGTTATCTTCGGATACTGGATAGTGTCCACCATGCAGGAATTCGGCTCGCCACGGGTGCATATCGCACCAGCCCTATTGTCAGCATTTGTGCTGACTCGGGCGAGCCACCACTTACCATCCGCCGGCAACTCCTCATGGTGCGACACTATATGCATATTGCCATAACACCTGGCAGTCCCAGTGTACGACATAGTTCTACATCCCAGCTACGAGCGGCTCTATACCAACCGGCATAGAGCCACTAAACCAGTTCAGCTACCGTACAAAGGCTATTTTAGAACATTACGGATTCGAGCTTCCCTCTTTTTATCGCCAGGGTTGGAGTAAATCTCCCTCCCTGGCTTTTAAAGAGGCCCAGATTAATTTTAGAACTGTCACGGCATAACAAACTGCTAACCGCTGACAGTGTTTTTATTAATATTTTTACTGATATTTTAAATCAATATCACACTTTCACCCCGGTGTATACGGATGGGTCTAAGCAGGCTGACAGTGTAGGCTGTTCAGTAGTGTTTCCTCGAGCGACTTACAAATACAAGATGGATAGCAGGTGCAGTGTTTACACTGCGGAGTGCTATGGCCCTGCTAAAGTCGCTCCAGCATATGAAGGCACGCCGCGACAAGAAGTACCTCATATGCTGTGATTCCCTTAGTTGCATTCAGGCATTAGCAACTATGTACCCAGCAGACCGATCTAGTCCAGGACATCCAGGACGCCCTCCTTTCCCTCCAATCTTGTGGGAAGGAGGTGGTATTCTGCTGGGTACCAGGCCATGTGGGAATCAGGGGGAACGAGGCAGCTGATGAAGCTGCCAAGTTAGCCTGTGACAAGGTCCGAATCGACTTTGACCCGGTCCCAAAGTCAGACCTTGCCTCGGCGGCGAAGAGATTTGTTTTTGATGTTTGGCAGAGGCAGTGGCTGGAAGTTGAGCATAACAAGCTCCGGCAGGTCAAACCGACCTGTTCAGCCGTGGAGCAGCTCCTTCCAGCAGGCGAGGAGGGATGAGGTTCTCCTTACTCGCCTCCGTATAGGGCACTGTCCTCTGACACATGGCTTCCTTCTCCGCCGAGAGGACCCTCCGGAGTGTGATGCTTGTGGCGTACCTTTGACGGTACGCCACATTTTAATCGAATGTGTATTGTTTTTTATCTAAGGGCAGACGTTGGCTTAGCCAACGATCTGTCCCTTATTTTAAGCGATGACCGTGACAACGTGGCTAAGGTTTTAAAGTTCTGTTGCTTGGCCGGTCTTGTCCCAAAAATTTTGGGCAGATCGGCCTAGGTTCTAGATTGGATTGGTGGCCGTCTACAACCACCAATCCAAGTACTGTTTTTATTTGTGACACTGATTATATGGCTGGCCCTTTTACAGCCAGCCATCTAACTTGTTTTTAACCTGGTTGGCCCAGCTACAGCCAACCAGTTAATGTATGTAATTTTATATTCTTGTCAGAGTTTTATATTTTATGTTGCCGTCTGTGTGGCCGACCTCTTTACAGTCGGCCAGGCAGAAGGTATTTTAGTTAGTATGTTAGTATTTTATTGTGCTGTCTCTGTGGCCGACCCCTTTACAGTCGGCCACACAGACGGCAATTTCGCCACGTTGTCACGCCTGGTTTTTGTTAGGGCGCTAATGACCTCGTCGTCGACGCGCCCTAAAACCTAAACAACAACATCCAACAACTGGACACTGCATCACAACAATATGCCGTGGCAAGGCGCGCTTGTCATGAGGCAATTGTTGGCCTGATTTGGTGTTGCCACTAGGGACTGCAATCCAGCAAAGCGGGATCCCGCAATCCCGCGGGATCCAGCATAATTAGACAGTCTGGCGGATCCCGCACAAAATTAAGTGGATCCGCAATCCGCAAAATCCGACAGAAACGTGTGTCATTCGCTGCCCCACTCGGTCTCTGTGAGATGTTTTGCACTGTTTGCCTGTACCCTTACAGTTGGCATTTGAGGCGTGTGAACAAAAGTTATTTTTTTTGTCAACCTTCGTCATTCGTAAGTAAATTGATACTTTTACGTATTCATTTTCGAGTAATTTGAGTTATGTTGCGTACTTAGTAAGATTTTCTAACTATATAATTATTTTTTAGGTCTCGCAAACGTTATCAGAACTACACAGTTACAGCTTTTTATTCCCGGTTTCATTATTCCCATTTTCTGTATTTGCAGATAAAGTTATTGTGACAATTTCCTTATTTGCAGCTGAAAATTTGATTATTCGTTGATAGGAAAATAAAATTATGGTAATTTTAAATATCGTATACCTATTTATTTAGCAGCTATCAAAAGGCAATTGTATATCCTTTGACTTATTGCTGTTTTGGCCACTGCATCAATGCGTTTCTTTGACGAAAGCCGCCTGCTTACATGTGCCGCTCAGGCTATCGATTAATACCTCTTCTCCTTGTTATTATTTCGACTAAAGGCAAAGACGAATTGTGTTGTAGGAACACCATTCTTCGACAGCTGCCTCTGCCGTCTCCCTCACGTGTGAAATTTCGTGTTTTCACAATGAAATCCGTAGATACAACCTATGAAAACTGCAATCATTCACCGAGAAAGTCTCCTTTCTTACTAAAAAGTAATAATTTCCACTCTAAAAACATCGTTACGCCACAAAAGTAAAACTGAAATACTTGACAGTTTAATTGTTGGTGAGCAGTTTGTTTTAATAACATTGAAGGAACTGTAATATCAATCAAGGAATCAGGAGATATAATAAGGAATCCCACAAAAACAATTTTTGTAAAAAAAGGCCAAGACTCGTGTTTGTGCAGTGGCAAAAAGTTATGAGATCTTGTTCTGAGCCAAGTCTACACTTTACAGCGTATATTCACTTCACTTTGTGAAATGGAATGCTTTCTCTCGGTATAATGGAACGTTTATTTAGATTTAAAAAAAAAAAAAAAACTCTGGTAACTTGGCCATTAAGCAAACCATGTTTTCAAAGTTACGTATATGATGTATTGTAAGGCACATAATGACCTAACACTGAATATTTTTTATTATTTATTTAAAAATTGGCTTAGATTAAAAAACAAAAATGTAAAACATCGAAGTGTACTTAAGACATGCTAAAAACTTTTAATATCATTTTGCCAATTAAAATATTGTTAACTATTAATTTTTTATCATTTAACATTAAAATTGATTTATTAATTTAATTATTATTTAACTTATTAACGTTTTAAGTAACTATGTTTTAAATGTAAGCGTTAAAAAACTGTTTGCGCCAATCCCGCACGGATCCCGCGGGATTGGCGCAAATCCCGCGCGGATCCCGCGGGATTGAAAACTCTGCGGGATTGCAATCCTTAGTTGCCACGTGGCCACAACCCGCCTACAGTCCCTATCTGGCTCCATCTGACTTTTTTTATTCCCACGGATGAAAAGACAGCTGAAGGGACAGAGGTTTGACTAGATTCAGGACGTTCATGCAGCATCAATGAGGGCTCTCAAAAGCATCTCTGAATCTGACTTCCAGAAGGGCGCTATTTCGAAGAGTAATAAGGAATTGTAAACATATCTTCAATATTTTTTTTAAAAAAAATCAGTCCTTCTACTTTTGGTATTATTTGTTTTGAGGTTTGTAAACATATTGGTGGAAGAATCAAACTGGCATTCGATTTCAGGAATAAGGTGCAAGAAAATTTTCTTTCGTAGGTAAGGGGATCGGAGATTGGAATAAATTACCAGGGGAAATGATGAATAATTTATCAAATATGCTGAAAGAATTTAAAGTTGAAATTCAGAGATGGCAAAAGTAGATGGATCAAGAAAGTGGAAAAATAGACGTGTGAAAAAATTAACAGCAGAGAATAGGCTACATCACTTTTTTTAAAAAAAAATAAAAAATTACCTGATGAAGGATAATGGTAAGTTCACTTGTAAATGAGTGTTTTCTCTCTCTCTGGAAAGTCCTTGGCTTAATAGTGAAGGATCAGTATACTTTTTTTAACAGTGTTCCAACACAATTACTCTATTTCCTAAATAGCCTTCCACAATGCCTACAAAATGTATCTCAACAGATGCAATCATCTTTTGATTAAGTGATAAATACTGACCAGTGTTAAAGAGGTGTTAGATAGAAGGAAATAAATCTGAGGAATGAGGAGAATATTGTAGAAATTAATTTATCAAATCCTTTAATTTTTTCATTATCAACACATTTTTGTTAGTAGTTGTATAGAAGCAATGATAAGATTTTCAGCTACAGGCCCATCCTTCTATTTAGTTTTTTAAGTTCCAAAGTGTTCTACAATTATTCTTTTACCCTTCAAAGATGCTCAGTAATTAATATTCATTAATAATGAAAAACTGAAGCTAATTTTAGTTTCCATTATTGTTGCAAACTGAAAAAAGAATTTTTTTTTCAGCTCTGTGAAACCTAGCACCCTTGTTATTTTTCCTAATTTGTTTTTTTTTTCTTCAGAAAACAGTATATTTGATAAATTATAGTTTTATTTACGGAACTTACATTTTACATGTGTGTTTTAAATTATAATGTCTTATAAAATGATTCATAAATGTATCTATATAGGTATTACATAATTTTATTCATCATCAGTACCACATTCACTAGTATCAGCACTACCAACACTAGTTCGGTATGTGTCGGAATTTTCTGCTTCTTCTTCTGTCTCCTCTAAATCCATAACTTCAGAAATAATTACATTTTCTTTTACTGGTTGTCTTTGTATTGTACGCAAAAGACTTTGAGATTGCAATTTTAAATTGTGAGCAAAGTATACACTGTGCATAAAGACTGCGCTGATAATTCTGTATTAAGGTCTTTTAAGTTTGAATTTATATCTATTTTCATACAAAATAGGAGCTTTATTTCTTTTTCAATTGTTGGTTTACGCCAATGGTTGCAAGGAAACGATTCATAATTACTGACAATTTAATGACTCAGTATCACTATACGTTGAGATTTTAACAAGTATATGAATATAAGTAAAGCACAATAAGTAATAAAAAGAGGCAAAATACTGTATATAAATTTAAAATTCCTAATTTTTTGAAAAGATCCGTAGGTCTACAGATAAATTTGCAGGGTTGGCAGCACTAGTTCAAATAGCAAGTATCAATCCAAACAATGGGAAACGGGGATTCCTTCTCGCGCAACCTAGCCTCTTCGGGAAGTCCCGATTCGTAAAAGAAAACTTCAGCCAATGTTGTCAATATTTTTGTAATTTTTTTTCTTCTGAACTAGAATAATATAGTAGATTTAAAAATTAAGATAAGTACTTAGTATAAACTCTAAAACAGTCATATTAAACGATAAATACCTTACAAATTTGAGATTTAGTAGTTATGAAAAAAAACGTATCCCAGAGAAAAAAAATGGTTTTTTTTTTTTTTCTTAGTTTTTTTTTTTTTTTTCTTAGTTTTCTTTTTTTTCAAGTCAGAAAAAAAAAATTTTTTTTTTACAACACTAGTTTCCATATATATAATTTTGAATGTGTAATGAAAACTCTTGTTCAAGTTAATTGTTAAACTCATAGAATTTGTATGTATTAATCTGAAAAGTCAATTCTCATTCCGAATTGCATACCAGCTTACAAAATCATGTTAAAATATTCTATCACTGTTCAGAGATTTACATGGTAATATCAAGACGATGGGTAAGCGGTATCACACAGGCGTGGAATTGAGGATGATGTGGACAAATTTCCCATCCACCCATCCTGAATTCTGCTTTCTACGGTTTGCTGAATCCATTACAGGCCAATGTCATGATGGTTCCTACAAAATGTTGTGGCTGAAATCCTACCGGTTTCTTGTCCCAGTTCCTGTCCTGCATCTATTGACCTCAACATGAAGAAGGCATAAAGCCTTACGAAAAAAAAAATCGATGACGCCACGATTAATTGCATTTACAGCACTTGATTCATTTGATGCCATAATTCTACCATTAGTCAGTCTCTTCATATCATCACATTCATTAAAAACTGTCCTTAGGTATGTGCTACACATACAGTATTGTTCCTCTACAGTTCTCCATACTACTGCTCCCTTCTTTAATAAATAATTATTTCTGCATTTCTTAAGATGTGATCCACAAACCTTTTCTTTCTGCCAGTTTTCCTCACTAATCATTTCCAGGTTATGTTCATTTTGTACGTTATTTGTCTGCTTAATTTTCAGACTGTGCCTGTAGGGTTAGAGTTATCCATTCGGTCATGGAATTTGAGAGGGTGCAGACAGATGTCTGGTTCAGCCATCCAGAATTCATTTATCCAAAATCACATCAACCAGATGCCAAGATGTTTTTTCTTCGTGAAGTCCATTCGGCCTGAAAATTAACATTATATATATTTTTTAAAATCTTTAACATCAAAATTCTTCTATAGCACCACATTTCAAATATTTCAAACTTTCATTTTTATTGGTTTTGCCCAAGACCAAACTGTGCTTCCACAAACTGCTGTTTTCAGTTAATACAGTGTTAGAAAGTTTTTTTTTTTCTGTGTTGTAAGTTAGAGTTTAATACTAAAAACTTTCTTTTTTGAAGAACACATTAGTGCTACTCTACTTTTGAGATTATTCTTGCTTGAACTTTAAGTTGTAATTTTACTTCATAAGTAATTATATTTATTCTGCATCATGACTTTGGTCTTGTTTGCAAAGTCCAGTCTCAGTGTAGTGTTCATGGCATATCGCTTCTTACTACATTCTGCATTAGTGCAGGTTAGACTACAGCACCATTTTAGCTGATGTCTGTGTCATCCATATAGGCTAAAAAATGTCACACACTTTAGCTTGTTGTAAATGTTACCATACTTTTGTGTTATTAAGCTATTTCTGCTGTTAACAGTATTTATATATACTTAACGTGAATCATCTTGAATGCTGGGTTGGCCATTTTAAATACAGTATACCATAACTGCTAAAATGAAGTAGACTGACTGTAAATCTTTATGTAATTGTACTGAGGTTTTCCACCCATCCAGATTTGGTTTTCCACCCATCCAGATTTGGTTTTCCATGGTTTCCCCAGATTTGGCACCAAGCGTGATTTACAAAGAATTTTGGTACTGTACAATATTCAATTTTATCCATTTTAAGGAAAATGCGCAGCATATCAACTCCCTCCTACCTTCAACAGACGAATGACTTTTATTTTTACCACCATCTATATTTAAGAAAGTTGTATGTCAGGTTTGTTCAAAAACTGAGTTTACTTCTCCTTTCCAATTTTGGCAAACTCTTGACCATGGGAAAGAACTTATTACTTTATTTTCTTTGTTCCCAATATTTCTCATCTGTTCACTCTTTCTTTCATCTTTCCACACTGTTTTTCTTAGATTCTGTACTTTTACTTAATATACTTTGGATAGGAGAAAAACCACCGCTTACCCTAGATGAGGATTCCTGCGGTGTCGATACACGAAAAAAAAACCAAATGTGTACACACAGAGAGTAATAATTTTCGAGGCTGTGGCCCTTCTTCAGTAGTAGTGAGATGACTGCATGTTGGAGGCCGGCAGCCAACTGAGTGAGCCCACGGTGGGGGTGGAAAAAACATGGCGGGAGTGAGGGTGGAGGTAAGAAGGCATAAGCTAGAAAATACTAATAAATGGATAGTAAAATTGGGACCCGTCGCGGTAGGCGATAGCTGATGGTCTTAAATTGCCTATAAAGTAATGGGATGTATGTGCAAAAAACTGAAGAATATGTAAAATCACAATCAAAAATATTTTATTAAAACATTGGAAATTTAAAGTTAAGCAAAATTCGAAGTTACAAACTACAAAAAGATAGGCCCTGGTGAGTGATGGTTCTGTGGGAAAAGGTAGGAGGTGAGGGGGATGGGTGGAAGGAAAATTGTTGCTATCTTAAATTTAGTCCTGGTTCCCACCTTCTGAGTTCTAACATGCTGCTTTTGTCCGAGAGAACTCTGATGGCGCGGACTGTAAAACGTATTTGCATTATAAAATGGATACATTAAACATTTTGATAGGATAACAACCAAGTTGAAGATTGCTGCAGTGTCGAGACACAGACATACGGTGTTGAATTTTTCAGGCCTATATCGATTTTTCAACAATAGAGGTAGCTGCCAGCTTCAATCAGGCAGCTACCTCATTCTGTTGTTGAAGAAGGGATAAAGTCCAAAAATTTTAAGGCTCTATGTGTGTACATGCATTTCCGTGTTTTGACACAACAGCAATCTTCAACTTTGGTATGCTGTTGTTATCTTGTCCAATCCAATATAAATATGTTTTTCAATATGGAAAGGAAAAACCAAGTTGATGCATCACTCACCAAAGTTGAAGGAAAGAGACAAAAACACTACACAAATACAAAAAATACCATATTTTCAACACAGCCCTAATTGTTGATTATATTGTGTGAAACATGTATCCAAGTTTGCTCAGTTGCCTGCCATCAACCCCTCAAAATGAATCATACATTTGGCAGGATGTTTATTTTAGTTTTGTGTTCCTACCAAAGCACTGCCTTGAATCTTGGTACTTTTCATTGCAGTACATTGGTCCCAAACATATATTTGTTTCTTTTCCAGGGAACACACACTTCTCAATCTCCACAGTCTGCGGTGACTATTGACAAGTTGGGGAATATATTAGTAACAGTATTAGCAAAACCAGGTGCCAAAGAAAATAGAATTACAGGTAAGAATAGCTTTTTTTGCTTTGTAAGCAGGAATGAATCTGATTTGTTACTGTAAAGTTACTTGGGGAAAGCAAATAGAAAAAGAGAAATTTATTCCTTTGTGGGAACTAATAAAAAAATGTGGATGGCAAAATGTGGGGGAAAAATTGCTTGTCGAAGACTGGAAATGTAAATATCTTGGCATACCCTTTGATAACAAACTCAACCTCTCATGCCACATTGGCCAGTTAGTAGGAAAAGGTTTCAAAATCTTTCACTTGTTGGAGAGAGTGATGAGGGGATGTGTTAGAGAAGTAAGGAAATTGCATTATAAAGCATTGGCCAGACCATTGCTTGAACATGGCATTGTAGTATGCAATCCACATTTGGGGCAGAAATTCAGTAGTTGAAGGGTGTACAAAGAAGGGATACTAGATTTGTCTCTGAAATTATCAAATAGAAAAATGGGTGTGTAGGGTAGCTGCCATTGGAGCAAGTGCTTCATTACAGTTAAATTTAATTAATTAAAATTAACTGTGAAGCAAACTTACCATGTGCAAAGAAGGGATACTAGATTTGTCTCTGATATTATCATAGAACACAATCAGTAAGTAATATAACAAAGAAGTTGGAATGGGATTCATTTGGAAGATGAGGGCGAAGAAAAATCTGGGCTGATATAATAATGGGGTGTTTCTATATATTATGTAGAAACACCCATGAGAATACGAAGACTTCCGGGTTCCCACCAAAGTAGATCAAATATCAGATCTCATGCTTGTAACTTGCATCATGTATATGACCTTGACAACTTAAATATTGCTGTCTCTCTGAAACTTTGGTAGTCTATCCTTTGAAAAGTGTTAATTTTAATCCTTATAAAAAAATTTGTGGCTCCAATGGTTTGGCTGTAAAAAAAAAAGTGTTTTTCAAGATTCCCAAAACTTGTTAATATCTTTTACATTTTTTCAGCTATGAGACTGAAATAACTTTTATTCTACTTCTAATGGGCTACTCTTTCATCGGATACCAAAAACTCCCTATTTACTATTTCCAAAAGAGTGAAATAAAATTCGTCAACAGAAATAGCATTTAACGAATTAATATTTCCTATCCAATTAAAGCTATCAATCTGAAAGTGACTTTAAACAATTCTATGTGCCTCAAAATGCCTACTGAGTGATTTTGAAGTCGCTACCTGCTTTCCATGATTTATTATTAATTTTTGAAATAACGTTACAGATGAATGCTTGAGGATGATGCAACATATTCTCAAAACTGTAAAAACGTGATTTTTAACTTGAACTAACTTAGAAACTAACAAAAATGATATGCAATGCTATTCAATTTAACTCTTGGTTCTGAGAACAAATTTTGTTATGCAGTTTAACAAAATTTTTAGGTTACCTTACGAACACAAGGGGACCAAACAAAAGTTTGTTATCTTCTTAATAAAGCCTGATAAAAACCCTGTGAAGCCTCAGATCACAGATGGCATAAGAGACCACAATACAGTTCTGATGGATATTAGGTGATTCAGTAAACCAAGGGTCAAAATTGAAGGGTGAAATAAGTAATATCACAAAAAGGTACAAATTTCAGAATTGAAGAGACTTTTCAGCAAGGCAAGGATGTCACAAATGCATTGGAGGCAAAGTGAGAAGAATTCAAGGAGATAATGAGAAAGGGTGAGGAAATATTTATTACAAAACAGAAAACAAAGATAAGTACAGAAAAGCAGAGTGTTGAGAGACAGCAAGGCTTTGGGAGTACTTAAAACAACTAAACAAGCAATTAATAACATCAAAGAAGAAAGTTAAAAATGAGTTTGTGAGGAATACTATTGGTACAGCAGGACCACTGAACGATGCATCTAGAAATTTCTATGGCTATGTTAGAAAACTGATGGGATGGGAAGAAAAGGTATTCTGGCAGTTGTAGATAAAAAGTTGCTTAGAATTTGAAAATGGCATAGATATTGAGCTATTGGTTTAATGAGAATATTAGGGAGAATCATCCTGCGATGGGAGGGAATAAATTGTAGGAGAGTCTCCATATAAGAAGAAATAATGAAACTAAAAAATTTGAAATAGATTCTTAGGAAATAATGAAAGAACGAAAAAGATAAAAAAAAAAGAAGAACAGGGTGCCAGTGCCATCATATTACAACAGATGTATTAAAGATTATTTACAATAATTGGAGCCTTGCTGCTTACCAGAAGACTGGAAAAGAATGGCATTAGTAGTACCAGTTCATAAAGGAGGGGTGACAAATAAGTTGAAAATTACAGGCTGATCAGTTTGACATCTGTGATAGGCAAAATCACATCAGAAGTGTCTGTGAGGAAACTACAATTTGGCTTTAGGCAATGATATTCATGTGAATCTCAAATGGTGGGCTATATGCAAGATGATGTGAATTTATTGAACAAGGTAGGCAAGTTGATAGTGTAGCACTAGATCTTTCTAAAGGATTTGACAGAATGAACCATAAAATGGTATTAAATAAGTCTAAAACTGTTGGAATAGATGTAAAGTGACCTCTGGGTAGAGGAATTGGTAAAAAGCAGAAAACAAAGTGTTATAGTATGAAATGCAATATCAAAAGAAGTGGAATTGAATAAGGGAGTATTGAACCTACTGCTATTCATCAATATAATGAATGATTATGATGATGGTTTGTAGTCAGAATTTAGGTTGACATAATGGTATATAATACGATCAAAATGGGAGAACTGCTGCAGGGTGACCTGAAACAAATATTTAACTGGGTAGATTAGCATGGAATGAATATAAATGCCAAGAAGAGTGATTAATAGGTATTTTTTTTTGCTGTCGTCAGTCTTTAGACTGGTTTGATGCAATCCTCCATCCCTTCCTATCCTGTGCTAACCTCTTCATTTCTACATACCCCTTACAACCCACGTCCTCAATTATCTGCTTCATGTATTCTAATCTCTGTCTACCTCTACAGTTCTTACCTTCAACTGTTCCCTCCACTAACAAATTAACCAATCCAGCATGTCTCAAAATATGACCTACCAGCCTGTCTCTTCTTCCTGTAAGCTTCTTCCATAAACTTCTTTTCTCACCCAAAATTTCCAAAACTCGTTCATTTCTTACTTTGTCTGTCCACCTAATTTTCAGCATTCTTCTGTAGCACCACATTTCAAATGCTTCAAGTTTCTTTCTTTCCGGCATTTCCAAAGTCCATGTTTCGCTACCGTAAAGTGCTGTGCTCCACACATATAGTTTTAAAAAGTTCTTTATAATTCCTAGATCAATATTTGAAACTAAAAGGTTTCTCTTTTTCATGAAGGCTCTTTTTGCTAGTGCTATTCTGCTTTAAACATCATTCCTACTTCGGCCATCGGTTGTAATTTTGCTTCCCAAGTAACAGAACTCACTCACTTCTCCTATTGCATCAGATCCTATTTTTATATTTAATCTGCTAGTATTGGTATCATTTCTGCTACATTTCATCACTTTTGTTTTACTTTGATTTATATTCAGTCCAAAATCTTCCTTCAGTATTTTGTTCATGCCATTCAATAACTTCTCAATATCCTCAGCACTTTCTGCTAACAAGACAATGTCGTCAGCAAATCGTAGCATACTGATTTTTTCTCCCTGAAAACTTATGCCACATGGAAATTTTTCTTTGACTTTCTTCATTGCTTCTTCTACATACAAGTTGAATATTAACGGGGATAGACTACAACCTTGTCTCACACCCTTTTTAACTGATGCATGTCTCTCGTGATTCTCTACTTTTATTACCACCACTTGATTCTTATATAGTTTATAGAGTATTCTTCTATCTCGATACTTTAGACCTGACTTCTTTAAAATTTTGAACATCTTGTCCCACCTAACATTATCAAAAGCTTTTTCTAAATCAACAAATGCCATAAAAGTATCTTTGTTTTTCTTGATCCGCCCTTCAAGTATTAATCTTAAAGACAGAATTGCTTCCCTTGTACCGCGATTTTTCCTAAACCCAAACTGATCTTCACCTACTATCTCTTCTACTACCCTTTCCATCCTTCTGTATATTATTCTGGTCAGTAATTTTGAAGCATGTGTTGTTAGACTAATGGTGCGATAATTCTCACATTTGTCGGCTTGTGCTTTCTTTGGAAGTGTGAAGATGATATTTTTATTAAAATCAGTTGGAATTTCTCCTGTTTCATAACTTTTTGATATCAGCTTGAATAATCTTTCTATTCCTTCCTCTCCTAGGGATTTAAGAAGTTCTGCAGGGATCTCATCAATTCCAACTGTCTTATTTGCTTTCAAGTCATTCAGAGCTTTATTAAATTCTGTTCTCAAAACAGGATCTCCTACGTCATCAATGTCGACATCATCTTCCTTTTCCATTACACTATTGTTCAAGTCGTCCCCAACATACAGTTTCTCAATGTATTCTTTCCATCGGTTAGCTCTATCTTCTGAGCTTAAAAGGGGTTTCCCATCGGCAGCTTTAATGTTCATACCTCTTTTCTTCATTTCTCCAAAATTCTGTTTGATCTTTCTATATGCAACATCTACTTTACCTACGACCATTTCCTTTTCTACTTCTTCACATTTTTCTTGTAGCCATATTTCTTTTGCTATTTTGCATTTCCTATTTATTTGATTTCTAAATTGCCTGTACTGCTCTCTTCCTGCTTCATCCTGAGAATTTTTGTACCTTCTCCTATACAGATAATAAAAACCTAAAGTTGTTTATGATAATAGGGTGGGGACGGAACTGTTTGTTGATGGTTTGATGTGTATAATCTTGGCATAACTGGGCAGGACACGTTGAGCAGATGGTAGGAAAGGGTTACAAAACCCTTCATTTGTGGGAAGGGATGATGAGGGAATGTGCTGAGAAGGGAGGGAATGAGGGTACAAAACTTTGGTCAGACCAGTGCTTGAATGTGGCAGTGTACTTTGGTCATAAAATACCGGAATTGGAGGATGTGCAGAGGAAAGCAGCTAGATTTGTTTGTGGAAATTACTGCAGGACCCAGTCAGTAACTGACAAAGAAGATGGATTTGGAGTCAATGGAAGACAGTATGAGGGTGAAGAGAGTGCTGGAAGTGTGGTATTGGAACTTGGAGATATATTTGGTTGAGAATTGGGAGTAGTGCATGGAAAAGAAGGGATGACCATGGGCACAATCTGGCACTCACTTTGATGCATAAAAGGTGTTTTTTTTTTTTTTGTAAGGGTGTCAGGGATTGAAATAAATTACCAAGGGAAGTGGTGAGTAATTTTCCCGGTATGCTGAAGGAATTTAAGGTTAATTGCAAAAATAGTTGAGTGGAGAAAATTTACACATAAAGTACCTATATAAGATAATAAAGAATAACAAGCAAGGGGTAACTAGATGACTATGGAAATTGCCACCAGAGCATGCTTTCGATTGTAATTAAAAAGTTCATTTCATTTAAACTTGAACCAGAGTGATTTACTCTTTATTTATATTCCAGTTTAGGTAGTCGCTGTATGGCTTAGTCATACAGTGTAATAATAATGTCTATCAGAATAATTTTTTGTTTTTTTTTCACATGTCAATGTCTGAAAAGCATTTCTGTTGCAAAATATTTGAATGACAGTTTTCATTTGGTTCTATATGTTAGTCATCATCATTATGTGGCATTTGGGCTTTTGCAGAACATATGGCACACCCTTTTCTACTCTGATGGTGTATCCAAGATTTTTCTCCGTTACTTGATTCCTTTCATTTCCATTTCTCTCTTTGTCTTTATTTTTTCTGTGATCTTCCAATCGGTCTCCATCCCTTCCCTTTGTTCATGCTCTCCTCCTCCATTCTCTTAGTATGCTTTGGCAATTTGCTATATGTTGATCACAATGCTTAAATTTAATGTTCCCATTTTAGTAAGGAATGTAAAAGTTTTTTTTATTACAAGTCTTTATACTTAGAGTGATGTAACTAAAAAATATATCTTCATATGAAGAACAAAAAATTTTTTGCTGCTGTTCATTTCTGTATTGACTATTGTTTGAAAATATACTATAGTTTTCATTTTTGTATTTTATTTACTTCTGAGTTTACTTATTATTTTAATGTTGCAGAAGTTTCTTCTGACAGTGTTGGCATTCAGATTAATGCACCTCCAGTGGATGGTGAGGCAAACACAGAACTTATCAGATTTGTAGCTTCTGTCCTTGGCATTCGGAAAAGCGATGTAATTTTGGACAAGGTCAGTTCTGTAATATTTGATATTGTATTTGCTACGATTTTTTCATTTAGTAATGTTGTTTAAGCATTTGGAAATGGGAAGATGTGAGTTATGGTGGTGAAGTAAATTAAAATAGCAAATATTTTCCATTATTTAGTATTAAATTTTGTTGATATACGAAAATTTTGTGGATTTTATTGTGTACCAATTCATTAAACTTATCTTTCTTAATTTTCTTATAAAGGAAAAAATGTAAGACATGTAATTAAAAGTTTGTAATTTCTGTTTCAGGGTAGTCGTTCAAGACAGAAAACGTTACAAATTCTTGACAAGAGTCTGACAGCTGAAGAAGTGAAAGCAAAATTCATTGGAGAAGTAAATTAACAATAAGAGGTTGGTACTTCATTAAAAAGAAAAGTATATATATCCTTTCCACATAACTAAAACTGAAAGTTGGTAAAATATATTTTTTACACTTGTTGAGTGACTGATGAGTGGAAATTACAAGCCAAAGAGCATTGAGGGAAGGATGAAGAAATATTGTTTTCCCATGTTTATTTTTCTGCCTTTGGAATGTATGGAAAGAATTTGGGATTAGAGTTTCATGCCAATTTAGCTCACAACAGAGCTAATTCTTCCATAAGAGTTTTGAATTTTTTCTAAATTCTGTAACAAGAGTTTAATCATTTTAAAAAAAAAAAAAATATATATTATTCTTATTTGAATGTCAGGAATGGTTACTTCTCATTAGACAGTTTCCTGATGCACAGTTCTACGAGTCTATACTAGCAGTCCAGAGCCAAGTTAGCTTCAGTTGTCCCAAATCAGTCATCGTGAGCAGCAGTGCTTTGCTATCTGAGTGTTCTGCCAAAATCATTCTATCAGCATATACGTGTTATAATAACATTGTAATATTTAATTTAAATTGCAGTGGAGCACATGCTCCGGTGGCAATTTCCCTACACACCCGTCTTACCCCTTCCCTGCACCCACCGATATTTGCTCTCTAAAATTTTTTACTTTAAATTCTTTCAACATTTTTGTAAAATTCTTCATCATTTTTCTTGGTAACATATTCCAATCCCTGACAACCCTTACATAAAAAAAGCGAATCTTCCTACATCCTTGATCAACTTTTCCCTTCCATGCATTACTTTTCATTCTTACAACAATATCTTTACAGACCTCATCACCAATATATGCCTTTTACACTCTGATGATCCTCTCACCCTCCTCCTGTCTTCCAATGACAGCTCTTTCATCATATCTGTTAATGATTGTGTTCTGCGGTAATTTTCAGAAACAAATCTAGCAGCCCTTTTTTGCACCCTCTCAAACTCCTGTATTTGATACTCAAAATGTGGGTCCCAATCAACATCTCACCCTCTACATGAGCATGAATATTTATCCTATTGCATTTTAACTTTTCACCCACTAAGTGAAACCTAGAAATTTTAGAATACTGTATCTTTTTTATTTAATTATGGTTTTAAATGAGGCTTAGCTATTTTTCTATAAGTTTTATGGTCTTTTTAATTATCCTTAACCCGCATGTAACAAATCTTTATATTGTAATTAAGTTTTGACAAGTGTGATGTCACTTAAGGTGCAATATCTAAGATTCGTTATTTCATCCCTTTAAGTATTTTTATTTATTAACCGTTATTATATTATTACCCTATTTAAAATTAGCTTTTATTTGATCCCAATTTCAACTTATTTAAAAATCATAATTATAATTTATCTATTAACCCAAAATTTAGTTTTAAAGTCTATCTCAATGCTGACAATGCCTTTCCATAGTTAGTTTTTATTTATTTGTTTAAATAAGTGCCTCTTTATTGTTTCCTTTAAGATCTGTTCTGGCCATGCATGTACTATCCTGTTGCATGATGTCACCTAGTCGGCTCACACTTTTCTTGTTTCAATCTCACAGCAAAATAAAACCTAAAATAAAACTTTCCAACCCTTTAAACATCACTTTAGAAGGGTTATTTTTAATCATAGAACATGTGTTCATAGTGTTTTTTATTTGACCTCTTGTCAAATTGGTATAGCTCCAATTTTGATGTGTAAAGTCTTTCCATATTATGGTTATACAATCTATTTGTAGCATTAAAGGCTTTACTTTCTACCCTCCTTCAGGTGTTAGGAATCTATTGCTCCATTATAGAATTTGTTTCTTCAAATTAATTGCTCTTTGCTGAACTCTGTGTGTGAAACATTGCATGGGAATTAATCATTACAGTTATGCAACAATTGATAGATACAGAATATCCACAGTGTTGTTTCATTTAAATAGTGATTATGTGCCAGCTGCATGACTTCATGACAAGATTTGTTAATTATCAGCTGTGTGTCATTGCACTATTACGGAATTTGAAATTCATGCAATTATCAATGACTTTTGTCACTAAACTGAGATTATTTAAATTTTTACTGTAAATACCAGAACAGCCACAAGTATATTTAGGCCTTAGACTATTTTGTGTTTAAGATGTATTTCAGCAATAATTTTTTGACCTGTCATCATCATCATCAGTTTTCTACCGTTGGGCAGGTTTTCACTTGGCTGCTCTCCATGCTCTTCTATCTTCTGCCTTTCTCTTTATAACCATATACTAGCTGGTACCCACGACTTTGTTCGTGATTGTAAAGAATTCATATTCACAGCTATAGACATCTAACCACCATAGTGCACGATGGGAGACTCGATACTATTACCACACACAAATACCAGTCTTCTGCGCTATGTAGTTCCGGCAGCAAAGTAAAATTTACGGATACACACAAGTCTTTGGATGAAATACAAAAACATTCATGATCGACCAATTTCAAACACCATATCTCACACACTCCCACAGTTACCGAATTTCGGCCAACGTTGTGATCGATGGGAGACTCTGTGTTACTACCACACACAAACGCCAGTGATCTGCGATAGATAGTTTTCACTTAAAAGTGATACACCGTGACACATGCGTCTTTGGCAGAAATATGAAATTGCCGCAGGTCGACCTTTTCATCCCCCATATCTTCCACTACCCCATAGCTACAGACATCTAACAACCATAGTGCACGACAACAGACACGATTCTACTACCACACATAAACACCAATGCTCTATGCTATGTAGTCGTGGCAGAAAAGTGAAATCTGCGGAGACACATACCTTTCGTCGAAATACGAAAATATCCTTCGTCGGCCACTTACAACCACCATATCTCCCACACAACCACAGTTTCTGAAATTCGGCCGCTGTTGTGATCGAAAGGTGACTCTGTGCTACTACTACACACAAACGCCAGTTATCTGTGATATACAGTTTTCACTGAAAAGTGATACACCATGACACTTTTGTCTTTGGCAGAAGTATGAAACTGCCACAGGTCGACCACTTTCAACCCCCTATTTCTCCCACTCCCCCATAGCTACCGACATCTAACAACCATAGTGCACTACATGGGATACGATTCTACTACCAAACACAAACACCAATGCTCTATGCTATGTAGTTGTGGCAGAAAAGTGACATATGCGGAGACAGTCGAAATACGAAAATATCCTTGGTCGGCCACTTACAACCACCATATCTACCACAGTACCACAGTTACTGAAATTCGGCCGCTGTTGTGATCGAAAGGTGACTCGTGTGCTACTACTACACACAAACGCCAGTTATCTGTGATCTATAGTTTTCGCTGAAAAGTGATACACCATGACACTTTTGTCTTTGGCAGAAGTATGAAATTGCCACAGGTCGACCACTTTCAACCCCCATATCTCCCACACCCCCATAGCTACCGAAATCTAACAACCATAGTGCACTACATGAGATACGATTCTACTACCAAACACAAACACCAATGCTCTATGCTATGTAGTTGTGGCAGAAAAGTGACATATGCGGAGACAGTCGAAATACGAAAATATCCTTGGTCGGCCACTTACAACCACCATATCTACCACAGTACCACAGTTTCTGAAATTCGGCCGCTGTTGTGATCGAAAGGTGACTCTGTGCTACTACTACACACAAACGCCAGTTATCTGTGATCTATAGTTTTCGCTGAAAAGTGATACACCATGACACTTTTGTCTTTGGCAGAAGTATGAAACTGCCACAGGTCGACCACTTTCAACCCCCATTTCTCCCACACCCCCATAGCTACCGACATCTAACAACCATAGTGCACTACATGGGATACGATTCTACTACCAAACACAAACACCAATGCTCTATGCTATGTAGTTGTGGCAGAAAAGTGACATATGCGGAGACACTCGAAATACGAAAATATCGTTGGTCGGCCACTTATAACCACCATATCTACCAGAGTACCACAGTTACTGAAATTCGGCCGCTGTTGTGATCGAAAGGTGACTCTGTGCTACTACTACACACAAACGCTAGTTATCTGTGATCTATAGTTTTCGCTGAAAAGTGATACACCATGACACTTTTGTCTTTGGCAGAAGTATGAAATTGCCACAGGTCGACCACTTTCAACCCCCATATCTCCCACACCCCCATAGCTACCGAAATCTAAAAACCATAGTGCACTACATGAGATACGATTCTACTACCAAACACAAACACCAATGCTCTATGCTATGTAGTTGTGGCAGAAAAGCGACATATGCGGAGACAGTCGAAATACGAAAATATCCTTGGTCGGCCACTTACAACCATCCATATCTACCACAGTACCACAGTTTCTGAAATTCGGCCACTGTTGTGATCGAAAGGTGACTCTGTGCTACTACTACACACAAACGCCAGTTATCTGTGATCTATAGTTTTCGCTGAAAAGTGATACACCATGACACTTTTGTCTTTGGCAGAAGTATGAAACTGCCACAGGTCGACCACTTTCAACCCCCATATCTCCCACACCCCCATAGCTACCGACATCTAACAACCATAGTGCACGACAGGAAAGACGATTCTACTACCACACACTAACACCAAAGTTCTATGTTATGTAGTTGTGGCAGGAAAGAGAAATATACGGAGATACGAATTTTTGGTCGAAATATGAAAACGCCCTGCACTGACCAACTTTAATCATTATATCTCCCACATCCCCACAGCTATCGGCATTCGGCCAACGTTGTGCACGACAGGAAACTCCATGCTACTTCCACCCACAAACATCAGTGATCTGTGCTGGGTAGTGGTGGCTGAAAAGTGAAATATAGGAAAAAACACGTCTATTTTTATATATATATAAGATTTGCGGTCTTCCTTGATGTTGTCTATAATTTTGTACCTCCTTCTTCCTCTTATTCTCCTCCCACAGACTAGACCTTCCAAGGCGTCTTTTATCAGGCACTCCCCTCTCAGCAAGTGTCCCATCCAGTGTTTGTTTCTCTCCTTTATTACTTGGAGAATTTTTTTGCTTTCACTGACCCTGTCCAGCACTTCAACATTACTTATTTTATCCACCCAGCTTATCTTCTCCATCCTCCACCTAAATGATGATATAAGTGAAATTGCAAGCTATGACTAGGTGACCCATGCGAAAATTTCACAAATAAGATGTAAAATGGTGGTTTGTGACAGGTCGAAAGAAGAACCGCCTCATTTGTATTAATTGTTTGTTTAGTGTAATAGGTACATAACTAAAGTCAACTCCAGTGAAGCAGTTTATTAATATCTCTGTGATATGTGCTGCTGCTTTCTAGCGACTTGGCTCTGAACTGTCTCTAAAACGTGACTTTCACCATTATTACTTTTGTCCTTCAGCGGTCAAATTCGGAGAAATTTCATACTTAATTTATAATGTCACCTGAGTGGAGACCTTAATCTTTTAAAAGATACCCCATTTATCGATTTCGGTCAGGTATGGAAATACTGATACCTTTACCCTGGGTCAAATTCTGAAAAATTCCTTTCTTAAGATATTATGTGACCAAAGCAGATATGTTAATCTTTAAAATGATACCTTATTTGTCTGTTTCGGTTAGATATCAAGGGATATAAATGGTTTGTGCTAAAAAAAAATACATTATGGAAATAATCATACGTTTGCCCTTTAAGTGTCAAATTATGAAAAATTCCTTCCTTAAAATATGATGTAACCAAAGTGGGGACCATAGTCTCTCAAATAATACCTCATTTCTCAATTTTGGTTAGATATTGAGGAAGATAAATGGCTCGTGACAAGAAAATACATTATGGAAATAATGATACTTTTGCTCTTTAAGGGTAAAATTCCAAAACATTCCTTTCTTAAAATATGTTGTTGCCACAACAGAGTACTTAATGTTTAAAATGATACCTCCTTTATCCATGTCAGTTAGATATGAAGGGAGATTAATGGCGCATGATCCAAAAACGCATTGTAAAATATCAATAATTTTGCCCTTTAGGGGTAGAATTCTGAAAATTCCTTTCTTAATATATGATGTAACCAAAGCGGAGATGTTAATATTTAAAACTAGCTTCGAGCCCGTCAAAAATGACGGTTTGAACACCATATTCTGGCAGTTCATTTTTTTCATATCTGATTTGCCGTTCACATAGCATTACAGTAGTAACTTCTACTGAATTAATGACGACGGAAGTATAGAACCAATAAAATTAAAAACAAATTAGGAATCCCGAAAACTTTTGCTATCCATGTAATATCAGTTTTATTCCTGGTCCAGGCACAATTCAGCACTATGTGTATGGAACTACTTTCAACTGCATAAATTAATACCTTCAGTAACATGGCGCTTATGAAAGCAGTTTAATAGGTTTGTAAAACTCATTTCAGAGTGAATTATGCTGTAACAAAATGTGTCAGTGGGGATTCTAGTCAACTTAACCACAACCTCCACTAATATTGCTTTCGAAAATCTTAGCTTCTAAAACGCTCATATGAATAATGACGGGCATCACCTGTGGTGGTAGTAGGAATTTATTCAGGAAAAACTTGTAAGGAAAAATGAATAACGATCGGTTCTACTGGAGATCGCGATTTCGCCAAAATAACATTCAGTAATAACGTCATTATACTCCTGTTGTCAGTCGCAAGATATATTATTTTCAAGCAGTAATTCCATTGTAATACAGCCTGTAGACTACCATTAATTTCAAGCAGAAATTAGGTTGTAATACATCCTGGACCGGCATAATACAGTTAAATGTACTTCGGAAAATATTTCTAGAGTATTCTTGCGTTTTACCATGGCAATTCCTGGCGGAATAGCGATCTCCACTAATCCCGATTTATTTTACTTTAAATGGCAGAAAGCATAATATTAAAAATGGATAACTGTCATTTATTTGAATGATATATTTCGCGATTCGTACATTTCGTGTAAACTTTCTCCGAGTTTTTAATAAACTTTATTATTTCTTATCTACTGCCAAAAAAATTGTAAGGTTATTTTTTAACCTAATACTTATAACTGATAAAAGTAATATTACATGAATGTTTTGCATCTGGTTGTCGCAGATAAATAAAAAGCAATATGTAAATTTAAACGAACGTACTAATTGTAACTTTGTGACTTATAATTGCCTCGCATTAATTTTTTTCTTTTCTCTCCATGTTTCTAATATCTCTGCTCACTGCTATTTTGCGGCAATAATATCATTGTTGAATTGCGAGTGTCATATCGCTTATACAGTAAATAGTCATATCCTTGATGATTTAAATCTGATAAAAATGTTATCTTAAATTTCATTTAATAACTAACACATGAATCAAAAGCTAAGGGTATCATGTATAATGGTAGTATGAATTTATTATGGAAAAGCTTATAAGGAGAAACGAATAAGTCATTTTTAATGATATCTTTCATTATATGAATACGTTACTCTGGTTAGATTATTAGAGTATTTGGTTAATATTTTAAAATAAATAAATGCATTTCACTTCATATGACGGGGACTATAATTTCGAAAACGGATAACTGTTATTTATTTGACTAATACATTTCACATTACGTACGTTTCTCCTAGTTTTTAATGAACTTCGTTGTTTCTTATCGTCTGCCTAAAAAATTCTTAGGTTATGGTTTAACCTAGTCCTTATCACTGATACAGATAAAATATCGTAAATATTGAATCCCCTTCTCCTAACATGAATTTCTGCGTCTAACTGATACAGGTAAAGTAGCTTAAATATTGAATCTTCTTCTCCTTATATGAGTTTCTGCATCTAGCTGTAGTAAATAAACAAAGTACAACATGAAGGAAGGAATGTAATATGGTGGCTGTTGATCGGTGAGTGAAAGCTGGCACGTGATCGTTCTCTAGCCAATAGCTGAAGCAGCTATAGACGATGCATCCAGTCTCCACCTTAGCGTTTTATATAATGGGATGATTCTTCATTTATCAGTTTCAGTTAGGAATACAGGGAGATAAATAGTTCATGGTATTTAAAAAAAAAAAAAAAAAAACAGCATTTTAGAAATATTGGCATTTTTTACCTTTAATGGTCAAATTTGGAAAAATTGCTTTCTTGTTACCAAAGCAGATGATACCTCATTTATCAATTTCAGTTAGGTATCGACTTGTGACAGAAAAAATCTTACAGAAATAATATATATGATACTTTGCATATTTTATTATAGATGTTGAAATAAGTAAAACAGCTTATCTGAAGCTCAGGTGTACTTTAGAACCATAGAAGATTTTCCCGATATTTGTTAGGATTACAGTTTAGATTTAAATATAGAGATTGAAATTTGCATTCTTTTTCATGATTAATTTATGCAAATAATGCTATAGCTCCATAATGTGATAAATGTCACACAGAAGTTTCAGATTCCTTTCATTAATGTATGGCAATTAAGAGCATAATAATAATAGTAATGCATATGTTAAAAGAGGTAGGCCTTGATAACAAAACAAAAGTATATCATATGACATTTTAGTCTTGTCTTTGTATTTAATAGTTGACCTGATGAAGGCAACGATGGCAGTTGCCGAAACGTCGTTAAAAGAATCCAATAAATCAATTAACCGGCAGAAAACCTGAGAGTTATTTATTTCAAAAATGATCATCCTGATATATCTTGGCTTACTTCAATCTGATATTTAGGAGAGATATTTCAAACACCAAAATCAAGACAAGGGTCAGGCAAGGAGATGGGCGGTCAATTCTACTCTTCAATTATTCGCTGATGGTAGTCATCCTTCAGTGAATCAAAGAACTGAGTAATCAGGCTTTTAAAAATAATTCAGACTGGGCTACAGGAACAAGAACCTGCTGATCATCAAGCTTTCATTGTCAATCTTGAATTTTTTTTATATTTTTTGCAATTCTCTGGCCTCAGCCACAGAACATTTGAACCATCTTAAAATACAAGTGACAAAGGTAAGCCTAGTGATCATTAAAAACTACAAATGTCAAGTCAGTGGCCGAGAGAGCTACAGAAATGACATGGAAAAATCAAGTGAGTGAAAAAGTTTAAATAACTAAGTAAAAGTATACAACCAATAGAACATAACATATCTGGTAGAGAAGCCTTCACACCAGGAATGAGTAAATTGGAAATCGCGTATCAATGAACCAAAGGCATCTTCAATGCAAGGTCAGTATCCACCAGTCCCAAGCTCAGACACTTCTATATCATTTTCCAAGCTGCGGCTTTACAAGCTGCAGAATAATGCACAATTTGTAGAAAAGGTCAAACACAGAAATATCTTTGGTTCACTCAAAAGAAACTCTTAGTATAGTAAGACTGACCAACTGAATGATAACCTACAAAAAGCAAGAGGTCCTGCCTCACTTAGGGGTAAAAAGATCAGCAGGAAATGGGAGTCATGTATGAAGAGATCCAAGAGCGTGATTCCCTCAAGAAGAAATTGGCGAAACACCAGGGTTTCCAAGAAAAATTTAATGTTAGAACAAGCAAGATGTGGACTGAAGCAAGGAAGGAAGAATGCTGTTAAAAGATACAGGAGTACTGGGCAAATGTTAAAACCCAAGGCTTCAAACATTGAATTCACATGTTTCTAACTCACACTAAGGATAGGAAAATGATAGTAATAATATATTGTGAAATGTGGTATATTCTCTTCAATTCACTAATGATCACAGATTTTTATGTAATAATTAACATTTTAAAGATAGCAGCTAAAATAAATGAAAGAATAGTTGCACATATTTAACATTTACCGGTAACAATGGAGTGAAAGAACTGCCGCAAGGCGATATTTATATGGATAGGAAAGATAAATTCTACCCAACACTCACCAAAGTTTAAGGGAGGAGGGCAGCAGAAACACAATAATAATATACAAACACAAAAAACACAAAAACAACTATTTGTCAAGTAGAAAGAAATGTGGTTGAGCTCTTGCAAGCCTCACGGTCACAGCCACATGCAGAATTCTTCTACTTGTCAAAGGATTAGCCCCGAAATAATGTGTTTTTTTTGTGTTTGTATATTTTTTTTGTTGCTGCTGCCCTCCTCCCTTAAACTTTGGTGAGTGTTGGGTTTAATTTATCTTTCCTTTCCACATGCATATTTAGCGTTTCATAGAGAAATAATAAAAAAAACTGCACTTAAATAGTTCTTATCAGCGCATTGTGTTGATTGATCTATCGATCAGGTCATAACTTTAAACTGAGAAATTATGTAATCTTTCATTGTGCTGCTTCTTTTGTTAATTTTCATGAAATTACAAAAAAATGTTAAAGAACTTAGAATTTAGTGCTTTATATTGGTTTATGAAGATTCACATATAATTTTGTCTGGTTGTCAGAAGGTTTATTCTTCCTCCAAAGTATATAACTGAATGTCTTATAATTTTCAGTATCAGGAAACAATACTGTTGATAAATTTTTTACTGTAATGTTATTTTATAGAATAATACTTCAGCAAAACATACACAAACTAAATACCAGACTTCTTCTTGAAGATATAAATCACCATACAATAACAAATGATGAAGCCTTCGTCTTAGCACTGTTTCTGGATGTTAAATATATATTCTAGAATTTTCTAGAAAACTATAAAGGAGCAAACAGACCTTTCTCGATCACCAACAATTAAAGAAACAACACAGATCATAAAGCCTTATAACTTAGCTTTTAATGTAGTTAAAGCAATCATTTAATCCTTTTACATCACTTTCATCCCTCAAAACATCACATATTCGTAGAAAAAATATAGAAATTTACAATTAATCAAGGTATTTCTCTCTCGGACACAAATGTGATTAATTTATAGGCTTGCAGTCACTAGGAAACTAGGTCTTATGCTTGTTACAGCTTTTATTGGTAGGAATCAAACGTACAAACTTCCCCATCTGGGGAGGCCATGTATTTCATACATCAATTTACTTATTCATGAATGACAGCTGAATTTACAACCTAATATTCCTCAAGCTGCTCAAGAACACCAGTGTTAAAATACCTTATATCATTTTATATGCTCTATCCTGCAATCATTAAACTATACTGGCTCAGAAAAAAATACTGACTGAAGCTGTACTGGGCAAAGAGAAGTGCATAAGTATGTAGTTCTGTTATGAGCTGAGTCAATGAGTACATTACATGGCTGGTTGGCTGCCGAATTTTTCATAAATTAATTTTTTTTAAAAGGAAAAATAACTAGATGATCCCGCAAATAATGTAAACATACACGTAATTAATATTGATTTGGAAGCTGGACTGACAGATAACATGATCTTAACAATTGGTTACAAAATTCTGAATTTTTCATAAGTTTGAAGCCACGTTAGTTTTCTTCCTTAACCTACATAACACAATGATGGATTGTCAAACAATTACTAACAACAAATCAATTACTTCAAAAATAGAAAAAAATCTATCATCATCTATACAAGAAATTAATAATCCTTCGTTACAAGTGCTGGGGAGATCATAATATGAATTGTAGTATAGTAAAATCTGTCATGAAAGAGAAAGAGACATTCTGGATTCGTTTTACATATCCAAATGTTTGTATGTGAAATTAGTATCCCTGTGAAAACTTTAAAAATATTTTATCTATTTTTGTGTGTTTAATTAAATTCTAACAATGTGTATAGTTTAACGAGGTAAATATTAAATGAAGGTAAATGTGTTCTTCTTTTTACTTCACTTAAATAATAATTATCAATAGAGAGGAATACTGTGGATTTAGGCAAGGAAAATCAATGGAAGTTGCAATTTTTATATTCGGACAATCAAAGAAAACAGGTGGGAATATGACAAGGCAATCATAATAGCTAAAAAAGAAAAGAGGCACAGATAAAGTACTAAGAGGAAGCGTAAGGTCAAACTGAGATAAATAAATTAAGGAATCATGAAACAAATAAGAAACATTTAGGAGAAGTGTGAGAATTGCAAGCAGTTAGATAATAGATAGTTGGATTGGTTTCATATGGAAGAGGTGTAAAGCTAGGGAGTGTATTGTTACCTGTTTTGTTTAACGTGGATTTAAATGAAGCTATTGTGTATGTTCAGGGGTACAGAGTCGTAACTAAGTCTTGAATTGGTTGGTACTTTTACTGCCTATTGGTAATCTTTTTATTCAGCACCAACTTAGCAATGCTCATTCAGCGAAAGCTCTTTGTAGATGACAAATTGATTCCTTAAAATTTGGTCACCAACTCATCAGAAGATGAGGTTTGAAAGTTAGTACTTTTGCACCATACAGAAAGGTTCATTCTTAAATAAAAAATGTTAGTAAATTTAGAAAATTGCTTGTTTAATAATGCTTGTAAAGAAATATTCTGTTATCAGTCGGATACAACAGCTCTGAGCTGATTTGGACTTTGAATCCTGTAGTAAGGATGCAAGGGCAGTTCCCTAGATGGCAAACGCATACAATTGCCAACATTCAGATAATTCTCTACTTAAAAAGTGGATTGAATTGTTTGTATCAAAAGTGCTGAATGTTAATGAGCTCTCTCTAAAATCTCATTTCCACATTACTCAGTCACTTACAAATTCATTGTTGTCAAAATTTACCATCATGGCCGACATTTATCTCGCCAAGCTGCTATCATATTCACGTTTCCGAACATGCCACGAGTTTGGATTCACTGGAAAGTGACTCCCTTGAAAGCTTACTGTATAAGTCATAACATTCTTTACAAACCCATCTTTAGCTGCCCCATTTACTGTTATCAGTTTATGGCTTAATTTTTTCGTATCTTCCCAACTGCCTTTCTGTCTCCTAGCTCTGTTGTGTTCTCTTCTTAGCAACTTCTTTAGTTTCCTCATCTCCCTACTAGAACAAGTAGGTTCTATATGTTACTTCATTTTTGATTTGGGAATAAATGTTTCCTCTCATATTCTTATTTTTTCCTTAAACTGTTGCCACTTCTATTCTACTATGCTTGTGTTCTTTTTCCCTATGCTGAAGTTTTCATCGAAATGTCTTTTCAATTCCAAGATTCGTACGTTTTTATAATTACATCTATAACAATCATGTTGTTTTTGCCCGTTTTACTGAATCTTCTAATATGTATCACATTTTCTTCATTATCATTTATTTCTGTAACCTGTGAAACTACAAAATATGTGGGATCTGCATTTTAGGTATCAGATACAGGAGTTGTAGGGGGTGTAAAGAAGGGCTGCTAGATTTGACTCTGGAATTTATTACAGAGTACAATCAGTAACTGGTATGATAAGGGAGCTGGAGTGGGATTCACTGGTAAACAGGAGGAGGGTGAAGAGAGTGGTGGGAGTGTTCAAGGTGTATATTTGTGATGGGGATTAGGGACTGAAATAAATTACCAAGGGAAATGATGAATAATTTAACAAAAACATTGAAAGGATTTAAAATTCATAGAGGACAAAAGTAGGTGAGTACAAGAAAGGTGAAAAATGGGCGTGTAGGGAAATTTACACCATGGCATAAGCTCTATTGTAATTAAATAAATTAAAATTGAATAGTCTGAAAGAACCATTCAAATAAATAATGAACTGGAAACTAGTACAGGTTTACAACCTTACCATTCCTGTGGACTTTGTGTGTAATAGAGTGTAACCATTGAGTGCATCTAGTATGGTTCTAGATTCCATTTAGAACCTGGTTTTTATTACAGTCAAGGAATCTCTTACAATCCTTTGAACATCGTGATAGGATTTAGTTTGCTGATTTTAGTTTGATGAACAGAAGTTTTAGTATCAACAATGTACTTGCTTGGATCAATGTATAACGTTAATAAGCCGTTTGTTTAAATATGAATAGAGAGGGAAGGGAAAATTCATACAAAAGTAACTTTTACAACTGTTTGTCGATTCTCTGAATACGTAAATGATCATACTTTTATGAAATGTGATTGTAGCAGGAGTACAATTTATTAAAATCACCTTTTTCTATTGCAGATAAAAATGGCAGATTCTGATCTGGAGGTAATTCATCATAAGTCTGTGAATGACCTGAAAGAAGAAATTATTGTTAGGGACGAAATACTGATCGATTCAGAGGATGATAACAGAACATTTTGCCGAACAAAGACTGCTAAACGCTATGTATTTTCTTCAGATTCTGATGATGAAGTTAAACAAATAAAAAAGAGGGAGCGTCCAGATAGTGATGTTGACTTTATTATTGATGAAAATGAAGACATGGACTCTGAAAAAAAGGTTGGCAAAAAGAAAAGAATGAAGAAGAAAAAGGTGGAAAGTAACCCTGATACCAAAGCTACCAAAAAAAGTAGGCAGAGCCGGAAACGGAAATCAGATTGTCAGGAAGTGTCCAATGAAGAGAGTAAAGAAAAGAAATTAAAGCTAGATGAAAGTGTTACAAAGACTGCTTCTGAAAAGCCTAAAAAGAAGAGAAATAAGAAATTGCCGAAGCTCGAAACTAAATTAGAAAATGGTAACCAATCACAGTGTGATACTGCTTCCTTTGAAGAACCTAGTAGCAGCAGTGTTAACTCTTCGATGGCTGACAGTGAGAAGAATAAAAGCAGTATTACCTCTCCGAAGGCTCACACTGAGCAGAAGAAAACTACATCTAAGGTAAGTTAAAACTTTGTTTCTAATTTATTTATTTGGCCAAGAACATCATTTGTCATTGGTGTGGGAAATGGCTCACTAAGTTGAATGATATTATTTTAACTGTCATAAATTACGTAATGATGTGTGTTGTTCGTAAACGAGTCAGATCTCCAGTTGAGGATGGTTGAGGAAGAAGTTAGTAGAGCTGATGTGAACATTTTATGGTTCATGTGTGGAATGCTAGATATCTGAATATGGTAGGTACGTTAAGGAGCTTAAAGAGAAAGATTGAAAAACTCCCATTAGATGTTACTTGAATTGGTGAAGTGTTGAAGTTAAATGGAAGGATCCACTGGCCTAGGGCATGAGGGATACAGAGTAATTAAAATACGAGCTATTTACAGGGCTACTGATATGAGATTTATAATGAGCAAGAAAATGGGTGTGATAGGATTAGTTTTATTGGGTTAGAAACAAAGCCTGTGCTGATTACATTAGTACAAGTATCTAAACCAACTTTGTAAGGAGATGATGATTAAGTGGGAAAAATTTATGCTAAAATTAAGCCTTTTATGTATTTTGTGAATCTAATTATCAGAAACAATTATTATGTAGTATTTGGATGAGGAGGAAGGAAATCAATTGTATGGAATTTTGAACTTGTGAAAGAATTTAGTGAGGTATAGTTAAAATTATGTGAAAAATACAAATTAATCACAGCATTCATGCTGTTTAAGAAGTATATATACTCTATAGCCTAGCCATCTGAGACAGATACATCTGCTCCAATCAAGAATCCTTTACCATCCTCAAACAACCTGACACAAGGCCTTATTTCTGATTATTTCCCCTGAATTGATCTGTAAACAGATATTCTGAACAAAAATTTTCCATCTCACTGAAACATACAACCCAAAACCAAACCTTATCCTGTCTTTCACATCCAGTTCTCTCCTGAATTGAATCCCTGAGTCACATTCTTCTTCGTGACTATGACTTTCTCATATCTTTTTTCTGAAATGTGTCACATCTTCACCACTATCCATCACACAATGCTCCCCTTCACCATCAGTAGACCACATAATGTAAAAAGTATACTTGTTTACAAATATCAACTTAATAGCACTTCTTATCTACCTTATGGTTCCTTTTTTTTTGGAACAGGCCTTGATGCAAAATGTGCAGTATACATCCAGACATCACAGCCTATTATAACCCTACTCCTGGCAAAACCTACCTCATCATAGGCCATGCCACCTGTATCATGTCGCACCTCTTATATCGGCTAATCTGCCTCCATTGCCAGAGATTTACATCAACCTCACCTTTAACTGGTTATCCATCATAATGAATGTTCATAGACCAACAATTTACTTCCAAAATCTAGACCACCATGTTGCTGCTCATGCCAACTCTGACAACTCTAGTGACTCAATAAAAATTTCACATTTGGAGCCATCAGAGCACTCACTGAAACCACGTTCCCAACTGAACTCCAGAATTGGCAGTTGGTCTATAAACACCCTCTGTAAACCAGACACCACCTGGGCTTCAATATTAGACAAGACTCACCTTCCTCACTCCAGTAAATCCACCATTTGCAAGTATAATTCATCCAGGGATAAAATAAGGCATGCACACCAAAGACGACAGAAATCTAGCAGTGCCAGACAATATGAATTAAACTTCTGCTTAGGTGGGAATGGGTGTCAAGCACATCCCCATCTCAGGCATTCACTATCCTCAATCTTAACCTCACTGTCACAACTCCCTCTAATGTCACAGATGTCTAATGTCCAAACACTTTTACGTTCTTTGATAGGGCTGCAATAACAGGATGTGGAACAATTATATTTGTGGAAGGATGTGAAACCTTTTCATGCTGTAGTTTTTGTTAGTATCATGTGTAAGTTTAATTTCTTCACTTCAGCGAACTTTGGTAATCTCTTATTTACTTTCTTCTTCTCTGAACTTTTTTCATGTTCTCTTGTAATTTTGTACAGATTTTAATTAATGTTTATTTATCTCTTCTTCTGTTTTTATAAGAGTTATAAATTTAGAATTGCTAACATTGGAAGAATATTTAAATATCATTGGTCCTAAAGATATTTAATCAGGAAAATTTGAATTAATTTCATTTTGAGTTTTTGTTATTTTTATATTTAGCTTGAGATGAACTGGATGGAAGCAGAATTGCTATCTGAACTGCAGAATATCCCTTTGAATGTGGCAGAGAACATAATCAATTTGTTCGATACTGACAATACCATTCCATTCATAGCACGCTACCGCAAGGAACTGACAGGAAGAATGGAGGCTGAGAAATTGCGCCATGTCAAGGAAGCTTATGAAAGTATAAAGTGAGTATCACATATTAATGATTTCTTCATTGTAGTTTTTTCACATTCTTCCGATGAGTTGATGAGAAGATGGGCTGATATTCTCATAATAGTTATATCATTTTTTCAGCCAGCAATCTTGACTTTTTTCTAAGATTTAGTGGAGATAGTACAACAATATAATTTACTAAAAATGTTAGTGTATTCTTTATCAGGCTAAATAAATTTGTGATATTAAAATGCAGAGGCAACAGGGAGAGGTTTTAGGTAAAATCTAGCAATACTGATGTGTGCAGTAGTTCTCCCATTCTCGATCTCATCCTGCTTAGTGTTGGTTCAGCAACCGTTTGTGATGGAGGTGCTGATCGCTGCTACCGCCAAGTACAAAATCCATGCAGTAATTCGTTAATGGGTGTAACATCTGTATTTTCATTAGTAAACGAATACTGGCCAGGCCAACTTTGATAATAAGCATCTCCATTTTTTCTCTCTACCCACAAGCTCTCCATCACTACTTAGATCCAGTCGTTTTCTCTCTTCAGCACACATTCCTCCAGTCCTCTCAGCCACCTATCCTTCAGTCTTACTGTATGCCGTTTATCTGGCATCTTCATTCCATATATTTTTCTCGATACTCTCTGCTTCTTCTTCCCATTTGTCTCACCTCTAACATAATTAAAATTTTGTAAAGAGTGTTTTTCCCTGCCCCCCTAACTTCATTTGTGGCAAGTGATGGGCTATTTTCTGTATCCTTCCCCTTTTTCACTGGCTAACCGCAGTTTCACTATCATTATTATCAAAATGTATTAAAACAATATAAAATAAAACTACACCGTTTGAAAAGGTATGAGTGGAGAAGACATCTAAAGAGTGGAGAAGTGTGGTGGAAGTTCTGTGAATCCTGAAATGTAAATACAGGTACACTAATGTCACCATAGGGGAAATGTGTGAAGAGCTTTTGTTGAGTTAAATGTTTACCAGAAATTAAAATGCATAAAAACATCTCTCCGGGTTGGTCCCTCCTTCTGTTCTCAACTACATCAGGCTGCACGCAGACCCTTACCAGGAGCAGCACACTGTTATACACATTTGTCATGGCTGATTTGGAATGGGTCCGTATCTGATAAAATTTCATACTTGAAGCTAAAACATCTTCCTCTTTCCTCTTAACATATTAAATAATGTATTACAAGGAAGAGAATATATACCTGAATTAAAAACTGTCTTAATAGTCCTGCTCCTCAACTTTCAGCTTGTTATAACTGTTTTACTATATCCCCTCAGAGTGCTGGAAAAAAAAAGAGTGGTACTTCTAGAATCACAAGCTGCTACCAGAGCACTAGCTGAAATTAGGTTAAGGCAAAACAACCAATGACTCGCATGTACAGTTTATTATGAGTGAGACAAAAAACATTGCTATGGTGTTTGTTAATAGAGGGAGGACATAGAAATGGAGTTTCAAGAATTGAGATCATGGATGTATGTTTTTCAAGATGTGGTGTGTTGATACATCTGTTTCCACAAAATTCATTTGCAGCAAACTACCCTTTGTCACCAATTACTGCTTGTACCAAATACTTCAGCTCATTCTGCAAGCCAGAATTGAAGGTCCCTGAGGAATAGGCAGGATACTGAAGAACATAACAGACTGGATTGATTTAAATATTGTGGAAAAACTTCATTATATAGCTAAAACTAGTAAAGCAACATCTATTTAAATTACTTTCATCTTTAAAAATGCACTTTCTCCAGTGGTGACCTATTTATATATGGAGGACTTTGAAGAAAGGGCTTTCGAGACCTACATGTTTTTATCACTACGTGGATGACATGTTCATTGTCTAGCCACACAGTTCCTTGGCACTTATAGTTTTCTGGGACCAACTGAATTCAGTTTATAAGAAGATATGCTTCACTATAGAGGTTGGGAAGGATGAGATCGATAACTCAACAAGAAGAACCAACACGAAGAATCAACAAGAATCAGAGCAATGCTACCTTATCCTGGGAATATTTCTGGAAAGGTATTGAGAATTGTCACATGTTGTGGCACAAGGAGTATCTTTCGACAACCAGAAATGACACGAGATATGATTTGCATATTATAGGATTACCTTGGCCTACAAATGCAAGAAGTATATTCGATCCCTTGTAAATGTGGAAAAATATACATTGGTCAGTCAAGCTGAACCATAGAGGAACACCGCATCAAGTACCAGTGACATTTTACTACAATTTGACAACTTCGCATTTGCTGAACATGCTTTGGAAAATTTCTACAGAGTAAACTTCAGAGAGACTGAAGTTTTGGCCTCAACTTCATATTTCTGGTATTCGATAATTAGAGATAAGACTCAGCAGCAACAACATGAAAAATTATGGTCTCGTTTTGAGTGATGTGTGGAAACCCATCATCCATGATCTGCAATAGCAGCACATAAGAAATGCATGCTGGAATGGCTCTAGCAAGAATTTTGAGCCGCAGTGTCCATTGTAGATCTTGTTGTGGTCCACCATGGGAAAGTAGCTTCCGCAGCGTGCCTCATATGCATCCGCTAACTGCTGTCCGTACTTACATAGGCCAAAATCGCAAGGCAATCACAGTGAGTGTGACATGTTTCCGGGGCACTAGGGTCTAGGGGGCGCCACGCGTGCCAGCTTAAACACTTAATTTAAATACCTATCTCTACCAATCAAAAGAAAAACTAAAGTAGAATGAAAGAGATGCATTGAGCGACAGGCGAGAAATGGTAACTTGTATTAGGCATCCTGTATTAGCCTTTCTTCACTGTCTATTAATCATTAGTTCACAAGCAAATTAAAAAACAATTTTAAAAACACTTGTACGTTATCAATAACTTACCAACGAATTGTTTATTTATTACTTGCGTGGTAGCTAAATTAAGTCAGTACCATTAATGCGCCCATTTAGTCTTGTCTAAAAAGCCATTTATGTTTCGTAATTTGGAATGTCCCTGTAGAGTGAATGAGCTTAGAATAAGGTGCAACACTTGCGGAGCGATTGAGCCGTTTTATTTGCGGGGAAGTTCGAATAAATATTTTTCTGAATTGAGTAGTTCGTAAGTCATTAACAAATGAATTAAACAATAATAGTTCATTTCATTACACTTCTATCTAAATATTGACTGGCACGGTTCAGTACGTAGTAATGTAATGAGTGGTGATAAATAATGTAATTAACTTAGATGAAATCGTAAGACTTTGGACGAAGCTAAATAGTTAAAAAAAAAAGGAGATTATGTTTTACCATTATTATTTATCAAACTATTATATAGTGACTGAAGAAAGTGTCATTACCGTGATATTATTTTTTATTTTTGGTAAGTCTGAAGAACATTTTTACCTATCAGTTACTTACTCTATGTTTTTTTCTAATTACATTTACGAGGGTGGTCAGAAAAGTTTCTGACCTAACAAAGATACAAGACATTTTTTCTGATTTTTTTTTTTTTTTTTTTTTAATTAGTCTCCTTGTAACTCTACACACTTCTCCCAGCGATGCTCCCATCTATGTAACCCGTCCAAATAGTTCTCGGCATTTTTCTCTGCAAAGTAATTGTTCATGAAGGTGATTGCCTCTTCATTTGATGAAAATCTCTGTCCTCCGAGTGCAATTTTTAGATGAGGGAACAAAAACAAGTCACTTGGGGCTAGATCTGGTGAGTAAGGCGGATGGTCAAGCAGTTCAAACCATAATTTGTGAATTTTCGCCATGGCAACCGCTGAGGTGTGAGACGGTGCATTGTATTGGTGAAACAGGATTTTCGTTTTCTGCAAATGTGGCCGTTTTTCCACAAGTTCTGCCTTCAGCTTGTCAAGTAATGATGCGTAGTATGCTCCTGTAATGGTTTTTCCTTTTTGAAGGTAATCGATTAAAATAACTCCATGATTATCCCAAAAATAGTCACCAGCACTTTTCCAGCCTAAAAAATAGTTTTTGCTTTTTTTGGAGCTGGGTTTCCCTTTGCAGTCCACTGTTTGGTCGGTATTTTTGTTTCGGGCATATAATGATGTATCCAGGTTTCATCTACAGTAATTAATCGGCGCCAAAACTTGGATTTATTGCTCCTGCCAACAGAGTGTTGGAAATGTTCATTCGAACACGTTTAGGTCTAATGTGAGCAAATGCGGCACCCAATGCGCGGACAGCTTTCTCATACCTAAATGTTGATTTGATATGTAACAAACAGGTTCTTTTGAAATGTTCATAACCTCTGCTATTTCTCTCACTTTAATTCGGCGGTCGTCTAGCACCAATTGGTGAACTTTGGCGATGTTTTCGTTGGTAGTTGCAGTTTTTTGACGTCCCGAACATTCATCGTCTCCCAAGCTCTTACAGCCACAGTTAAATTCAGCTGCTCAAAATTTCACTGTGGTAAGTGATGGTGCAGAGTCCCCATACACAGAATCCAACTCTTCTTTGATTCAAAAACAAATATTTAATGACAGCTCGATACTCGATTTTGTCCATTTTCACAAAATGTCACATTATCTCACTCAAATGACTGTTACATAACAACTGCACATCCAAAATGGCTGAAACTTTGGTGAGTAACTGTCAACAGATAACAACGAAATTCACTATGTTAAGGTTCTTTGGGTGGTTTTATTTACTGCATTTATTAATTAAAAAGTCCACCAAAAAACAATGTATGTTGATGCTCGTTTATTTTCATTCAAAACAAGTCTGCGACATTCACAAGCATAGTTGTTACAATCCAAAGATGCAATACTGACTTACTGAATACTTGAATGAAAACTTGCATGAATGTCTCTGTAACACTGAATTAATACTTAATGCAAACTAAACTTCTCTGTCCAGGCAATGTGTTTATATAGAGTCTATCGAATTTACGAGAATTCTTCAAAGGCATCCGCCCGATATTTCTCGATCATTAACAATCACTCAAACAATCAAACATATTAAAAACAATCGGAATTGATACAAAATTAATTAATAACATTACAAAGTGATCAGAAATGGTAATTATAGATACTTAAATACAAAATTATTTACAGAAATCCTTTCAAATGGTGGAAAATTGTCCTGTAGACATCGTAACTTACATTTATACATGGAATTACAAACTTTTAATAAATTCTCTTGCATCATTCGGTTCTTAAACATATTAAATGGTCTTTAAATAATTTTCTTACCTAAAACAAAGTCTATATACACTTATTTACAAGAATTTACAAAATAAACATATCAAATCACTTTCAAGCAAACTTTGGTTCACTACAAGTATTTCACACAGTCCAATACTATTCAAAATTCAGGTATTAGGGCTGTTACAACCCCTCCCCAGGATTCACTTAATTTTACACAGATAAAATTGATTGAATCCGTCACGAATCTAAGCAGGTTGAATGTACACATAATGCAGACACGAACAGATTACAATCAATCAACCATAATGACTTTTACAATGAACAAATACAATTCTTCATACAACATCTGCACATAGTCCATGACACTGATTTTGTTTACAATAATTGTCTTTTCACAGGTCCAATCATTTTATCATTTACTGTTTTTACACAACAAACGTTCAATGCCATCACCTTAAGTTACAATTATTTTCACTCCAAATTACACACTTGATGTCTGCTTGTTAATGACAACAGTCTATTTACATTTTACAGCTGATAATTTGTCATCAAAATATAGAAAGTCACAACATCATGAAAATACCAAAAGTCTCTACACAAAACTGTCACAAATTATACATTGAAATGCTTACATCTGCATCTGAACTTAAGTACTCACACAAACTATTTACATGCATCAATTCAAAAACTTATTTACAAAACTAGATATTTACAGGCTATTGACCCCTCCCCAAACCATGCATTTCAATTAATTCTCATAAGTGGGTTTCAGGATTTCCCTGGAAACCCAGAACCATGTAAGTTACTTTTTCCTAACCTTCCAGTTTTCTTCAACTTTTGTATACACATTTAATATTACATTTCTATTTTCACAAAGCTTCATTATATACATACAGAAACACAAACTTCCAATCATCTCAGACAACAGACTTTGGTACAACCACACAACAGCTGAGACATACAATGGTTCTGTTTTAGCAAATTGATTGTCACTTAAAAGCAATGCTGTTGACTCAACTGGTAATACAAATTTATTATTCTCACTACTACAGTTTAGTCCATCATTACTCCCAACCCCACTCTTCATCATCTGATTACTACTTAAACTTACCAAATTATATGAATCAGTACCTAAAACTGTTTTAACATCTGGCTTACTGACTTCATCCACCAAATAATTATTTTTCTCAGCAACTACTACTTCACTATTAGCTTCCACATCAAAGAGGGTACAAAACATAGTGTCATCTAAGTCACATTCTGTACAATTTTCCAGATAAACTGGTTCAGATAAATCCTTACTCCCACCCATTTCTTCATTATCATTATCTACACCAAATACAGAGCTAAATAATGTATCAGCTAGGTCAAAATTAGGACATTTTTCCAACTTAGGGATTGGTACATAAGGCTTTTCAACCTCTCTCTCTTTCAGAAGACAAATACTTTGACTTACAATTCTCCTCCTCATCTGGGTCTCCTATCCACACCACTGTATCACCTTCATCTTCAAGATATTTGAGAAACTCCTCGATTTCAGCACTTCTACAAACTTCATTACCACCTATCCTAGCACACATAGTCCCAACTATGCCATTCTGGACCTTACAAGTTTCTGATAGCCACACTGTAGTATGCACTATAAATTCTGCACCCCTTTTTGTAATTAAGCAGTGACCATTTCGAAAATCTTCTACATGAAAATTATTACTTTCGCACACTGATTCTAGTGATAAGGTACAATGGTGGTCCCCTTCCCGCTTTATCTTATTATCAACCTTTACATCATCAACATCATTAATTACATCTATCATAACCTTATCCTGAAATTCACTTGCTGCTACCTCCACCTCTTCCAATAAATCTTCTCGGGGATTATTCATAAAAAGGGTATTAACGCTATAGCAGTTGGTACCTGGACCCACAATCTTACCCACCACTGCGGGGCCCGTCACAGAGGGGGTCTTTAGTTTGCCTGCCCTCCATGCTGCCTTTCCCTTTCAGATTGAGGGTTCTGTTCTCTCACTCCCCCATTATCATTCCTTCTTGCATAATTATTACGATCCCGTCCCCTCGATCTACCATCCCTTGACCCATTACCCCTTCTAGGGGGACTCCTGCTGCCCCTCCTATGGTGTTGATGGTGGTAATGTTGTTCATTGAATGACTCCTGGGCATCCAAGCGTCTCAACAATTCAGAAACTCTATCCACATTTACTACATCCAAAGTGGCAATTAAATTTCTTGTTTGCTGAGGTAGCCTAGCTCCTATCAAATCAATAAATTCCTCCTCTCCATAAGGATGGTCTAAATACTTACAACGGATCCAACATTTATGAAAAAAGTCATGTTGAGTTTCCCTACCAGGTTTATAGGGTCTACCAGTCATCAACTCTCTCTTTTCTTGAATCTGCCTGCTTGTCGACCAAAAATGTTTCAAAAAGTTTTCTTTAAACAGCTTGTAGTCAGTCACTTCCCTAGCTTGTCTATCACCCCATGCCCTAGCTTAAGATTTTAGATGTTTACCCACAAGTGCAATTTTCTTACTGTCGGGTAACAAATTAAAATAGTCTGATCTTTCAAAATTATCTATAAATTCAATAGGGTGAAGCCTCCCACTATCATCATAGAATTCAAATTCTTCTTTTACATCGACACTGAAATTTGGATTACCTGTTACGGGAACCTGACTTAACTGAATCTGTAACCCAGTAACCTTTTTTTCTAACAGATTTACATTACTTTCTAATCCATGCGCTAACTGTTCCTGCTGCTGCACCAATGTATTAATATTTAATCCCACCTCTTGTCTCAACTCATTGACCCTTTGAGCAGCTTTACTATCACTGGCTTGGAATAAAGCAACATATTCCTGCTTCATCTTATCACAATTTTCACTGACTTCTTTATGAATCAAATTTACACATTCAGTCTTATTCTGTTCACAAATTTCTGTAACTTTTTCAAATTTCTCCTGACATTCAGTTACTACCTTCCCCAATTTAGAATCTAAATTGTTAATATCCTCCTTGAATTGAGAGCTAAAACCCTGAAATTGCTCTGCGATTTTAACATCAAAACATTTAGTCAAATCAGAGAATGTTTTATCATTGCTTTGTTGCAGTTGAGAAAACTTGTCATTGATTTCAGCAAATTTTCTGTCATTATCATTCCTTAACTCACTTCTAAATTCAAAAAATTGAGAATTGATCTCAGAAAATTTACCATCAAGATTTAACTCAGTTTTAAATTCAGAAAATTTGTTGTCAAGATTTAACTCAGTTTTAAATTCAGAAAATTTGTTATCGAATTTACCATTGATTTATGCAAACTGAGAATTAATTTCAGAAAATTTGCTATCATTATCACTTTTTAACTCATTTCTAAATTCAGAAAACTTACTATCAAGTTTACCATCAAGTTCAGAAAATTTTGCATTAAAATTGGTTACAAATGACTCTAGAAAAGCTTGCAGGTTCTGATTATCAGCCATTTTTAGTAATTATCAAAATCAACATAAAAAACAAAATTAAGGAAAATTAAAATCTTTCCAATCTGCCACACATTAACATGCAAAATAAATCACTTGAATATTCAATGCCGTATTTACAGTTATTCCTCACTTTTGTATCACATTAAATTTCACTTAGAAGCACTTAATTAATCATTAAACACCACACTGACTTCAAACACTTAACCACACTTTTCACAATTCACTGTAGGAAGACGATTTTGAGGCCGAAGGAAATCCACTCGTCGTCGGAAGATTACAACCGATTCCCGATGGAAAAATCTCCGCCTTAGGCCGAAGAAGGTCCGCTTGCCGTCAGATCCGTGTCGCCTGTATAAGCTCTACGTGTGGCGTAGCCGGTCGAAATTTTCTCGCAGGTTATTTTCGCTTATCGCCGTTAATCCGACGCAATTTCTGCAGATTCTTTTTAGAAGATAAACATCCCACAGATGTTTAAGAACTTCTCGTCATGTCAACGGTCGCCATGTTAAGGTTCTTTGGGTGGTTTATTTACTGCATTTATTAATTAAAAAGTCCACCAAAAAACAATGTATGTTGATGCTCGTTTATTTTCAATCAAAACAAGTCTGCGACATTCACAAGCATAGTTGTTACAATCCAAAGATGCAATACTGACTTACTGAATACTTGAATGAAAACTTGCATGAATGTCTCTGTAACACTGAATTAATACTTAATGCAAACTAAACTTCTCTGTCCAGGCAATCTGTTTATATAGAGTCTATCGAATTTACGAGAATTCTTCAAAGGCATCCGCCCGATATTTCTCGATCATTAGCAATCACTCAAACAATCAAACATATTAAAACAATCGGAATTGATACAAAATTAATTAATAACATTACAAAGTGATCAGAAATGGTAATTATAGATACTTAAATACAAAATTATTTACAGAAATTCTTTCAAATGGTGGAAAATTGTCCTGTAGACATCGTAACTTACATTTATACATGGAATTACAAACTTTTAATAAATTCTCTTGCATCATTCGGTTCTTAAACATATTAAATGGTCTTTAAATAATTTTCTTACCTAAAACAAAGTCTATATACACTTATTTACAAGAATTTACAAAATAAACATATCAAATCACTTTCAAGCAAACTTTGGCTCACTACAAGTATTTCACACAGTCCAATACTATTCAAAATTCAGGTATTAGGGCTGTTACAACTAGCTTTTATTTACGAGTGCTGCCATCTTCACGTTGAGGTAGGAAACTTTTCAGACCACCCTCGTACTTGCAAATATTTTTTTTATTTGTTATAGATGTAAATATAACATTGTGATCGGGAAATAGAGCATTGCCCACACTTGATGAATTATGGAAGAAAAATAAAGAAATATCTTTAAAAAAAAAAGCTATCTGGTTCAGGAAATTGTAAAATAAATGTTGAAAAAGACAAAGTTTTTGAGCAAACTAAAAAACATATGACTATTAATAAATACTTTACAGTAATTTCTATGGCGAGTGAGGCGGTGGTACTACTACTAACAGACAGTAATTGTCCACAAGGATACAGTGGGAAGTGTGTGGGAACATGGTTAGCAGTTCAAGCCTTGTTTAAACATTGGTTTATTACAATTATTAATGATAATGCTGAAACTTACAGAAAATGTTACAACTATAATATCAAATACCACCAATCCTGGTCTTGCAAACAAAGATATGAATAATCTTGTTATTACAAAATTATATAATATTATGGACCAAACCTTGGTCTTGCAACTTATACCTTAAACAACCCTTATAATTACAAACAATCCTACTTATACCAAATTATAGAAAATAACCTGACTGGCTCTTAATAATCTACTAGCCAAATACAATTTTATATTTGAGCCAGACTGCTAACGACGAGGTAGAAGGCGACACACTGGTAGTAGCAATTAACAGAGAAAATGACTAATATAATGTCAAATAACACTGGCCTCAATCTTGTAGATTAACGTATGAATAATCCTGTAATCACCGACAATTCCACATAGATCAATAACAGAAATAACAAGACCGGCTCGTTCTCATCTACTAGCATCTAACACTCTGCCAGTAGAACCAAACACAATTTATGGCTGAGGCAGACCGCTAACGATGAGGCGGAAGGCGACACTTGTGGTTGCAGTTGACGGCCACTACCTCCAATACCGTCCCAGGGCGAGAAGGCAGGTTTCAGCTCGAAAGGTACCACCCAGGTTGATCGCCACGGTATTCGCGAAGCTTCGGCACAGCACTCTCGGTGAAGAGTATCGGAGAATTCCCTCTCTGCAGATGGTCGAAGAACGGCCGCGAGGGACCCGCCAATTCACCAGAAGAATAATCCATGGGCGGCCCGGTCAAACCATCAAGCTTAGTCACGGCCACTGCGAGAAATACCAGGCATAACCAACCGACTGCTGACTTCCTCACTGACTGTTTCCTCCTTAGTCCCGCAACGCTATCACTCCAGGAAACATTAGCGGGATGCCGACCGCGTGCCTCCAACTGCACGGCCACTCAGGGCCGACCGACTGACTGCCTCCCTGGCCGCCCGGTCCAACCCCGCAGCCCCACCGGACCTCCAGCCTCACGGCGACACAGGGAAGCACTCCGCTTCCGACGGGCTGACTAGCTGGCTGGCAGACTGACCAAGACTAACTGCACCGACTAACTCGACTCAGACTAACTGCCCGCTCGGTTCCGTGTCCCCACATATATACCACTATCGCCAGCGCTCTCTAGCGGGGGGGAACACCAAAGAGGAAACAATCGCGAGCGGAAGAGAAGGCAAAGATACAACAAGAGCCGAGCACGGCTCAGCGAGTACTTCAGATATCAAATCTTATCTCACCAGTTTTACATCAGAATCCGAATGCCAAGTAACAGTCAATATTGCTTTAAATTCTGAATAATTAGGCACTAAAAAATATGCACTCATCTATTCAAAGTGGCCAAATTAACCAGCCCATTAAATCCTTACATGATCCTTCTGAGTAGCCTCAAGATATGACTTCTCTGGCTGATAAAAATATCAACATACATAGATTAAAGGAATACAATGTTTGTGATGTAGCTATGTGGCCAGAAGTACTTCATGCGAGGAATATAGATCACATTATTTTGTGTGGATCCTCACAAGTACATTTAAATAATTCTCCGAAAGACGAAATTGGCATCATTTCTCTTCAGCTCATTACTCAAGAAAGCTTCCAAACGAAGGTGGTTAGTCTATTCAGTATCAAGCGATAATGTCTTTTGCTTTTGTTGTAGACTGTTTGATTTAAACTCGACTACAAATTTGACTATTACTGAAGGCTTCAAAAATTGGAAACATTTAAGAGAAACTTCGAAAATGTATGAAAATAGCCCTGTACACAAAAAAAGCATTTATCCAGTGAACTGAAGGTAAAATCAGGTTCAAAGCTGGTTCATCTATTGACAAGAAAGAACAAAGGGTAATTTCTAAAGAACAATGTGCTTTAAAGATTCATGCACATAACCTTCCATTTGGCTGAAAACAATATGGCATTCAGAAGGTCATCCGATAAATTATTTACCTTTCAAGTCACCTTAAGATGTGCCGACATAACAGAGGATGCTGTAAACATAAAAGAATATTTTATTTCATTTTTGAAGATAGTTGATACAATGGGTGCAGATCTCACAGAAAACATTTTAAAATCATTTAGTGATCCTGACCTTAACATTAATGACTGCAGAGGACAGGATTATGATAATGGCACAAACATGAAGGGGAAAAATAAAGGTGTGCAGAAAAGAATTACGAACATAAATCCACTAGCTTTTTTCATAACATATGGATGACGTAGTTGTAATTTAGTAGTATGTGACATGGCAAAATTATCAGTAAAATCCATTACACTGTTCAGACTTTAACAAAATATGTTTAATTTATTTGCAGGATCGGTAAATAGATGGAATATTTTGACTGATCATTTGAAAATACGCATCCTGAAAAATTTAAGTAACATGCGCTGTAAAACTCGAATTGAAAGCGTCAAAGTGGTTCGTTATCAGTTATATGAATTGCGTGATGCTTTGGTTTCCTTGGCTGATGTTACCAATCAAAGCAGTGCTGTTATGTCACATGAAACGACCAAACTGACACAACAACTAAAGGATTTTAGCTTTATTGTTTCTCTTATATATGGTATGATGTTCTTTTTCAAATTAACGTTGTGAGCAAAGAAACTTTGTTGACTTTACCAAAATGTTTGATAAATGTTGCTCTTACTTTAAAACATATAGACAAACAGGTATTGAACAAGCTATTATAACAACTGAATTAGCATCCCAACTTGATGTGCAGCCAATTTTCAAACCACAAACGTGACTAATGTAGACTTGAAACCTAGTTTTTTAATGTTCTTTTGGACACCATTTCTTGTTTAACATAAAAAAAAATCAAAATAAATAACAAATGCGACATTGTACTCTACAGCAAGAAAAGTTAATGGTCAACTTTAGATCTGATATTGATGGAGATTTATTGTGCGATGAAATTTTGGGTCTGCAACACTGTCTCGAACACAGTCTGGCAACACCTATCGAAACATTAAACTTTATTAAAAAGCACAATCTTCAAGATTTGTATCCCAACAACTGGATATCACTGCATATTCTGTTAACAATACCAGTGACTCTTGCAAGTGGCAAACGCAGTTTTTCTAAACTAAAATTGATAAAAATATAGTTGCGGTGAAAGATGAAATGCAAAGTCCCTTTGCTGTACCCCATTAGGATTGCTAACAGTTGTGAAACCAAAGTTCAGGAAAAGAACTACGCATTTTCTATGGAACCAAGATTAAGATTGAATCAGGAAAGTCAGTATGGTGAAAAGTGCTCAGCTTTGTGCAAGATGGGATTGAAATCTTAATCTGCAGTTTCTTTCTTACATTGCATTAGAGTTGATATATTGCTCTGGTCTCCCTCATTGTTTGTTTGGCATTTCATGGTTTCTGTCTTACTCAGTATGTTATTAATACGAGAAGGAAAAGTGATTTCCATATTAATCTTAACTCGTGGGATTGCATTCTTTCTGTTGTTAATGTCATAATAGCTTTGTTAATTACTAATTACTAATAACTTTGTTAATTACTTTTATCACTGGAAATAAATGTTAAACTGATTATTTGAAACTTCGATATTCTATTATCTTATTTCAGGAGTTGTATCAAAATCCTTGAATTTAGCAATTCATTATGTACAGTAATCAGGTTATTGAACTGGCATTGGTAGGAATTGAGCTCCTGCCATCCAGGATTCCATTTTCAAAATTAAATTTGCTTAATGTAAATGTTTCATTGTTTCCTTTATAACATTCAACTTAAGTTCAATTAACATCTGCCTTTAATTAGCATGTTTTCATAAACCTGTAATACCCTCAGACTACTACTGCCAGTTGTTCTCCTTGCCCCCCTCCCCCTCCTCCTGTGAAGTATATTTTCAGAGGATGACTGTATGATTGCTTACTGTCTACAGAGCGGTCAAGCAGAGGGCAGCATTTGTGATTGGTGCCATAGCAAAACTTGAGAAATTAACTCCAGATCTTGAGAGGAGCATCAGATGTGCACGTAGTGTCAGTGAGATTGATCACTTTGTGAGTAAAAATTAATCAATGTCTTTTTTTATATATTTATATAATTATCTATGACCTTTTTTTTTTATTTGGCTATTCTCCAACAGCTTTTGATGATTCATGAATTAGTGGAAGTATGATTTCTGTACTGTTTCCACAGGCAAGTCACAGACTGTTGACAACTTACCAGACTGTTTGGTAAATCACTGCCAGGGTGCCTTACTTGAAAAATGTAGGTTCCTAATTCTGGGTAGACCTCAATTTGGACTCTACTTCTGACAAAGCTTGCTTTGTGTTTGTGAAGTATACCATGATCACTCTTATCAAGTTCCCACATTAAATTGTAGGTCCTGGAGGAATTAAAACCGAGTATGGTGGGTGAGTGGTAAAACAAAGGCCTGGCATTCAGGAGGATGCAGGTTCAAATTTCCATCCTGCCATTCAGATTTCAGTTTTCTATGCTTTGTTGAAATCACTCCAGTTGAATGCTGGAAATTTTCCTTCAAAAACTTTGGCCAGCTTCCTTCCCATTCCTTCTTCCCACTCCCTTCATAGCTATAATGATCTCAGTGTTGAATAAGTATAAAGTACAGGTGAAAAATACCCGGAATGGAAGTGGCCATGTTACCTCTGAGGACATGGTTTACATTGCCTCCTTTTGGAGGGTCTATCCAATCTTTGGGTTATGCACTAAATTTTTAATTTGCCATTAGTTATCAGTTTACCATTTCCTTTATTCCAATAAAATCTGGAAAATCATATTTGAAATTCTCTCTTTCATCGGAAATTTCCTCCATGTAAAGATGGTGTTGCACATAAGCAACCTATCTTTGGATTATTATGGTTGTTGGTTTCCATGCTTACTTTTAGATTGGTTTGTACCACTCTTATTTGTGGTGATGTTTCGATTGTGTGGGACATTTGATTTAGATCTAAGTTACTTGTCATACAACATACGACATTCATCTGTTGGTTATATGGCATGTGACCTCTGTATAAATTCAAAGAAAAACTAAACATGATTAATAGATTTTCGAGGTATGCCATGTTGTTTACCCTGAAAATCTATTAATCATGAACAAAGATGGCCGCAGGAGTAAAAAACTAAACAGTTTCAAAAATTGGACCATTGATTTTTCAGTATTAGATATTTGTGCTGTCAGTCCATCAGTTGTTTAAGATCATAGATATCTGCTATATAATTTCGTAAGCTCACTCATTCACTCACCTTGATAGCTATTGGCTGTAGAACGGTGTCACGTGTTAGCCTTCACTCACAAAACGGCGACCTGAGATACCATTAGAAGAAATTAGTGGGTTATGTTCACAATTTAATAGCTAAGTAACTTCTACCAAATTAATTGCCATAATACATTCATTAAGTTTGCCTTTCTTAGCGTTTCATACTTTAAAAAATATCGATATACTTTACGTCTGAAAAAAACGTAGATCTGCTTTTCAGTAACATGTTGCTAAAGAAAGTAACTTAAAAAAATTAAATTACTTATGGTCTCTGCTGTAACCAAGAATGCCAATTGTCATTCCACCTTAGGATAAATTGTTATTTTAAGTGGACATCAGACCAAATACGGTATGAAATCAAATATCCTGGCAATTCATTTCTTTAAATTTGCTCAACTGTTTAATAATATAGAATGTGTATTAAGTTCTCTGGTTATTACAGATACTATGACCAATGATTGCCCAGTCTCAATAAAAACAACGTGCTGCTTTCAAAGCAAACAGGAATTTTTTAATGTTCAAATACAAGTCAATTTGTATTTAAACAATTAAATGATTGCGCTATTGTCTCTGCTCATGTTTAATACCTACCTCTGTTAATGCTTCTGAGTTCTTCCAGTTCAGAGATTTTATTCACCCTGAAACACCAGTTAAGGTTATATTTGTTCAAATCAGGTCAACCTGTGATAATCTTTCATCCTAAAAACTCGAACTATTCTAGACCCATGATGATACGCAAAAAACGGTCACATGCTTACACTAGTGTATGAATAAAATTTAATCTAACGAGGAGACCACCAGACAGACACGCAAATTTTCTCAGTATAATGTATTGGACCAGTGATAGCAGCTATCAGCCATTATTAAGAAACCAGCTCCATTCTTCCTGGGTGCTGATCACGAGCACTCTCCACTTCTTCCTGCCCATGAATAGTTGATGTTATGAATAATCCTCCAATCCAGCCATATGCCTTTCAGTTAATTTTGCTAATTCATGTAATTGCCAGTGTTCTTGTAGTTAGATTGATGTATTGGTAATTTGGTGACTGAAGTTTGAGTGCCCTGCAGATTAACTGATGTAACTTTTCTCTGGTTTAACATTATTTAGCTGATAAATCCTCTGTTTTCTACTTCCTACTCCATTCAGAATAACCAGCTATGCTACTACAAATCATTGCAAGCTTACAGATCCTAACAAGAATTTACTATGTCAAAGCAATCAAGAAAGCAACCATACCCTGTCACTGTGTACAAAGATTGCACAGTATTTTGAAATACTTATAAAATTACTAAACTCTATTGAAATCATAGAAAAATTTTCAAAAGACATTTAAATTTATAAATTTAATCTGCAATATTTTATTTAATGTGGAAGACTATTCTATCTTCTTATCTAATTAATCTATCTGATTAGAATATCAATAGTTAAAGATCTTCTTGAAGAATTATTTGAAACAATTTAATATATGACATTTTGTGCTTCCATTTGCATAATTAATTTAGACTGAAGTGATCACTCACTTTTGGAAAGAAATTGCTGCAAGACTTTTTTGGTGAAATTAGTGTATCCACATAATATTAACTGTAATGATAATTATGATAACAACAATAAGGAAGGACATGGAAAGCAAAATCACAGATGAAAGCAGGAGGACTGCAACAAACTCATAAACATGAACACAATTTACAATGTTTTGGTATAAACTGTTATCATGTATAGAGGTAAGATACGTGGCAAGAAAATCAGATGTAAACACACTGAGATTCACAATGTAACCAGAATATCATAATACTAACTTTGCGTTTATAAAAGTGGCTGCTTTAATTAACTTGATCATTCCACTCCTGTTAATTACACTTCTCACCTCCAAATACTAGATGCATTATGAATTTATGAACACCCTCATTGTCGCCACTTGGTCCAAGAGAAGGCATTGAAACCAATTAATGAAGACTATCATCTGATTTAGAACTAAAAGAAAGAAACCGAGGCTGATCCATGAGACTCTTCTCTCCCAGTGATTCACCGGAAATTCAGAATGTGTGCTCTAACAGTTGTCAGGATGCTTCCGGAAAGGCTTATCATAAGTCAATAAAAGAGCTTTAAATACTTTGAAAATAACTGAAATATATGCTGTTTCATTGCCATTTAAATACAAATTTACATTACTTTGTCTGAAGTAAGTTAAATGTTATTACTGCCTATGAATTTTTTTTTCCTACTTCATTCCATTGTTTTCATGGCCAGTTTATTTGGTATCAAATGATATGCTGACTTATTTATATTTTATGCTGTCATCCAGTAATTCTCTCTACCAACTGTAAAAAAAAAACCTTACAAAACCTTAGTTATTGTATCTGCTTTTTTTTTTACTCTTTTGGCCATTTGATTTAATTTCTTGCTGACCTGTCTGATTACTTACCATGTCTCGATCCTTTTGTTTTCCTATTGTTATTACATCATGTGCAAACAACATAATTTATGATGTAAATCAACAGAATCAGTCATTATAAGTAGTGATTCTCCTGTGTTCACCTTCACTCATATGAGTTTCCATAGCTTTACGTTTTGCTTCCTGTCTCTTAAGAATTTGTGTACTCAACGAGAAACATCTTCCATGTTTTTAATCTTATTCATTCCAGTTCTGCAGCTCATCGTCTGTTTTATATGAAATATCTTTCTCATAGTGCACTAACTAAAAAAATTAATGGATTGCATTTTAATGCTTGTTGCTCTTTAATAATAAACACTTTCTTTCCTCACAGATATTTCTTATTCAGTTGCATTCCCATCAACTTACCTACTCAGCAGGGTTTGTCTTCCCCATTGTGAACTCATACTGACATACATTCCTAGTCACCGTTTACATAGTAAGTCTAGAGATGCAATGTAAATCATATTTCCCCCTCCCTATAGCATGACATTTGGAGAGATGGTAGATATGGGTCTAAGAAATAAATCTGAAAGGACTTCAACTGATGGCAAATGGAATTCATTGAAGAGATAAATAATAAAAGCTGATAAAGAAACATTAGGCTTTAGGAAACAGGCTGTCCAAAACGCTTGGATCACAGAATAAATTTTGGAGTTGATGGATCATAGATGAATTCACAAAAATGCGCAGTATGAAGCAGCAAGAGAGCAGTTGTAAGGTCTAAAGCTATTGCTGGGGGTTAGCAAACACTTTGCCTCAACTGTGAACAATAAAGTTCATGACCTGTGTAGCCTTCTGGTACCTTAATATTTAATAATGCGGTCCCCACGCATTCGTATTACACACCCAACGCGAAGGGTATAATAAATAAGCTCACTTAACACAGTTTTAGGATCACAAAATACTTATATTCTTGAAAAATTCACTCTTACATTGTCAGTACTAGAACTGTGAATAAAGTATCGGACAACAGTTCCATTGAAGATTGTCAGATTAAGCACATTCACTTGAGAATACAAACGCTCCCTAAGTCCCCTAACTTTAGTGATATAACGATTATGGCATGTAAGATGCGCCGTGACAACACTCCATGTGGAGCAGTTTGCTCTGCCAACCAACGTGAAGTTAAAGGTTTAAAATCTAGGGGAAGACTGGGCATTTTCAAGATGGCTGCAGGTACTTTTATCAACTTTCACTTTATGTGACGTCTGCTAGAACTTTTGAAAATTAATATCTCTCAATTTACTAGTGGCTTAACTTGCAATTAATACATGGACTTCCTGATAACGTATTCTATCTATTGTGATTTCATTCAACATTCAAAAGGGTTTCTATCAGATTAACCTTGAAGTCTCTTACGTCATGAGCTTCCCGTGACTTGCCGCACTTCCTCAACAATCTATCTTCAAAATCTTAATTATCTTACTGGTGCATAAACTTTTTACAGAAACCCTTATATATATATGTAATCCTCTCAATTTAAGCTACCTTCTGATATAAATTTCTCAGTTCTATTCCTTTTAGTTAGAAACTTTATTTTTTCTCGTAATTACAAGTGGTAATTAAATTTGTCCTAATTAGTTAATTTTACTTTCAAAATATGCTAGACAGTGCTGACTATAGCTGGTAATAAGATATCGGCTTTAACTTTACTCGATTCAAAGTTATTTCAAATATTAAATTCTAGCTTTCCTGACCGCGTAGGTTAAAATGTAAACAAACCAAATTATATCTTAAATTAAATTTTTCAGGACATAATGAATACACTTAAAAATGATTCTTATTGTGAGCTTTAGTCGTGAAAATGGTTGCAGGAAAATCCATTCAAGTTGAAAACTACTTTATGTGCTTTATGTGAAATTTTTATCTCCTACATAAGCAACTTCAAAATCGATCTATAGAATATATTACTACTGAGGATAGTTAGTGGGAATGCTTTTGGCAAGCTAATAGGCACCTTACACAGTACAGATGATTTAGAGAGCAAATAAACAGGAAATGCAAAATAAGCAAAAGAAAAATGGATTCAAGAAAAGTGCAAAGAAGAGAAAAAGAAATGGTGTTCAGTAAAGGAGATGTGGCATATAGGAAGATCAAACAGATTTGGGGAACCTGTTGATGGGAAATCTCTTTTAAGCTCAGATGATAGATGATGGAAAGAATACATTGACGAACTGTATTATGGGGATGATTTAAACGATAGCCTAAAGGAAAAGGAAAGTGGTGTCTACATAGATGAGTTAGGAGGATAGAATTTGAAAGAGCTTTGAACAACTTGAAAACAAATAAGGTAGTTAAAATTGATGAGATCCCTGCAGAACTTCTGGAATCCCTAGGAGGAGAAGGAGCCTAAGGATTATTTAACCTGATATCAAAAAGTTAAGAAACAGGAGAAATTCCAACTGATTTTAATAAAAGTATCATCTTCACACTTCTGAAGAAAGGACAAGCTGGCAAATGTGAGAATTATCACACTATAAGTCAGACATCATATGATTCAAAATTACTGTCCAGAATAATATTCACAAGAATGGAAAGAGTACTATCGTAGGTGAAGATCAGTTTGGGTCTACCTATGTCCTCTTCTTACCTATCTTTTCAGTCTCTTCCCTCTCTATTGTATATAGGTTGCATGATGCTCTTTACATTTTTTCCCCTCACTCTAATTTTATTATCTATTTTAACTGTTTTCTGCTCTTCTCAACAGTAATAGTGACCTCCCACCACTTATTGAATTTTACCCAAACATCCCTGTACAGTCGTATTATTATATCTCTCTGCATCTTCTTTTTTGACCATTTGTATGCTGAATGTCCATACATCCATCAAGAAAACTGCATAGCTCAGTTGATAGAATGTCTTACTATTGCTTGAATGACCAGCATTTGGTCACAATTTAGGTTGTCTTTGAATCTGAACACAATGGAACAGCATCCTAGGCCTGCTCAACCTGTTACCCATTGAGTACCAAGGACGAAACCCTTCAGGGAAGATGGAAACAGCTGGAGTATGATGCTGATCATATAACCTCCCCTCTGTTATCTCAGGGTCAATAAACAGAATACAGAAGAGCTCTTCCTCAGTGAATCTGCCATAAATTCCACATGAGAGTAACTGGACACTACCTTCCTCTTAGATCAGAGATAACTGTTCTGTGATCATTTATTTCCCTAAACCTAATTCCCTAAAGTTTCATGAAGTTTGAGAAAAGACAAGATATGCTTGTAAATTTCTAGTATAGACAGCTTGTTTGTGATGTTTAACAGTTAACAAATTTAGCCTGTGCTCTTCTTTTTTTTATACAGTATGCACCTTATAAGACTGGCCGAGCAGGAACTCTAGCAGACCGTGCACGTAAATTGGGCCTCGAAGAAATGGCTATAGCAGTTTTGACAGGCACCCGTGAGGTGCATCCCTCCAAGATGGTGCGTCCAGGTGTTGAAGGTCTTGAAACAATACAGGATGTCATCAGTGGCCTTCAGCATATCATCTCTGATACTATCTGCAAGAATGATGCCTTCATCAACTTCATCCGGGATATGTCAGTATATTTTAATTTGTGTCTCTCAATTTTTGAGTCATATCTGAATGTATGATAAGTATGCTAACAATGAGGACACACTATCACTATTTGCCTGTGAATTTTGTAAACATTAAGTCAAATTTGTTACTACACCATTTTTGAAATTGGATTTTTTTAGATTGAAAGTTAGCAAATTTCACATCATGCAATTATGTATGTAATGAAACAACCTCAAAACCCATAACCAGGATGGTTGATACGCAGACAGTGATGTGATTTGAATGTGTGCTAGTTTTGTCTCTTCAGATCTGGTATGGTAACACTTTAAAAGCATTCAGCTTAATTGTTTGGCTTGAATTTTCTGAATATCCTGTAAATGTAATGATAAAGGATTCAATTTTATATTATTTTAATATTATTTTAATATTCCTAATGGGAAAAAATATGGTGCATTGTTAATATGCGGGGGTCCCTAAATTTAAATTACCATTTCAGCTTACCCCCCAATAAAAGAAACAAACACTTGGGAACACATATTAATCTATTTCACTTAGCGTGCATTTTGTTCTATATTTGATTGAAGCAGAGGTGCATCGTAGCAAGGAACAAAATTTTAACTTTTTGTTACATTTGACCATATACATAGATTAAATGTACAAAATTGAAAGTCTGATATTAATTTTTGTTAAAATTAGATATTTTCCCATATGTATCATTATTTTTATGTTTTGAATTACATTCACGTGCTGTTGGATTACATAAATTGTAATTAGAGCATGCAACTTATAATTTTCCATGGTAATTTACCAGTTTCCAATAAATTTATAGCAAAATGTTCTGCAGAAAACAGTTGTGTAGTTTATCACACATTGGTCATCAATGAAAATTTATTAGAATGTTTCCACAAATCTGATGCTTTCAAGCATGCATTTAGTTCCTTTTTAAGTAATGGTTTCTTTCTATTGGTCAGATCGAGGATGTCAGTAACTTTATACCTTCTCCTGACAATGTGAACCATTTTACAAAAAGCCTCCCATAAATCGGTCTGGTATTTTTTCACTCTATAATGGACACTCGTATGAACACTGCCTTTAATGTACACTGATGGAAAAAAAAAATCCCATTGCCAGGAAGAAGTTGTGCTAGATAAACAAAAGTGGGTAGGCGTGTAAATAAATCTGAAAGATGATACCTATTCAAATTTCCCGCAAATCGCATTAGGTTGGTGTTAGTAGTAGCACCATGAAGATGCAAATCAGGTTTGCTTTAAATGCAATCTATAATGTTCATGAGCACTGTGTGACAGTGAGTTGATCAAAAATGCCTTTTACGAAGACGCCATTATCAACCGCTCACTGAGTTTGATAGAGGTCTTGTAATATGGATATGAGATATTGCAGAAAGACTTGGCAACAGTGTATCTACTGTGCATGATTGCTGGCAGCAGTGGTCACAAGAAGGTACGGTTGCAAGAAGACTGTGCTCCAGACGCCCACGTGCCACTACCAAGAGGGAAGACTGCCGTATTCAGCATATGGCTTTGGCGGATCCGACGGCACACCTGTACAATACAATGTATGCAGACACTCTGTGGCGTGCATTCCACTTACTACAAACCACCACCGTTTGTGATTTGAGTGGTTTCAAGTGAGAACTCATTGGAGGATGCAGTGGAGGCCTGTTGTGTTTTCTGATGAAACCCAGTTCTGCCTGGGTGCCAGTGATGGCTGTCTGATGGTCAGGAGGTCACGTGAGTGCCTGCATTCCACCTGTCTGCGGCCTAGACACACTGGACCTACATCTGGAGTTATGGTCTGAGGAGTAATTTCCTATGACAGCAGAAGCACTCTCGTGATTATCCCACACTCTCTGACTGCAAATCTGTATGTCAGTCTGGTGATTCAACCTGTTGTGGGGTTTTCCATGGTTTCCCCAAATCACTCCAGGCGAAAGCCGGGATGCATCCTTCAAAAGTCCATGGCCAAATTAATTCCCATTCCTTATCCCCAGTACCATCGCACCTCTAATGACCTCGATGTTGATGAAGTGAAAAGCCATAAGTAAAAAAAGGAAAAAAAAGAGAAAACTGTTGTGGTGCCATTCATGAACGGCGTTTCAGAGGGTGTTTGCTAACAGGACAGCACTCGCTTCCACACCACTGTTGTAACCCAACATGCTCTACAGAGTGTCGACATGCTGCCTTGGTCTGCTCAATCACCAGATCTTTCTCCAATCAAGCCTTATCTGGGACATCATTTGACGACGACTCCAGCTTCGTCCACAACCGGCAGTAACCTTCTCTATATTGATCGACCAAGTGCAACAGGTGTGGAACTTCATCCCACATCTGGCCCCTAGTACAGTACAGTGTGTGGATGTTTGCATGCTTTCAGTCAACCTTCTGGCAGTTACGCCGTTTATTAATGTGCCAGCATTCAACATTTTCCACGGCCCTGCACGCACTAACATTTCTGTAATCTTGCAACTTTAATCAATTAAATGTGTTACCTAGACAAATGTGTTGCCAACATTTCATTACTCTACATTAATTATTTCTTGACACTGGTTTTTTTTCCACCAATGTATATAGATTATAGAAAAAATGGTGACAGTGAAAATAAGATAGGATATTGAAAAATAACGTATCACTTACCTTACATGAAGGCGGGAGGGGCAGACGAACACAAGGAAACACAAAAAACAAACACACTTTACAATATTTCAGCTTGTAACTTCAACCATGGGAGAGCCAAGACATCGGGACAGTCCATGTGAATAATAATGACAATTAGCAGGTAAATGCTTTAAGGCAGTGAAATTCAGGAAGGATAGGGAAATAAGACCCAGATGACAGTGGCTGGGAAAGATAGATAAAAAAATGCAAACACATGTGGCACAATATTTTGGTGATTACGCTTATTCTTGCAAGAAGTGAGACACCAGGCAGAGTTAGATTTGCACACAATGACGTCCTCCTGGTGAATGAAGGTGGCATGGCATGGCCAGGATTGGTGGTGGGTGAAAGAGGTGGGGGGAGGGAAGAAAGGGCTGAATCAATGCTAGAGGTATATTATCATTGGAAGTGGTGGAATATCACCAACATGATTAATATGTGAAGATATAAATATTAAAAAACTTTTTTTTTGAGAAGAATAATGTTCTCCTCCCTCCATAATGTTCTCCTGTTGACAAAGTCCAGAAATATTCATTGTTTTTCCTGTTCGTGTGTTTTTTGTGTGTTCACCCCACGAAACCTTCATCTAAGGTAAGTGGTGGTTCATTTTGCTATCCTTTTGTGTGTGTGTGTATATATTGTACATTAGGATAGGATAAAAAAACACCGCTTACCAAAGAAGGGGATTCCTGCGGCGTTGGTACACGAAAAAAACACGAACACACAAAGAATATAGTTTTTGAGCACCGCTCTTCCTCCGTAGAAGTGAGATGGCTGCACGCAAGCGGGTGGCAGCCAACTACATGAGCCACAATGTCGGTGGCTCATGGTGGGGAAAACAACAAGGCGGGAAGTGAGGGTGGGGGTAGAAGAGAACAGGCTGGAAAACGATGATGAATAGCAAGTATAAAGCAAAACTGTACACAAGGACCCGTCATGGAAGGGCAGTATACCTCAGTTAATGGTCCCAAAAGCCCACCAAGTAATGGACACATGTGCAAACAACTGAGGAGGGGGGGGGGGGGGAAACAGAAATTTTAAGTTAAAACTAAAAATAAAAATAAGCAAAATTCGAAGTCACAATCTATAAAGATAGGCTCTGGTGAGTGGTGGTTCTATGGGAGAAGGTGGAAGTGAGGGGGATGGGTGAGAGGAAAATTGGTGCTATCTTAAATTTAGATCTGGTGATTGTCTGGTCCCCAGTTGGTACTAATAGGCCAGTTCTGAACCTTTTCCCACAGAACCATCGCTCACCTGACCCTATGTTTTTGTAGTTTGTAACTTTGAATTTTGCTTAACTTTAAATTTCCAATTTTTTAATAAAATATTTTTTATTGTGATTCTTCAGTTTTCTGCACATACATCCATTACTTGATAGGCAATTTAAGACCATCAGTTATCGCCTACCGCGCTTTCACAACGGGTCCCAGGTTTACTATCCATTTATTAGTATTTTCTAGCTTATGCCTTCTTACCTCCACCCTCACTCCCCGCCATGTTTTTTTCCACCCCTACAATGAGCTACGGCCATGCGGGCTCACTCAGTTGGCTGCCGGCCTCCAACATGCAGTCATCTCACTACTACTGAAGAAGGGCCACAGGCTCACTTCCACCTTCTCCCATGGAACCACCGCTCACCAGAGCCTATCTTTATAGATTGTGACTTCGAATTTTGCTTATTTTTAGTTTTAACTTAAAATTTCTGATTTTTTTTTCTTTTTCTCAATTGTTTGCACATGTGTCCATTACTTGGTGGCTTTGGGGGTATACTGCCCTTCCACGACGGGTCCTTGTGCACAGTTTTGCTTTATACTTGCTATTCGTCATCGTTTTCCAGCCTGTGCTCTTCTACCCCCACCCTCACTTCCCGCCATATTGTTTTCCCCCACCATGAGCCACCAACATTGTAGCTCACGCAGTTGGCTGCCAGCCGCTTGCGTGCAGCCATCTCACTTCTACTGAGGAAGAGCGATGCTCAAAAATTATATTTTTTGTGTGTTCGTGTTTTTTTCGTGTACCAACACCACAGGAATCCCCTTCTTTGGTAAGCGGTGTTTTTTTATCCTATCCTAATGTACTATATATATACACACACAAAGGATAGCAAAATGAACCACCACTTACCTTAGAAGATGGTATAATGGGGTGAACATATAAATAAGCACTAAATACAGGAAAAACAATGAAAATTTCAAGACTTGGCCTTTCGCCAACAGCAGAAAATCAAGGAGGGAGGGTGGTGTAGGAGACCATTTCACTGAATGACCGTTAGTCAGGAACATGGTGGGGGTAAATTCAAACAGAGGACAGGGAGAGGGGGACAGTGAATTTGAGCTAGTACCTGAGCAATGCAAAATGTTCCAAAAAGTGCAGAAAAATAGATTAAAATGTTCATAACATAAATTTGAGAAAGTAAAAGTAAATAAGTAAACAAAAGAAAATTGAAAAAATATAAAGATAAAAATAATAAAAGAATCTGTGTATTTAAACGTCACCTGTGGTATGTGGAGGTTCAATATACTGGAGGACAGTGGGCATGGAAGCAAGTAGAGGATAGAGGGAAGGAAACTTACTGACTGGGACCATGAGGTTGCCTTGTGCCTAGTTTGTATTTGTAGGCAAGTTCCCATCATCTGAGTTCAGAGGAGCTGCTGCTGTTTGGGAGGACTCTGATAGCAAGGACCATGAAACAAGAATTGAAATTATTAGTGTTGTGGGAGATGGCATGGATAGCTACTGGACGTTTTGGATTCCAACATTCCCCTACAGGATGCCTATTGTTAAATAATTGGCCTCCCACAGATAACATGCCATCCAGCTAGCCAAACTACAGTCTCTTATCCTTTCCTAAAATCATGTCTCTACTTGAACACACCTCCAAATGGTCTCACCATCAAACTGCCAGTATTTGAGTGCCCCCCCCCCCCCCTGCAAGTTCTCCCTGCCCTACAGACCCTTCTGCTACAAACAGTCTTTGGCCCTTGCTCACCTTTTCTTGCAACAGTACACTAACCAACTTTCCAGAAACCTCATATCCTTTCACAAATATTCGTGCTCTCATCCCCGCAAGTAATCCAAATTATACACCAGATTTTACAACAATCAGTGAATTCCAACATTATGCATGCCCAGAACCATCTGTACTTGTCCACATTGCTGAAGTCCCATCTTGCAGTGGGTGGGGCAGTTTCTTGTCTGCCAGCCATTCATCCACCAATAAAAACTGCAGCCTCTCCTGATTTCCTCAAAACTGTCCATTGCCCAACTGCTCAACATACCTCAACTTACCCCTTTGAAACCCACATGTCACTCTCTGCACTGCTTCCAAACCTAAACTATCAGTTGTGAACCTGTCCTCTTCAGCACTATCTGAATCCCAACTCTCCGTACTCTCCAAAGGCCTCACCTTTTCACCTATCCCCATATTTGACCATGTCAACCTTGTCTATGACACTCTTTCATTCTTCCAGACGCTCCACTGGTGGTACCACTTTGCCACTCATGTCTGTGAACCTGAGCCTCAGGACTAACTGGAACCCAGTCTCCAAAAATTGAAACCGTTATCCACGCTTGACCCACCACCTCTTCCCCAGAACTAACCCATACAAATTTTTGAGGAATTCTTATCCACCAGTTTGGCTTCTCCTAGTTTCCTGAAATATATGGCGCACACCAGCAATCTCAGCTCAGCTGAAACCCATGCCAGGAAACAACTTTCAACTAACACAGACCTTATCATCCTTCCCATAGTCTAGGGCTCAACCATGGTAGTTATGAATTACAGTGATGATGCAGCTGAAGCCCTCCATCAGTTATTAGACGCCAACAATTTCTGCCGCCTCACTGAAGATCATACACGTGTATAAAAATACAGGAGCATATACAGTTCAGTGTGCCCCTTCAAGGTCTCACAGTCAATTTCTCTTCTTACTGCTCAAAACCCACACACCCTACCCTTTACCTCCTTCCCAAAATCTATAAGCCTGATAATTCGGGACACCCCATTGTTGCAGCTTATGAATCTCCGACTGAATGAACTTCTGCATTGGTGGACCAATACCTACAACCTATAGTCTGTCAGCTCCCCTCCCATATCAAGGACATGCAACACTTCCTTTTCCGTCTTTCTACTATGCCCACATCACTTCCTTCCAACTCTATACGGAGTGTGTTGAGTGTGTGGTTAACATTCTTGCCTCGCATTTGGTAGGACGCCAGTTAAACTTTGGCATGTGCACACCACCTGAACTGCGACTCATTCCCTACAACATGAATCAGGTGTAAAACCGAAATATTGTGTATTTTAGTGCACATCATGTATATCTCTTGTCGCAGCCTTCAACTTTGGTGAGTGATGAGTCATTTTCCCTTTCCTTGTCATGAATATTTTATTACATTATTCTGCTCTTTTCACAATATTTTCCATTCCTCAGGTACTAGCTCCAATTTACTATCCCCCTCTCTTGGTCCTCTGTTTGAATTTACCCCAACACATTCCTGACTAACAGTCATTCTGCAAGACAATCTCCTACTACGTCCAACCTCCATAATGTTTTCCTGTTGACAAATGGCTAATGGGTCTAGTGCTTTATCAACCCCCAACATTTTCCCAGCCAACAGTCTTTCTGTGAGATAGTCTCCCACAACACCCATCCCCCATAATGTTCTTCTGTTGATAAAGGGCTAGACCTAAAAATTACTTTATCATTTGTGTTTTTGTCTTTTCAGTGTGTTCATGCCTCACATCCATCATCCAAAGCTGAGTGGTGGCTATCCTAATTTGTTTTTCCTTTTCGCTACTTGGCACCTTACATACATACATATATATATATAGAGAGAGAGAGGGAGGAGGAGGTAGGAAAAATAACCCATCACTTACTACAGATGAAGGCAGTTGGGCCAGATGAACACAAGAAAACACAAAGAAATAAACCCATTACACATTTTCACCATTATATATATGTATTGTTAGGAAGCAAAGGTGCATTATACATTTGGATAGGAGAATAACCACTGTTTAACAAAGATGAAGGTTGCTGCGGCGTTCCAACACATTTAGAGCTTGTAATTTTCGGGCTTATGACCATTCTTCAACCAAAGAATGAGGTAGCTGCTTTGGAAGTAAGCAATGAAATAATAGGTGCTAAATTGCAAAAATGAATTACAAATTAGGATAGGGAAATGAACCACCTTGTACCTTTAGATGATGAATATGAGGCATGAACACACACAAAAGATGGAAACACCCCAGGCCACGAATCTATCAACAGAATCCTTTTTCAGGGTTCTGTTTTCCTCCGACCCTGTCCCGAAATGAAATCCATTCTTCCCAAAATCCTCCCTGCCCCTTCCAGAACTTGTTTAGCAGGCCTCCTAACCTCTGCCAACTTCTAGTCCATGTACATAGTGTTCCTTGTCCAACCAGTCAGCCCCAAGGCTCTTTCTTGTGCAATAGACCCTGCTGCAAGATGTGCAACATACACCATCCCACCACCACTTTCACCGGGAAAGCTTTACAATCGTATGGTATGCCATCTGCAAAACCTCCCATGTGATATACCAGTTAACGTGCAACCGCTGCCTGGCTTCATATATAGGTTTGACCACAAATCCACTTTGTGTAAGAATAAATTGCCTCCAACAGATGTTATTCACATGGAACCCAAAGCACCCAGTTGCTGTCCATGCCATCTCTGAAGACACGAATAATTTCTACTCTTGTTTCATGGTTCATACTATCAGAGTCCTCCCATTTGTAAGTTCATAGGACCTGCTGCTAAATAACAGCAGCTCCTATGAACTCAGAAGGTGGGAACATGCCTCTACCAGTAAAAACTGGGCACAAGGCAACCACCTGGTCTCAATTTAAGATAATACCCAGTCAGTATTGTTATTATTACTTACTTTTTTCCGTCCTTTCCTTGGCTCCATCCACACTACCTAAATTGAACCATTGCTAACCGGAGATGATGTTTAACTTCATAGAGTCTTTGGTTTAATGTATAATTTTGTTATTTATTTTTGCTTTTTTATATTTAGATTTTATTATATTATTTTGCTCTTCCTGCCCACCAGATATCAGTTTTGATATTTATGAATGCTCGGGTATTAGCTCTGAATCATTGATCCTCTACTTGTCCTCAGTTTGAATTTACCCCCACCATTTTCCTGGGTCCACAGTCATTCTGGCAGTCTCTCACAACATGCAGTCTTGTGTTGCTAAAGAGCCAACCCAAAAATTCATATATCATGTGTGTTTTTGTCTGTTTTGTGTGTTTTTACCCCATATCCATAATGTAAAGGTAAGTGGTGGTTCATTTCCCTATCCTAATTTGTAATTCCAATATATCTGGGTGAGGAAGGCATGTATTATCTGAGTTTGAAGCCCTGGGGGTGTCTGGTCTCCAGAATGTACTAGTAAGCCATTTCCCACCTGCAGAGTTCAGATTGAGAAGTGGTATCAGGAACTACTTTAATGGTTCCGACTGAAACAATTATTGAAGTGACAAGTTTTGGGAGAGCTGATATGGCAAATTTAAGGCTATCAGAATTTACAGTAGCAAATAATGTAACAGCTATAGGCTGTATTTTTAATTCATTTCAAAAGTAAATTATATAAATGTGCTTTTTCAATTGACCTATCCATAATTTTTGTTTGAAGGAGGAAAGATTTGCATCTAAAACTGGAGAGTGTCAAGTCACGAAACAGGAAAACTACATCAAAAAAGAATGAAGACATCAAGAAAGATGTAGAAGATACTGCGGAAAAATTTGAAAATTACTACAATTTCTCAGTGCCTGTCAAAAATGTCCGACCACATCAGGTATAGTTATTTACCCAGCAAGCACGACTTACAATTACAATTAGTGATGCATTTCAGAGTGCTAAATTGTTCCATTACAACCATTATTTTATCGAATATGAAATACACTGTATATAATTGTTTCTAGAAATTTTCTTTTCCCATTAAATTGTGAATTAAGGAAATTCTGCCCTGAATTTTCCATTTATTATATCAGTTTCATTTGCCAATCCTGATATTGAAAGATATCATTGCTCACCATAGTTGATAGCAGGGCAGGACCAAAAATGTTAATATTAATGCATAATTTTTTTAATGCTCCATTTCCAGAATTCATTATGAAATTTGAAGGCCATTTTAGTGCATACTACAAGTGTGCCTCGTTGAGTGAGGGTTAATTCAAATTGATAGCACCTACCAAAATACAAAGGAAAGGAATCTACAATACACAGACTGAATAAAAGAGAAACATAAATACTTTTTAAGAAGGAAAAAGTGTAAAATGTAAAATAATTACAAGGAAAATACTTTTAGGGAGTAAAAATCAAGGAAGGATTGGGAATGTTTAACCATTATTTACCAGAGATGAAGGCAAGAGGGACATAAAAATACACACATATTACAGTATTTCGGCTTAAAAACTTATTATTCTTAAGAGACAAGATAGTTGACAAGTGGATAGGATGTGCATACACTGAGATTTACTATAAAAACTGGGCATTGTAGCTGGGGCCAAGGAGGACACAAAATGATAGTTATAAAAATGAAATTAAAAAAGGCCTCACATTCGGAAGGACACGAGTTTGAATCCCCATCCAGGTATCCAGATTTGGGTTTTCCATGGTTTCCCCAAACCACTCCAGGCGAATGCCGGGATGCTTCCTGCAAAAGGCCATGGCTGAATTCCTTCCCGTTCCTTGCCCCTTGTCCTTTCTCACCTCTAATAACCTCAACGTCGACTAGGCGTAAAGCCATAACCAAAAAAAGACTGAAAATATATAGCATGGATACCACTCACCAATGTTTAAGGGGGAAGGGCAGCAGTAACTAAAAACAATCATCAGTAAAATAATAATATCAATTTGACTTAACTGTGTATATATATATATAAAACTGGTAGGGAAATATGACCCAACACGGACCACAAATGAAGGCAGCTGGGAATGATGAACACAAAAAAACAAACACGAGAAAAGTGCAATATTTCGGCATACAGGCAGGGTCAGGTGTGTACACAGAGACAACATACAGTGAGACCGTATCCTGCATCACCCTCCCTCCATGATGTTCTGTCCTGTTGACGAAGGGCCAAGTCCCGAAATATTAATTGATTTTCCTGTTAGTGTGTTTTTTTATGTGTTCACCCCACGAACCATCATCTAAGGTAAGGGGGCATCCATAAATTACGTGAGGTGAAATAGGGGAGGGGGGGGGGGGTCCGGCGAAATCTCACCAGATCTCACCAAGGGGGAGGGGGAGGGTCTACGGAAATCTCTCGTGAGATTTTGTGAAAAATTTGGGGACAGTAGACAGTAGAGAAAAAAGTTCTCAAATTTGCGGCAAAGTCGATTTTAGGAGGGTATTTCGTCAAAAAAGTTAGGGTGTGACCTAAAGAAAAAAAAAGTTTACAGGGCGATTTCTAGGGGGGGTTCTCACTGACCAGATCTCACCAGAGGGGAGGGGGGGGGGTCCGACCAGAACTCACAAAATCTCACCAGGGGGGAGGGGGGGTTCCAGAAATCCGAAAAAAAACACCTCACGTAATTTATGGATGTCCCCTAAGTGGTGGTTCATTTCGCTATCCTTTTTTTGTAAATCCATTCGCAATTAGCTCCTATTATTTCCTGTCTACTATATATATAGTAAACAATGAAATCAAAGGCGCTAAGTAGCGAAAAGGAATTAAATTAGGATAGGGAAATGAGCCACCACCTACCTATAGATGATGGATGTGGGGTGCGAACACACAAAAAAGACAAAAACACAACAGATAAAGAAATTTTTGGACAAGCCCTTTATCAACAGTAGGACATTATGGTAGGTGGGTGATGTTGGATACTTATCGAATGGTGACAGAAATATGTTGGAAATTGATTCTCTTCAAGAGACAGTTTCAACGGTACAATGATATAGTGTTAGCTTTCCTGTCAAATTATTTTGTTTGTTCTTCATACAAATCCACAGTTTTCATCCGATTTCGATGAAACATTGCACACTTATCCTTTGAAACAAGGAGAAAAATACTGTCTACATTTGGTTGAAAAATTATCTGTATAAATAACACATGTTGTTTCATAACTTCGAAATACGGCGATAGACAGACACTTTGGATGTGGACGTCTCCGTACCGTTTTTCCATGTAGTGGACTGCCAGCTCAGTGGCTAAAGCGCTTGCTTACAAACGTCGTGGTCTCCGGTTCAAATCTCCGTGGAGGCTAAGATTTTTAAAAATTGTTTGCCATCGTAAGAGTCAGGCCTGGGCCATAGGTTATTCGGATTGAATGTTAAACTGTAGATATTAGAAACTTACGGGTGCAATACGAGGTAAATTGTAGGTAGTCTTGCAATGTTGTAGGTGTACACTTTTTTACGTTATAATGATCCCTCAGGTGTTGTTCGCAGTCAGTGTGTGAATGTGAACCACAGTAATATTATTTATAAATACGGAAGTAAGTCTCTGTCTTTTTGTTACGTTTTGACGACTAAATGACTATATCGTTGTGATGGAATTTTATAAGGAAATCTGTATGAAGGGCACAGGATATTTATTCCAGTATGATTAACAGTTGTAGTCACGAAATTTTAAGACCTTATCGAATGGTGACAGAAATATGTTGGAAATTGATTCTCTTCAAGAGACAGGTTCGACGGTACAATGATATAGTGTTAGCTTTCCTGTCATACGAGGTGCATTCAAGTTCTAAGGTCTCCGATTTTTTTTCTCCGGACTGGAAAGAGATAGAAACATGCGCATTGTTTTAAAATGAGGCCGCGTTCATTGTCAATACGTCCCAGAGATGGCAAGCACCGTACGGCAGATGGAATTTTACCGCCAGCGCCAAGAATGAGAACTGTTTTAGATACTTAAAATGGCGACGTTTTCCTTACTTGAACAGCATGCAATCATTCGTTTTCTGAATTTGCGTGGTGTGAAACCAATTGAAATTCATCGACAGTTGAAGGAGACATATGGTGATGGAGTTATGGATGTGTCGAAAGTGCGTTCGTGGGTGCAACAGTTTAATGAAGGCAGAACATCGTGTGACAACAAACCGAAACAACCTCGGGCTCGCACAACCCGGTCTGACGACATGATCCAGAAAGTGGAGAGAATTGTTTTGGGGGATCGCCGAATGACTGTTAAACAGATCGCCTTGAGTGTTAGGATTTCCGTGGGTTCTGTGCACACAATCCTGCATGACGACCTGAAAATGCGAAAAGTGTCATCAAGGTGGGTGCCACAAATGCTGACGGACGACCACAAGGCTGCCCGTGTAGCATGTTGCCAAGCAATGTTGACGATCAACGACAGCATGAATGGGATTTTCTTTTCGTCGGTTGTGACAATGGATGAGACGTGGATACCATTTTTCAATCCAGAAACAAAGCGTCAGTCAGCTCAATGGAAGCACACAGATTCACCGCCACCAAAAAAATTTCGGGTAATTGCCAGTGCTGAAAAAATGATGGTGTCCATGTTCTGGGACAGCGAGGGCGTAATCCTTACCCATTGCATTCCAAAGGGCACTACGGTAACAGGTGCATCCTACGAAAATGTTTTGAAGAACAAATTCCTTCCTGCACTGCAACAAAAACGTCCGGGAAAGGCTGCGCGTGTGCTGTTTCACCAAGACAACGCAACCGCGCATCGAGCTAACGTTACGCAACAGTTTCTTCATGATAACAACTTTCAAGTGATTGCTCATGCTCCCTACTCACCTGACCTGGCTCGTAGTGACTTTTGGCTTTTACCAACAATGAAAGACACTCTCCGTGGCCGCACATTCACCAGCCGTGCTGCTATTGCCTCAGCGATTTTCCAGTGGTCAAAACAGACTCCTAAAGAAGCCTTCGCCGCTGCCATGGAATCATGGCGTCAGCATTGTGAAAAATGTGTACGTCTGCAGGGTGATTACGTTGAGAAGTAACGCCAGTTTCATCGGTTTCGGGTGAATAGTTAATTAGGAAAAAAATTAGAGGCCTTAGAACTTGAATGCACCTCGTATTATTCCGACTCGATATTGTTAGGGACCAATCCTTCGTTACCAACAACCTTCTATATTTAATTCTGGCAAAAAAATTCTTAATCCATGCGTACGAAGTCGCGGGTAAGGGCTAGTATATATATATATATAATATTTAAAATAAAATAGGATAGGGGAAATAAACCCGCCACATTCATGTGGCGGGTTGGGATTTGACCACATCTTTCCCCCTGCCATATGTCTCGCCTCCCACATGAGTAAGACTAAGGTCGAAATATTGTGCAATTCGTGTGTTTCTGTGTTTTTACGTGTCTCGCCCTTCTGCCTTCATCTGTGGTAAGTGACGGGTAACTGTTTATTTTCCCTATCCTATCTTATTTTCAGTGCCTCGCGGCAGTTTCTTTGTTTCCTTTATCCAATATATATAATATTTATTTTGTTTTCTTTTTTATCTATAGCACTTTTATATTTTCTACCTTTTTGATGCCAGTTTCAATATTATCTGTGTGTTCCAAGATGTTAAAATCTACTTCATGCCCTTTTGTCTGCTGCTGTTCATTATGTTGAATTCTTATGCATTTAAATAAATTTCACTTTTTTTGGTAATTCATAATTTGTAATAATGTAAAAATTAAGTTTTTTCTGTAATTGGTTTTCTCTTTTTTATTAAATAGGTATTGGCATTAAATCGAGGAGAAAGCCAGAAAGAATTATCAGTCAAAATTCCAGTTCCTGAGTTTGCATTCCACCGTATACGTTCTTTCTGCTATAATACATGGATGAATAACAGTATAAAGTACCCATTACGAAAAACTCTCATTGAGCAAAGCTTGAAGGATGCTTACTCCAAGCGTGGTAAGTACATATTTCATTTTCTCACGCTGTCAGATGGAATGTTCACCATAGATAGCTGTAATAGTCGATAGATAGCTGTAATAGTCGATGTTTACTACAAGATTTGCTTTTTTAAATATAAGAAGTACTGTAATTCTACATCAAAATGTTGATAATAGCAAAAAATTCTTGTGTAATTACTTGGCTCATATTAGTTTAAAATTGAGGGAAAGTTGTTTTTTCACATACTTAAGTGAAGTGTTTTCTATTCTTTTTAAATATTTAAAGAATTCCGATATGCATAAAAAATACTATTTTAGTCAGTGTCAGTTTCAAAGACATATTGTGATGGTTTTATTTATAAGGTGGGATGAAAAGAAACCATAGTTTATCCAGACTGAAGAGATGAAATAACAATGCCTCAGCACCAAATGCACATGAATTTGCATATTACACACATTATTTTTTTCAAATCGTAAGTATTTAATTAAAATTATATGGATTCAAGTAAGAGAATTTTAATATTAAACCAATTAAAAATGAAATTTTTAATCCAGAAATTTCAGTAGCTGAGAGGATTGTGCAAATTTCTTCATAGATAGAATAAAAAAGTAAAGTAGACCAATTACTTACCATAGATGAACGAAGGAAGACACTGATGAACATAATTTCAAGCACATTTCACAATATTTCAGTTTGAAACTTTAATTCATGTAGAGAGAAGAGCTATCTGGCAAGAGAGGTGTGCACATACCCTAGGATAAAAAAAAAAAAACATACAGTTATTTGTAGGCTATGACTGCGTTCTTCAAATGTTTTTCAGATAAGAGGAAAATCAGTGTTATTATTTTATGAATTATTTTCACTTATTAATTACTTATTGCCTTTCCTTCCAATAACTTTTCAACATCTTTACTGGTGTCTCATACCAACAATTCCTTACTCTGAACTTACTGCATTGTAAAATAAACACAACAGTCACTTTCTGTGTAGTATTGACTTAAGAACCTTCCATAACATACTGAACTTGAGGTAGTAAGGGACTTCATTTAAAATATTTTATATCTTTTACGTGAATGCCTCCAACGTAGTTAAAAATATATATATACAAATTTTGGAAGCATCACCACAGAAATATCCAATTAAAAAATAGATGATACATTCAGAATCTTTTCTAAGCACTGTATCACTTTTAATTCTCTATCATGGTCTGTAAATGTAATACAGAAAATTTATTTTTCTCTAACCCATTCTGTAAATGTTTGATGTTATTCTACACATTCCTGACGTCAAGCTTGATTTTGGTTTCCTTACTTCATCTGACCTTTTGTGAATTTACTGCTTATCTGTTTCCTGTCAGTTTTACTGCATGCTAGATTTTCACACATTATCAATTTCATTTTAGTTTGAAAATTATTCCTAACAGCATTGAAATTAGAGAATTGGTTCCATATGTGTGCTTTGGTCACAATATTACTTACATTTTCTTAACAGCTTACAATGTTGTGCCACAAAAATAAAACTAATATATTTAATTTAAATTATTATGAATAACAACACTTAAGAATGCAGTTTCTCTCGGCATTGAGAATATATGAAATGTTCTGGTGACTAGCCGAGTTAAAAAAGTGTTATAATTACACGATATAGTGTAACACTTCTTTAACTCTGCGGTTCTGAAAATGTATGTAGCTCTAATGCAACAGGGAGCAGTACCATTAGGCTATATGAAGTGATAAGAGGACAAAAAAACTCAAAACATCACATAAAAAAGGTAACATGACAGTTACAGTAAACACAAAATAATTTGAGCACGACAATACTTTGAATGGCATAAGAGAGTACATAAGATTGCACAGTAACATAATGTTGGTGACCAGTAGCTTTTGCATGAATGCATGATTATTGTTGGAAACTGGTAGACCATTGTGAAGGATTATTTTGTATTTAGAAAATAATATTAATTTTCAAAAATTGAATACAAGGAACTTAAGCTGGAGAGGATGTTACCAGTCAGAGCTTAAAACAAAACAAAACTCAATGATGTGAATTGACTTTGTCAGTCCATTTGTGTTTACAAACGAATGGAAAAGATGAAAAGTTTTTTCTTGTCTGCTTGATTTTCATTTCAGTTGAAATTGTTCATATTACCTCTGCTTTATACCAGATTCATGCTGTAGTTCACCTGTTAAATATATTGTCTTCCTTCTCCAGACAGACACCACACTACACCACAACAGATCATGTTGTAACTTATAATCTCCTTACTTCTCGTGTGGTTAAACTCATGTATAAATCTCATCAGTGAGTTTGAATTGAGAGATGACGCATTCAAGGGTTGTGGTGGTTTTGCATGGCTGCCCAAATACAGCCACATTTCATTCACTTATTAAGAGTTTTTGAAATAATGTAGGCAGATCTGCATGTTGTGGAAAACATGAGAACACTTGGACCTGGATTCAGGAGATTGCAGGTTCAAATCCTCTTCCAGCAAAACAGTTTTTGGTTTTCCATTGTTTTCCAACAAGATTCTAGGCAAATACTGTGATGGCTCCCTCAAAAGGGCATGGCTGAATTCCTTTCTGTTCCTTGCCTCCAGTCCTTTCCTCTGTCTAATGACCTCAGTGAAGTGTTAAGACTTAAACAAAACACGATTTTCATAGTTCTGAAAATGTTTTCATTGTTGATATACTGACACACAGCAAAATACTGGGATTTTATTTTTATCGTCTGTAGAGAGGCACTGTGCTAGACAAAGGTAACATAAACTTTATTTGCTCAGCTTAATTCAGCTCTGTTAGTATCACCATAGTTTTTCCACATTGCCTTCAGCCTGAGCAAATGAGAAGAGGAAATTGTTCTGACTGAGAAGCCAGTACTTCACTTGTAGTATTGGTCCAAATTGGTTATTGTTAGTAATCCAACATTTATTTGTTTTGAAGTCTGCTTTGCAGTGACAAATACATCTGGCTTTTCTGAATGTAAAACATTTGTGAAATCAAAGCTTATGTGATTAATATTTTGAAAGTTTGCTGTAATTTTTAGGTATTATAGTACTCACCCCCACTTCCTTTCGTCGTATATCACTTTTAGACAAATGAGGCAAATGTGTTTAAATGCCAAGTTTTTTGTTAATGCAGTTGGTTCTATGATGTTGCAGTGGAACCTTTGATAGTGCGACAGACGAGAGCAGAGCTTTCACAGGAAGCGGAATGTGCATCAATAGAAGTATTTGCTTCAAACTTAAAGGCATTGCTGCTGGCACCGCCACTGAGAGGGAAGCCTATTTTGGGCATCGATCCAGGTAAAGTTGGTACAGTGCTTAAATCTGGACAAAGTAAACATCTACTTAAAACAATTTTTTTTAAAAAAAATGTTTTGTATGTCAATTGGGTGATCTTTCTAACTTCTCTCAGCCTCAATAACCTCCTCTATCCTTGACCTGAAGTAATCGGGCACTCGCTGTAAAACAGCATTGTCAATATTGGCAAATGCTCCTTCAATAACGGTGCATTAAGATTCCACACTAGGGTGTCTTTTGTTTACGCACCAAAAATAGTAGTCGAGGACATTTAAATTTAGTCTATTTGTGAACCATAACTCTAGACCATAACAGGTGCAAGCCTGTCCACAAAGAGTTTTGAACTTGAGCTTGTGTGTATATGTGCAGCATACTTCTGAAACACATACTGCCTCCCTGGGACCAGAGTTCACAGTTTCCTTTCACAAGCAATTCCTGTTCCACCAAATAACCATACATTTTTTTTTTCTGTATCCCAATAATATTATAAATGCCAAAGCTTTTAAATATTCCAAACTTCAGTAGAATTTAGCAAATGGTACAGAGAGTGATTTGATACAGGGAATGTAGTGTCGCAGCAGCTCCAGTATCTTAAAAGATATGGTTGAAGTAGTTTCCCATCCCTGTAAAGTAGGCAGCTTTTAGCAATGAGGGGAGATGTGATTTGTTAGTGGCAGAAACTGTAGCCGAAAGTGCAACAAATACAGATGCGTGAAGGAAAGGTAATAGTTTTGGGGGACCTCCATTATTTTTATTTCTTCTTTACACATCTTTTTGTGTCAGATACAGTTTCTACCATTGACCACTTCTCTCCTTACAGCCACGATACTGTTAAATGCTGCCTATCTCACATGAGCAGGGGACTACTTCAACAACGTTTTTCAGGGCTTTGGAGATTGCTGCTACCTTATGTTACCTACATCAAATCTTTCTCTGTATCATCCCATAAATGATCCTGACATTTGACCCTTTTTTATATATAAAAAGACATGTATATTCTGGATTTTAACATAGTATAGCTTTCTTCCCACAAAAGCAAATAATTCTTTTGTGACTGTCAATGTCAATTCACATGCTGGCAACACCAATGATTCTCCCACTTCGTAGCCGGTTCTGCGACCTTTCCTACAGATATCGCATACACTGTAAGAAAGATAACTTTCCCAACATATGATAGCAATGAAGTCTTCATGGGTGCAGAGGCGGCCCTAGCAAGTTTTTGAGGTGGTGCGAGATATCATCGTGGCGCCCCAAATGAGCAATCGCTTGTTCGTGATTAAGGCTGCTTTTCCACTACGCGGCTAGTCGCGGACGACCGCAGTCGCTAGCGGCTAGTTTTGTAGCGACTGCGCGTGCGGCTGTATTCCACAAACCAGCTCATTTTCAAAATTGATGTCGAAGAAATAAATGATGTTAACAAAAAGAAAACGAAAATATAGATTTGGATACATCCTTTGTTTTTTGCATTGATGTCGGATCTTACAGAAAAGGCAGTGTCGCATCTATATTTCGATATAATATACACTATAAAAAGAACACTCTGATAAGTTATGTTTTCGTCGGTGATGATCCTTTCTAACTAACTGATCAAGTTTTGCGTCCGTAAAGAGGGAGAACTTTGACAACAAAAAAGAGTTTTTAACTGCAGGTAAGGCGATAAATTTGGTATAGTTAATTAAATTAAATTGCAATAGAGCGCACGCTCCGGGGGCAATTTCCCCTCTTCCTGCATCCACCTACATTCGCACTCTACAAATTTTAACTTTATATTCTTTCAACTTTTTGGTAAATTATTCATTATTTCTGTTGGTAACTTATTCCAATCCCTGACACCCTTACCTAAAGAAGACAATCTTCCCACATCCTTGTGCCTTAAATCGAGTCCCAGCTTGTGTTCATGGTCATCTTTTCCCTTCCATGCATTACTTTTCATTCTTACACCAATATCTTTCCATGTCTCCTCACCAATATACAAGTTGTACACACCCATGACTCTCTTCACCTTCATCCTGTCTTGCAATTAATCCCATTCCATCTCTTTTTAAATGGCGTATATTTCACAGAGCTTTAAACGCATACATAGATTTTTCTATAGATAGCGTAAGCTACGTGTATTTTGTGTATGAAAGGCGGTCAGTCGCGCGCAGTTAGTCGCGCAGTGTGAATGGCGCAGTAAGTTTACATTGATATTGAGTCATGCGCGGCTGCTCGAGTCGCGTGTTCTTTTGCAGTCGCGACGACTGCCAAGTCGCGGTCGCGTCAATGGGTATGGTCAATGCCATAACTGAATAAATAAAAATCGCGCGCGGCCAGCCGCCCGCGGCTAGCGGCGTAGTGGAAAAGAGGCCTAAGGTTTCTCTATAGACTCACTTAAGATAACAAACAATTTTTACATCATACTAATATTATGAATGAAAAAGATTGTTTGCTTGGATGGTTTTACTGTTTCACGTCGAAACGTCTGAATGCCTAAGGATAAAATTTGAAATAATGTATTGGCTATGTACTTTTATCCCGATCGAAAAAGTAGTTCCCGTGGGATTCAAATACAAATTCGTGTATGAATGCGTTACGAATTCCTCTCGAGCAAAGTCGCGGGCAGAAATAGTCTTTGTGTATTAATAATAACTCAAACCTCAGAAAGATTTGTATAGGATAGCAGCGGTATGAATGAAAAGCAATAACAGTAGGAAAAAAAACACTATGTTTGAAGAAGTTTATTTAAGCTACTATGGCATATACCATGCTCACATCACGTATATGTAAAATTCTCATAGTTCTTAATATTTAAAACAATAAATAAAATAAAAATGAGGAAATAAAATAATAACTAAAAGACCTAGATTGCAATTTTCCTCGCTTTTGTTCTTGGGTAATACTATTTTCCTTAGATAAAATTACAAGATCTGACAGTCTATCTAGAGGCTGCACATTTCGTAAATAAATTTTGATTAGTTTTAATATACTGATACTTTGTTCTTCTTTAGCGACAGTTACAGGTATGGTTAGTAAAATTTGAAGTGCTGTCCACACATTCGCACATACATCCTGCTAATCATTTTATTTCATAAGCTGAACTTTTGTTGGTTCTGCTGATTCAAGCCTCATCAACAATACAGTTTTAGAAAGTTCCTCAACCAATTTACAACCAGATATGTCACATGTTTCTCCGTCAGTTAAACGTATTTCTAAATTTTCACAGAATTATTCCAATTCGGAATTTTCAGGAATTGTTTTGATAATGTGTAAGATCGACATTATTAAATATGGATAGTTGTCTAAATTGAGCGACCAACGCATTCTCAATTATATCGATCATATGTTGAAACTCGTTCATTGTAAACAATTCTTCCGGATCTATTACTATCTCATCTACGTTCTCGTACACAAAAATCTATACTTTCATCAAGATCTGACTGGCTTAGTAATAGTCTGAGAATCAATCTCTCTGTTATCAGAGAGTGGATGAATAACCTCGGTATTCTTTCTCAGATTCCGAGCTGTTTTCCAGCAATTGTGAAGCTTTTCATAAATCTACATTCAGCCTTGCTTACAAAATGTACTTAAAACAATGTGTTATACCAAGTCACCATTGTAACTATGAACTCAAATTGTTCCATGATCTGGCTCGGGGACAAGGCCTCTGTTGCTGCAACTGAATAATTCGTTTCCAGAGGGGCGTTGCAAACTGAAAAGTAGTGATAACGAACTGCAGCGATGCTAGAAACTCCCCAAACGAGTTTTGAAAATTTATTTGGCGATAGTCGTAAGTGCTTGGATACTGCTTCCCTTCGCTTTGTTGATCAAGCGAATAGAACAAATATTCTTTAATGAAATCCGGACAAGGAAACCGATATAAATGTTTTGGAGGCCCCTGCTATGTATTACCAAATTTAATGACACCTATATGGATTAAGAAATGCTCGAAGATATTTGTTCAGAATTCTGTTTTGGACACCTTTGTTTCCTCCTGATGTATTGGATCCACTATCATATCTTTGGCCTCGACAATTGTTCACATCCAAATCGCATTTATGCATAGTATCATCACTAAACAGGCCAGGGAGTCCAGCTCCTAGGTCCCGAAGAGTTACTTTCCGGCTTGTAAGCAACGAAACAAGCACTTGGACTTGCTCTTGAGGGAGCGTCCATAAACTGTGTGACTCGGTCTAGGAAAAAAACGGGGTTTGTTGGAAAGCTACGCAGGGGTACGTGGGGGGGAGAGGCAGTTTCCGAGCCAAGCCACATAACTTTCCATTCATATTATTTGTCACAGTTAAAATAAGCTGCAGAACACACAACAGCATGTGAATATTTATTTCCATATGTGATTTATGATAGTCTATCAATAGAAAACAGTAAAAAATGTCTTCTGGAATCAACAGGGGGAAAAGCTACGTGCCATGCAGATGGAGGGGGAGTAGAGGCTATAGCTTCGTCAGCTACATGGGGGGAGAGGATTTCACAGAAGACCAAAATGGAGCTACGTGGATCATAGACTCTCCCTTATTACAGTCAACAAAGGCAATGTTAAAGAATTTTCGACTTGACTGACCAGGAGTTCAAATCAGTTAGCTGACTTATCCATAGTAAAAATTTTATAACGAACTTTATTTGTTTTGAATATATTTTTCAAAATAATAGACATTAGTTTCCTTATTAGTAATAAGCCGGAGATGCTCCATCATCACAGGGTCACATTTTCCCAGCAGTTGCAATATACCCAAGAAATTAACATTATTAGAAGTATTTAGTATTTTAGATCCAAAGCTTCTTCTGAACAAAAAATTATGTTAAAAAGAATATTTTGGACACCATTCATTCGAGGATAGCAGCGCACTGTGATTTTTTGTCTTCAGTCTGTATTTGCAAATGCTTGTGTATTACACTGTAGTTCTTTAATCAAATCAATGCTTCTGTCCAACTGAGCGTGGTGTACTGGAGATATGAAGTTTCGTGAGTTTTGAGACGCTTTGATAAGTAGCTCCAGTCATGTACTTCCTTTCCCAAATAAGAGTGAGACCTTATGTTGAATAAACAGAAAAAAATATACTTTATCTGAATATTTAGTGTACATATTCTTTTATAATTTTCTCCATTAGGCATTACTCTTCAAAAGTGCGTACTTGAAAAATGACGTCCATGATATTTTCTTGGATTTTTCCGTTGCTCGAATAATTATTTCATCTCTGGCTGCAGAGTCAATGAGCGACGATTTTGAAAAATCATTATTTGCACGTTGGGAAGGAGACGGTGGAGGTATGTCTGGTATACCCCATTCTGTAATATTTCGAACTGCAGACGACGTTCCAGCCATCGTTAAATCTGCTCTATATCTTCTATTAAATAGGTTTAAGTTTTGTGCGCCAGATAGTTTTTTTGTAGGTAGTGACTTGTATTTAAAAGACACATTATGCTTTGTAAATATTTACGATACCAACGTTAATTGTAATCAATCTAATATTTTGGAAAAAGATAAGTATGTTGAATCTCGGCTCATGAACATTTACCCGCCTGCGAATGAACTCAAAGACTACTCGAGTCGCAACTCAAGTTGAATCAATTCTATAACTACATACGACTATGCTTTAAGCTGAACCTCTTACGTTTATAAATTCTGGATAATTAGTGTGTTAAAATAATATGTGAATAGCAGGCTTGATTATTAAAGAATTTATTTTTCATTTTTTGCTCAAACGATCTATCGCTGCATTTTCGGTGCCCCCCGTATGATGGCGCCCGGTGCGGTCGCACCGCTCGCACCACCCTAGGGCCGCCCCTGCATGGGTGTTCCACCGGATTATGTTGTCAAAACATGGTGTTTTGACAACAAACTCCGTAATCTTCATGAAGTGCATAAACATCTGTCGTGGTCTGTTGATCGACAGATTTTTCGCATCTCGTGAAGACTTTATTGCTATAACATACACTACTTTTCGGAGACCAAAGTAGAAATGTTATAACATAATCAATGGTGTGTATCATTTAAAACTAATAGTTCCAAAGCAGGATCTGTAAATCTGTTCTTAAACTTAAAACTTTTTAAAGTCATACCATTATGCACTTAGTTTCAGCGAGTTCTAAAGGAGACATCTTGAGTTGAAAACATGGAAGTAGTATCACACTTCTCAACATAATTCCATTGATTGTATTGGGTCATAATTTATGAGGAATCAAAGTTTGAAGAAAAAATGTAATTTGCTATACAAGTATACAGTATACTTGGGTATATTATGTAATAGTAATATTTAAGTCTTCCTGTTTAATTTCTTTATATTATCTTGTGACAATGCTTTACTTTTATAACAATTTTTCTGTAGGATAATATTTACATAAATTGCTGAAATGTGATGTTTGCTTACTTTAAGTTGCGTTTCAGGTTTTCGGAATGGGTGCAAACTTGCTGCTATCTCTGAAACAGGAGAAGTTCTCCATACAGATGTCATTTATCCTCACACAACATCATCATCTTCTGTTGAAAAAGATAGTGATGCAAAGAAGCTTAAGGACATCATCTTTAAGCATGGGTGAGTGCACAGTCAGTTCAGTTCAGAATTTAAATTGTTGTATTATTGTATCTTTGATGTTCTGTTTTGGAAAATGATGAAATAGTTCTGTCTATTTTCAAAAATACAGCATATACATACCAATCTTGAGTTTTTGGTTTTTTGTTCCTAATTCTTGTGATCAGAATTTTTCCTGACTTTGGATAATGAAGCACTAAAGAGATATGTATCATGGGCAGTTTGTATATTGATGGTTAATCTTGTTCTTGGGATAAAGTTTTTATTACTTCTCTTTATTGGACAGTTCTTTTGTTTAAATGTATTTTTCAGTGTGTGGACTTTTAGTTGTGTATTTCAAAATCAATTTATATAAAACACTAGCTGATACCTGCTACTTCGTACGCGTGGATTAAGAATTTCTTTGCCAGAATTTAATATAGAAATTTGTTGATAATGAAGGATTGGTCCCAAACAAAACACAACAGACCTCCACTCCAATGAACTCTCACTTAACACCACTCAAGGCGCAAAAGGCGGTGGTTTGTGATAAGTGAAATGCACCCACAGGATGTCTGACTCACAGCTTTACTGCGGTAACAGATCTGTAACAGTTGGTTGTGTCACTGTGATTCCAGCTGCAGTTCAAATTGCTGCTGTAGATGCTGTCTGATCCATCACAGCCATACGCTGAATACGGTGGTCTTCCCTCTTGGTAGTGCCACGTGGGCGTCTGGAACCCAGTCTTCTTGCGACCATACCTTCTCGTGCCAGCAGTCATGCACAGTAGATACATTGCTGCCAAGTCTTTCTGCAATATCTCGTAGCCCTCTTAAAATACTCCGTTCAAACTCGGTGAACTGTTGATAATGGTGTCTTCGTAAAAGGCATTCTTGACCAACTCATTGTCACCACACTCCAATCTCAAAGATAACTGACATTCATGAAAATTACTGCCCGTATTTAAAGCAAACCTGATTTGCATCTTCTTGGTGGCACCACTAGTGCCACTCATTTCGATTAGCAGGAAATTTGAATCAGCGTCATCTTTCAGATGTATAAACATGCCTACCAACTTTTGTTATCTAGCACAACTCCTTCGTGGTCTTGTAATTTTTTTTCCCCCCCCTTTTCCATCTGTGTATTACCAGCTAAATGTAGTACACTGCAACTTTCTGTAACACATTTGGTTGCTTTAGCCATGTTTTTTTATTGCTATTACTGTTGTACTGACAGTACCAGTATTAAAAATGTGACTGGATTATTGAAGAGCCAAAGAAACTGTCACACCTGCCTAGTATTGTGTAGGGCACCCATGAGCACATAGAAGTGCCACAACATGATGTGGCATGGACTCGGCTAATGTCTGAAGTAGTGCTGGAGGGAATTGACACCATGCATCCTGCAGGGCTGTTCATAAATCCGTAAGAGTACGAGGGGGTGGAGATCTCTTCTGAACAGCATATTGCAAGGCATCCCAGATATGCTCAATAATATTCATCTCTGGGGAGTTTGGGGCCAGCGGAGGTGTTTAAACTCAGAAGAGAGTTCCTGGAATCACTCTGTAGCAATTCTGAATGTGTGGAGTGTCGCATTGTCCCGCTCGCATTGCCCAAGTCTGTCGGAATACACATTGGACCTGAATGGATGCAGGTGATCAGCCGTGAGGTGTACGTACGTGTCACCTGTCAGGATTGTATCTACACGTATCAGAGGTCCCATGTCACTCCAACTGCACACGCCCCACACCATTTCAGAGCCTCTGCCAGCTTAAACAGTCCCCTGCTGATATGCAGGGTTCATGAATTCATTAGGTTGTCTCCATACCTGTTCACGTCCATCCGCTCCATACAATTGGAAACGAGACTCGTTGTACCAATCATCAGCAGCCCAATGTTGGTGTTGACAGGCCCAGGCAAGGCGTAAAGCTTTGGGTAAAGCACTCAGCAAGGGCACACGAGTGGGCCTTTGGTTCTGAAAGCCCATATAGATGATGTTTCGTTGAATGGTTCGCACGCTGACACTTGTTGATGGCCCATCATTGAAATCCACAGCAATTTGCTGAAGGGTTGCCCTTGTGTCACATTGAATGATTCTCTTCAGTTGTCATTGGTCCTGTTCTTGCAGGATCTTTTTCCAACCGCAATGATGTTGAGGATTTGAAATGGTCGTATGGGAAAATCCTCACCTCATTGCTACCTCGAAGATGCTGTGTCCCCATCTCTCGTGCACCGACTATAACACCACATTGAAACTCACTTAAATCATGATAATCTCAGCAGTAACCGATTTGACACCTGCAGCAGACACCTGTTGTCTAACATAGGCGTTGCGGACTGCAGCGTTGTACGCTTAAGTGTTTACATATGTCTGTGTTTGCATATGCATGCCTATACCAGTTTCTTTGGCTCTTCTGTGTATTTTTCATATGTTTTCAATTATGTGTGGTGCATGAGAGAATGAGTTTAGTAAATTTTGTGTTTATTTTATTTGCATTTCTGTTGTGTTCTTGTGTGTTCATTGGTTTAAATATGACTTGGTGTACGTGATTGCTGAGTATTTGTTTGCCACTGGGTATTGCTTTTTGGATGTGATAGTTTTCCTATAGAGCGGAGATACACTTTACTACATCTAGCTTCAAGTTGGAGTTGGCCGTTCCAAAGACACTCTTGCCTCATGGGGATACCTGGGAGAACAACCAGATACCACATGTTCTTGTGGGCAGAGAGAAACCATGATACATCCATTGTCTTGTCGACAAATCGGAATGAATGTATCCCAATTTGACCTCCAATCAGCTACTGATAAAGCCATTGCATTGGTGGAAAAACTACCTCATATTTGATGTTGTCATCGATATGAGAAGAAGAAAAAGAAGAAGACTACATCTAGCTGGAAATATAGTGACAGATGGCTCTGATTTGGAACATGCTTTATGGGAAAGCAGAAGAATGTATTTATAAACTCTAATAACACCAATACAAATAATAAATAAATAATAAAGGAAATGAAATTAACCCATCACATACCAAAGTTGACAGCTGCAACGAAAGGTGTAAGGCAGACACACAAAAATATTTCAATATAAATAGTAAGTAATAAACAGCAGCAAATTGTAAAATTTAAGCATTATGCCAAACATGATTTAATAAGTTGTGAAACTAAGTGTAAATTTTAATCATATATATTATTTCTATAAGGATTTTTTTGTCACAAGCCATTATCTCCCTTCATACTTATCTGAAATCAATGAATGAAGTGTCATTTTAAAGCTTATGGTCTCCAATTTGGTCACATCATATTTTAAGAAAGGAATTTTTTGGAATTCGACTCTTAAAGGGCAAAAAAGTCAATATTTCTAAAAGGCTGTTTTTTGTGTTATGAGTCATTTATTTCCATGAAATTGTTTAGTGAAGTATCATTTTAAAGATTAAGATCTCCACTTTCGTGACATCATATATTAAGACAGGAATTTTTCGGAATTCGACCATTAAAGAGCAAAAATATTAATATTTCTGCAACGCGTTTTTGTGTCACGAGCCATTTATCTCCCTTCATATCTAACCAATATAGATAAATGAGGTATCATATTAAAGATTAAGGTCTCCGCTATGGTCACATTATATTTTAAGAAAGGGATTTTTCGTAATTCAACTCTTAAAGGGCAAAAAAGTGAATATTTCTAAAATGCATTTTTTTATGTCTCGAGCCATTTATCTCCCTGGATAATCGATAAATGAAGTAGGATCATGAAGAGTAATGTATCCGCTTTTATGATTAATCCATACTTTTCCCTCCGGTACTTTCCTGCCTCTAATGATATTAATTAGGCGTAATGCCACAAAAAAAAAAATCTCTATTGAAAACTAGTGTGCTTACTAGTAGAGGGCCAAGAATCAACCATATTAACTATTCCCCATTCTGAAATTTTAACTTTTCCTGTTTTAACAGCCTTCTAGGTTACATATTGCTTTCTAGTTTCTAAATAGAATTTATACAAAGGTCCTGGCCTACCATTACTCCATAGTGTTCTGCTGTATATAGGAGAATCTTATGATCAACACCATCAAGCGCCTTAGATCATAACTGATTCCTGGGTAATTTAAATGTTTATGCACTGCTTCCAATATGTTGTTTACAAAATCAAAAATTGCAGACTATTTCAAAACACCTTACCCAACCAAACCTCACTTTATTGTATAGGTCATTATTATGTAGATGTGCATACAGTCTTCTCTATACTGCTTACTTGAAGATCTTTGTTTTGCAGTGTGTGATTTCCTGCTTACGAGACTTCCTTGCTCTCGCTTCCAGCTGTTTGATATGGCCTGACCAATATTGTGTGGATTAGAAAAGTGACTTCCAGATTAGTTAATGATGAGGATATTGCAGCTACTGTTGGCGTGAATTGGAATACCAACATTCCTTGGATGTCAGTCAGTGCTCTGACCTGAGTTTCCAGTCATTTCTGTCCTTTCAGTCCACCTTCCCCCAGTAATATCTTTTTTTTATGTCAGTTGTGCCTCATATAACATATCATATTTGGCTCCATTATCCTGCAACATATTTCATTTGTCCAGTGTTAGAGCTCAAGCAATTATTGCAGGTGTACTGTGATAGCCTTGGGCAATGCGACAGCCTGTCGGGAAACAGAGGAGTACTTGTCACGTCTCATTGCCAACAAATGGTTTCATCCCATGGATGTTTCATACACAATCGTCAATGAACAGGGTGCCAGTATTTACTCTTGTAGTCCTATTGCAAAGAAGGAGTTTCCAGACATGGACCCAAATATCATCAGTGCAGGTAATGTCATTTCTCTTACATTTGGTAGATTGTATCAATTTTAATTCTAATCTAGGTATCTGACATGTATATATCACTTTTATTCAGTGTTCATTCTTAGTAGTGAAAGCAAATATTTCACTTATATTATTTAAGTGAAATAAAAATTCTGTGTTTGATGTGTCCAATACACAAGGGAACAAAGGTATTGAATATAAAATTTAAATAATTCTTGAGATGGAAACAGTCTACAGCTTTAGAAAATTCAGTGTATCTACAATAAAATACAAGAAATCTCAGAACAAAGGCTATTTCTTGGTTGAAACTGTTTGACTCCTTTACATTCCAGATCATGTGGTTTTTGTTACAGAACTATCACATTTTACTGAAATGAAATTTCTTCTTCCTATAATCATCCCTGCTCCTTCAAGAACTTGGATTCAAAAGACCACTCAACCTTAGCCAAATTCCATTTCACAAATACCTAACGAATTACATGACTCCTCATGCTGAACATCATAGTTCCAATATCCATCCCGCCTCCACCACTTTCACCTATCTCACCACTGGAAGCTTTCAGTCAAATTACTTGCTGCATCATTGTCAGCTACGATTGTTATAGATAAATGATAATTCATCTTAAATCCTTACCACTGTAGGGCTATCTAAACAACCATAATTTCAACTCTTGATTTATTGTTCATGTTTCAATAGTTCTGTGCCTACAAATTGAGGCTGTGGGAGTTGGCCTACCAGTGCAAATTGAGCACCATGTCCCAGTCTGATGTAATCCTCAATCTCTTTCTCTACCCCTCTCCTCATATCCCTTCTCCATTTGCCAGTGAAATGTTCATTTCTAAGGCTTACCAAATCCACAAAAACAATTCTTGCAAAAATAGGGCTGAATCTCATGATTGTTTAGTGACAAGATGTTATGAGAATTTTATCTGAGCCAAGTCGGCATTCTACAGTGTGTATCACTTTCCAAAACAGAATGTTTTCTTCAGTGTTGCGGTAGATAAAAAAAAAATGTTATTTGGGCATTACGCATGTCATAATTTTTAATAAAATTAAAGGCATAATGTGTGTGATTTGCTCTGACTTTTAAAACCCTAAAGAGCTGCAAGGGAAATATTGGTTTTGTATATTAGTAGCATTGATAAAACAACATGATTAAGATCTTTCTGCAGGTAGAAGTTTTACTATCTGGTATAATATTGACAAGACTCTTTGATTTTATTTAATTTTTTAAAATCAGTTATCCATAAAAATCAATCTTTCTGTTTCAGAAAGTGAATACACACCACAGAATGTAGATTTGGCTCAGGAAAAGATCTCATAACTTTTTATCAGTAAACACTCAGGAGAATTATTTTACAAGAATTATTTTATGGGATTTCGTGTCTTTTTGTATGTTGAGAAATCTTGGTCATATTTCTTTTTTGGTCTACAATTTTTTCACATTTGCCAGTTTTTGGATTATCTCCATTTCCTAGTATTCCTACCAAACATAATGAGTGAGCACTAACACTATCGACTCCCAATCAGGAGGACAGGAGTTTTAATCCCCATCTGGTCATACAGATGGTTTTCCAGGCGAATGTGAGAAGGTTCCATAAAAGGGCCATCGCAGAATTCCTTCCCATTCCTTGCACCCAGTCTTTTCCCATCTCTAATCACCTCAACCATCGACGAGACCCCAGTATTCCTCCTAACATCTCATTTTCAGCAATGCACATGCTCATTTCTAACTATGGACTTGTGTCCCAATCATTCTTGACATCTGAACAGACTGTGTACGAATAACTAAATACAGGAAGGAAGTAATATTTTTTGTGTTAGTTAAGCTTGCTGATATCTATGCATAACAGAAATTTGAGACATATAGCTTCATGCAGAGCAAAGCAATTATCAAATAAATATGCACCGAAATGGGTTGCCATGGAATATATACAGTGAAAATTAATATGTTGATTTTTATGCACTCCGTACTACGACAACCTAATTGTGTCATTATGGCAGACTTTCTGCTTAAGGTTCATATCATATAAGTCAGGTTGAGTCCATTCTAAGCTCATGACTATAAGAGGAAGACCACACCACTGAGTGAGTTTTTGTTTCGTGTTATGTTTATGTTGGTTAAGGACAACAATAAGCCTTCTTGGCAGCAAGAATTTGCCATCCCAATTGTTTGGTTTAAATTTTCTTTGGATGTGTATAACTAGGGTAGTAAACCCTAGAGGTTGCCTCATGATGTTCCTTGGCTTGTTGTCCCTTCCTCCTTCATCCATCAAATGTGTGTTTGGTCTGCAAGAGCTATTGTATTATGTTCAAGTCGGCTGGTAAACAGGTGAGACCCCCCCAATTCCGCCACCTGGGACACACCACTCGGCAGTATCACCTCGTCCTGTGTTACGACAGCATCATAGGTTCGTGGTTACTGTGATCATATAAAGAATTTTTCAATATTTATGCACTCACTTAGAGTGGCCTGGTGGCTCAGTGATAAAAAGAGTCTGACTGGAGATCAGAAGGTCCCCAATTCGAATCCCTGGCTCAACACCTTCACCTCTGCACAACTCGCTGTGTAATCTGCAGTATTCCAGTAAGTTTCCATGGTTTGGATTCCACATTAAACTGTGGGTCCTCTTTGCCTGATAGGATTACTGGATTTGGTCAGGTTAGGTTAGGACTTCATATCATCGATACACTGTGAAAGCCTTCATTCTCACATTACAAAGTATTTTACATAAATGTAGAGAAGAGATTATTTAAGTAAAAATCATCAGGATGGATGAAAAGGAAAATGCTGGTTGGAGTAATTCTTAAAATATAGGACATAGTTGGAGTAGGAAGTGCAGTATGAAAAGAGGTGCAAGTAAAAACAGGAGTGCCACATGGTATTAGATTTCCACCATTTCTGTTCGTTTTCCTAATATTACAAATTTATACTGACCACGGCAGAAGCAGATTTTGCGAACTAAATAATGGACTATCACAAGGTTTGGTTCTCTTCCATTTTCACTTTAAGTTATACACTTTTGATCTGCCAGACAGTTGCAAGTTTGTATATGCTGATGGTATCAACTTCACACTGAAAAGAACTACACAGAAACAAAAGAAATCCTGATCTGTGACCTTCAGGAAATAGAGAACTACTTTAGAAGATGGTGCCTTCAACCTAATCTGTAAATGATATAAGCATTTACATATCACCCGAGCAACAAACAATCGAGCTACCAGCCAATTATAATTTTCAGACACCATATGATAACAGTATCTCCAAATATTTGGAAATATCATTAGACAGGTGTCTCACATAGAAGGCACCTTCAGAACACAGCTAGCCACCAAGCCGAAAAGTTGCAACGGTATACTTCAGCAACTGACTGGAGCTTCATTGGAAGCTGATGAGGAAGCTGACGCAAACACATAATGGACTACAGCCTTCGCCTTGATTTATTCTTCAGCTGAATGCTGTAGAGTGTTGCTCTATAATCTCACACTGAAATGGTGGACTTTCAGCTTCATCAAATCATGTACATCGTAACCAGAAAACTCCTATCTACCCTAATTCAATGGCTGCTAGTACCAACTCAACTGTGGTCAAGAATACTGAAGAATAAGGTGCACTTCCATTCCACAAGAATATAAAACAACCCAGCTGAAGTCTTAATGCCCGGCACGGAAGACTGATGTGAATCTAACATCAAACTTCTTCACACTTACAGATAGGTGGATAGCAGAATGTGCTTCATCAACAATATATGGAATTGTGCATATTAACAGTTCCTGCTTAGATCTTCCATGATTCTACCTGCCCTGACCTGTTTAGAGCATTAAACCGTACAACATGCTGCATAGCAGCAGGAAGAACTGCTACTCTCCACACCTGGGGCTAGCCATGTTTGCCTTACCATGTCTGTGAAACACATTTTATAGGATTGCCCACTTCACGCCTTCTCTGTATGTTTGGAAAATTTAAATACAGGTATGATGGAGGTGGTGCCTTGGTTTGAAAATTTGGATGTATAGTTGTAGGAGTTTATTTTTGTTAATCACTATTTTTACTTCCCATCTAAGCTAACATTGATATCTGATGATGGGTACGAGAACACTGAAGTAGTTTAGGTGTGTTCAATACATATTCTATGTTATTAAAATTTTAATTATATTCTAATGTGAATTGTGACAAAAGTCAGTATTGAAATACAGGCTAAGACATTTACACACACTCTTTTTCTGCCACTTGAGTTTGTATAATACGAGTGAATAATGCCTTCTGCCTTATTGTATCAATTGGTAAAAGTGTGAAGGTGTAAAAATAACAAAACAGGGTTGTACTGAAAACTCTCATAACATAATTGAACACACCCTTTGTAATCTAATGATAGTGCAAGAATAATATATATTTTGATATGTTATGGTAGTGTACCAAAAGCTATCGGCAGCACATGTTGTGACACTGAAATTAATGCTGTGAGGGCAATATCGTGTAGAACAGTAGATTTGTTGCTGCCGTTGGTGAATTAATTGAAGATATTAACAAATAGTTGTGTGCCAGTGTCATGATTTTATTCATGATATTGATTTAGTTTAAAGTTTTCAAAGAAATGTATGTTGTTAATTTCTGGTCCCTGAATTATTAAATTTACTTAACAAACAAGAATATTAACATTGGTGTGTCTTACTTCAGTGTCCCTGGCTCGACGGCTGCAGGATCCATTGTCAGAACTTGTCAAAGTGGAGCCACGTCACATGGGTGTTGGGATGTATCAACATGACATCTCAGAGAAGAAGCTGGCTGCTACACTCGATGAAGTAGTTTCCGAGTGTGTCAGCTTTGTTGGTGTAGATGCTAACACGGCCTCAGAATGTCTTCTCAGGTGACTGAGATCCACTTCTTTGTGAATGTTATTTTCAAACAGTAAAGTCAAAATCAAAGCTGTGCTGATTGATTTTCACAATGAATATTTTGAACTATTTTGCTACAACTTCCCTTCAATCATTAATAATATAATAGCAAATTTGATCTTATTATTATTAGAAGGTTATTTCATTGATAAAATAATTGAGTTATGTACTATATTAGGAAGGGTAATGGGAGTTGTGTAATTAAAATTGAGAAAGTGTATTGAACTGCTGGTTGGAGGACTAAGAAATTTAGGAGAACTAAAGCCATTTGCCCCAGTGACAGCCAACAGCATAAAAAAAGTATTCTTCTTTATGCAATCTAATAAGTAATATTGCCCTTTCTTTTCAATTTAGTTCACCCAATTTTTGCTATTATGACTCAAAGTGTGGACTGAATTTTCCAGAAGTTCATTAGCCTAGTGAAAAATTGTTCATACTAGTGACAATAGAAATCTTAAAACAGTACACACAAATTTTGCTTTGAAATCTGTTATTATTTATTTCCTATTCAATAAGATTTTTTGTGTTAAACTTGAATAGAAGGAAAAGTAAACTCACACCTTACCAAAGTTGGAGGGAAAATGGTGAAGAAGCCAAATACAACACAATATTTTGGAAGAGAACTTAGTCATGTAAGGAGAGAATGAAGACCGAGCATGGTGTAACGGTTAGCGTTCTGGCCTCGCATTTGGGAGGACGGCGGTTCGAATCCCTGTCCAGGCATCCAGATTTGGGTTTTTCATGGTTTCCCAAATCACTCCAGGCAAATGCCGGGATGCTTCCTTCAAAAGGCCATGGCCAAATTCCTTCCCATTCCTTGCCCTCCATCCCTTCCCGTCTCTAAAGACCTCGCTATTAAGAGACGTTAAGCAGTTAAAAAAAAAAAAAAAAAAAAAAAAAAGAGAATGAATGAAGCTCATGGTTGAACCAGGTAAGTTAGTAGTTAATGTTTGAGCAATCAGGAGAACACAGGTTCATTTCCCGGTCTGCCCATCTATGTTTGGGTTATTTGTAGTTTCCGTAATCTCTGCAGCCAGTTATTTGAATAGTTCCTTGAAAACAACAAATATTTTAACAAAAATTCAGATCAGAAGTGCACGGAGCAAGAAAGTAATTCTTTTGCTAACAAACAGTTTAATTTAGCATTGAATAAATCTTTAGTTCAGTGGGAAAATAGGAATAAATACAAATTAAGACCCAGAACTAGAAATAAGACATCACAGTTAACTAATTTCAAAATTGTAATATAAAAGTTCAAGAGTAAATTGATTGAAGATAATGGCTCATAGTAATAGTTTCATTGACAGTTTGAGTTAGATTAATGATTGTAATACATAATATTGGAAGAAAATAAGATAGAAGATAATTTGAGAGACTTAACAGGAACGAAAGTACCAACTAGGATTGGAAATTAAGAGGAATAGGCTAAATCAAAAGTTCATAGCATGGGCCAACTTCAAACCAATTACGACAAAAGTAGGGTTTATTTGGAAAAAGTCATGAGGATAGAAAATGTTTATTTAGTTAACATCTATCAATAGCCATTCATGAAAAAATTAGGTAAAATTCAGATGTCATTGTAACAACAAATCGAAATGAAGTAGCAAAGTTTAATCTAGCGGAGTATTTAGGATGGTGTTAATTCATAAAATAATTTATAAAACAATTTAACAAAGCTTAGAAGTCTGAAACATTCAGTAAAAGAAAAACTGCAAAAATTAGGGTACATGTTTGGACTCATTCTGGCCACAGCCATCAAGGATGAGATGCATGCTAGTTAGTTGTCTGGTGAAATAGTGCGCCGAAGGTTGTTCCAGTCACGGAGGCATACCATGAGTAGATATGAGGCGAGATCGGTATGGAGGCATGTGTGTACACAGAACATTTCGCGTAATATTCCTGATAGGAACTGTGTCGGTAACGTAAGCTGAAAGTGTAGAACTCTGGACCTAATGAACCTTTAATCAATCATGAAGTAAAATCAGTGATCTTAAAATTTGAAATGAAGGCTTCCAACAATTATTGTAGCAGACTGTTGTCACACAGCGAACCTATTATCTTCTACAATTGAACTGATATCAGAGGTGTTTAACAAACTTGGAGAATATAAACTGAATTTTTGGTGATTTCTGTTTAAATTTCTTTTATCTAGTGCAACCTAAAACTATTTCCTTCCTCTTGAAGGTGACGGCCGTTTTAAGTGACTGAACCTCGGTTATAAAGTGAATAGAGATCTAATCAGTATAAGTAACATGGTCAGAGCTAGGTGTAGATGCTGAGATTAAATATATAATCCCCAGCATCATGCTTTTCTCTTGTATTAGGATCACAACTAAGGATCTACTAATAGATCAAGTAACGGATTTTTGGACACTTCCCAGTATCACATAATATTCAAAAATCTCTATAGCTGTCAGTAGGCTGTGAAGATGTATGTTATCTATACTATTATAAATCTGTAAGCAAGCTCAGTTCTTTGCAAGTTTTAATTCGAATCACACACACACACACAAACTACTGCAGCAGTTTGGATGGTGCTTGGAAATTTTGAGAGCTTATAGTCCAGCTTAAAATCTGCATTAATAAATTATGACTTGTATGTGCCAAGGAATGGAGCAAAAAATTATACTCATTTCGAGTGGACCAAATATGCACCACAGATTACTCTTTATGACCACTCCTTTCGAGAAATATTGACAAAATATCTCACGACTATATTTTGAATTGTTTTATTTTTAGACTTCAGTCATTTATTCTTCAGTTTCTTGAAATGTTTATTCTTGAAGAGATACTAACCCAAGTTGACTCTATTCTTTGTACTGTATTTACATTTATTTTTTATTACTTCGGTTATTAATTTTTTTGATTTTCTAAAATGTAGTAGTTTAAAATAAACAGAAAACATTAATCAAACCATTACATAATAGATTAACACTTATACAGGGCGTTCGCCGGGAAACGCAACCCTCCCAGTCTGTTGCCGTCGGCAACTTGCTCGGTCAGCGAGGCCAGCGGTTCCCGCCACACGATACCGTGAATCACCGCACTGTTTAACACCTCCGCTGCCCCAACAGTGCAGTGGCACAGTATAATGGGACCCTAACATGGTTAAGAACGGTTTCTTTGCATTGTAGCTAGTTTGTGACTTTAGTCTCTTATTAATCAGTGTTGTGAATAAACGTTTCTTTGCGGTTTGGCTGGTTTAGGGCTTCATACTCTTACTAATCTGTACCGTGTTTGAGTGTGAGTAAAATTATGGTACGTTACAGTTTGCAACAAAGAATATTTCTCTACGATACATATGTGAAGAAGAAGTCGTTTAAAAAGTGTCGCAGTAAATTTCGTCGCGAATATCCTGGCGCTTTACTGCCAGCTAAATCAACAATTCTGCGTCTGGTTAAAAAAGTAAGAGAAACGGGTTCATTTTTTAACAAAAAGAGACTGTCGGTCAACCGTATTCTCACAGAGGAGAAAATTGACGATATCGCTTTTCGACTAGAACAGTCACCCAAAAAATCATTAAGTCAGTTAGGGCAGCAGGCAGGCGTATCTAAGACGTCAGCTTGGAAAGTAACAAAGCTAGTTCACTTAAAGCCGTACAAAACAATTGTGGTGCATAAAATTACAGAAATAGACCAGGGGCCTAGGATTAGATTTTGCAACTGGTACCTGCAGGGTGTCCACGATGGCACTGTTGATCCGCAACTGACGTTTTTCTCTGATAAGGCCTGGTTTCATCTGAGTGGTTATGTTAACGCTCAAAACAGTCGACACTGGAGTTCAGAAAAACCAAATACTCTACTCCAACTGCCATTGCATGACTTAAAAGTGGGTGTTTGGTGTGCGATTAGTGCTTCGAGAATCATAGGTCCAATTTTCTTCCGTGAAACTCTTACTTCCGCAAGATATATCGAAAATATTGTGAAACCGTTTTTCGAGAAACTTACTGAAGAAGAAAAATTGTACGGCTATTTTCAACAGGATGGGGCGACAGCTCACACCGCTAGAAATTCGCTTGCTGCACTTGACGAAGTGTTTTATGATCGTGTAATCAGCCGTGGGTTGTGGCCCGCCAGATCACCGGATTTAAACCCTTGTGACTTCTACCTTTGGGGTAAACTTAAGGGTAAGGTGTACGAAGGAAATCCTCACACATTGGAAGAACTTGAGGAAAAAATCTATCAAGTAATAATGTCCATTGACAAAGGTGAAATCCAGCGTGTGTCTCGAAATATGTTCAGAAGATGTGAAATGTGAATTACACAAGAGGGTCAACACTTCCAGCATCTTTTATAAGGTAAGCTAATGAATTACGACACATTTAAATGCTTAGCACATACAAGTTTATGAAGCGTAATTATTGTGAAATAGTCCGCGGCCGACGGTCGAACAATGCCGGAAGCTGATCGCTCGCTCGCCGGGAGCAGTTTCTTCCTTGTAGCGCTAACAGTGGGTTGCGTTTCCCGGCGAACGCCCTGTATAAGCATAACAGGATTGTGATATTCAACTTACGGTAAATAGCATTGTACCTAATGTCGATATTACAATGTGATATCATGTTGCCGATATTCAGACCACTACATCAAACATTAACACTTCCATAAGCATAACTAAATTGTGATTTTTAATGTACTGTAATATCTTTGTGCTTAATATCAATATTAAAACCTGATAGTGTTTTGCTGTTTTATTCCTTAGCAGCACTTAAAAAAGTGATTTTTTTAGTAATCTATTATGGAAATGATATTTTTCATTGTGACCACAACTATAATCCTAACCAAATTTTATGTATGGTGATATAATACTATACTCCTTTTTGGGTTAGAATATTTCTAATATACAATAATAATCTCTACATATTAATATGGATAATTTAGCAATGGCATACCAAAAATTGTCCATTTGGTCTGAAATTTGGTTCACCCATTCCTTAGCTAGTAATATTTAGAAAATGTGTATATTAAAGCCAAGAAATCGTTATATATAAAGATGAATGTATGTTTGTTAGTTTGTTTGTTCTTCATACAAATCCACAGTTTTCATCCGATCTCAATGAAACTTTGCACACTTATCCTTTGAAACAAGGAGAAAAATACTGTCTACATTTGGTTGAAAAATTATCTGTATAAATAATACATGTTGTCTCATAATTGAAAAATTTCCCGTCGAATCGAAGTTGTCCAGTTCAAATAGTGCAATTAGGAGCAGAGATATTCGTAATTAAAATGGAAGAAATGATGCCGAAATATTCGTAACTTGAATTGTGTCAATACTCTGCAGTATGCCACGATAATCGGCAATACTCCAAGCGCCCCAGCGAACACGTCTCTACTCCGGCCGAGCAGAGCTTAGCCCATGTAGCTCTCTAGCCGCTTCGCCAGGCAGTTGGCGCTTTAGCTCAGCGGTACCGCACTTACCTGTCAAGCGTGCAGCTCGGGTTCGAATCTTCGTCCCCGCAACTACGATTATTTAACTCACTTTTCTTCAACTTTCCAGTGTGTTCTGGACCATCTATCTATTCTTTGGTAAAACAAGAATAATCTTTATATATAAAGATGAATGTATGTTTGTTTGTTTGTTTGTTCTTCATACAAATCCACAGTTTTCATCCGATCTTGATGAAACTTTGCACACTTATCCTTTGAAACAAGGAGAAAATACTGTCTACATTTGGTTGAAAAATTATCTGTATAAATAACACATGTTGTCTCATAACTTCGAAATACGGCGATAGACAGACACGTTGGATATGGACGTCTCCGTACCGTGTTTCCGTGTAGTGGACTAGCAGCTCAGTGGTTAAAGCGCTTGCTTACGAATGTCGTGGTCTCCGGTTCAAATCTCCGTGGAGGCTAAGATTTTTAAAAATTGTTTTTCATCGTAAGAGTCACGCCTGGGCCTTAGGTTATTCGGATTGAATGTTAAACTGTAGATATTAGAAAGTTAGGGGTGCAATGCGAGGCAAATCGTAGGTAGTCTTGCAATATTGTAGGTGTACACTTTTTTACGTTATAATGATCCCTCAGTTGTTTGCAGTTAGTGTTGAGTGTGAACCACAGTAATATTATTATAAATACGGAAGTAAGTCTCTGTCTTTTTGTTGCGTTTTAACGACTAAATGGCTATATCGATATTGATGGAATTTGATAAGAAAATCTGTATGAAGGGCGCAGGATATTTTTCCAGTATGATTAACAGTTGTAGTCACGAAATTTTGAGACCTTATCGAATGGTGACAGAAATATGTTGGAAATTGATTCTCTTCAAGAGACAGGTTCGATGGTACAATTATATAGTGATAGCTTTCCTGTCATATTATTCCGACTCGATATTGTTTGGGACCAATCCTTTGTTACCAACAACTTTCTGTATTTAATTCTGGCAAAAAAATTCTTAATCCATGCGTACGAAGTCGCGGGTACAGGCTAGTACATAATAATTAAGTAAAATAGCTAGAAATATTGGTAATTTGATACAAGTTGTCAATCCAGAAATATACCTTATTATCTACGGCATAGAAATATAGTCAAATAGTACTACGCAAAACTAGCCAGTGATTTTACATTCGTTGCTGAAGATGCTGTCAATAGCAGAAAAGATGTGTATTTAGAAATAGCTGCCAACTGTACTGCCAATACTATCGCATACAGTGATTTTTGTGTTGCATTATGTCTAAGATACATTTATTTTTGCTTTAATTAACAATTTTTCTTGAAAGGTGTTTGCCCAGGAAAATGTGTAAAAAATTTCTAACCAAAGGGACAGTTGTTACATGGTACTGTAACATAGCAACTCATTAAAAAATGTATATTAGACAAATAAAGGCCATAATATTAGTAAATCAAAAGTTTAAGGGGATAAGAAAAAGAATAGCACATTTAATAAAGATTGTTTGCTCTGATATGTTTAGGAATAGAGGATCTCTGGAAAAAGAAGAGCAGAGGAGAATTGTTTGTACAGCTGGTGAATAATATAGATTAATCTAGCAGCGGATTAAGTTTGGAAAGAATAATAGTTGCATAATGTGAAGTTCAAACATAATATTTGCGGATAGAAAATTTAATAGATCTTGAATAGAAAAGAACCTGCAAACATTTCGGAACAAACTTAATTGAGGATTGTTGGTAGGAGAGGATTTTAGACAGAGGAAACAAAAGGAAATAAATTGCAAAAGATTACAATCTTAATTCTGTCTATAAAATCCATTAATTTAACAATCATAGTCTACATAATAATGCGATAGTACGGCTTTATTGAACCGTACCGATAATATTTTATGTAGTTTTAATTTCTTAATTTTCATACATTATATTGTGTTAAAATATAAGTTAAAAATGGACAGCAGTATGAAAACTGAATCTAAAGTAATAACTAAAAAAAGGGAAAGTTTTTAGACGTAATTAGCATAGTTTTGCTTCTCCACATAAATATTTGGAACTATATTAAAAAAGGTAGAACATTTATACACCAGAGTCCATACTCGTGAAGCAGTGGGCAAATGCTAGTTTATAATGGCAACCTGATTGTGCATTATAATTTGCTAATCAGCTGCATACAATGAAGAAATTATGTTTTAGTATTGTGTTGGACAAAACAGAAGTTGGTATAATTTATTTGTTCACAACTTTCTGTACACAGTACTTTTACTTTACCTGTAAAGTATTTGAAGTACTCTTATTTCTAAACACTAATGAATCAAAATGTAAAGAGTTTTCTCAGAGTCTATGGTGGTCCTTAATGGTTTCATTGACCCGTTAAAGAAAAGTGTGTGGTTTTTGTTGTAGGCGAGTGGCAGGAATGACAGCAGCGAAAGCTCAGAACCTCCTTGAGTGGCGTTCTTCAAGGGGCCCATTTGTGAACAGAAATCAGCTGAAACTTATCAAGGGCATTGGTCCCAAGACCTTCGAACAGTGTGTTGGCTTCATTCGCATTATGCCAAACACTTTTAAAGAAAGGTATCATGTGGAAAAAGTTGTACATTTACACAGATTAATTATCATTTAGGCTAATAGTTTCACTGAAAAGTTCACTTTATTATATTTCAGGCCAATTCAAAATCTAGCAAGCCGTGATGAAAAAGAAAATCCTTTGGATCAGACCTGTATTCATCCTGAGTCATATGGAATAACTGAAAGGTATGTGTATGCCAAGGAAAAGTATAAGCTTGTATTAGCAAAATACAAGTGCCTCTTTAAACTAAAATGGACTTTTGTATGTCTCTTCTTTCCAATTTTGACACTTCTCAGTGTTCATTAAAGAAATTTAAGTTTCAGATTTTGCATTAGATTTTGTAAGTTAAACATCACAATAAATATATTTTTTAGTCATAATTAGATGTAGTGTACTGTATTTCATTTCACATTCCAGAGTTCCTTCCTCAGTAGAGATATATGGAAAAAAGTTATAAATATTATATTATTTTGCAATTACTATTTTTTTTTTTTTTTTGATTCAGTACAGCCAGAACAAGGTCAACATAATTATTTTAGATATTTTTTAATACATATAAAAACTCTAATGCAGATAATATTCAGTCAACATTATTATTCTTCGCAATACCATTCAATTGTCCTTTCTTCACCAGTTATTTAAAGGAGTCACCAACTTTTTAAATTATTTTCTATTCCCAGTTATTAAATCATTTTTCCCTGTAATAATTTACTCTATAAATGTGACCCTGTAAATCAGAACTTAAAAAAGAAAAAAAAAACACTTCTGCAAATGCTTTGACTAAACATAGCTAGTATTGTCACAATTTTTCAACACTATCCTTTTATTTATGTATTCTATTTTTGGATTCACTTCTCTCTCTACCTGTGCTGACAAACATATTCATATTTACATATTGTCAAAGATAATATCCTTAGTTTTGTGCTTAATGCATTATTTTTCCTTTTTTTTTTTTCAATAGTTAGCCGTCAACCGCTCACATCCATGCTTTTTTGTTTAACAAACTTCATTCTTTACAATTTATTTCTGGAATGTGTTCATTTTATCCACTATTTTCAGCATTGTTCTTCAGCATCCCATTTTAAAACTTATAACTTTCTTCTTACTGATCTTTACTGAGTCTCCTATGCACTATTGTGTAGTGCCTATGAATTTATTCCCAAATATTAGTTGCTTTATTTATTTATCACTCTTGTTCTATATATCTTTACTAAGGAAGGACCTCTGGGATTTGTACTATGCTGTGGTTAATATACATGCATTCAAGATGCATAACAATCATTGTAAGAAATAAACAAAAACAGCAACATTGGAGTAAGAAGAAATGCCATGAGGCAATATTTATATGGTAAGGAAATGTAAAATATACCTACTACTCACCAAAGTTGAATGGAGAAGGGCAACAGCAAGAAAAAAAACTCCACAAACACAAAAAAGACAGTGTGATCTCCTCCAAGGAAATAAAATCGTGTGGACTGAGGTCATGCTGGCACCCACAGGCAACACCACCACATGAATTATTATTGTTTTGAGAATTACAGATGGAAAGGAGGTGGTGAGAAAGGTGGAGGGGAGGGGGGACGGCGGTGCAACTACAGTATCAATGTAAATGTTAATCGTGAAAAGGAAGTAATCAAAATAAAATCCAAAGGTGGCATGTTAAAAGAGTTGGTTTTTTTTTAATATTATGGAAGAACAGGTAGGTGGTTTAATTCATACATGGAAAGCTGATTGCAAAAAGTCTCAATTTTTTATTAAAAAATCAGAGTAGACGCCTTTTCAGACTGAGTGAAAAAACATGACATTCCATAAGGCTCTGTCCAAAGACCCCTTCTGGTTTTGTTATAAATCAGTGATCTATTTGGAAACTTATCTGACAAGACTAAGAGTATTTTATTTTCAGACAACACCTACCTGATGAAGGGGAGGGAGATACACAAACCAGTCAGCAACTTGGAATTAAATCCAAATAAAGTTTCCTATGAAGTAAACTGGTTTAAAATTAAATTTTTATAAAACATATTACATTAGGTTTAAAACAATCAAAAATAATGCATGGAAAGATTTGCTTAAAAATTATATATATAACACAATCATGGAAAGAGTGAGTCTAAAATTCCTTAGCATTCAAATAAATAAGAAACTCAGTTGGCAAGAATATATACCACATTACTACTGAGGAAGTTAAGCAGTACGATCTATACAATAAGAACACTTTCTCTAACAGCATCTGAGGTGGTGCAGAACCATGATTCACTGGACTGCTGACGAATGGTGTCTCATTGTGTTCAGGGATGAATCATGGTTATGCACATCGTCAGTGAGTTTAGTGGTTATCTGGAGAGGGGTCTCATTCCTCCAGTGTTTTGGAGAGGCGCATCAGTGTTACTTCTGGCATCATGGTGTGGGGAGCCATCAGGTATGAGTTAAGGTTGTGACATGTAGTGATTGAGGGAACTCTGATGGCATAATGGTACCTCTCATGTGACAGTATCATGATGCCATTTTTCAACAGGACTGATCATTGACACATGGCACATGTGTCTATGAACTGTTTGTGTGATATTGAGGTATTCCTGTGGCCAACAAACTCCCAAGATCTGTCCCCAATACAATATGTATGCCCAGCTCAGATGTGAGCTCCATCACAGTATCCAGGATAACAAAACCCAGTTACAACAGTTGTGTGTCATTTAGCCTCAGGAGGTTACAACAGCTTTATGGCACCCTGTCCAACCGATTCAGTACATGCATCCAGGCCAGAGGGTATTCAACATCACGCTTATGATTGGGCTTGCACTCCTAAATTCTTTGTAGATTTGACTTGATCTTATAATCACTGAAATAACATACCTTCTCAACATGTGAAGTTTCATTTTGTTTCCTCCCCTCCCTCTGGATGCTTGTCAGGCACTGGTATATTGTCTCTCTGTCCTTATTGGGTGCTGTAATATTTTCAGCCAAAGTATGAACTGACTATGTTGTGAGGATTACTAACTGATATTTATCTCACCCTCACCTGTATTAAGTAACTGGTTTGAGGAGACTGCTATACATTGTCAGGCAACGCTGGGAGTGGAAAAATCTGAGCTGATATGTCTACACATAAGTAAATATGAGTAGGATAGGAAATAAGAAATAGATCCTAAAGATATTATTAGTAGTAGGTAGGTTAAAAAGTGTAAGGCTCTGGTATGGATAACGTTAATACTGATGTATTCAAGATGTACTGTAGACGTGCGAATATATCATCTCGTGAAATTTATTTGTATTGAATCTGGAGATTTGATGCATACCAGAGGACTAGGAAAGTGCAATAATTTTACTATTTGATAATAATACAAGACAAATAGAGCTGAAAAATTACAGAGGGATTAGTTTCAGAAGTTGGTAAACTGGAGGAGAACTTGAGATGCATCCACATTAGAAATGTATGTAAGGAATGACAGTGGGTTGAAAATTAGCAACACTGGTTTAGGAGAGATTGTTCATGTGATTCTCAGTTAGTTGGCTATGTGCGAGACATTTTTGATTAGGTGGACAAGGGAGACCAAGATGATGTGTTTCACTGGATCTCTCCAAGGCCTTTGAGCATTTGACAAAGGAAGTCATATAACAGAAGTAATTAAGGTAACAGCTTTTTGGATGAATGAGAAGGTGTCTTTCTTGGTAGTAGAATTCTTGAGAGGTATGAAGCAAATAATTAAGGTAGGATATGTGGTATCAAAAGAGTTTGTTGTGAAAATAGGAGTGGGACCATTGCTACTTATCATTTAAGGAATGATTGTGTTAATTTATTGCAGTCACAGTTTTGAATATCAGACATTGATTTGGTTGTTTCCAGATGATATGACAATAGAAATGAGAGAGGATTATTAACAACTTTAGGGGGATCTGGACAGAAAATCTAGTTGGGTAAATATCTTTGCATTTTATTTAATAATAAATTCAACTGGGCAGGCAAAAGGCATTTACTGTTGAAGGGATGTTCCAGGAATCTGAAGAATTTTGGAAACAAAATATTCGATAAATGGGGCCAAATACAGATGTTGCACAGGATGCAAAGAAGGGCAGCTAGATGCCACTGTATGATACAATCAGTAACTGATAATGCAAAAGAGCTAGGTTGGAAATCTTGAAGAACAGGAGTGTGTGAAGAGAGAGTTGGGATTTTATTAGGCTTATACTGGCATTGAGGTACGACTGGATATTGGTAGAAATATTAGGAATAGTGCAGTAGAACTCCAATTCTCCGACTATCCGAATCGCTGAATATCCAAATTGTTTTTTTAACTCATCCCACCGAAGAATTGTTGGAAAGAGGGAATGGCCAGTTTAAAACAATGTTTTACTGTCAAATGTCACAAGCTTGTTGCAACCAATGGACCAGTCTGTTATTGAAACCATGAAATGCTATTACAGAAGGCAACTTTTAGCTAAACTTTTGGTGGAGGGCAAAGACAAAGAAGGTGTGTTGGCTAATCTCAAAAAAAAAAAAAAAAAAAAATGAAAAATTATGCTTACATGGTGGCGGAAGCTTGGAGCTTGGTTAAGGCAGTCACATTGAGATGTACTTGGAACAAGTTGAAAGGCATACCAACTGAAGTAGAGGAAGAAAAGGAAAAAAGGAAAAAGAAGCTCAAGAAAAGAAAAGGGAAGAGACAGGAGAAGATGAGGATCACGTTTCACTTTAGGAATTCAGAAATATTTCTTTGAAAATTCCCAGATGTTCAGAATTTAGTGCTGACGATATAGGAGAGTGGGTGGTATGTGATTCGTCAGACCCTGGGTATGAAATTCTAAATGATGATGAACTTATTGAAAGTGTCGAGGAAGAAGATGACCTTAATGTCGAGGTTGAAGAAGACACGGGACCATCAGCTAGTCAAGCATTTGCCGGACATGAAACTGCATTGAAGTGGATGGAGCATCACACCACATGCAACTTCTCACTGTCAAGCGGATGCGCAACTTGGCTTCCTGAAAAACAGATGAATACAGTCAAAAGCTTACTTTGATCGAGATGTTCAGCAAGCAATGACTTATTTACAGTATGGTACGTACATACTGTACTAATGTACAGCACTTGTAAGTACGCCTAACACGTAAAAGTGTTGCCTTTCCATTTAATTAATTAAAACCTCTTTTTTTTAAAAAAAAAAATACTTTTTTTCTCCCTTTTTCAACATACGTACAGTAATTAATAAAATAGACCCTTTTTCAGAAAAAATCCAACTATCCATATTTTTGATTATCCGAATGGGGTCTGGTCCCAATTGATTCGGATAATTGGAGTTCTACTGTACATAGAAGGGAGGAGATGGCCATGACTATAAACTAGGACTTGGTTTTGTAAGCATCTTAGAATTTTAGTAAATTCTAGCCTCCCACCTTTAGGCATTAGAGGGAAAGCTTACTCTGTAGGAAAAGATAGTTTCACTTCGTGTACAGGTTATGAGAGCGAAGCTTTATATAGCATGAAGATACTGTAACCAACCAAACTAAATAAACCCTTTTAGGAACTGTAAAAGTACCGTACTCAAAAGTAAATAAAAGCCCTAAAGTAAACCTTTTATAACAGAAAGAAAACATTAGTTTGGGAGGAAATAGGTTAAATCACTCAAGTTCAGTTTCAAGTAATAAGTTTTGCCATAAGTTTACATCACAGTTTCTAAACCAATTTGAGTGCAGTAAAGACTATTAGTAGTTGCTAAATGCCGGATATAAACTTTGTATAATAATAAATAAACTTTAAACCAACCGAAAATTAGATAATCATTAATAATACAACTTTGGAATTATGAGCTTCTACTTTGGAAGTATTTTGTCATTTTTAAACCGATTTACGAGCAAGAAAGTAACTCAATATTTAATAAACCAACTAAATTAATTTTCTGTAATAATATTAACACCTTTTACTAACCTTAAATATGATAATCCAAAATAATCCAGTTCAGCACACAAGCAATTCCTAATATTTGGCATTTCACTGTTTTTACACACTTTCGAACAAAATAAAGTAGTTTTGATGAAGTAATAACTCAATTAAAATATAATTTCACTAAAATTTCGTAGTTTCTGAACGTTTAAATAACTTAAAACAATTTTTAATACCTCGTCAGATGGACTTCACTTTTAACATTTTTTATCTCAAAATCCTAGAGAACTTTCGAAATAAAAAGTAGATTTCCGGGAAGACCTAAAAATCTAATATCACATATAATAATTTCAAGTAATTCCACGTAATAGAACCGATCCTATAGAGATCTTAAAATTTATTTCTCATTGCAAGCACGTGCATAGATTCGAAATTATTTACAGCTGTTTACGAGAACATACAGAGATGAGACAACTTTCAGAATGCGTAATTTAATTCAGAGAATCTCTTGGTAATTTTATATTTCGGATAAAAGTAGTAGAAACAAAGTTATTAAATAAAATTGAAATAACATTTTTTAGTAAATCTTACACACCTTGTAATTAAACTATCCGTGCATCAATCTGAATAAAAGTTACACCAATAAACTCAGGAATTTTAGTAGACAACAGGGATAATAATATTATTTGTATAAATTGTAGTTCTATGAAAATGACGAAATAAAGAAGCTTCTCGAACAATAGTAATTCCCCAAGGTAGGAAAATAGTTCACTCCTACGCTAAGATCTTTTAAAACCAGATGCTTAAAGTTAATCACTGAATATCCATTATTTCACTATTAAGAAAGTATAAACACTGTCACACTTAAAGTTTCGTATAACTGTTTAGTTACTGAGATATTTCCGGCCTAAATTTCCTAGGTGTTAGTAGAAAGTTGCGTTTTGGCTCTGACGTCAGCGAGGGTATAAAATATGACGCCATGTTGAAGCGACATCTTTTCGGGTCTGGAAGCTGTGCTAGCATGACGTGCTAGGTGCGTGTGCGCTGGTGAGGTTGGTAGCTCAAGTTTTGGGTTGGTACTACCGGGTCGGACATCATGGAACTTTGGTTTGGGCGCGGCACTTGTTTTTCTTAACATGAACTTGTAATTTCATCAGGGGTGTCGGTCGGTCTCATCTTCTCTCCACAATCTGCAAACTTTTGGAACGATTGTTCGATTTGCCTAATCAACTGTAAGAATGCTGTTTTGAACTTTTCATTTAAATAAACTTGAAGAATTTTGGGAAAGTGAACTGTTTTATTTCCGTAGCTGTTGAATAACCTTTTCAATGTTTGAGGTCATCAAATATTGTGGCGACCTGTAGCGTTCTAGTTGAATATCCAGGCAACATGGTCAAAGCAAATTAATAGACTCAGTAAGTTTCATCGAACAGTGAGGTGCTATCAAGAGTTTAAGTTAAGGCACTTAGGTGATACTCAACCCCGGTATCGGTCTGGTTCCTTACAGTTTCAGCTATAAGGGAGCGGGAAAAAATCCTTTTGCGGTTAAGTGTGTCAAGATACTCTAGTACATTACCGTTGGATACGTTGAACATTTATCTCAAACAGTGAAAGAAACCAAAGTGAAAAAAAATTGATGTAGGATTAGGTGCAGGGAAGAAGTGTCACTAAGGCATGTGCTGTATCTCAGCTAATGAATAACAATAAAAATAGAATGAGTACTAAGTTGACATTAGTAAGTTTTATCTTAGAAACCAAAATTCCTAACAACTTCTTGTTTTAAGAAAGTCTTTTTCATTTTCTAGGTTCCTCAAGATATGCCAATTGAGTCTCCAGGATTTTGGGAAGCCAGAATTCATCAGATGTGTTCGATCTGTAGCTGAAACAAGAGGTAACTAGAAATAAGATTATTATTTATATATTCATATATAAATTATTTGGATAATGGAAACAAAGAAACTGCCGTTGGGCACTAAAGATAAGATAAGAAAGGGAAAGATGACTCATCACTTACCAAAGATGAAGGCAGGAAGACGAGATGAACATGTAAACAACACAAAAACAAACAAATTGCACAATATTTCGGTGGGAAACCTTATTCATGTGAGAGGACGAGTCATATGGCGGGTGAAAGATGTGATCACAACCCGACCCGCCACATGATTCATGATTCGTGTGGCGGGTCGGGTTTTGATCACATCTGTCCCCCGCCATATGACTCGCCTCTCACATGAATAAGGTTTCCCACCGAAATATTGTGCAATTTGTTTGTTTTTGTGTTTTTATGTGTTCATTTCGCCCTCCTGCCTTCATCTGTGGTAAGTGACGGGTCATCTTTCCCTTTCCTATCTTATATATTAATTATTTACATGATTCAATGGAAACGTGCTGATGAGCAGTTAATCTCGCTGAAAATATTTGTGTTAAGAATAAAGAACACATTTAACCAATTTGGACCAAGCCCATAATGAAATGATCCTCCGCATAATAAATTTTACTGCTGCTCTTTTAGAGAAATGGATTTTACTCTTTTGTCTAAATTAGAACTAAAATGTGGAATGATGACTAAAATCAATAGGCACATTATTGTATAACAACCAGATTTTGTGGGAATTTAACAATCTGAACTTTTGGCTGCCATTCTACAGACTTCATCAGAGATACTATTTATATTGACATCATCGCAGAGTAATAGGCTGCCGTCTTCATTGAAGTTGTTGGTATTCTTTAAAATTTCTGCTGCCTCTTTCACTCATCGAGGCCACCATTGATCTTTTCTCTGCAGCAGCCTCATGTCTTCAAATTTTATTTCATGCCCAATGTTAATGGCATGATGAACTACGGCAGATTTGTCACTGTTGTTATGTTTATAGTGGTGGATATGTTCCTTAAGTGTCTCACATTTATGCCACTATAAACATAACAACAGTGACAAATCTGCTGTAGTTCGCCACGCCATTAACACCAGGTATGAAATAAAGTTTGAAGATACAAGGCTGCTGTGGAGAGATTAGTGGCTGCCTTGAAGCGTGAAAGAGGCAGCAGAAAGTTTAAAGAATAACAACTACTTCAACAAGGACAGCAGCCTATTACTCTGCAATACTTGGTGCTTGTTGCTATGTCAACATAAATAGTATCTCTGATGAAGGCTGTAGAATGGCAGCAGAAAGCTTAGACTGTCAAAGAAATAATGCAGCATTCCCACAAAATCTAATTGTTAATAACAAAGATGGCTGTGGAAGTCTGAGAATTCACATTATTGTATGTCATTAGAACATAAGTTTAGAGCCATTTTTACATGTGTATCATCTTACAAGTTAGAGGTTTCACATTTATAGCACAGTTTCACTGTCTTTGATGAAACTTCTTCTTTAGCATTACTTCCTGATGGATTAATTATTCAAGCGCTCACATGCAAACTGTCACAGTACCAACAACTCAACATCTGCTTTGGATTATGAATGATAAGTTCCCACTAGCACTAGAGCACACCTTCAAAGCTGCTTCAGCTAGTATATTTGTCTGAAAATTTGCTGTAAATATATTCATTTTATTTCTGTGTTTGCTACTATTATGATTTCCCCTGTATTAAGCAACAATTTTTTTCTGTAGGATGAATTATAATTGCAGTTTGGTTTCTTTTTTCTAGTGTTGGGTATTGTTTATTATTTTTGTTATTATTGGCAAGTCCATGTATTTAATGCTGTAGAAACAGGGTTTTTTTTTTTTAATTCTACAGTCATTCCTTGGTATTGTAGCTATAACCACGGTTGCATCAGAGCTGATCATATCAATGATCGTGGAAACCCTTGGTTGCCTACATGCCTAGATGGAATATTTTTTGGAATTTTGATGTTTAAAGACAAATGTCTTTATAGAAGTGTCAGAGCATCCTGTTAAAGAGAAAAAGATTTATGCTCACTGGACAGAAGAAAGTAGCTTAAAAAAGTTGGCATGTAACATCCTTGTCTCCTTCTTACAGATGCACTGCACATACAGATGTGTAAAGTATTGAGTGTCACAATTTTATTGTCAGGATATGTTATCAGGTATTGCAAGTCTATGTGAGGAGCTAGAATGCCCGGACACACAGTTGCAGTTGATAGTGGATACACTCCAGAGACCCCCTGGACATGACCTGCGCACAGAATTCTCCAAGCCGCTCTTCCGTAAAGGAATCAGTGATATCTCAAGCCTGCGTACCGGGGAGTTAATGACAGGTACAGACCTCAAAATTAAATGGTACAGTGTTATGTTTAATTAGCAATGTCAGTAAAAGTTTATAATGAAATAAAAATTTAATGCAAGTTTTTAAGATGGTGATCCAAATTTCAAAATTTTTTTTACAATTGAGTGTTTTGTCACTGTCCTCTTAATGTGAGTTGTATTTTTTGGTTTTAACTTCAGTAATGCAAATATTTGAGGTGTCACCAGGTTCATTTTTTCGTTATTTATTTATTTTAAAAACCTGCAGATTATAATGTAGTAATGTAGATTACACTCGCACAGGAGAGCTCAACACTTGTTTCACTTATACCTGTCTCTGGCTATATGCTGTTATTTGTCTGTTTGTGTTTTCTCCGCCAGAAGTCCACCACTCAGCCAGTTTTAATAAAGGACATCAGAAGTGTCATCTGCTTCCAGTGTTTTGTAACAGTGTTTTATAATTTTGTTTCAGTTGTAACACTATAAAAGTAAAGGTACAAAATATAGTCCTAGTAATCAATTGCTACCAGGATCATGTTTTATTAAAGTGAATTGATCTTTCGTCTATCCTAATAACAAGCAAATCAAAATTAGATTCTCAGTATTCAGAAATATTTTAGTGTGTATTGTTTTACGTTAAAATCACATTGCGTTGTCACCTTAATAAATTTACTTAGCCTTTTCAAATGTTGGTTGGAATTAAAAACTGTCTGGTGTGGACATCATGAGATACTAATACAAGTGACAATATGGGCACATTACAGATTTCATGTGCTTTGTGACTTTCCCTACTGATAACAAAACACAGTACATTAAGGATCCAGTGCTTTAATGAAAAACTTTTAACACAGAGTACCAGAGAACTTTGTGAATTGCTGCATTATTTTGCTGTATGATAATCATCTAACTGAAGATAAACGGCTATTATGATGTAGCATAGTTAATTACCAATGAGATATTTGTATGATGCAGCATTCAGATGTGAAGCCACAGTGCCAACTTCTTAAGTTATTTTTTTCAAAATATATCTTTTACCATTGCTGCCCCAGAGATAAGAAGTCCATCGATTCACATTATTTCTGACACATTCTAAGCATTCCACTGGATTCTGCAACAACACTTCCATTTTTAGGACCAGCAACTAATTTCTGTTCCATGTTGTTATAGGTTGTTAGAGATATGCTCTGTTGTCCATCATTGTTAACAATTTTGCCTGTCATAATGCACCTGTTTTGCTAAGTGATCAGATAATACATTGGCTGCAGTAGGGATTTCATTCCCTCTATATTGTCTTATATAACTCAAAACGTGCAAATATCTTGTGTTCTCCATGGGCTGCATGGACGAATTCAGTGTGAAAGCCAAATTCATCTTAGTCTCTCTGCAATGTATCTCAGTGATAGTTTTCATGGCATATTTTGATCCTTTCTTTCACTTCTTTAACATCCCTAAATAAAGGTGGAACAAAAACATCGTACTTCTATACTCTTCCAAATCTTTCCCAATTATGATCATTTCAGAAAAAAAGTCCTTACACTTTTGTTTGAGAGATGGCACCCCCTCTAACTCCTGTATTTGATACCCAAAATGTGGGTCTCGTACTACAGCACCATATTCAAGCAGTGGTCTGATCAAAGTTTTGTACCCCAATTCCCTTACTTCTCTGGCACATCCCCTCATCACTCTCTCCAACAAGTGCAGAATTTTGAAACCTGTCAAATATATCCTGACCAGTTAAAACTTGTTATCAAATGTAATGCCAAGGTATATACATTTCAAAATCTAAAGGTTGATTATATTTATAAAGTGGGGAAGGAGTTGCTTAGTGAAGACTCGAAATGTAAATACCTTGGCACAATATGTGATAATAAACTTAACTGGGCAGGGCACATTGGACAGGTAGTAGGAAAAGGGTACAAAATCGTTCACCTGTTGAAAAGAGTGATGAGAGGATATACTAGAGAAGTAATTGAATTGGAGTACAAAACTTTGGTCAAACCACTGCTTGAATATAGTGGTGTAGTATCGGACCCACATTTTGGAAATCGAAAACAGGAGTTAGAAGGGGTGCAGAGAAGAGCTGCTGGATTTGTCCATTGGAGAAATTACAACAGAACATAATCGGTCACTAATATGATGAAGGAGCTGGAGTGGGATTCATTGGAATATAGAAGGAGGTTGAAGAGACTCATGGGAGTGTACAAGGTGTATATTGGTGATTAGGCGTGGAAAGATGTTGGTGGGATAATTAAGAGAGGAACGTGGAACAGTAAAGATGACCATGACCCCATGACCATAAACTGGCACTTGATTTCATTGATTTCAGGCATAAAGGTGTGGGATTTTTTTTTTTTTTTTTTTTTTTTTTTTTTTTTTTTTTTTTTAGGAAAGGGTGTAATGGATTGAAATAAATTACCAGATAATTTACTAAAACCACTGAAAGAATTTAAAGTTCAAGTTAGTAAAGGTCAAAAGTAGGTGAGAAGAGGAAAGGAGATAGATGGGTGCTACCGGAGCATGGACGCCATCGCAATTGTATCAATTATTATTATAACTTTTAATAGTAAACTCAGTTTTGGCAGCATACATTGCACAGTAGGGGTTTAAAAATCTCCTATTCATTGGAGAAGTTGATGTGGAGATGGCCAAACAAATGAAGAAAGGTTATATAAACATTGTCAGACCATTCCTTGGGTATGGTGTGGTAGTTTGGTACCTACATTACTAGTATCACGTGCAGGAGTTGGAGGAACTACAAATGAGGGCAGCTAGATTTGTTTGGAAAAATGCTGTAGAGCACAATCTGATAAAGGTAATGGGTTCAAAGTCATAAGTAGATAAATCAGGAAGTGGGAAATTAGGTACATGGAGAAATTATCACTGGGTCATGTGTTCATTTTTTAATTTACCAGTATTATTACACATTATCGTAGAGATTTTAATTACTTTAATTTTTCCATGAATTCCTGGCAGATACCTGCGTATTGTGTGAATTTCACAGATTGTTGAAGCATTTTTTGACATTATATGGAAAATTTTGTAACACATGTATTTCTATGTTCTTTTTTACTCACACAAAATTAATAATTCAGTTGCAATTTGTGATCAAATGGTGTAAATGAATAGAAAAGATGTAAGAATGAAGACTTTCCCGGCGTATGACTGCAATGTAGTCTTCACGGGTGTACCGCCGGATAGTGTTGTGGAAACACAATATTTCGACGGCTGGCTTTGCCGTCTTCTTCAGGTGATGAGACATGTGTAATGGTCGGTTGACCCACAGATACTGAGATGGTTCGGGTGCCGCTCTTCCTTATATACAAGTCCGCGTGGCCTCGGCGATGGCTTACTATGAGCCAGGCCCGCAACCAACTGGCGGTTGGCTGCCCATGGGTGTGGCTAAGGTTCTTGTTCCAGCCCGAGCTAATATGAAGCCCTCTACGGTGGCAGCTGGGCGGAAGTACAACGTTCTCTGCGGATATTTGCCAAGGCAGGTTTCCATGCCTCACTGAGACATAGACCACTGTTTCTGTTAAATGTGTCGGCCAGTCGAATTTCGATGGCTTCTTTGATGACAGATTCCCAAAAATGTGATGTTCTAGCCAATATCCTAACGTTATTGAACTCTACTTTGTGGCCATGGTCGTACACGTGCTCGGCGATTGCTGATTTGCTATACTGTCCCATTGAAGGATACGCTGGAGCTGATACGCCACCAGTTTGAACCAGCCATTGTGGACCTTTTCAAACATGTACTGACGTCCACGTATTTCACATACTTAGGGAAATACTATGAACAGGTGGACGGGGTTGCCATGGGATCTCCACTTTCTCCTGTAATCGCCGACTTATACATGGAGCATTTCGAAGAGAAGCCCTGCAGGGAGCAGTTCTCAAACCTACATGTTTCTACAGATATGTAGATGATACATTTGTGGTGTGGCCCCATGGAATCAAGACTTTACATGAGTTTCTAGAATATCTGAACGGAATCCATCCTAGCATAAAGTTCACTATGGAAATGGAAAAGGACGGTTGCCTACCTTTCCTCGACATCCTAATTAAAAGAAAACCGGATGGAACGCTGGGGCATAGTGTATACAGAAAATCTACCCACACAGACCAGTATCTGGGCGCCACGAGTTTCCACCATCCTGTGCAGCGCAACACTGTTTTAAATACTCTTGTGCACAGGGCTAGAGTGATTGCTGACAAAGACAGCCTGCCACAAGAACTGGAACACCTGAGAACTGTCTTCAGGCGGAACGGTTACTCCGAGAGGCAGATAGAAAGGGCAATTGAACGTAAGCCAGGGAAAATTCCAGTCCAACAGGAAGAAATGCCTAAGACCACCGCCTTTCTGCCTTTTGCCGGAAACACCTCGGGGAAAATCGGCAGAATCCTCGCACGACATGGTATAAAATCTTTCTACCGACCACCAGCTAAAATACGGGACTACCTCCGTTCAGTCAAGGATGATCTTGGCCTAAGAGTTCCGTGGATTTATAGCATACCGTGCGAGTGTGGAAAGACCTACATCGGTCAAACGATCCGCACCATAGAAAACCGGTGTGAAGAACATAAACGCCACCTCCGCTTGGGACAGTATAGCAAATCAGCAGTCGCCGAGCACGTGTACGACCATGGCCACAAAGCAGAGTTCAATAACGTTAGGATATTGGCTAGAACATCACATTTTTGGGAATCTGTCATCAAAGAAGCCATCGAAATTCGACTGGCCGACACATTTAACAGAGACAGTGGTCTATGTCTCAGTGAGGCATGGAAACCTGCCTTGGCAAATATCCGCAGAGAACGTTGTACTTCCGTCCAGCTGCCACCGTAGAGGGCTTCATATTAGCTCGGGCTGGAACAAGAACCTTAGCCACACCCATGGGCAGCCAACCGCCAGTTGGTTGCGGGCCTGGCTCATAGTAAGCCATCGCCGAGGCCACGCGGACTTGTATATAAGGAAGAGCGGCACCCGAACCATCTCAGTATCTGTGGGTCAACCGACCATTACACATGTCTCATCACCTGAAGAAGACGGCAGAGCCAGCCGTCGAAATATTGTGTTTCCACAACACTATCCGGCGGTACACCCGTGAAGACTACATTGCAATAGAAAAGATGACTGCTAAGTATTTTTTTATGTTACAGGTGCTGTTAGGAATGTGACACACTTTGGTGCCTTCGTGGATATAGGAGTTGGCTGCTCTGGACTAATCCACAATAACCACATTAAAGGTGCAAAATTAAGTGTTGGCCAGACGGTTGAGGTCAAGGTTCTGTCAGTAAGTGTTGCTCGAAAAAGAATAGGCCTTGAATTGGTGCGCATTTGTTCGTAAAAATAAGTGATACTTAATATATGTGTAAGGCAGTTATTGAGTACAAGATATTATAAATTTATTGATTTCTTTATAAAATATGTACTATTTTACATACGTGTAAATTCATCTTGACATGCTCTACTTGATAATAAAGAGATCTGATTTTTCATAGGAATTTTGTTACTGACCTTATAAAGAAGAATTAAAAAGTTTTGTTATATAAAAATTGATAGATTTAATAATTTATTATAGTCTTCTGTTTACAATTCATATCAGTCAAGTTACACATTCATTCTTAGTTTTCTCTGATATTCTGAATTTATCATTGTAATTACACTAAAAAATTAATTTTACAAACTTGTACAAGCATTTAGTTTATATTGAATGTCCATCTTTAGGAATCTCAACTTTTTAATTTATGAATTAGTTACAGAAGTTGTTACATTTATATCGGATTCCCAATATTTTCACAGATTTGTAGATTAGTACAATGAAGCAGTATAAAAAAAATATGTTTATATATTTTTGTATTACACATGCTTTCACGTTCTTTCCCAGATATTTTGTGGAAGCGAATGAGACAAAATATGTTGTGGAAAATAGAGAAACAAATCTAAAATAAATCAGAATCTGTGGGGAGAAAATATACAAGCAGTCTTAAGTAACAAAAGATGAAGGAATGATCAGTTATCATAATTTACTGCTATATCACATAACACGTAATAAGAGTAACTGTAAAGGAAATTGAAAAATGGTTAGTATTATAGGTCTAGCATGTATTCCAATACAGTTAGCTGTATCATACCGTGTTTTCTTGAAACAATATTTCATATCTCTCCGTAGGGTACTCCCACTTTCATCACTACTCCTTATATCTAATGTAACTCAAAGGCAAAATGGGATGTGTTTGCCAAGGGTGAATTTCACCCCTTCCCCACAGCAGGTAACTTTAAAAGAAAGTGTCATAGGCACCAACCCTGTTCCCAGAGTTTTCCATAAAAATCATATTCTAGACTGTAACAAAGTTTGTGATTGTTGTTACCAGCAGAAAAGTTAGATTCTTATGGAGGAAACTGGGGGAAGCAATAAAATAGTAAAAAGCAAGCTACATATGTCAGCAAATAATATTTCAACACACAAAGTATGCTCGTTCAGAGCACCAAGAGACAGATCAGTCTCAGTACAAGGCTAATCAGACATCTTAAGGGTGTTCACAAAGTACTGCAGCAAAATTTTATTTCTCTGAAAGTATGGAAGATATAAATTTGCAACTAGGGAAATGCATTTAAGTATGCTGACATTTTTTTGTACCACAAAGAAATCTCCATCTATTTCTTGGATTTTACGCCAGCATTTCAGAAGAGCATGTAAACCCTGTTAATACCATGCTGACTTGCACAACAATACACTACCACATTCCACAGTGAAGAAAATCTTGGGAAGATTCACAATGATTCCAGTTAAAAACTACCCAACAAAGCAAATCCTGACTCTGAGAACATGAAATAGAATCACATATAAGTAAAATTAGTATCAACTGCACTTCATATGGTTTTTAAATGAGATGTAACTGGCAAAATGCACAAATATCGCACCAATGTTGCCAAAGATGCTCTGAAAAATGTAGTGAAATGCGTACAGCAAAAGTAAAAAATAATTCCATTGCTTTGGCGTATCATTAATCTCTATATAATTGTAACAATGGAAAGAAAGAACTGCCGCGAGGCAATATATATATATGGAAAGAATTGATAAAATACACCCAACACTCACCAAAGTTGAATGGAGGAGGGCAGCAGCAACACAAAAAATACACAAACACAGAAAATACAATATTCCGGGATTAATCAAGTCAAGATTTGTCAAGTTAAAAAAAGGAAATGACTGAGCTCGCTCAAGCCTTGCAGTCAACACAACCACTCACAGAATGAAATTGACTGTCGGAATCCAAAACATCCAGTGGCAGTCCATGCCATCTCCCACGACACCCATAATTTGAGTGCTATTAGAGTCCTCCCAAACAACAGCAGCTCCTCTGAACTCAGAAGGTGGGACCTTGCCTACCAATACAAACTAGGCACAAGACAACCTCCTGGTCTCAATTTGAGATAATACCCGGTAAGTACTTTTTCTTCCCTCCATCCTCTCCTTGTCTCCATCCCCACTGTCTAAATTGAACCACCACATAACAGAGGTGATGTTTAACTGTATAGATTCTTTTATATTTTTTGACTTCTTTTATTTTGTAATACTCGGATATTAGCTTGAAATAATTAGTTGTTCTCTGTCTTCTGTTCAAATTTACCCCCACCATGGACCATATTCCTTGCTCAACAGTCACTATGTGAGGAAGTCTCCAACAACATCTATCTTATGCAATGTTCTACTTAGATGAAGTTTTCTCAGGTAACCAGCCGAGTGAGTACGTTTGTATAATGACATTTTGGCAGTCATATTCTCTGCTGCCAATTTCAAGTGACAACTGCTATACAAACGTATTCACTTGGCTAGTTTCCCAAGAAAATTTCAGCCTCCACTCGTTTAACGTTCTACTTGTTGATGAAGGGTTAAGACTTGAAAATTTCAATATCTTCTGTGTTCTAATGTTGTATGTGTGTTCACGCCTCACAGCTATCATCTAAGATAAGTGGTGGTACATTTCCCTGTCCTAATTTGTAATTCATTTTTCTACTTAGCTCTCATTATTTAATTATTATTATGCATCCAGCCACCACTGTGCAGTTACCTCTTTCTTGTGTGTGAAGGGCTATAGACCTGAAAATTTCAATGCTTAATGTGTGTACATGATGTCCATTTTTTGAAGCTGTCCTGCTTCATATGTGGTAAGCAGTGGTCCTTTCCTGCCTCTAATGACCTTGATAAGGATGAGTTGTGAAGCCATATAAAAGAACAAAAGATATGTTCTTTCCTTTCAGTTTGTTGGGTGTCAGGAAATATAGGAATCATGGATGATTGAATAAATGACACGGTTGCCAGGTTTTCATAACTGTGTTAAAGTGTCACCACGGCAGGAAAAAATTCATGTTTACCAGAGTTCAGCCTTGACTTAAGCTGTCATGAGCTCCAGTTAATCAAACCTGTTTTATAATTGTAGATCAGCACTAACAAGCTGTTAAAGTAAGCTTAAGTCATCGTTGCATGTCTGCACATGACTGCTTTCTTGCACTGTCTTCTGCTGCTGTGAGAAGACATTAAAGTGTCCTCGTAATCCACCTTGGCAGTATATCGTTTCAGTTGAATGTTTGTTATGATCTGTACTAAAAGATAAGGGTGTGGCTTTGCTACTGCCCTGTTCCCATTTTAAATAGTAATAGCTTTGTGGTCAAATTTAATGTTATTTACAGCCATACTGCTTGGGATACCATTTAAAAAATATAATTCTCTTGATATCAGATTGTCCACAGTACATTGGCCAGTCTCATTTTCTAGCCAAAAATCTGTGTCTAAATAACTTGTTAATCACTGGCATGGACATGGGTTTAGTTATACATAACAGTTTTTAGTCTACATGCCTTTGGATATTAGTTTTATTCTGCTTACAGTTGTTACAGATTTTTGTCATTGATACTGAATCACTACATTCGCATACAATGTTCATAAATTAGGGATGAAAAATCACAAGGCATGTAATTATGTAGATTAATTTGTTTCTAACCCCCCCCCCCCCCTTTTCAACGAGAGCGGTGGGTGAGTGGTTAACGCCTGGCTTCATATTCGAATCCCCGTCTGGCCATCCAGAGTTGGGTTTTCTGTGGTTTCCCCAAATCACTCCAGGCGAATGCCTGGGATGTTTCCTTCAAAATGCCATGGCCGAAATCCTTCCCGTTCCTTGTCCCCAGTCTCATCCTGCCTCTCATGATCTTGACAAAGGAGTAAAGCCATAAGTAAAAAAAATAAAATAAAACAAACCCTTTGTACCAAGCATGGTGGGTGAGTGGTTAATTCTCTGGCCTCGCATTCGGGAGAACGTAGGTTCAAATCCACGTCTGGGCAATCAGATTTTGGTTTTCCAGGGTATTTCCAAATCACTCCAGGTGAATGCTGGATGCTTCCTACAAAAGGCCATGGCCAAATTCCTTCTCACTACTTGTCCCCTATCCTTTCCCATGACCTTGATGTAGATGAGGTGTAAAGCCATAATAAAAAAAAAATCAAACCCCATTTGGTGGATATTTATCCCGGATATTGAATCATTGCAAACTTCTTGCCTAATTTACAGGCTGAAGGAAAAATGACCGAGAGCTTCTATAGTCCACACTATCAAAGTCATGGGCTCTTCTAATAATAAATATAAAAACAAATAATGATGCATCTATTGCTTACTGGCTTTTTGATGCCAAAGCTAATTAACCATTACATGATAATGGATATTATTTTATGGTGCAACAGATGCTTTTAGTTTTATTTTTATTCACTGATTGTCACGGTATACGTATAAATCTTTTATCAAATTTCAACAATTATGGTAAGCAATTTCCATTGGGCAGTAAAGGGAATGATGATGAAGAGTGTATGTAATTGAAAGTAGTAAAGTTAACTCAGATTATGATTCAGTGGGTGCCTGATACATACTATGAACTGAGGCTAAATGGAAGCTGTAGTCATTTGTCTCTGTACTAATGAAGGAAACATCAAAATGACATTCATCTGTCAACATGAAAACTTTGTTCCAAATGCTTCATGTTGGGCTAAAATGGAGGAATATTCCACAATTCACCTAAAAACTGTGGTCACACCATTCAGTGTGCTTGTAATGGGAACATGTGCTGATTGTTCCCAACTCCTGTGTGGTTCCATTTTCAAGTTCACAATCCAGATAATTACACATGTTGATTTAAAAATAAAGAAACAGATTACATATATGGTAATTTTTTTTCCCAAGTATATTTAGTGCCTCTCACTGATTACATCACAGTCATCCATTGTTAAATATGATATTAGCCATTAAATCTGTACTTTTTGTTAAAATATAAATTAGAATATTCTTTTAAATACTCTCCAAGAACTTTAAATAGCGGATACATAATTCATGTAAAAATAAGTGTTTCTATAGTAGGAAAGAGTTACAGTCAAGCATTCTATTGTTATATATACTGTGCCCAGTAACATTCTTATTAAGCACACTTTAAAGATGATAGTAAATATACATTTCCATATTTTTTTCAAATAATTATATTTGAAGGTAACAGATAAAACATTTCTCCTATCTGTTATGAACCAGTTCATAACAAGACCTTAAACTGTGAATTTTCTCAGGAAATAATTTTATTTCCCTAGTGGTGTCTGAATATAATAATATATTAGTTTTATTTAGAAAGAAAAGACAAATTATACCCAACACTCACCAAAGTTGAAAGGAGGAGGGCAGCAGCAACACGAAGTAATATACAAACACAATATTTTGGGGTTAATCCATTATCAAGTAGGCAGCATGTGCTCAGCTACATATTTCTGCCTTCCTGATAAAGGTTTAGCCCCAAAATATTGTTTTATTTTTGTGTGTTTGTAATTATTTCATGCTGCTGCTGCAGCACATCCTCCCTTCAACTTTGGTTACCAATATGTTAATTTTAAATGTACAAGTATTTCAAAGTTTTTGTAACACTATTTTACAAAATAGTAAGATTAAACAAGGTAAAAATGACTGCTGTCGAAATATTTTTTTCTGAAAATCTTACTCTGCTAAAAACAATAAAATAAAAACAGGAACATTCACAAATCAATCAGAAATATGGAAATAAATGTAACAGCTGAAACAATATATACAAATTTTACGTATATACAAGATGCCTCCATTACTAACACGAGACAAAGAATCATGCCCTTACTTTAATTCTGTGAAAGCAAATTATTAAAATCTAAGGCTCTTTCAGAGCTTTCTGTGATGTTACTGAACATTTGTCAGATCTAAAATAGGTAACTCATATATTGAGGAAAATGAATTTCCAGCCTTCATCCAGTTATACTTCGAAAAGCAAGCCTTGATGAGCTTTTGTTTTATGATATGTCTTAATAATTAATCAAATTATTCACAAATCCAAATTAAATATAAACTTTTACAGTCATTATTAATACTGAAAGTATTGTACTATTTTTATGAGGTAAGTCTCATTCAGATATTTAATTATTTTACGGTATCTTGTTGTATCTCATGTTGGAGATCACTGAAATGCAGTACTGTTCTTGGCCCTCAATATGTCAATTGTTCGTTTCAGTCCCAGTTGAAGAAATTTTCAACATTAGATATTTTGTATTATTGTGTTTTTAGTATTTCCATTCATCTTCCAGATACAGTTGTAGCTAAATCATAAGAACTTGGTGTGCAATCATTAGGGCTGATGCCTAGGTAGTTGCTTATCTTTTTTATTTTGTTAAAAAAAATGGGGTCCTTCAAAAAACACTTCTTACTGTTGTTGCTATTCACACTATCAACAATACAATACTGTAACGAGTATTGGAGGAAAGGACAGGAAATCGAATGAAACAATTAGACACTCAGTAAAAGAGGAATCCGTACAGGAAGTGGTAGAGAAGGATAGATTAAGATGGTATAAGCATGTTAAGAGAATGGAGGAGCAGAGAATCAACTGTATATACACTGTTGACAGAAACTGCTCATTTTACTTTTCTTTGCAAACACAAATATTCAAGTCTTGAGTGCTCCAACTAACTTAAATACTTCAATGTCTTACAAGTATATCTTAATCATAGCACTCACTTGTATTACTTTGAAACAATTTTGTATGCCAGTTTGGGCATTTCTTATTTGTTTTATTCGATTTTTATAGTTAGAGTTAAGCACTAAATTATCATCTCATTTCAGAAAGGTACTAGGCATGATTTTAAATCTTTGAAAGACATTTGGGAGCCCACAATCTTATTTAAACACACATTCCTGTCCACATAGAAAGCTGTTAAAAAATAAATGCAAATAACGAGTTTGAAGTCAACAAACCGGTTACTAAAAATAAAGACTGGAATTTTATTTGTCATTACAACTAATGGTGTCAACGAGATTCCCAATAATAAAGTCCCTCCATCGGCACCAGATGTGTGGTACGTTACCTTCAATATTTACTTGTGTGTCTTTCACTCAGTAACTGCAGAGGTTTATCAGATGTGTCAGAGGACAGTTTGGCAACATTGTGCCTCATTAATCTAAGATACTTTTCAGCTTTATTATAAATTATCTAACAGTAGTTTTCTTCTCTATCAACATATCTTACAGTGCAATAAATACATCCGTTGCAGTGCTAATCCCATTTTAGGTCTGTTAGAAACTTTGTGATTTAAAGTTGGTGATTCTTGTTTATGGGTTATATCTCTCAAACACGTCAGCTAAATATTGCCAAGACAACAGTTCTATTACTTATGATGCCTTAATTACTTTTTTTACTCATTCAGACTACAAAAAGGAAAATATTCTAACTAATTGTGGTTTTATCTCTACACTGTATCTTATAGAAGCCAATGAGGGCAAGTCATAATAGCAAAAACAATGTTAATTTAATCAGAAATATGTATATTAGTGTCAAATTATTGTACACTTTGGTGATTCATAAATGGGAAAATTTTGTACTCTCTTTTTGAAAACAAGTCTTATTAAAATATTAGATGGTGTGTTTATCTTGATTATACTGTCTACAAACTAATTAGGTGTCAGACATCAAATCAATCTAGAAGCCAAAATGGGAAATCATTAATTGTAACATAAAATCTGGGTTGCACTGAACATATGGTGCATAATTCTTATTCAAAAGTGTCATATAAAAAAAAATATGTTGTTCAAAGAATGCTGGCATCTGCTGGTATGCTGTTTAGATGGTCAGTGTTTTCCCAGCTGTAGTAGGGTGGTCCTGTACTGAAGCAATATTTCTTTTCCAGAGGTTCCCCTTTTTCTACCCAGTACATCAGGTAAAAGTTGCACATCTCATCTTCATTTGTTGCACTGCAAAAACAATAGGTGTAAACATAAGAAGACTCTGTAGTTTATGCAATAAAAATAATTTGTCATTGTGTTCATTGCTTATGGCTGTCAAATATACTATGAAATTAAACATCAAGTATACAGTGCAAAGACATGCAAAAATTGTTTCCGTTTCATGTCATTTAAATGAGAAGTGTGATATGTCCAAGAACACACATAATAATGACACATCGTACAAGGGGAGGCCGCTAATTGTAAAATTCAGATTCAGTTCATACTGTGTGTGATAAAACCTCATGGCCAGAGGTGTAATGTGTAATTGACATTGTCGAGAAAACTGGCATTAAAATATTCCATTGTGTTCAAATACTTTGTATGTTTGGTAGATTTCAAGGAATGCATGGTGCAGTGAACAAGTTCCCTGCCTCATAAGCCCATCACTGCTGTATTAAACTTCGCTGTTGGCACCTTTTTATTTATTTATTTATTTATTTAAATATGTATACAAATAATTCCCCACAGTCAGTGTCAACAATTATACATATAATAAGGTTTTTAAATGCCTTTTGTTATGGAAAAACTGATGGCGCCTTATTTCGACCCTCCCATCCCCTGATGTGGGAATGAACATCTGTCATTCAACTGTAATGGTCGAGTAATGATATTTGTATTTCATACCTGCCACCAAAAATATTTTTATTTTTGAAATGTAAACAGCACAATGTAGTTTCAGAGCCAGTTTTTTCACAACAAACAGCATTTAAAAACTATTATATGCATAAGTATTCAAAGTGATTGCCAGGAATTACCTGTATACACATTTGAATAACTAAAAAAAGTTTCCAGCAGTGGGAGTAGATCCAGCGACGATGGGCATAGGTGACAGAGAGCTTGTTCACTGCGCCAAGCACCTCTTAAAATCTCTATAACGTCGAAAATATTGGAACACAACAGAATATTTCAATACCAATTTTCTCAACAACAGGATAGAAACACATGTTACTTCCCACATTGCACGTCTTTGTGCAAAGTTCACTTATTGCTTACCATAAGTGGACTTTAGTGTGAACACTCCAATTGAACAATGAAGGAAAATGTACTTAATTGCAAATATTTTGAAAAGGATGCAAAGTAATTAATTATATATTTTGACCATCAAGCAGCTATTATACAAAGTCCCTAAATAGTCAGCATTAACAATCCTTAGGCACTTATGAAATGCTTGCAGAAATTAGATTTAGAGCCTGCGTAGCCCCAGGCAGGTAATATTTTGGTGTGTACATGAGCTATACTGTCTTTGACCTCTATCCTTCTGGTTCACTCTCGCAACTGTTCCTCATTGCTACTGGGTGTCTGGTTCAAAATCCTATGAGGTGTGAAGTACAATCCATCATATTAAGGCAGGACCAACAGTCATGAAATTCAGGAGTGTTACCCATCTGTAATGACTGGTGTACTTCCTCAAAGTATGGGACCGTGCACAAACTACGTGGCTCGGTCCAGGAGGGGGAGGGCTTGGATGAAAAGCTACGCTGGGCTACGTGGGGGGAGGGGGGGTTCCTTTCACAACATTTTTCACAGTTAAAATGAGGAACAGAACTCACAACAACATGTGAATATTTATTTCCCTCAGTTAATTATCTCCGTATGTAATTGTAATTTACAATAATCTGACAAAATGTCTTCTGGAATCAAAAGGGAAAAAAGCCACGTGCTACGTGGGAAGAGGGAGGGGGGGGGGGTAGAAGCAAAAGCCACATAGGGCTATGTGGGGGGGGGGGGGGGGGTGTTCACAAGAGGTCAAAATGGAGCTACGTGGTTTATGCACGCTGCCTATTGAGGAAATAATATATGCAAATCAGAATTAGGTGAAAATCATCTAAAATTGAAAGAATTATTTACTAGTGTTGTGTGGTTCATGCGTATCAACACTAGAGTTCACATAGCACACGGCAATGAGCACTTGTGATTCATCCAGTATATAGTTCTCATCTTCTTGCTAATGACTTGCACCTTTTTTTCCTGAAGAAGCATCTTGCAAACAAAATTTCCACAACGATAAAGATTGAAGTAGAAATGAGGTTTAGGCAGCTCACTTCTATAACAATGGATTACAGAAGTTAAGATCCAGACTTAACAAGTGTGTGGACAATGGCAGCAATTTACTTTTAAAAAATCAAGTACCAGTCTATTATGTGTAGTGTATGTTTTGTCAAATAAAATGTTTTAAATCAATTGTAACCTTACTTTTTGCACATGCCACATATATGTCAAATGAAATAAAATGCTTACAATACATATTCATAACTATTGAGAAAAATCTTGAAAGATGAAATAAATAAAAGTATCAGAGAAAGCTAAAATATACTTAAAGAGCACTCAAGCTGGTGACATTCTCCTTATTGGAACAGAATTGTAAGGCTGTGTTCAAATAACAAAAGCTGATTAGTGGTACTACTTTCCACATGCTTGCAAATAGACAGTATGCCATACCTTAGAAAGTGTAAAATTCTAGCCATCTTGAAATCAAACTATAAACTGTTAACAATATAATTTCAGCCACAGCATAGTATGAAGGGAATAAAATTAGCAACTAGGGATCAGGGATTTGAGGATAATAAGTGAGGGAAGGAAGTTTAGCACAAGCAGATGAAACAAATTGTTTATCTTCCTAATAAAGCCTGATGTTAACTTTTTTTTTGGGGGGGGGGGGGGGTTCAGGAGTAACCATGTAGTAGTTCTCTGTTATAGCAGGATTAGTAAATATGTGGCTAAAATGGAATGTGATTATAGAAACAATTCTAAATTGCCACATATTTCAGAACTGAAGAGTGATTTCAGGAAAAGGTGCAATATGTGAAAGGAGGTCTCAGTATGGTGGAAAGAAATCAGGAACAGTTCAAAGAGAGTAAGAATAGGGTAATAAATGTTATTCCAAAATCAAGAAATGCACAGAAAAGGAAAACAATAGTTAGAAAACAGTATAAAGGTAGTAGGGAAAACCTGAAACAATTAGCCAAGTAATTCACAGCAGCAAACAGGAAAACTAAATATTCACTTATCAACTAAGACTAAATGACGTGTTTTGAAATTTCTTTGGCTCTGTTAGAAAACTTAAGGGAAGAAACAGACAAATATGGATAAGGATGAGAAAGAAATAATTTTGGATATGAAAAAGGCAGAAATATTAAACAACTGGTCTAATGAGACCATCAGAGACTACCGTTCAGAGATGGAAGAGGAAATGTCTGAGCATGAACTTCTCCACATAATTAGGAATGAGCAGAGTACTAAATCAAAAATAAATCCTGAGAATATTATGAGGGCCAAAAAGTTTTTAAAAGTGTTGGTAAGGATAGTATTACAACAATTGTATTGAAGATAGGGGGATATGTCATTGTACCATTCCTTAAAATATTTAGATTGAGTCTGTAGACCTGTATGCCAGAGAATTGAAAAAGTGACATAGTATTACTGGTACATAAAGAAAGTGAAGCAAATGGAATTGATTAGCTTGTGTAAACTAAATGGTTAATTAATTCTAATTAAGTGACATTATTTTGTTAATGTGTGATATTTTGGTTTCTGTTTTTAATTAATGTGATAGGTTTTGTAGGAGTGTTAAATGGATTTCAATACCTATCATTTTAATTAAGGGATATTAATATGTTATCCTATAACTTGTCGCATTTTTTATGTATTGAAATTACTTATTTTGGTAACAAATTGCCACGAGGGCATTAATTCCTTCACAGAATCTTTTGTTAACGACATCAAAAGAATGATGCAGGTATCAGTTGGAAACATAACTTTTAATTAGTAAAGTGACATAGAAAACCAAAATCACCAGACGTCATGTCTACATGGAAGAGAAACATATTATGGATGAAAATCTCTTGTAAAATTAGGGCATCTAGTTGAACAAGAGGTATTCTTAGAAAATTACATAGGCCATGTTTTCTTGTTTATATCTTTGTAAGCTTCAGTTTGTAGTTTTCTATTCAAACAATTAAGACTGAATTAATACAGAGAATGCAAAAAAAAAAAATGTTTAATGTGAAATCCTCAGACTGAGGCGTTCTGCATTGCACTATTCAGTTTTGCGTTCTAAAATAGCTGTTTTTGTAACTTAACCAAATAATTAACAGCATTGAGATCCTAATATAAACTATGAATTGTCACCATACTCTATATAAAAACTAACTTGCTATTACAATCAAGGTTATAATTCCATTCGAATTTCTTACCCAATTTGTGTCCATCGATCTCTGTCACTGTGCATGGTGCACCTAGCAGCCTGCAAATGAAAATCCATGAATCAAAAACAGTGAGATTTTGTACTAAAAATAGTAATACTTCCTTTTTATACAGAGTTTTTCCTCAGATTTCCATAGTCATATACACAAACTATTTGCACCTATTTTTCAGTTCTAGTTAAAATTTATTTCAAGACTTATCATAAGATAACTTTGCCACATCAATTCCTGTGACACTGTGTGTACAAAATTTGTTACTTAGAGAAAACACCCTGCAAAAACAATGTGTTATGGCGCAAACCAGTGCATTTAGCTGGGTGACAAACATTTGGTTGCTTCGGTTTGATTTATATAACACACTAATAAAGCAATTAAAAATGTGGAAATTACTGATTAATACTACCACAACTTCATACACAATTTTATATCATGAAGCAGTTCTGATGAATATTAGAGGGTTGTGTAAATCAGTGGCCAAAATTAAGAGTGGTAATAGTTATAGTTACAAAAGAAATACATTTCAAAATTGAAAAGAGATTTCATGGGTAGATTCAGTATATGAATGGAAGGCACAACTAATGTGAAGATGTAGTGGAAACAGGTCAAAGAAATAATAAGGACTTGAGAAGAAATGTGTATTACAAAACAGAAAATAAAGAGAAATACGGAACCTTTATAATATAATAAGGCTAAAGAGGTTGGCAAGAAGATACAATTGTAGATAAAATGGAAAAAAGCATAGATATTATGTAACTTCCTTAATAATATCATCCTCCTGCAAAGGAAGGAAACAATCAGAGGTGCTGCTTCTCCTTGTAAGTTGAAATGAGCAGATTACACAGTATAGATCCTGAAAAATTATGAAAGAATAAAAAAAGCATAAGGGGCAAGTATAGATAATACAAGGGCAGATCTGAAAGTAACGCACAATAATTTTTTCCCCAAAAAGTTTAATACGTACCACAACCAAACAAATCACAAATTAACTTACATATTTGACCTACTTTTCTACATAGTCGCCAATTTTCTGAACACATCGTGGTACCAGTTTCAATATGCCCAGTTTGTAGAAGTCCATTTGTTGGGAGTGTAGCCATCTGTGGACTGCTGATTTCACTTCTGCATCTGTTGGCCAGCCAGGAATTTCTTCATGGGACTAAACAGATGAAAGTCAGATCGTGCCAGGTCCGGACTGTATGGTGCATGCAGGAGCACCACCCACACAAAAGTGGCGAGTTTCTCATGAACAGGAGTAGCAACATGAGGACGTGCATTGTCATGAAGAAGTTTGACACCATTAGCATTAATGTTGCAGCATTTGTCACAAAGGGCACGACGCAATTAACCAACATTTTCATGTAGGCTGCAGCATTCACAGTGGTTCCATGTTCAGCAAAGTCCACCAATAACACGCCAAATATGTCCCAGAATGCTGTCACAAGCACTTTCTTAGCCGATGGAGTCACTTTGAATTTTTTCGTACTGGGGAACCAGCATGTTTCTGCTCCATAGAGGCCTGCTTGGTTTTGGGCGAGTAGTGGTATGCCCACGACTCATCACCAGTGACGATTCCTTTCAGAAAGTCATGCCCTTCTGCCACGTAACGTGTTGAGTGATCCAAGCTTGTCATCATTCGTTGGCCCTTCGGGTTGTCTGTCAGGTTCTTAGGCACCCAGCGAGCACTAACTTTACGGAATTTCAACGTGTCATGAACAGTGACGTACCCTGCACCATAGGAAATGTTGAACATCTGCGATAAGGTTTGCAGGTGCACATGCCGGTCCTTCAAGATTGCTGCCTCAATGGCACAGACATTCTGCTGAGTTGAAACTGTTACTGGCCACCCGTAGTGTGGCAAATCACTAAGGTTCAGCGGCCCTCTTGGAAGAATGCACACCACCTGGAGACATTGCTACGGTCCAGACAGTCATTCCCATACACGCCAGGCATGTCCCTGTGAATTTCACTCAGTGAATGCCCTTTGTCCCACAAATATCGAACTACACTTCACTGCTCTTCACACGTAGACGACGGTAACATGCGTGCCATGTTTGTTTCATAGTTCAGGCTTCTCTCACATAAAAACAAAATACCCTCTATAGCGCAAACTTCAAACTATATTGTCGTGAAATTTCAACATTCCAGCTGCAATACCAGGGGAGAAAAAAAATTATTGTGCGTTACTTTCCAATCTGCCCTCGTATTACTGCAGATGTATTAAAGACAGAAGAATATGATATTGTACCATACCTTGAAATATTATTTAGATTGAATCTGGAATGTTTTCAGAGGACTTGAGAAATATGGGGAAACAAATAGGGTTGAAAATTACAGGCCAGTCAGTGTGGGGGAACAGTGGTAAATAGACTGATGCAGAGAAATATGTGCAATAACATTAGAACAGTTTGTGAATAAAGAAACTGGTTTGGGAAACAACAACATGGGTTTAGGTATAGATATTTATGGGAATCTCATTTAGTGAGGTTATAAGCTAAATATTTTAAATGAAATGGACAGAGGAGAACTAGTTGATAGTGTAATTCTAGATACTTCCAAGCCATTTCACAGAGTGAACTACAAAATGGTGGTAAATAAGGAAAAGGCCATTGGAGTGAATGAAAAAGCTATTTGCTGTGTAGAGTAATTCTTAAAAAGAAGAAATCAAAGAGTTAGGATGTGAAAGACAGTAGAAAAAGTTGTGGAAGGAAGAATGGGAGAGCCAAAGGGTAGTGTATTGGATCCATGCTATTCATTATTCTAATTAATGACTTTTAATGCTTTACAGTCAGAAGTTAGGTTGTTTGCAGATGGTATAATGTTATGTAATAGGATCAAAATTGCAGAAGACTGAACAGCTGTAGGATGATCTGAATAAGATATCTAACTGGGTAGGTCATCATGGGATGAATACATTTGCAAAAAAGAGTACACAGATAAAAAAAATAGTTTGGTTATGATTATATGGTTGGGAAGGACTTGCTTGTAGAAGACTTAAAACGTAAATATCTTGGCATAAAATTTTATAATATACTCAACTGGGCAGGACACATTGAACAGGTGGTAGGAAAAGGTTTCAGAATCCTTCTTTCATTTACTAGTGAGGAGATGAGCCAGAGAAATGAGGGAATTTAATTACAAAACTGTGGTAAAATCATCGAGCGTGGTGGGTGAGGGGTTAATGCTGTGGCCTAGCAATCGAGAGGACGCCGGTTCGAGTCCCCATATGGGCATCCAGATTTGGGTTTTTCATGGTTTCCTCAAATCACTCCGTGAATGCCGGGATGCTTCCTTCAAAAAGGCCACGGCCGAATTCCTTCCTGTTTCTTGTCCCCAGTCCCGTCCCACCTCTAATGACCTCAACATTAACGAGGCATAAAGCCATAAGTAAAAAAATAAAAAATGGTGATTTAATCATTTCTTGAATATGGTGCTGTAATATTGGAACCACAGTTTTTTAATCAAATACAGGATTTGGAGGGCAGTTAGATTTGTTTGTGGAGATTACCAAAGAACACAATCAGTAGCTGACATGATAAAGGAGCAGTAATAGGTTTCACTGGAAGACAGGAGAGTGCTGGTTGGTACAAGGAGTATATTTATTAGTGATGAGGCTTGGAATGATAGTCTAAGAATTAAGAGTAGTTCATGGAACAGAAATGATTACAATGATCACTACCTGGCACTCAATTTCAGGCACAAAGGAGTGGGAAAATTACCTTTAGTAGGTAAGAGAGTTGGGGGTTGGAATAAATTACCAAGAAAAGTGACAAATAACTTCCCAAAAGTGCTGAAAGAATTTAAAATTTGTAAAGGCAAAATATATGGGTGGGGGAAATTACTCTCAAAGAATTTTTAAGTTTTAAACATATTAAAAACATTACACCAAATTTGACCAGTACTTTGCAACATCAAGTGCATTCTGTGTTGCTTGTAACAGTTCATCTTCACTGCCAGATGATTGGCATGTAGATTTAAATAATATATAATGATTTATAAAAATAAGAAGAAAAAGATCTCTATGAAATTGCAACTGGATCATGCGCTTGATGATAATTAAACTAAATCAAAGGTTAAATTATTATGACATCATATTGTGATTAAACAGTTTACTGGTTTGAATTTCTGTCATTGTTGATAGCACTGACCAGTCTATCTCCAGTATGTATAGGCTCAGTGTTTAGCACTGGATAGAACATCTGTGGTGTAAGAGGATCACGCTTCCCCAGCAGTGTCCAATGATCACGACCCGTTGCATCTTCACGAACTCTGTAGCCTGAGACAACACGACCTGGAATCGAAAAACAACTTGATTTAAGGAAACTGGTAGGATATAAGTCTGTATATTAGCAGCTCTTCCTATCTTCATTTATCTGACAGATGTGTCACAAAGAAACAAAAGACCCAGTTCAGCAATGAACTCATCCAGAAACATACATTAGTGTGGATTTAATTAGATAAAGGACACTACAGATTTATATATATATATATCAAATAAATGTAACTTGAAAATATTGACAGGGAAAACATTGTTAGGCAAAGAAAATAAGGAAGATAGGGAAAATAAATCCATCACTCACCACAGATGGTGGCAGGAGGGTAAACAATGAACACAGTATTTCGGTACAAACCTTGATACGGCAGAGTTGGATGTGTTCAAGCCGAGACTCACCACTGGACAAACCATAGACAAAACAAGAGAAATGGGTGGGGATGGAACATGAATCCTGTGGCGGGTCGGGATGTAACCCCCCCCCTCTCCGCCACATGTCTCACTTCTCACATGATTAAGGCTCATGCCGAAATATTGTGTAATTTGTTTGTTTATGTGCTTTTTACGTGTTCTTCCCGCCCCCTTGCCTTCACCTGTGGTAAGTGACGGGTATTTTTTTCCCTATCCTATCTAATTCATAGTTTGGTATTAGCAATACTGAACAAAGCAGCTACTGTTTGATAGCTCTTTGTGCTGTATAAAGAAAACCTGTTGGTGTAAGGTGAACAGAAGGTCCAAGCAATTAATTAATCACTTCACCAAACAATTCTGTCACCAACTGAACATCAGTTCCGATTTTATATATATATATATATATATATATACTTCAAATACTAGTCAGTCATGGGTAAGGTTCACTACTAAAATTAAGGTTTTAGTTAAATTTTCACTGCTTTTAATATTTCATATCAGACATGATAGACATTTCTCAGATACCAACTGTTCAGTGGCATATGGTAATTATAATAATATTATAATCGGATGCACGTCGAAGAGAAGACTGCAGATTGACCTCCAAGAAAAATTACACTGGTACTTTCACAATCACTCATTCAAACTTAAACTCTGTTTCAGAGGCTTCAAAATGACTCTTCTCAAAGTTTCTAAATGAAAGGTTATGCTGCCTGGTGCTAATCCTCTCCTTGAAAAATTTCAGGACCCAGTCAGTAATCAATATGTTAATAATGGGATTTGTTCAAAGAATTAGGAACAGCGCATGGAAAATATGACCATATACACAAGCTGACACTCAATTTCTTGCGTAAGAAAGTGGGAAAATTTCCTATTGTGAAAGAGTGTCAGGGATTGGAGTAAATTACCAAGGGAAGTGTTGAATAATTTACAAAAAATGCTGAAGGAATTTCAATATTAAAATTTGTAAACAGCAAAAATAGATGGGTGGAGGAATTTAACACTTAAAGTATATAAGGAGATAAGAAAAAAATATATGAAATGACAAGTGATAATGCCACCAGAGCATGTTCTCCACTGAAATTAAATTCAGTTTCCAAGATAACTGTCATGGCCACCATTACCTCTCCAAACTTTCTGGTTCTGCACATGCCACAACTCGATTTCTACCCCATCTGAGGTGAGCTCTGTTAATTACTGACTCACCGTTGGTCCCTGTCTGCTCACTGCTTGGCAAAAACTTTGTCAAAATGACCTCCTCCATCTTACTTGGACAATAACATGATCTTTCTGCGCCAATTGTAGGCTCGGATAAACTAGTTTAAAACTAAATTTTGCCCTAAATCTTGTGGTTGCCATCTATTATATTCAGCATTTTAAAATAATCTGCTTAGAACTATGAATTTCTGAAAATGCTCTTTTTTTTCTCCAAACTGTTACAAAATATAATCCTAATTTTTTCAAGCACTTTTTGCCTCTTGTGTTTTTATAAATATGCAAAACTATTCTCTCAAATTGTTTTAAAAAAGTTTCATTTTTCCTTTATGATAAAATCCTATAAAACACACTATCACCCCTCAAAATTTTATTTAACCCAACCCACTACTAATTTAATGTACCCCTTAACTCATAAGTTAATTATTTACTTCTCTTTGGCATATACCATCTTAAATGAAGAATTACAGATTATTTTCAATATCATTCCTTTATGTATCAAAATTGCTGCCAAAGTAAGTACAGAACAATATGCACATTAGTATGTCTAAAGGCTTTTCAGATAAATTTTAGTTACCCACACATCAGCATCAGCCAGTATTGCTGTGTGGATACATAATAAACTTTTTTTTTTCTTTTGTTGACGAAGTGTTTAACATTTAAAAGTTATTCCATTTTCATGTTTTTTATGTTTTTGAGTCATTACCTGAGGTAAGCAATCATTCCTCTGTGTTTACTAATATAAAAACTATAATACAGATGCATTGTGTAGACAATAAGAAATTTTGCCTCCAGGCCTTTGAGTCTACTCAAAATTATTATTATTTAACAGACAGCAACAAAAGCAGAAAAAGTTTTGACACCGTATATTATTCCTCACTTTTTTCTTTGACATTACTGATATAAAAAGATTCCATAGAGAAGTTCTCTTTGCTGCAAAGGAAATTAAAACTGATAGATTAAAATCTTTATACAAATTTTCTGAAAATTGAAAGTTTTCGTTTTGCATTAGTCTGGTGTTAAATGAAATTTTATTTCTTTACAGTTCTTGAGCATAAGCTGTATTATGTGCAATTTTATATTTTCATGAACAATAACAGCAAACAAATTAACAATGTTATGACATTATGTTAATTGCATCTGTAAATGGAAAAGAAAGCACTATCTGATTTTTTTTTTCTTAAAATGTATATTTTTGTGCTATATTTCTTAACAATACTATTAATATTATACATTTCTTCACAGCAGTAACATGATACTTTGATCTTACCAAGTCCATGTGTATGGGTGCGGTAGGCAAATGGGTGAATGGTTTTATCCTCTTTAATGATACATGATGTCTCCATGTATTCAGTTCTGTGTGGTGGAATACTTCCAGATGTCCCTAGCAGGATCACTCCGGCCAGTTTGTCCATTCTGTGAACACAATGTGTTTATTACTGCCTGATAAAACTGACAACCATACCTTCAGTTCTCACAAGACCTTAAATTCGATTTTAGAAAATAGTATCTCAAACATTCCTTACACAGCAGATTAAGTTTAAAACTGATATCAGATTAAGGTATAATTTAAATGAGATGAACTTAATAATGCTAAATAAATACTTACGGGCGCTCTGTAAAGTGCAGGAATATACCAGAGTCGTCTGTACTGCCATCTGGAAAAGAAACAAAAATATTTTATCTTCCACCAATTTTATCTCCTCCTTGACACATATTAGTTGAGAAAAGAGAAAGAGATTATATCCGGTTGGGCTCCTCCAGAGTTCTATTGTTGAGTTGTACTAGTAGGCTAGGGTGTAACTGTCGATGGAGGCTCCAATAGTATTGAGGTTAAAGTTGATGACATGAGCAGTATATAGTAATCAGAATTATGGTCAAATATATGGTAATTCATCAGTGACCAATCAGTCTGATTAATGGATTAAAAGTAAGATATCTGTAAAAAGATGAGCAATTATTGCAAACTAAGAGTCAAATGACATGCAATGTTTCACAGGCACTCTGTATGTTGCTGAAGTTCTCTCTGGAGGGTCTCAAAGTGAACAGTGTACATATTGTAAGTCTTACAACATGGTCTGCTACATACAAAGGATATTTGTTATCTTGCTGCCTGAGGAGAGACGCCTTTCGTTTTTATCAAATCCTGGTTACAAATAAAGGTGCTTATTCCCCAAATTCCTGAAGTACAGCAGAGCCCCACTAATCTGAACTCTGGTAATCCAAACATTCAGTTAATCCAAACATGGTCTAATTGTGAAAAAACGGTAAAAGAATTAAAACATTTCATGAAAATGTAGTTCATATTGTATTTAATTGAGCGGTTAACTGTTGTACAAACACACAATTTTAATTTACACAGTACAGCACACATGTATTAGAAAAATTAGCAAGAAAAGCTGTTCAAGCTTCACTCGGTTCTTCTTCCAATCACAAATGGTTGCCTTACCAACACTCAGATCCGTCGCAAGTTTAGATACATTCTCACCCTTGTCTAACCGCTTAAAAGCATGCAGTTTTTCTTTGAGAGTTAACGTTGCACGTTACCATTTACTCGTGACAACAATACACCACTACACCCGAATGCATACAATACAACTGTCAATCATAACAGTGATCGATAGCTAACATTAACTGAGCAATGCGAACCGGCTAACAGTGCACTGACCTCATTTATTATTTTTATTTATTTATCAATCTTGTTCCATGGATCCCTGCTGAGGGAGTACCTCTGGGATGTGAAACATGTCATTGTTGATACATATACACATAATATGAGTCATATCATAGTAAATATATAGATATACATATTTTACAAATACAAGAAATAATAATAAACATACATTTTTGCAACTGAGTTCTGCAAACAGTTCAAACGTCTCAACAACAAAGGGAGGGAGTGAGAGTGACACATTGTCCCCTCACTTGTTCCCAACTGTTACCATGGTGTACCTACTTATATGCTTGGAATAACTTCTTTCCAGAAACTGGTCACTGTGATCCGGCTAATCCGAACAAATCGGTAATCCGAACAAGGCCCGTTCCCAATTAGTTCGGATTAGTGGGACTCTACTGTAGTTTTCTGTTAAATCAGGAGCACAGTAATAATGAATGTAGCTAGGCAGCCAATGAAAATAGTGCATATAAGGATAACAATCCAAGACTTTGGCTAGTTTCTCAGAATTGGCCAAATTTAATTCTCCATTCTTGATCAAATGAATTTAAGCTTTAGCTATCCAGTTCTCTACATACCTTACAGCAAAAATGTGTACTAAATTTAAAGGCTAATAACAATTCATGATATCAGTACATTAGACAAAAATGTCTTACATTCACTCCCATGTAAATAACAAACTAGTCTGAAACTATCTCTCTCATTTAGAGTTCATTGTTTATTTTTCCTTATTCTGTATGCTTTACACAATCCTGTTCATCCATTCAATAATTTCAATTAATTAAGCACCAATAAATATTACTCAGATAACTAATAAAAAATTTGAAATAATACTAACCCTTGAATGCATCAATATGTGCGTAATGGACCTGCAACACCAAGTACTGGATCGGCGACTTTCCTCCTACTCTGAAACCCACTCCCTCTGGCAGTTCCAGCTTTGGTGCATCCCGCGCCCATGCATATAAAATCTGCTTGAAACAAGAAAATAATTGGATCAGATTTCTGTTTTCCAGTTCGTATAAACTTGGTAAATGATCCAATGAATTTATTTTAAGAACTTGAAAGTTTGTAACATTTCACTGTTGGTAGACAGACATAGCTGAAGGTCAGTTAAATATTTATAAACAATGAACTAATTTGGTACCCCATGCACTCTATGCCTAATGAGTAGTTTCTAGTATATTTTTCTTTATTTCATTATTGCACAAGTCTACAATTCTTCAGTGGAAATGTCAATCTTTATTACAGTAATTGTTATTTCATTTTACACACAAGCAGTGTTATGTGGAGACTTCAATGTTGTCATTCCCATCACAGCAATTAAAGAATTGGAATGGAATTTTTTATGTTGTTCTTAGACTTAACTTAGTAGTAAACTTTCCTACAAAGACTCAAAATATATCAATATTGCAACAAATATTTTTTATGGGTATCTTAGTACAGGGATTGTTTTGTATCAGGTGTGCAAGCACTAGAATAGAAATTGAAGGGGAAAACAGCTCAGAAATATCAGCGAAGATAACATATTTTATAAAATGTCTAAAAAGTGAAAACTGACCAGAGGCGTAAACTACATTTGTTGTTAAATCGAAATTAAATCCCCTTTTAAATAGGAAAATTAAAAACTTCAGTAACAAAAAGTTGATGTAAAATTATTTTTTTTTTTTTTTACCAGGCCACTTGTTCCATCGTGATTAAAAAGTAATTAAGTAATTACTTTTTATTAATTGCCTAGTAAATTTTGATGCAGTTAGTCATTAAATTTGAACATCTGTAAGTCAAGATTTATTTGTGAGTAGTGGTGTGGATGAACTTTATAAAATATTTAACAAGCATTTTACATAAAAAATTAGGAATAGTAACAAAAGTAGCCTCCATGCTTTTAGGTTTCATAAGACTGCATGACGTAATAGATTGGTTATGAAATAACAGGCAGCAGTAATAGTTTTAGAAATAAATAATTTCTGAGCTATAACAAAATTTCTCATTTTAATTTATTAATTTATGCCCAAGGCACCAATTTTACATTGTGAACTAAATTTTTAAAAGAAACCTAGCATGATGGTTTGAGCGGTTAACGCTCTGGCCTCGCATTCGGGAGGACATGGTTCAAATCCCCATCCAGGCATCCAGATTTGAGTTTTCCATGGTTCCCCCAAATCACTCCAGGTGAATACCGGGATGCTTCCTTCAAAAGGCCATGGTTGAACTCCTTCCCGTTCCTTGTTCCCTGTCCCACCCTGCCTCCAATAACCTTGATGAGGCATAAAGCCATCATTCAAAAGAAGTTACATTATAAGTAAAGCTATAAGTAAAGTTACAAGTAAAAGTAGAAGAAACCAGATTCATGAAAGTGTCAACACGACGTTTCGACAGCTGGCTCTTCACATCAATATGGCGGGAAAGTCTCCCCTCACATATTAAGATGTTCTTCTGATAGAAAAGTCACATACTTAACCACATTTATAATGAATCACTACTGCAGAGTATATATTTCCAGATACACTAAAATATATGGTTTCTAAACAGTTCTTCTTCTCCTTCTTCTTAACACTAATCCCATATTGCAGGGTCTGCTTTACTGAACTTCTTCTTCCATTTATGTCAATATTGTGTATTTTCAGCTGAGGCATTGATTAGTTGCATGTCTTCCCGCAAGGTATCCAGCCAGCATTTCCTGGGTCTTCACCGTGAACTCTGGGCTCACAACTCACATCAAGTGCTGTTCTTGCAACTGAAGTGTTATTGCTGCATAGTACAAGTGTTACGAAGTAATAAAAGTAACGCCTGAGTGTTAGTACGCGCAAGTGTTAATATGGTGCAATTGGTAGCAAGGAAAGCCAACAGTGAACGTGTGGTTGCATCAGAAAGAGAGCTGCGTGGCGCGTGGGTAACGAGATACGGGTGTAAGCTTCTAGAAGGACGCGCGGGGCAGCGGAGTGCGTCACGCGCGCTGCTATAAAAAAGAGCCCGCCTCAGTGGGGGGGCATTCTCCAGTCTACTTCTCAGAGGTCTTCGGACTTCGGCAGCCAGCGAGTGAGCCAGCAAGCAAACAGCGCAGCGGAGAAGACAACGTGTATTCTGCTACTGTAGTCGCCGTTGCTACTGTTAGGATCTTCAAGTCTTTGGTTCTTGGTAGATGACGGACCAACTGATTGAGGGGCCCACGCTAGTTACTCCCGAGGGGTGGTATCTTTCCTTTGGGTTTCTGATACTTCTGAACTGGTGTTACCAACATAGCCTGGCAACAGGGGAATATCCCGGCGATTATGATGTTTCCAGAATCTGATGATTCTGATGAGGATTAGGATATCCCTCCTGTAATTTCTGAGTATTCTCAGTGAGAGTTTGTCGGCTTCGTGAGTCACAAGTGTGTTCCTCATAACCTCTTGTGTTTTTAAATTTATTTCTCCTGAACTCTTCCTATCCCGAGTTCCCGAATTGTAAAAATCGATACCCACTTGTTTCAGTTTTGGAGTCTTTTCAGCTTAGCTCTCTGTTGCACAACAGGACGCAACACAAGGCCGTACTATCACAGACAACCCTCTTGCATTTTTCAGGGATTGGAGCCACACTAAATGCTGTCCAAACATTCTCGTTCCTGATGTGGTGTAGTCTAGTGAACCCCTGTGAATCATTTCATTTCCATGACAAACATCTGTTCATGTCTTTTTATGAATGGCCAACATTCAGTTCCATACAGTGCCACTGACTGAATGATGGTTCTGTAAATTTAAGATACAGTGGCACCTTTCCGTCAAAAAGTACTCCTGCGACCTGGCATCACTTCATCCACACTTTGTTGACTCTGTTTCAGATGTCGGGGACTATCTGAACATCCATACAGATTACTGTTCCCAAGTATTTGAACTCAAATGCCTTACAGAGTTCAAATCAATCGATATTAACCAACCTGTCACTTGTAACTCCACACGCCATGTAATCAGTCTTCTGTACCTTAAGTTGCATGCCATGTTTGTCAAGGATTGTTTTCCATCATTGGATTTGTTGTTCCTATTCTTGAAAAGACTCAGAGGTGACCATGATATCATGCATTGAGCAATTTCCAGGAGTGTGGACTGTGGAGTGAGTAGTTCTGCAGCAATGGCGTCAAGACAGAGAATAAACAGGAGTGGGGACAAAGTCAATACCTGATGAACAACAACTCTAATGGGAAAAAGTTCAGAATTTCCTACGCACATCAAAAATAGTTGGTGACATTCTGATAAAGCAGCTGGATTGATTTAACATATACCTCTGGTATCCATCACTATGTCAGTGTGTACCAGATGAGATATCAAAGGTTTTATTCAAGATGCAAAAAAGCTATGTGCAGTGATTTTCTCATCAAAAGACATGCATGAATACCATCAATCATCACTGTGGCTTTCATGAAACCTCACTGATTTGGGGAAATCTTAACTATGCTTTGAAGACGTGCATCCACAATGTGCTCAAAAATCTTTATTGTGTGGCAAAGTAGAGCAACAGTCGATAGTTGGAGCAGTCTAGCGCTTGGCAAAAATTGAGTAAATCTATAGTACCAATGTATGAAAAATAAGTGACTGACGAAAATTAAACATGTATAAGTAGAGAATGCATAGTTTTATAGTTATAATTAACTTAAGGCTTTAAATTTTTAAGCTATGGAACCTAATGTACATTTGAATTCTCCTAATTCATTATACAATTTACTGAATGTAAAAGATATATGAGACCAACTAAAATGACTGAATGAATTTAAATTTACTAATGAGAATATTTTGCTTTCCCTGAACATGTAATACATATCAGATGCAATAATACTCTGAATACATTTTCATAAATGTTCATCATGAGCTCACTGACCTGGGAGCCCTTCGCACAAGGGCTGGAGGTTTCTAGTGATGTATCCATCTGCTTTGTCATCTCACCACAGTTCCTGCACCAATAAAGAGTAAATCTCCAACAAATGTTCCATACTTAGTATAGAAGTACTTACAAAATCAAAAGCCTAAGAATATATGAAGTAATGGTTTTGATAATGTGATAACTTAATCCAAGATAATAATTTCTTTAACAATTTACTGTATAGAGAATTCAATGTTTGTACAGAACTTAAACAGTTTTATCACTTATTTCTTTATTGTAATTTTTTACAAAATTATTCAATACAACTTTATAATAAGTAAGGGGACATCCATAAATTACGTGAGGTGTTTTTCCGGATTTTCGGACCCCCCCCCCCCCCCCTCTGGTGAGATTTTGTTGAGATCTGGCCCAACCCCCCCCCCCTTGTGGTGATATCTGGTCCCGTGAGACCCCCCCTACAAATCGTCTTTGCAACTTTTTGAGACCTTTTTTTTAGGGCCTCACCCACACTTTTCAGCCAAATACACCCCTAAAATCGACTTTCGCGTCAATTGTAGACTTTTGTTTCTTTTTTGTTTAGCTCTACAGTCCTGCCCAATTTTAAAAAATCACACGTTAGATTTCCGTTGACCCCCCCCCCCCCTGGGTGAGATCGGGTGAGATTTCGCCGGACCCCCCCCCCTATTTCACCTCACGTAATTTATGGATGCCCCCTAAGGAGTTAGCAATTGTTTTATTAATCAATTGAAGTGGATCTTATACTCTAATGTACATTTCTCTAATACCTACTTTTGCATTACACAAAACTTTTCTCTAAATTCTTTCACTATTTGAGATGAACTGTTCAGAAATTCCCTCTATTTATTCCAGTCTCCACTAGTCCACTCTAAAGCAAAAAAGGGTATAATATGGTATTGTATCATACCTATCAAAAAAGCTCCAATGTGAAAATAAAGATAATTTATTATAGAGCTCACAGATGGAAATATTAAATCCACTATTCTCAGTTCTTCAAAATACATATAATGACAAATATCAGTTTTGAGTTATATACCAAAATTCTTTTTAAATTTGGAAGGTGGGCAAAGAAGAGCAGCTAGATTTGTTTGTGGAAATTATTGCAGGACCCAGTCAGTAACTGAAATGACAAGGGATCTGGATTGGGACTAATTGGAGGAAAGGAGGAGGGTAAAGCAAGTGTTGGGAATGTACAGGGCTTGATGGGACTTGGACGGATATTGGTCAAAGAATTAGGAATAGCGCATGGAAGGGGAAAGGTGACCATGACCACAAGCTTGCGCCCAATTTCTTGCATAAGGGAGTGGGAAAATTTTCTTTTGTTGGTAAGGTTGTCAGGGATTGGAACAAATTACCAAGTATAGTGATGAATAATTTTCCAAAAACGCTTAAGGAATTTAAAATTAAAATTTTTAAATCAGAATAGTAAATGGGGGAGGAATTTATTATTCTAATTATAAAAGAAAATTTATGTATATATATATATATATATATATATATAAATCTACCGACAAGTCAGCGGCACTGCCATGGGCACCCGCATGGCTCCCTCATACGCCAACTTATACTTAGGCCGCCTAGAAATGTCCTTCTTAGCTGCAGCCCTTTTGAAACCCCTGCTATGGGTCAGATTCATTGACGATATTTTCATGGTCTGGACCCACGGGGAAGACAACCTTCTCATTTTCCTCAATAACCTCAATAATACCAGCACTTTGAAATTTACATGGAATTACTCCCACACCCAGGCCACTTTCCTGGATGTCGACCTGTCCCTCTCTGATGGCGGCATCAATTCTTCGGTACATATAAAACCCACCAATCTACAACAATACCTCCACTACGACAGTTGCCATCCTAATCACATCAAACGCGCCCTCCCATACAGCCTGGGAATCCGGGGCAGGCACATTTGCTCCAACGAACAGTCCCTTAAGCAGTACACTAATAACATTTCTGAAGCCCTAATATCCCGCAATTACCCCCCTGATTTAGTTCATAAACAAGTTACACGAGCCACATCAGTACCGACACAATCCATCAACACCCCACAACCATCAAGAACCAACCAAAGCCCAGTTTTGGTCACCCGCTACTTCCCTGGCTTAGAATCCATCAACAGGATCCTAAGACAAGGATATGATCTCCTCCGAGCCTGCCCGGAAATGAAAACACTCCTACCACAAATCCTTCCCCAGCCCCCCAGAACCTGTTTCAGTAGACCCCCCAACTTGAACCAACTCTTGGTCCATAAACATGGAACCCCTCAGCCCACAAGACAGCCCCAAGGATCCTTTCTGTGTAACAGGCCCCATTGCAAACTTTGCATGATGCACCCGCCTTCGACCACCTTCACCAATCCTGTAACAGGGGAAAGCTTCTATATCACTGGATCGGCTACCTGCGTAACTTCTCACCTGATCTATTAACTTACCTGCAACCACTGCCCAGCCTCCTACATAGGTCTGACCACAAATCCACTGGCCATCCGGATGAATGGACACAGACAATCGGTCTGGACTGAGAACCCTGACCACCCTGTTTCTTTTCATGCCACCACTCATAACACCAACAATTTCAACACCTGCTTCACAGTCCGCGCCATCAAAGTACTCCCAGACAAAAGCAGCATCTCAGAACTGAGAAGGTGGGAACTGGCCTTTCAGTACCAACTGGGGACCAGACAACCACCTGGACTAAATTTAAGATAGCTCCAATTTTCCTCTCTCCTCCGACCTTTGCCCCTTACCTGCCATAATTTCCCACAAAACCATCACTCACCAGAGCTTTCTCTTTTTGTACTTAGATCTATGGCAATAAATTTTTTTTCTCTCGTGTGTTTTATATTATCATATTTTTTCCGTGGGTAGTATTTTTTCATGTGCAATATTTTCAATATTTTTGCGTGTGGAATAAATAAATTTTTTATGGGGGCACTTATAGATCGTTTTCAGTAGATTCCACCCCCCCCCCCCCCCGTGTTTTTTCATGTGCAATATTTTCAATATTTTTGCGTGTGGAATAAATAAATTTTTTATGGGGGCACTTATAGATCGTTTTCAGTAGATTCCCCCCCCCCCCCCCCCGTGTTTTCCTTGGTTTGTTTTATGCCAGTGACCTTATGACCGCAACCGCGTTTCCACTGTGCAGTCTAATTATCATTTTCGGGCTTAGGTCCTTCCACCCCCACCCCCGTAGGATAATGTGACAGTCAGATCTACCCAGGCATTGGGATATAGTGTAACTTACCAAACTGCCTTCTGAGAACCAGGCTTTGAGCAGCCGTAGAGCAGCATGTGATGTGCTGTAGCCATTGTTGCATTTGGCTCAAATCCCACTGTAAATTAAAAATGCAAACTTTTGGTCAACATCACAGATGACACACTATAATAAACAATTGAAACTTACAGATATTCCATCACCTGAAGGTGGGCTTGGTCCCCCACTAAGCCTGTGTGTCAGAGGTATGATGTCAGTTCCTTTCCTGTGGGATCTACCATTTAATGTCAAGTCTATAGCACACTTATGAAGAAAACAATGCATATAAAAATTCTTGGCTGCTTCAGGATTCTATCCCAGGACCTTGAATTTTGAATGCCGTTATTATACAGCAGATATATATAGGGGGAAGTAGATAATAAATCTTGTGAAAAGCCAGCATATTCAACCGAAACTTCAGAGATTTTTTTTTTTTTTTTAACAAGCTTATAGCAATTCTTTTACAAAACAAATGGGTTTGAGTATAAAATTAACTCATTTAAAGTCAGAAATATTCACTTCTGGTTATGAATCAGGTTTTGGCATACTTAATACTCATTAAATACAGTTTCTATGCTACTGTGAGTTCTCTGTTATTCCTAAGAGTTACAGGAAAGGAAGGATTCCTGTATATTTAAAAAAAAATTATAAACCAGTTTTTAAGAGAATACTTACTTCCCAGAAACGGATAGAATGGGAAATGTTTCCAAATGTGGGTTTTCCATGGTTTCCCAAATCACTCCAGGCAAATGCCAGGATGCTTACTTCAAAAGGCCATTGCTGAATTCCTTCCCATTCCTTGCCCCCCATCCTTTCCTGTCTCTAAAGACCTCGCTGTTAGAGAGACGTTAAGCAGATGAAAAAAGGGAAATGTTTACATTTGCATATAAAAAAAGTTTCCACAAAAGAAGATAGTAGGGCAAAAGAAGAGGATTAATAAACCGTTTGTTTTATCCTCAGTTAATACTATTATTATTATTATTATTTTTGTACAGTTGTTTGTAGCATTTATGGAGAAAGCCAATATGTTTCTGTAAGTGAACCTTAATCAAGTGAGATATGTGACACGAAGTACTCAGTGTATGCTTGCCATATTGATGGAGTAAGATCATTGGTTACCAATATAAAGACTGCCACATGTATCATTCATGCTCTTACATCACTAAGCAGTCACCTGAAATATATTTATTCACCAGAACTGCTCTACATTTAGCTTATTTCATTCTTGTTTATATTCATATTCTTCTGTAGCATTCCTTCTGTTTTGTTGATATTATTTTTAATATTAGAAGGAGAATTATTTATATTTAAAAGAAATGTTAATTTAATTGTAGCTCATAATGCATTAAAATTAATTTAAAACCGTTCTAAATGCTCGTTGTTTTGTATGTTCTATTGACAACCTGGAAAATAATTACAGCTCATTACAGTCTCATTATAAATATATGTGTATAGCATTACTGGCTGAAGACACCTAAGTGTAGCTCAACAGTAGTAGTGATAGAATTTCAATGCCTGTATTGTGGCTGCTCTAACTTAAAGTAATCGTTATTGTTATGTGGAAACTACAGTTTTAGATTGAATCCAAACAATGTGCATACTAGTGAACTTAACATGGCCAAAACAAAGCTTTTCTAGTTTTTAAGGACCCATAAAAATTTCTATCAAGATTGGTATTTGAATTGGGGTCCTCTCAATCCCATTCAGGTACTTTCAACGCTGAACCACCAAACTATTCAAAAGGCTCATTGATCTCTCTTGACTGTTTCCTGGCACCTCGTGATTAAAGAATATATATATACCGTATTTTAAAAATTGCTAACAAGTTGTTGATAAAATATAAAGTAAATTTATTTACAAGGGTAAAATGATCTGTAACCCAGTTCTACAAAATATATTGTAAGCTTTTTACTGATAACACTCTATGTCTAGGACAAAATGTTCATTCCATTGTTAGTTTTAAGGTATGAATGAAATGTTACCAGGATTCAGGTGTTTTGAATCTGATAAACAAATATGTTTTTAGCACTCAATGTCCTTGCCACCACTGTGCTCCCAGGATGTGAAGGAACTCCTTATATATGTTTTTTTCTGTTTGCTGGATTCATTTTGGTGAAGGTGAATAGTCTTGTTCAGAAGCATTGTTTAAAACCTTGTACCTACCTACAAAAATTAGGAACACATTTCTCTTTCTAAGGAAAGTTTTTTCCTCTGAAAAATTGATGTCTATTGCACACTAAGTAAAAGTAGGGATGCATTACTCAGTCAAATGATATGCATATAAATCAAAAATGTTTTGTTTGTTACACCTATTTTCCTTGGTCAGACAGAGAAATCTTATGTAACCAAGCACAATGTAGAAACAGGTCATGGGTTAGATCCTGAAGCAGCAAAAGAGCTTGCACTCACAAGAGACTATGTTATTTCAGACAGTTTAATGAACTGTGATGGTCGATTTTAACTGGTCCACTAGTGCCCAGTTGCTGAAACAAGGCACCAAGTGAAACCGGAAATGATGGAAATCTGACAGAGTAATGTGATGTGTGTCAATCTGTCACAAGGGAGTCTACTCCACTGCTGCGAGGAGAATCTGCAGCAGCTAGTTTTGAATGAGATGAAGTATGCAGCCAAGCAGAATGAGATGACATATTTTTTCAACTGCAAGAGTCCTGAGGCCTGTTAACATTGTGGCAACATGTCACCTGACAATAGTGGAAGAGACACTGTCTATAAAAACAACATACTTGTTTAATATGCTAACATTACTTGAATGCTGAGAAAATTTTATTTGTTTTCAACCATCCTTCTTATATTCAATTCAAGGCATTTTTTAATGATGAACTTCATATTGAAGGATGTGTAATTACTTAGGATCAGCACAGTTTATTCAAAAAAAAAATAATCCAAGTTCTCTTTTAATTAAAAAGTAGATTTAATTCAAATTTTGAATAATGGTATCAAAGGTTACCTACCAATATAAAATTCTAATAAATTTTTATGATTATTTAATATAGAAGAAATTTTTCTTTTTATTATTATTTGTATTTGCTTATGTGCTGTGTGTTAAGAAACTTTCTCACTACCTTCCTTTTAGTAAATAATAATCCTTTGGAACCACTTACCAATATAGTAATTCTTTGATGGGTCCACTTTTATTGGTGTGCACAGGTACAGTTCTGGCTGTTAAAAGAAAATGAAGAATTATTGTATCAATTTTTATAGATCCAAGTGAAATATTTGTGTCATTTAATGATTTGTGCAAAGAAATTAAATTAATTTTAAGATAATGTACTAGTAACTAAAGATACATAAGTGAAAATTGAACTAAACAAGGAAATAAATACTTACCATTCTCTTATAGGGCAAGGAATAGTTTTGAAAATAATTAAAATAATCCAAAATATTTATACATCATCACTGGAATTTACAGAGGAATTTTATATTTGTGGGTTCAAACCAATTTGAAGCAGACCACATTTTTTTTTACTTATAATAACGTAAAAACATAAATACAAAAAAAAAAAAAGATTTTAACTTTCAGGAAACATAACACAGATTAGTTAGTACGGTCTCTTCCTTTCTTCCAATGATTCCCAGTCAAGTTTCTTTACGATGTCAGTTACACTTGGTGCTATGCAGTAATTTCTAGAAACAAATCTAGCAGCTCTTCTTCATATCCCCTCCAACTCCTGCGTTTGATGCAAAATGTGGGTCCATACTACACCATCATATTCAAGCAATGATATGACCAAAGTTTTTTAACCCAATTCCTTTACTTCTCTCCTATATCCTCCATCACTCTCTCCAATAAACAAAGTATTTTGAAACCTTTTACTATCACATGCAGAATGTGTCTTGCCAAGTGTCTTGTCAAATTTTATACCAAAACATTCACAATTCAAGTATTTAATAATCAATTCTGTCAATTTCCTCACCCCTCATTTCCAAAATTTGTTCATTTTTTACTTTGTCTGTCCACTTAATTTTCATCATTCTTCTGTAGCACCACATTTGAAATGCTTCAATTTTCTTTCATTCTGGTATTACTAAAGTAGTTTTACATTAGATGTTGAAAAAATTCCTTCCTTCTCAATGCATTGTTGTATCACAAAGTGTCGCACTTTGGTGCATTCTATCTGTGATGATGTTATTTTTTACTGTAATATTTTCCTTGGACAATGTATACTACAAAGGAAAAGTGTAGTAGACTATTTCCATCACATAATGGTAGAAATAAATCACAGAACTTTTTTCAGTGATCTCAGTGACCAAAAGCAGTTAAAAAAAATCATTTGGCCAGTAAAGCAACTTTGTTTGTCACCATTGAATTGGTGTATGTGCCACCTTGAAAATATTCTCTGGTTGTACAAAGAATCCCCAAAAACAATACACTAGAACGATTATTGAGTTAGTATATGTATGTATTGACTACCAGACTGTTCCATCTTCCAAGTAAATGAAGTGTTTAAACAAATAAGAAGATCCTAATTTCTAATACAATTAAATTTTAACTTCCTCAAAATTTCCATTTTGTTTCCCGTCTCCGTACATTTCTGTAGAAAACGTATTACTTGGTGAGAACATACCTATCGTTTTACGATTCAGGATTAAAAAGGTATCTTGTCCTAACAGATCTACTGTAGAAAAACAGTAACCGTCAACCTGATGCAATTGTGGTGGGTACCATGCCACTTGTTATAATAGGTGCCCAGCACAGTAGCAGCCGCCTATACACGAGACATGGGCTCCCTACACTGTCCGCAATAAATCATGAAACCAACGGCCCTTCCCAGCTAAAGAGAACACAGCAACCGGCTACCGAGAGACCTGAATAGCTCCAACACTTCAAATGGATGATTATGCAGCCGCATCAAGACCCATCCATGGCTTCACTATAGCTCTTCACGCGAATCACATTACAAAACACGGGTCCAACCACCCAATAAGTCATCAAAATCAGCAAATAAGAAGATATACCTGCTGAAAAACAATAATCAATCAACAACGAAGAAGAAATAATACACAATACACTCCAACATACTCTAAGGGCAGCTACTGGCTACACCATCAGATGAATTGGAGATAATACATTAGTCTGCACGAAAATCGTCCCTGATACCATTCTTTCGTATCTCACGTAAAATGGCCTCCTGAATCCGAATACGACCACCGTTTTGCCCCATCACCCACAGTTTTAGGGAGAGGATCCGCCACTTATTTTTTATAAATTTTCGATAATTTGGAGGAGTGGAAAGGATTAATTTAGCCTTTACATTTTGTCTTAGGGGCTAGACAGGTGAAAAGTGCTAAAACATTAATATTTGTAGCAACAAGGTAGAATTGGGAGGCTGCACCCTTAAATTGTAAAAAAAAAAAAAAAAAAAAAAAAAAAAAAAAAAAAAAAAAAAAAATTTAATAAAAATAACTGACCGAGTGTTCCTTTTTTCGCTGTTTCTACCTATTTTCTACACATTCCAGTTTCTAGCCCCCCCCCCTCATGCTCCTCTAAACACCTCCAAAAATACCAAACAACAATATATAGCACAATAAATAAAAATACGTAGCACGAGTTCGGAAGATTCATTGAACCACGCTGCCGCTCTCAAAACCTCGCGCCAGCAGGTTTGTATAGCGCGATGAAAACACCTTTCTCCGCTTCTTAAAACTGCTTATAAATTTTACTTCGATTCCAGAGTTGGCGATTGGATTCCAATCCCCTAAAGAATCTATACTCTAGAGCCAGAGGCGGATTTGAAAGACTAGCCAAAGCCTGGACCATCAAATGATAAGTCCACCTATGATGAAGAGTATTCAGATGATTCAGCTCATCGACAACCTTGACAAGCAGGAGATTGAATATGTAGAAAATAAGTGAAAAAAGCGAGAAAAAAATCGGACACAATCGATCATTTTTAAGAGTTTAGGCCCCTACCTCCTTGCTACAAATGTTAATGTTTTAGCACTGTTCACCTCTCTAGCCCCTCAGGAGAAATATAAAGGGTAAAATAATCCTTTTCACACCTCCAAATTATCGAAAATTGGAAAAAAAAATAGATAAGGGACCTCTTCCGAAAAATGTGAATGATGGGGCCAAACGGGAGTCATATGATGAAGAGTATTCAGATGATTCAGCTCATCGACAACCTTGACAAGCAGGAGATTGAATATGTAGAAAATAAGTGAAAAAAGCGAGAAAAAAATCGGACACAATCGATCATTTTTAAGAGTTTAGGCCCCTACCTCCTTGCTACAAATGTTAATGTTTTAGCACTGTTCACCTCTCTAGCCCCTCAGGAGAAATATAAAGGGTAAAATAATCCTTTTCACACCTCCAAATTATCGAAAATTGAAAAAAAATAGATAAGGGACCTCTTCCGAAAAATGTGAATGATGGGGCCAAACGGGAGTCATATTCGGAATTCAGCAGGAATTGTGTGAGGGCTCAAACAGTATTTTTTTTTCATACCAGTGTTATTAAAAGCTGGTTTCTAACCAGTATTTCACCACCCTGTGGTATGTTTGTCATTGTGCCTAGTCCGTGAAGAGTATCAACAAAGTAGCATCAAATAACAGAAGTATGTTGAACTGATCAATAAAATGCATGAAAAGGGTGGAGGGGGCAGGAGTAGGTTGCTCTGCATTTTTAAAAATCCTATATGTGTACGGTAACGGAGTACTCAAGCCTCTTTTTTTTTATTAATTTTATTTTTTTATTTTTATTTATTTTTTTTTTAATTTTTTTTTTTTTTTTTTTTTTTTTTTTTTTTTTTTTTTTTTTTTTGCCTTCTAGATTCCTCCAGACAAACTTGGGGCGAGAACTGGAAGGTGTTCAGCCTTTAGAAGGAATCATCCCGGCATTCGCCTAGAGTGGTTTGGGAAACCAAGGAAAACCCAAATCTCTAGACACAACCTAGAGTGAGATCACTACTAACAAATAGGCTGTACTATTTCAAATCAAGCGAAATGCGAAAACAGTAACAAAATAAGACACATCTGTGACCTTACGTTTGTCCAAAATTATACCTAGGTTATTTCATCCACAGTGCCACGCCGTCTATTCTCTGTGCTAAGAATTTTTTTTATCCTAACCAAGAAGAAGTTCAGTGACACATTCCTTTTTTTTACTTATGGCTTTACGTCTCGTCGACGTCGATCTCATTAGAGGCAGGATGGGACTTGGGACAAGGAACGAGAAGGATTTCAGCCATGACCTTTTGAAGGAAGCATTCCGGCATTCGGCTGGAGAGATTTTGGGAAACCATGGAAAACCCAAATTTGGATTTCCTGGACGGGGATTCGAATCGGCGTCCTCCCGAATGCGAGGCCAGAACGTTAACCGCTCACCCACCACTCTAGTTGACACATACCATCCGAAGATTTATGTAGCGTGAAGCAGTAATTCTGGATGTACGGTCCTTATCATATCATTTTTTCTGCGCTCAGTTCCAGTTATTGCCTCGCAGTTGCGTCCTGCCTTGTTTTCATGCTGTCACAAAATCGGGCCCACACTAAAACCAGTGGAATGACCAAGGTTTATTATACTAATAATAATTTTTTATGGAATTACATTCAAGAGGCAAGTATTCCTCTTTCAAAATAGCGGTTGTAAAAAGAAATTAATTTTCTGTGACTTAAATTCAAACGACGTCTTTATTATATACTAGCTTCGAGCCCGTCAAAAATGACGGTTTGAACGCAATATTCTGGCAGTTCACTTTTTTGCAATTGGCTAATTATATAGAATTGTTATTACATAATACTTATGGCCTTGATTTTGTAATGTTCTATATATTTCATTTGAAGTTCACATAGCGATAGAGTAGTAACTTCTACTGAATTAATTACGATGGAAGTATAGAACCAATAAAATTAAAAACAAATTAGGAATCCCACAAAAACTTTTGCAATCAGTGTAATATCAGTTTTATTCTTGGTCCAAGCACAATTCAGCACGATAAATATGAAACTTCTTCCCCCCGCATTATATAATGGCGCTTATAAAAGCAGTTTAAATGGTTTGTAAAACTCATTTCAGAGCGAATTATGCTGTAACAAAATGTATCAATTGCGATTCTGGTCAACTTATCCACAACTTCCACTAACATTGCATTCGAAAATCATAGCTTTTATTACCCTCATATGAATAACGACAGGCAGCGCCAATGGTGATAGTCTGAATTTATTCTGTAAAAGCTTGCATGAAAAAGCGAATATCGACCATTTTTAATGAAATCTTCGTAATATGAGTACCATACTATGGTTAGAATATCGGAGTACCTATTTGACTATGATTTATTTAAGTAAATACATTTTACTTTAATAACGGAAAGTATAGTATCAAAAACGGATAACGGTCATTTATCCCGGTGATACATTTCGCGATTCGTAAATTTGGTGTAAACTTTCTCCGAGTTTTTAATTAACTTCATTGTTTCTTATCATCTGCCAAAAACATTCTTGCGTTATGTTTTAACCTCACTCTTATAACTGGTACAGATAGAATAACGCAAACATGGAATAATCTTCTCCTTGCATGAATTTTTACCTCTATTTGTCGTAAATAAACAAAAAGAAACATGTAAATTTAAACTTTGTAATGTATGATTGCCTCGCATTCATTTTCTATCTCTGCTCGCCGCCATTTGGCTGCAAGAATATCGTCGTTGAATAGCGAATTATAAATTGAAATCATTTTTAATTATATCTTTCGTGATATGAGTACCTAATTCTGGTTAGATCATCAGCGTATTTGGTTAGGATTTTATTATAAATAAATGCATTTTTATAATTTTGAAAACGGATAACTGTTATTTATTTGACTAATACATTTCGCATTACGTACCTTTCTCCTAGTTTTTAATAAACTTCAAAGATTCTTACCGTCTGCTCAAAAAATTCTTAGGTTATGGTTTTACCTATTCCTTAAAACTGATACAGATAAAATAGCGTAAATATTGAATCCCCTTCTCCATTTCTGTGTCTAACTGATACAGATAAAATAGCGTAAATATTGAATCTCCTTCTCCTTACATGAATTTCTGCGTCTAGCTGTAAATGAAAGAAAGGAAGGAATGTAATATGGTGGCTGTTGATTGGCGAGTGAAAGCTGGCACCTGACCGTTCTTTAGCCAATAGCTGTACCAGCTATAGACGACGCATCCAAACTCCACGTTAGCGTTTTATATATGGGGATATAAAGTACCGTAGCCATACTGTTTATATAGGTAAATAGTAGGTAACTGATGAAAATTCAATCAAAAATTTAAGATTAAAAAGAAAAATCATGTGTGGGAATATAAGTGTATCGGGAAATTACCATCGGAACGTTAGCTCCTTAACAATTAACTTTTTTAAGTGACGTAACCAGCAATCCGAAGATTGCGAGAGGGAAGACGGGAGATTGTTTTCTACCAGATCTACATTCAACATTAACTTCGACCTTTCAAAATTTTGCAACTGAGCAACAAAATCGCTCACTGTTAATAGTGCCGCGATTTCAGTGAATTTTCATTACGAAAATCTCAAGGAAATTAGCCCCAGTTATAATTAATCAGAATCAGTACGTTAAGAAAAAACATTAAAAAAATGAATATTACTACTGAAGAAAAGTTTACAACATGGTTCTTCCACAAAACTAGCATATTTTGTGGTTGGGCAACATAGTTTTATGAGAAAAAAAATATAGTAGCTTGGGAATGTGTAAGTCACAATGCTGAAAACGTTGTTAGCTGCGGAAAGGCACATACCGGTACATGGTAATGTGAAGGCAGTATAGCAATCGTGCAGAAGTTTTTATTACTTATTTCAATTGAGATTCGCGTTCTGGGACCACATTAAAATTTTAATACTATTCATGTTTGCCAGCTAAGATCTTAATGATCATGATAACAAGTGCTAGGTGATACTGTCTACAAGAAATTACGAATCCAGATGTACAGATATGAGGTTTAGATTTGTCATAACCACTCCGGCAGCATCAACAGGTTACATGCAGTTTACACGAAACATAGACGCTGCAATATCCTAATGGAGTTTTGAACAGTTGGTACACAGTCTGACTTACTGTACTTCTGTATACATGAAAGGTGGAATAGTGGAGTCAAGATTTGGCAGAGGTTATTCAGATTTTCCTGCAATTACTTTTTTTTAATTTTTAGGTCCAGTACTCAGGATAAAGAGGCTGAAGTCTGAAGAAAACAAAGCTCAAATGTTGCTGTGGCTATTTTCAATCATCACCAAGAAAATCGGAGATTGTAAATTTCTGAGAGTTTAATCCTATTATTCACTCCCCTAGCAACCACGACATCGATAATCATTGAAACCCGACAAACACCTCGTAGTCAAGAATTAAAAAAAAAAAAAACACTTACTCACCATATGATCGAACTTTTCTTCTCCCAGCATGATTAAAATCAACATTTTCAGAGTCGATGTTAGCGTTTCAGGGCGCGTCAACAACGAGATGTCATCTTGCTTAACTACATTTTAGCGACTTCATTTGAGACATGCTTCTGTGAGATAACTTAGCCACGGCTAAGCTAATGCAAGGAGCGACTAAACGGTTATTCTTCAGTCGTACCAAACGATTAGTGGTCAATCAACTGAAACGATATAATGCCCAACATGTTTTTAAATGATGACAATGTAAATTCAGAATATTCGAATCGAATAGCTTCGAAAACAATTATAAAATAAAATATTCTTATCAAACTTAATATAACCTTTTTTGCATTAAATAATATGTACGAGTAGGCAACTCCCTACAGACTCAGTACGACGAATTTAACTGAGTAAAAGATCACACTCATACGATTTCAAAAGCAACTGAATCAATGTCGAAAGTATCAGGGTATCACAATTTAACAATACCAGACGACCCGTGTGAAAATTTGGCGAATAAAATACTTTGAATAGTGAGGTGGGATGCTTGTAATATCATTAAAAGTAGAACCGCACTTTTGTAGCAAATATTTATTTGTTTAGTGTAATAGGTACCCATCAAAATACTTACAACATATTACGAAACAGTTAGGAAAATTTAAAACACTTTATATGTACGACAAACTGTCACCGACCTTAACAGAATACAACCAACCTGAACAAAATGCACACAGCATATCAACATCTCTGTGATATGTGTTGCTGTGCGAAAAAAATGTTTATACAAGAAAAAAAAATATTTCCGTAACAGAATAAAATATCCGAAAAGCTACTTATTGTATAAAAAACCGTTTATTGACATCTCTGTGATATCTGCTGCTGCAATATAGGGACGTGGTTCTGAACTGTCTCATACTCGCTACTACTGTAAGCATCAAATTACGAAAAATTCTTTCTTAACTTTAGATTTTACCTAATTAGAGACCTTAATCTTTAAAACGATATGATATTTATCAGTTTCGGTTAGGTATCGAAGGAGACGAATGGCTTGTAATTTGAAAAAATAAAAAACAAGTTGTAGAAATAATATTTATGCTTTTACCCTTTAGGGGTCTAATGCCAAAAAATTCCTTTTATAAAATATGGTGTGACCAAAACAGACACCTTGGTCTTTAAAATGATACCCCATTTATCGATTTCGGTTAGGCATCAAGCGAGGTAAAAAAAAGTCAGGGTCTTCGGTGGTTTAATTAATATAGTAATTAATTAAATAGTCCACCAGAAAGTTCAGATTAAGATTTTTGTTTATTTTCAAAATAACGTCAGCGATATTGTTTACATGCAAAGATACAATCCAGAGATACTACTGACGCATTTCCAAAGTGAATCTGTATCAACCATGGAGGAAGGAATATTCCTTCCTCCATGGTATCAACTAACTGTAAACTAACTATAAAACTCAACTCTGTCCTTCTGCCGATTTCTTTATTTTTTTATTATTATTAATACTCCGCGATTCACTAAAAGTGTGTGGCGGAGGGTGCATTGCACCTATCGAAAGGGGTTATGGTTTGGAAGGGTTATAAGGGATATGGCAGGAGGCGCCCATGGGCTATTGTGAGGAACCATCCCCGCATTCGCGTGGAGTGATCTGGGAAAACCATGGAAAACCCAGATCAGGATGGCTGGAGTGCTTTATCGAAAGCTACTCCTGTCGGATTTTAAGTTTACTCGCCCGGTAAATCCTTTCTATTCCATTCCCTAATCGCTCGTGGGAAAAATGAGTACAGAAATGAATCGGTTCTGGCCCTGATTTCTCTTATCTTATTTTCACGGTCATTTCGAGATATGAACGTTGCTGGTAGCAATATTTGCTGACTGTCATTCCGAAATACATCTGTCGTGAATTTTTCAATTAGCTTTCGTCGAGAACAACGCCTTCGGTGTTCCAGGTCTTCCCAACCTAAATCCTTCAACATCGCACTTACGCTTTCCCTCCAACTATATATACCTGTCACGAATCGGGCGGCTCTTCTTTGGACCTTCTCTAGAGCCTCCATTAACCCCTTTTGATGGGGACCCCATACAGAACAACAATACTCTAAGTGAGGACGTACTAGTGACTTGTATACAATCGATTTAACTTCCTGAATGCATTGATTTAAATTACGACCTAGAAATCGGAGCATACGATTTGCTTTTCCCATTACATTCTCGATATGCTCATTCCACGACAAATTATTACGAATTGTTACCCCTAGGTATTTAGCGGAATCTACCGTTCTAAGGACAGTGCCATTAATCGAATATTCATAGTTAAATGGTGTCACCTTTTTATTTACACGCATGACTTGGCACTTTTTAGCGTTTAACTCCAACTGCCAATCTTTACACCACGCAATTATTTTCATAATATCGTCTTGTAACAAAGCGCAGTCGTCCTGGGTTTTGATTTCGCGATAAATTATAGCATCATCGGCAAATAATCTTTTCATCCCCCCTATTATGTCGCATAGATCATTGATGTATATGAGAAACAACAGTGGCCCTAACACGCTTCCCTGGGGAACTCCAGACCCCACTTCAGTAAGTGATGAACGCTCACCGTCAAGAACTACACACTGTGTTCTGTCCTTCAGGAAGTCTGCAACCCAGTCGCATATTTGTCTAGATATGCCGTAACCGCGAAGTTTCCTAAGTAACCTAGTGTGAGGCAGAGTGTCGAAAGCTTTTTTAAAGTCTAATAGAACTATATCAACCTGGGATTGCTCATCTATAATTCGGCACAAGTCGTGAATTAGAAGTGCAAGTTGTGTTTCGCAGCATTGGCCTTTCTGAATCCATGTTGATTTGGATTTAAAAGCTCACCTTCATCCAAGAACCGCATGACATTTGAATAGATGATATGTTCTAAAATCCTGCAAAAAATTGAAGTTAGTGATATCGGCCTATAATTCTGAGGATCATTAACGTTCCCATTTTTAAACACTGGAGTTACGATAGCGGTCTTCCATTCGGCTGGTATTTTTCCTTGATCCAGAGAGACGGTATACAATTTCATCAAATACGGTGCAATTTCCTTTGCGTATCTTGAGTAGAATCTTGTAGGAATACCGTCTGGTCCGGGAGCCTTATTGGTTTTTACATTCATAAGCAGTTTAGTTATTCCCTCGACATCAAGAGCGAGATCATTCATAATTTTGTCGGTACGATTATTAAATATCGGTATCTCCTCTGAGTTTTCTATCGTGAAAGCCTTTTTAAATATATCATTCAAAATTTCTGCTTTCTCTACGCTTGTTTCTGATAATTCACCATTTTCTTTAATCAGCGACGGCATAACCTTACGAGAGCCTCTTATTACTTTGATATACAACCAGAACTTTTTTGGATTAGTAATTAGATCTTCGGATAAATTCCTAGCTTGGAATTCTTTAAACGCATCGCGCATTGCCTTACGCACTTCCGCACGCAACTGGACTAATTTAGCGCGATTAGATGAGTCCCCCGATTTTTTCACCGCGGCATGTAAACGCCTTTGCCTCCTGAGCAAACGTTTCACTTCCCTATTGAACCAAGGGAAGTTATTACTGACCTTAATACACTTCTTAGGAACAAACTGGTTTAAACCGGTCCATATTAGTTCTTTTAAATTAAACCAAAGTTCCTCAACATTTGTATTTAGCATGTACGTTTCAAAATTCTTCGCTAAGTGATCAACCATACCCGCATCGTTTGCCTTATCGAAGCAAAACACGAGTTCCTCTTTGTCATGCTTCAGACTCAGACTAGAGTTTAACGTTACCACAACCGCCTTGTGATCACTTATACCGTCTTCTATACAAACTTTATCTACAATATCAGGATTGCTAATTAGAAAAAGATCCAGAATGGACGAGGAATCTTTGTCACACCGTGTTGGCTCTTCGACCATCTGTTCAAGAGATCTTTCTGCAAATGATTCTAGGAACGTTTCGGTTATTAACCTATCTCTTCCACCCAACCTGAACGTGTATGTGTCCCACCTAACCGACGGTAGGTTAAAGTCACCACCCACGATCAATATATGTCCTTGAAATTTTTTGTAAATGTTATTAAGCGACTCTCTGAAGTATTCCGCGTTAGCCAAATCAGAATCCGGAGGTCGATAAAATGACCCGAGTATGAACTTCAAATTTTTTCCAATTTTTACCTTGACCCATATTAACTCGCAAAAATTTTCCGTTTCAGTTACGACAGAGCAATTAACGGTTTTACTTACGGCCACGAACACACCCCCGCCCATTGAGACAGTTCTGTCCTTCCGAAAAACATTGAATAGGCTCTATCGAAATTTCTGGAATTCTTCAAGATATTTCTCGAACATTAACAATTACTCAAACAATTAAACATATTAAAAAGAATCAGAAATAGTACTTAATCATTTAACATCATTACAAAACAGTCAGAAATGGAAATTAAAGATATTTAAACACAAAATTATTTATAGAAATCATTTTAAACTGTAGAAAATTGTGGTGTAGACATCGTAACTTGCATTAATACTTGAAATTACATGCATTTAAGCAATTCTCTTGCACAATTCGGTTCTTAAACATATTAAATGGCCTTTAAATTATTTCCTTTCATAAAACAAAGTCTATATACACTGATTTACAAGAAATTACAAAACAAACATACCAGATCATATTCAAGCAAACTTTAGCTCACTACAAATACTTTATAAAATACAATTCTATTTAAATTTCAGGTAAGAGGGCTGTTACAGCATCAAGCGAGGTAAAAATAAAGTTTTTATAAATGATGATCTTTTTGTCCCTTAAGGGTTCAATTTGTAGAAACTTCTTTCTTAAAATATGATGTGACCAAAGCGGTTACTTTAATATTTAAAACGATACGTCATTTATCGATTTCGGTTAGGTATCAGGGGAGATAAATAGCTCGTCACAGAAAAATGCATTGTTGAAATATTAATACTTTTGCCTTTTAAGAGTCGAATTTTGAGAAATTTCTTTGCTGTAACGGAACCAAAGACCACAACGAAGACCTCAGTATTTAAAATGATACCTCATTTATCAATTTTGTTTAATTATCAACGGAAATAAATTACTCGAGACAAAAAAATAAAATAAATAGTAATACTGTCCTTTAAGTGCACAATTCAGAAAAATTCATTTCTTAAATTGTGATGAGATCACAGCGGAAACCTTACTTCTTAGAATGAGACCTCATTTATCCATTTCGGTTAGATATTAATGGAGATAAATTGCTCGTGACACAAAAATGCACTATAGAACCATTGTTACTGATTCCCTATAAGGGTTGCATTAAGAAAAATCTTTCTTAATATATGATGTCAGCAAAGCTGAGACATTAGTCTTCATAATACTTTATTTACCGATTTCGGTTAGATATCAAGGGAGATAAATGGCGCGTGGCACAAAAATGCCTTGTAGAACCATATATACTTTTTCACTTTAAGAGTTGAATTCCAAAAAAAAATTCCTGTCTTAATATATAATGTCACCAAAGCTGAGGCATTACTCTTCATAATCCTACTTCATTTATCAATTTTGATTTGATATCCAGGGCCGAATTACGAAAAAATCCTTTCTTAAAATATGATGTGACCAAAGTGGAGACTATAAGCTTTAATATGACACCTCATTCATTGATTTCGATTAAGTATGAACGGAGATAATGGCTTGTGATAAAAAAACACCTTATAGAAATATTATGTATGATGATAGTTAAAGATGATAATAATTTAGTGAGATCTACTTTTTAGACCTTTTGCTAGAGTTTCTTACCTCCTGCGAACCGCCAAGCCTATACCAGAAGTCTCATTGGTTATCCGAAACGTACGTGGAATCCTAAACACGGAAGGGCCTTGGCGTACTTCACATACACAAAGCAAGCTTTACCAGAGGTGAAGGTCATGTTGACGGCCTTTGTAAAATCCAGCCCAAACGGAGATTCGAAATGTAGTGGGAAAAGATATAGTAACACTGAACTGAACAATTCTCCAAACGCAGATATTGAAACTTAGTACCAATGAAGTAAACATCTAGCCGGTTCTTGCGCAAGCATTCTGAGTAATTTAGTTTATTTTCCATTGGGAAATCCCGCTCCTGGTTAGAAGACGCGGCGACCCCGCACGTACAACGCAAGTAATTCAGTACTCGTGTTCTACTGCAATTGGTCTGACAAGCGGCGACCACGACTAAGAGATTTCAGTCAGCTTCCACCCAAAACCGAATTGTGTTAAATGGATTTAGGCCAACACTCCTTAATTTTTGAAAAAATTGAAATAATCGGTGATGTCACCTATCACTTCCGAAATAGGAAAAGTCTAAAGATAATAATAATAAAAAATAAGTGTTTTTTTTTTTCAATAGAAATAGCAACAATATGATTTTTGGACGCGAGTTATATTCCAATATCCTTCAGCCTCCTACAAAGTGATCTGTAGTCTGCTGGTCGTGTAAGGAAACACTAGAATTTTGAGTTTCGTTGCTTAGAGCAAGAATATTTTGTTTGAGGATATGTATAGGTTTTGGCAAAGCCCGTCAGCTGGGGATGGGCAGAACTATCACGACATCCGACATCCGACAGTGTCGACTGGCATCAGTTGGGCAGGGCGACTTTGGCGGTAAGTAAATGTTTGGCGTTCGAAAAGACTGGCTACTTGTTTAGTAAATTGAAGAAAGGTACTACTCAAGATCCCCTCTCGTCGTTTTACTGGTGAACTTGAGTTATTAATTACGCGCTCAATGGCAATTTAGAGACTTCTATGAAAACGAAGAAAAAAGTATAACAAGAACTAACACTTTTCTATACAGTATTCTCGCCGGGAATGAAATATTATCTTACAATCAGAAGATACAGGAGTTTTACCTCAATTTTTCGCCCACATGCTTCTCTTCCTAAAAAGTTAGCCACGAATAACTAAACTGCCATAAATATTACTAACTAGTTGTAAGGATGTACAGAGAAAATGCCAACAACTTCCCTTATTTTTCAAAAAAAAAAAAAAGTTGATTGCTTTTCAGTCACAGCTAACAGCGTTTCAGTACAAGTCTGTAAGATGAAAGTATACAAAGTATCAGATGCTTAAAAACATTGAAAGGAATTAAGAAGTACAGTGTAAGCATGTAGACAACAAACTATGGCATTAATGAGATACGTCTCTTAACAGCGAGATTTTTAGAGACGGGAAAGGATGGTGGCAAGGAATGCGAAGGAATTCGTCCATGGCCTTTTGAAGGAAGCATCCCGGCATTTGCCTGGAGTGATTTGGGAAACCATGGAAAACTCAAATCTGGATGTCCGGATGGGGATTCGAACCGCCGTCCTCCCGAGTGCGAGGCCAGAACGGTAACCGTTACACCACCAGGCTCGGTTTTTTGGGGTGCTAAGCCAGTGTTCTCCTAGCAGCCTCCTTGTCAATGTATTGCATCAGTACCAGTCATTATCTCTAACAGCGAGTGTAAATGTAGTGGAAAACATTGCCGATAATCCAGGGCTGGAGGAAACTGGCTAAGTACCTTTACGAAACTACCAGCGCCAGACCATTCTGTTAATTTTCTGTTTCTATTATGGCAGTGTAAGTACTACCGTGTCGTGCCTTTTGACCGGCTCCAATCTAAATCTACTATTTAAAAAAAATACAAGAAAGAATAGTGAGAAAGTGATTGTTACAGCAATAAAGCGAATCTAGTATATTCTGCCTACACTGGTGACCACCTTGGCAGGAACTTAGACACGGTGAAATTTAATTACTATTCGGCAACACGGGTGCGAGTATTTTATTTCCTCTAGTAAATTATGACCAGTTATTAGTTTTGGTGTGATTCTAACATATATTGCCAAACTACTCCAAAACCTTGTGTATAAATCACAAGATTTGTTTCCTAAGAATCCTGATCTGTTCTAGGAAGACGATACGAATATGTTGACTAATTCAGCTGCATAAGAAACTTATTGCATTTATTGTTAAATTACTATTCTAAGTAAGTGTGTGTGCGTGTAAAAGAATGAGAGAGAGATTACTTTTTTTTAAGCCCTTTTCATTGAGGTGAGCGAATTCTGGGTTGTACTCGTAACTGCGGCTTAAACGCATCCAACGAAATACACATTTGTACAAAGCTTCATAACTGACGTACATTAGGTGTTGACCACTTCCCTTAACCTTTTTAAAATTTATTTAATTTAATTGCAATGGAGCACAGGCTCCGGTGGCAATTTCCCTACACACCCATCTTCCCCCTATCCTGCACCCACCTACATTTGCCGTCTACAAATTTTATCTTTAAATTCTTTCAAAGTTTTCGGTAAATTATTCATCATTTCTCTTGGTAACTCATTCCAATCCCTGACACCCTTACCTAAAAAAGAGAATCTTCCCACACCCCTGTGCCTGAAATCGAGTGCCAGCTTGTGGTCATGGTCATCTTTTCCCTTCCATGCACTACTTTTCATACCTATTGCAATATCTTTCCATGCCTCATCGCCAATGACCTTTATCATTTCTATGTCCTCAACCACCGACTACACAAAAAAGGAAAATTTCTAGCATATTTGTTGACACAGTTGAGCTGGTGTAACATTTAACTACACATTGTGTAACGTTGCCTCTCGACGGAATTACTTCAGAAATTATGCTGGTGATACACCAGTAGACTACAAACACTTGAATATGAACGCAAGGCATTGCGATGCAATTCATTCTTTATAATAAACTAGTTTCCGTACCCCTCAAGGTTTAATGACGCAGAAACAAACGATCAATAACCGATAGCGGGAGGCGCATCAAACTGTTTGCATACTAAAGGATATGCAGATGAAAAACTGAGTGAACCTGCATTCTTCAATTTTTATCTGTCATTAAATAAGGACGTAAAACTGGCTCACGTATTTCATTGCAAGTCCGAAGCAGAATAAAAGGGATACGAAGGCGCAGAACCACTGAGGATACTGTTTAAGGTATAACTGATGGAAAATGAAAGCATAATTAAATTTTCCCTAACGTTACGTTATTATGTAAGATTAATATACCATCAAACGACAACATGCAGAGTGAAAGAAAGAACATTAACAATTAAATTAAGAAAGCGTTCCCAAAAGATTTGGAGTGAAAAAAAAATAGTAAAATACTAAGAATAAAATTATCTACTGAACTAAGAAATCTGAGAAACAATATCGGTCCTGGACTGCTTGAATAGCCGGCAATCCACAGCGATAAGACGCATCCTGGTGGAGTACCCTAGGCGTCACATCAAAATTACTTTTATTTATTTGAAAGTGTTTACGAGACGATATTCTAAAAGAGTAGTATTATAACATAAAAGAAAGAGTCAAATTAATTTCAATTATAACTTCATTTTGTCATCTGTGGAAATTAAGAAGCAAAAAGCGCTTCACCGATTATATATATATACATTTGCTCCATCAATGTAATATTAATAGACAAAACCAAGATACAAAAGTTTAAGTCTGTAGAGAATTACTATCAGGATAAAGATTAGAAGAATTAACCGAAAGAATAGGTACCCAAGTATCGAGCTGCTACGTAAGGTTCCATCATTAATTTGTACCATAAATTCAGCTACATGTGTTTTAGAACATATTTGCCACAATACATAGATGCAGGAAGAGTAATAATAATGTACCACATCATGCGTATAAAACACAGGAGATAGGAGGTGAAGAGGAGTGCAGCTGGACTTGCTCCTGAAAAATATAGCAGAAAACACTCCGGTATCTCATGTGATGTAGAAACTGAGCAGAAAATCTATGGAAGACGGGAGATGGAAAAGACAATGTTGGGTATGCATAAGACGACCGTTGGTTACTGAGTGAAGACTTTGTAGTATTTTATAGTAAGGAAGAGAGGACCATAACCATAAAGTTTCAGGATTAGAGAGAGAGGGGGGAGTGTTTATGCCTCGTCGACGTCGAGGTCATTAGCGGCGGAAATTTTTTAATTTAATTTAATTGCAATGGAGCACACGCTCCGGTGGCAATTTCCCTACACACCAAACTTCCCGCTATCCTTCACTCACCTACATTTGCCCTCTACAAATTTTAACTTTAAATTCTTTTAACGTTTTCGGTAGGTTATTCATCATTCCCCTTGGTAACTCATTCTAATCCCTGACACCCTTACCTAAAAAATAAAATCTTCCCACACCATTGTGCCTGAAATCGAGTGCCAGCTTCTGGTCATGGTCATCTTTTCCCTTCCATGAACTACTTTTCATACCTACTGCAATATATTTCCATGCCTCATCGCCAGTATACGCCCTGTACACTCCCATTACCCTCCTCATCCTCCTCCTGTCTTGCAATGAATCCCATTCCAGCTCCTTTATCATATCTGTCACTGATTGCATTCTGCGATAATTTCCAGAAACAAATCTAGCAGCCGTTCTTTGCACCTTCTCCAACTCCTGTATTTGATACTCAAAATGTGGGTCCCATACTACACTACCATATTCGAGCAATGGTCTGACCAAAGTTTTGTAACCCAATTCCTTTACTTCTCTCGTGCAGTCCCCTCATCACTCTCTCCAACAAGTGCAGGATTTTGAAACCTTTTCCTATCACCTGTCCAATGTGTCCTGCCCAGTTAAGCTTGTTATCAAATGTAATGCCAAGATATTTACATTTCAAGTCTTCAGCAAGCAATTCTTCCCCCACCTTATATTCATAATTAACCTTTTGCTTTTTATTTGTGTATCTAATTAAGCTGACTCTTCTTTGCATTTATCTTCATCCCATGTTTACCAACCCAACTAGATATCCTGTCCAAATCACCCTGCAACTGTTTACAGTCCTCTATCGTTTTGATCCTTTTATACAGCATTATGTCATCTGCAAACAATCTAATTTCAGATAGTAAACAATCAACACAATTATTCATTAGAATAATGAATAGCAATGGTCCCAATACGCTACCCTGTGGCACACCCATTTTTACTTCCACTTCTTTGATACTACATTTCCTACCCTAACTTTCTGTTTTCTACCTTTTAAAAATTCTTCTACCCAGCAAATCACTTTCTCATCCACTCCAATAGTTTTTACCTTATTTACTACCATTTTGTGGCTTACTTCTGTCAAATGCCTTTGAAAGATCTAGTGCTACACTATCAATTTGGCCTCCCTTGCACATTTCATCTGAAATATCTTGCATATATCCCACCAACTGAGATTCGGATGAATATCCTTGCCTGAACCCATGTTGCCTACTTGAAAACCTACTTACGTTCCTCACATATTTTTCTGATGTGGTTGCATATCAATCTTTCCATTAATTTACCTACCACTGAAGTCAAACTGATTGGCCTGTAATTTTCGACTCTATTTCTCACCCCTCCTTTATGTACCGGTACTACTATCGCACTTTTCCAGTCTTGTGGTAAGCAGCAAGTATCCAGACTCAATTTAAATAATATTTTAAGATAAGGTACAATGTCACACCCGGCTATCTTTAAGATATCTGTAGTAATATTATCTGTACCAGCCCCCTTATGTGTTTTCAGCTTCCTTATTTCCTTCATGATTTCTTCAGTATGAATTTCAAATTTTTTAGTATCTTCATTTCTATCGTATTGTTAAGCTCGTTCTCCGAATTAGACCTTCCCGTTTCTGATTCATTGTCCCTAATGCTCTCACTAAACCAGTTATTTAAAATCTCTGCCTTTTTCAAATCCTCAGTAACTTCTTCTCCATCCTTCTCTATAAGCATCTCCACACCCTCCCTTCCCCTCAGTTTCCTAGATGCATCAGTCAGTGGTCCTCCTGCACTGACAATACTCTTCATAAACCCATCTTTAGCCACTTTCTTTGCTTCTATTAAGTCCTTGTTTAGTTGTTTCAAATATTCCCTACTACCCTGCTGTCTCTTAACTCTGTTATATTCTCTTCGTACCAACCTCTTTAACCTCCTCACTTCCCTATTATAGTATACAGGTTCTGTGCCTCTCTTCATTTTCTGCTTTGGAATGAATTTTTCTTCCCCCTTTCTTATTATCTCCTTGAACTCTTCCCACCTTGACTCTACTGTACTTGTGCCTTCCTTCCATTTGTTGAAACGTTATCTGAAATATCTCTTCAAATTTGAAACCTGTGCCTTTTTATAATTGTACCTATTTCCCCCTTCAGTTTTGGCTGCTGGTTCACTGAATCCTCTAATATCTATCAGAACAGTGTCATGATCACTTATTCCTTCCGTTACTTGACACCCCACGAGGTTATCATCGGGCTTTATTAGGAATATATCCAAAATATTTTGCCCCCTAGTGTTTTGCTCTACCACTTGTGTGAATCCTCCTTCCCTTATTAAGGTATTTGCAAATCTTTGTTCCCTTGTGTTACTTATCTTATTTCCTTCCCAGTTTACACCTGGTAAATTTAAATCCCCACCGATGATGAGCATTCTATTCTCACCTCTGAAATCTGAGTATGAATTTAATTTCTCCCCAAGAGCCTCATTCTCTTCTGTCATTCTTCCACTGCGGTAAGCAGCCAACACCCTGATTTTTTCTTTTTTATTACCCCAGAAATCTACCCCAAGTAACTCATAGTCTTGAGCTATGAATGCCAGTGAACTGTGGTAGTTTTGCTAACTAGTATGAAGACTCCTCCACCAATTGCTACTCTATCTCTGCGGTACATTCTGTAACCATCAGGAAAAACCTCAGTGTCTAGTATGTCTTCCTTTAACCAACTCTCTACCCCAATTATTACTTTTGGTTCGTGTATCTCTATTAAGTTTGCAAATTCGATTACTTTGTTCATTATACTTCTACAGTTTACCATTAACGCCCTTATTACCGGCTTTATATTTTCAGCATTTGTCTCCTCTGTCCCAGATTTACCCCAGCCAGTTATTGTTTCAGCAACTTCATTTATTTCTTTAACATCTATGATCTTTCTCATCGTGGATCTACAATCAGTATCACTTTGATCATCTGTTTCCGTCCCTTCACCAGCAGCCCCTAACCTAAAAAAGGCACAGTACTGACCCCATCATCACTGGAAATGGGCTCCCTTACTGCTTTAGCTAACAACTCAGAAAGTACTCCCTTCCCCCTTCTATTTAGGTGTAGGCCATGCCTAGTGAAACTCCACCTACCTATGGTGTTTACAGGCACAACCCCCAACACAGAACTAATGCCTTTCGCAAGTAGCACTTCCGTTTCCACATTTACAAGCCTCAGAGCGTAGTTCAATTGTGGCCGGTCATGGCGTTGAGGACAAGGAACGAACAAGAATTTTGGCACTTTGAAGGAATTTCCTGGAGCGATTTGGAAAACCGCGAAAAACCGACTCTTCGAGAGCCGGAAAGGGATTTGAAGCCGCATCCCACCGAATACCAGGCCCGAGCTCAGCCACCAAGCTCGGAGGGAAAGTTTTTAACGCCATGAAATAATTTGTCTATGGAGGATGTAACAAATACACATATAACACCAAAGGAGTTTCGAGTAAAAATATGCATAACAAATAAGTAGTTGTGTAGGGAAGTTGCCATCTGCACGTTAACTCCTTTGCAATTAGTATTAATAATGATAGTTCCGCGTTCCATATTCCAACGCACTAGAATTTCAAGAATAGCTTTTGCCAGTATGAATTTTATTCCCTACTAATATAATCACATTACTTCTGCATGTATCTTAGAGATTTTTATTGATATTTTTGTTGCAAATAATGAATTCTGAAAAGGAAGTTGAAACTGTAAGTTACCTAGTTGCCTGCATAGTTTCAGTTAAACGAATCTAGTCACTGTCTCAACTAGGCTTGCCAACTTTTCAGATTTCCACCACTAGACAAATGTCGAATTCCCAGATATTCACACCAACATTTTGCCCCGGGCGAGGGAGAGGAGGGGCGGGGTTGTATGGAAGGAGTGAGACGCGGCGACCTTGTTTACTTCCTACACATTTGAGAAACCATCAAACCTTAAATTTTAAAATTTCTTAATAACCGGACATTTTGTGTCTGGTCGCATGTAGTGAAACGGACACGGACAAATCGCGTTAGAACCGGGCGGTTGGCAACCCTAGTCTCAACACGAAGAGAATTTGTCCTACGGAATTGCTCCCGAATACCTTTCACATTTATCCTTGGTATGAGATCCAAAAACACTTTTTGTTATTCTAAAATTGATGAATGAATTTATGTAGGTGTATTAGACAGAAGAATAGAACTGTCAACGATTTATTTTGCAATAAGTTCTTCAAAGTAAAATGGAAAGCACTAATCATCAGTATGAAACTGTCAGTCCAGGAAATTGCAAGGACGCTATGACGGCCACACCCGCAAACTGGTTTCTGGTCAGTACTGCGATCTAGTTATTGCTTGTAGCCATTCCACTGCAGTTTTAAGTACAAAACGGTTGTGGTATTAGTTCGTCAAAAGCTATTTTATAAGTGAATCTATTTCATTCTTCATCAACGAAAAGGATTGTTCTGATGAATTCATCCAGCTTCCGGCCCATAAAGTAAAAATGGTTCATCACTCGCACAGTGGCGTAGCTAGGTCAACAAGGGACCCGGTGCAAAATAAAATTATTTTGGGCCCTCAGACCAGATGTGCGACTTTTTTTAACTCTGCCAAGTTGCTGGTAGAGGCCCCCTGAACAGAGCTTGGGGGCCCCTGAACTGTGCTTGGGGGCCCCCTGAGCCGTAGCGTATCTAGGTTCACAAGGCCCTCAGAGCTAAAAAAAAATTTCTCCTATTTGCCCTGAAGGCTCGTGAGCCTTCTGAGCTGCACTTGGGGGCCCCCCTGGGATGCGCTTGGGGGGGGGCCTCCTCCGCTGTGCTCGGGGACCCCCTGAGCGTGAGGGCCCCGGTGCACTGCACCGCCTAGCCCTAAGGCAGCTACGCCCCTGCACTCACAACTTCAAATTCTGAACGTTATAGCGTTCAGCAGAACAAACTCCAAACGAAAAAACAGAAAATGTTGTGAAACAATTCATTACAACGTATTCGCCGTAACTGATGCGAGATTAAAACATTGAACGCGACAACACTTGCTGAATGATCTATTTACCGGTGCTATAAATGATCACAGGATAATTGAGTGCTTAATCACAGTGAAAAAATGTCGTGTCGCCTACCTCCGCAGATTTTCAGTAACTTTTTTCATAAAAGAATATATGAGGTGTGTTCAAAAAGTAACGGAGATTTTTAAATTTCGCTCGCTTGGTCCGATTGGCAAGAATTTTCGTTGTGTTGGCAAACGTGTCTTAAAAGTGTCTATACATTTTGAGCTATATTGGATGTTTAGTCTGTTTAAGGATAACGCGTGTTTTGATACAGTCGGCGATTGTTCATTTGTAATAAATAATGGACCAAAGAATTTGCATTAAATTTTGCTATAAAAATGGAATCAAGTGCAAAAAAGATTTAAAAAGGTTAAATATTGCTTTTGGTGAATCTACAATGAGTAAAACAATAGTTTACGAATATTATAAGCGTTTTTAAGATTGTCGTGAAGACGTTGAAGATGAATAGTGTACGGGTCGTCCCAGCACATCAATAACAGACGAAAACGTGGAAAACGTGAAAGAAATGATTATGAACAATCACCGAATCACAATTAGAGAAGTTGCTGAGGATGTTGGCATATCAATTGGCTCATGCCATAAAATTTTTTCATCTGTTTTGCGTATGAAACATGTTGCAGCAAAATTTGTTCCAAAGGTGTTGAGTTTCGAACAAAAACAGCAGTGAATGGAAGTTGCTAAGGAATCGCTAAATGAGATCAACAACGATGCAGAACTATTGAAACGTGACCCCTATTGAAACGTGTCCCCTATTGAAACGTGTCATAACAGGTGGTGAAACAGGGGTATGATGTCGAAACTAAGGCTCAATCGTCCCAGTGGATGCATTTTGTATCGCCAAGACCGAAAAAAGTTCGACTAGATAGGTCAAATGTGAAGGATATGCTCACTGTATTCTTTGATTTTAATGGCATAGTGCACCATGAGTTTTCCACTAGGTCAAACGATCAATGAGGAATACTGCCTTCAAGTTCACCGCTTTTGCATGAAGCAGTCCGAAGAAAACTCCCGGATTGTGGCAAAACAAGTTATGGTTTCTGCATCATGGTAATGCACCTGCTCACACATCATTGCTTGTTCGTGAATGTAACACTGTAATGAATCCCCTGCCTCTATATTCGCAAGACATGGCTCCGTGTGAGAGCATTCGTTTAACAAGCATGAATGAGATTAAAAGTGCTTCGCTGAAAGATCTCAAAACTATCTCAAAGATCGCGTTCCAGAAGTGTTTTGGGGATTGGAAGAAGCGCTGGTATAGGTGTATAACATCTAATAAGGATTATTTTGAAAGGGATAACATCCATGTAGACAAGTAAATAAAAGTATTTCCAAAAAAATGGAAATTCCCGTTATTGTTTGAACACTTCTCATACGCCATCTAATTGTTTTCAAGCCGTTCAAATGTTTGTATCACAGTATATCCTAGGAGATGTGTTTTATTTTAATGCAAGATTACACTTCACCTTGGCTATTTATTTACTACGGTACTTCGATTATACTTTTGAAGTTAATACGGGTTCAGACCTTTTATATATCAGTACAGTATCACGATTACAAGTTGGGGCGAGAATTAAAGGAGCTAATTTCGGCACCCATCACTTCCCAACTAGTCAGTATTTTCTTTAGTTTGTTTAACTACTTCCGAGAGCCCACCTAACGAAAATGTCAACAATACACAGTTTAATCTGAAGACATGTACGTTCTTAAATGGGAATAACTTTACCACTCAAGTTCTTAAAACATATTTTACATGAAATAATGGACAGTGACGAGTCCGGGATAAGGACTTCCTGTACTGAAAAGTTTTGTCTTTGGTGTTCTGCCCAGTAGCGCCAGTTTTGATCTGTACCAAATCCAGTCACTTTGTGCCTTTTATTGTTTTTGTTATTATTGGTTTACGGCTCATTGAGGTCATTAGAGGACTATCACTTTTTGGAAATACTAACCTGACATTTGCCTGGAGTAATTTCGAGAAATGGTGGAAGACCGAAATCTGGGCTGTCGCGTTGGGAAACAAGTTTGCGTCCGTCCGAATACCGTTGAACCGTTAGAGACAGGTGTATTCAGAACAGTTGCAGATTGAACAGGAATAATTCATTTACTATTTTATGTCACAATACCTTCCTAATGAAGTATTTAGTCAAAAACTGCATGTCAGACACGAGGCCATTAAGCGCCGTGATACTTCAGTACCATATTGTTTTCTTTGATCTCTATTAACAAGTCTTCCCGTGTGGTCTTCGTTGGTGGTAACATGTTTCAGTTACACATCTCCAGAAAGTAAACTTTGAGAGTGTAAAAGTACTTTTGGTTCATGTGTTGTGCCGACCGGGACTTTGAGACTTTCTGGTTTGTTACATCTTATAACGGCAAAAAAAAGTTGTCAGACTTATGTTATCAGTGTTTTTTACAGTGACTATGGTGCCTAACAGCAAGGGCTTGTATGTATTTAGCTTTCATATCCATAATGTCCAAACCTATCCTCAGATTTGGAAGAATCAAATTTTAAAATTTTACTTTGAAGATATCATTTTACACACAAACCAACAAAATTTCTGCATATTTTCCACAATAGCAACAGTTTCTGGTAGAATTTGGCTGCTTAATTCATTTTTCCCGGGACGCAGGTCATTCATTCATTCTCGATTTCTGTACCAAACTAAGATGTATAAATCTTATATTATCAGAAATGATTTTGACTTTAATCAGTGTTCCCCAATTCTCTTTTGGCAATTAAATTATCTCCATTTCTGTTATTACGAATTTATGTCTGGCTACTTGTTGATATAAACTTGTCATGCTTGTCTTATTATTAACTGATGTTTCTCATATATATAATTTATAATTTCAACAAATAATTTCTAATCCATTGTATAACCGATTAAAACCTATATTTTTCACTCTGTGTGCCCAATAAGCAGACTCATTTTGGTGCTTGTCTTTGTTTCATATACAACCTGTATAGATAGCTCTGTAATTTTTCAAAACACTCTTTCGATGTAATCTTTTAATACAACACTGATTTATACCTCGATGGATAATATCCTCAAAACTCATCTCCAGGTACCAGACGGATGTTATACTCCACATGTTCCTCCCACCATTGGCGGATCGTAGCAGCTAGCCATTTGAAAATGTTGATCAGATAAAATATGAACTGAATCGTTTGCGACCCTGGTACAAATAGGAAGTTAAAAATCTGTTGCTACGGTTTGGGATAAGTTTGAAATAGGGTTGCCGAATGTATTGTCAGAGTTGCAAAATTTGGGTTTAATATTATGTCCGTAACGGAGGAACTTATAATATACTGTATTATCCTTGTACACGAAGCATCATCGACTGTGGCAACACTACATATTTTAATACGGTAGCTCCGTTGTTGTTGCTTAAGGGCGCGTCGACATTGATGTCATTAACGCCAGAAGTACCTATGCTTCGTAGCTACCTTGGCTCAGTATGATCACGACTAATATCCGTTTTTCTTGCAACATTAGCAAAATAACGTACTGTCTCTCCTACAAAACCTACAAGCTAGCTGTTGCGTGTTGCCACTTATCTCAGAACAAAGAACGGACATGATAGAGGAGAAAAAGCAAATATTTGAGGCATTATTGACAGGAATTTTCACGCAACAGAGTGAGAAAACATGTTTCGGCTCCATCGTGATGTAATTTCAGTTTACGTGCAGTTCACAGTGCGTGATGGGATGAAGTAAACGCCACGTTCACGAGGCATTTCGTGAAAGCCTTAACAGTCGGAAAATTACGAAACAGAAAGCTTTGGAAAATAAACTGCACACCAAAGTATCTGAAGAACAGAAGCAGCTAACCACATAACGAAAATGTAAGCTCAGTGTGGTAAGTAGAAATTTATCGGTATTAACATTTCTAAGTGATTTAAAAAATTACTTCCTAAAACTAACGCACTCTCTCCGCCATCTTGTCTTCTCTTTGTTTAACGAGATTCTCAAATCGATTGTATTTGTGTGTGTATGTTCAGTGATATCTTCACCAATTGTGAACGGATTTTAATGATTTTTTTTTAGGTAGGGGCACATCTTCCAAATGGTTCCACACAAATTTCATTGAGATCCTATTAAAAAAAATTGAGGCCACTCAGATCATAAATTTTGTATATCCCTTCAACATCTGTCGAAGCTTTCTAGCAGTTGAAATGCATATCACGATAAGTGCTGCATATGCAGTGATGTGTTCGACTTTGCTATTTTTTTAATGAGTTTACATCACAGTTTATGTACAAAAAAAAAAAAAAAAAAAAAAAAAAAAAAAATTTCCTATGAAAAATATTTAGGGCACTCAATTCCGGAATTGAAATATCGGAAAAATCAATCGTCGATTCCAGGAGGAGTTCTGGTATCCTATTTCTAGTGGTTTCATACTAATACGTATTTAGCCGTCTTGGAATTAGGTCTCAATGTGAATGTATTCTTTGTTAAGATCAGGTCGAACTATTCTATCATGCCTCGCCATGCCATCCACCCGTCTGTCATCTTCGGTAAGTGTGGAATGTCAAACAACGAATAATTAAACTAGTTACTGAACAGATAACACAACTTCATCATTTCTGTGACATCTTTTTCTTTTTCGTGTGGACTATTTAATAATTTATTTTGTATGAAGCCAAGCCGGTGAGTATGATTTTTTACTGACCTTTCGTTACGGCGGATAAAATTTTTGTAAGGTCTCTCATTTGTGAGTCTATGAGCACACAGCTCTCTTTTGAAATGTTGGTTGTATTTTCTTTCCCTGTTTCTTTTCTTCATCACTAGTTTCAATTAAACGGCGCTGTCTTATTCGAGCACCGTGTTTAGAAGGCCTACTCATAATTTAAGTGCAGAGCAAAAAAAAAAAAAAACACTAAAATGTAATAATAAAACTCCAAAAATAACTGATTAATGTTAAAATTTCAATACAGAAATGTAAAATATTGTCCATTTAGATTTATTTTCTTCTAACCAAGGTATAAACTTATTTTAAAATATTTAGTTTTTTTGAAGGTGGTTTTTATTTTTATGTTAAAAGTTAGATAAATCTACAAGTTGAAAAAAAAATTATTGCCACATGTAAACTTATGTTCAAGGTTTCGACAAACACTTCCAAAATTAAAGTTTAACCATTGATTATTTCAAAAGCGGCTTATATTATCTTTATGGGATTTTCCGAGGGGTGATGGAACGGTTAAAGTAGATATGAGCAAAAATATGCAGGTAGAGCGGAATAATATAGGGAACCAGAGATTTGCAAACACCTTAATTAGGGAGAATGCTTGCCTAAGTTATAGGTTAAAGCTCGAGGAAAAAGAAAAGATTTGGTGTCTCCGATAAAAATGAACATAACTGATGACTTGGCACCTTAGATGTTGTACAGCACTAAGATTAAGCCATTCACCCTTCATGTACCGGAGAGCCTGATGATAAACGCGGGCAGGTTAACTACAATCACAGACTGTCTGGAAACTTCAGACCCAGTACCTACACAAAATGACCACAAGAGTGAACGAGAGTATTTACGACAAACAGCAACGAAGAGGAATGCGCGCGACATTGAGTTGAAACAAAACAGCAATGGTGACGATGATAAGGTAACAATGAACTGAATTGAGGCTCAGGTTATTCCATTTACGGTTTTCTATCCACAGATACCAACCAATATCTCCAAATGAATGGGTCATCTAGGAGACTCATCTGATTAAAACTGCACACTAATTGCGGCAATTGTTGTAGAAACGTTAACTACCCTGATTATTCATTAGGATTCTGGTTTGGTTGTGTATTGATTATGACTGAAACCGCCAACCAGCAATACAAGATTACAGAAAAAAAAGATAGAAACAATAATAAATAGAAGGTACCCAGTCCCAAACCTTTTAGTCCAAAAACAAATAAATAAAACCGATAGAGAAGATGGTTTCAGAAAGACTTAATAAAAAAAAAAAACAGAACGAACAAACTTCGTCGCTCGTAGCAAAGATACAGCGGTGGCAGAACGATAAAAACAAAAACACTTTATAAAGCTGAACGAGGCGACACGGACGTGGTCTGTGTAGGGCGAGGGCTTTCTTTTGTTGTTCCCCTCACTGGACTCGTCGCCCCTAATAGCTTCCGAAACAGGGAGCACATATGCAGTACACGCTCACCTACTAAATCACCGAAGGCAACTAACTAAATAGCACAACACATTTTTAAGTGAAATCACGATCACAGAAATAGTACCCTATAAAGCATTGGAATGGGTAGTTCAGCTAGTTTCTTCGGACTAGGTTGAATCGACAGCTATAGAGCAACGTCCATTCCCATACTCTCGCTGTTTACGAGTTTGCAATGGTTACAGGCTCTCAGTAAGGTTATACACATGATGAATTACAAATATTCTCAACTAATTATTTTAAAACTTAGAACTGACTAAAAAAAATCTGGCACAAAAGAGCTCCCAGTCGGTGTTTAGGACTCAATAAGGAAAAATTGCAATTATCACTCCGATAATAAGCAGGCAAAGATTTGTGTAAAACTTCATGCAAATCAGTGAATTGATATTCCATTCTAGAGAGGCGTCCTGAAAAAGATTGAACGTTTTTGGTTGGTCAAAAAGTTAGAGTAATATGTATTGTCAAAACTGTTGTATAGAGGAAGTTCCTCCTAGGTAACAGACTAAAACAAATATCAGTAACAACACAGAAACTAAAGCTGCAAACGACATTTACAAATTGACGAATCAAAACTTATCTTCGGCCGTCAGAAATAAGAATATAACACTAGTCCCTCTACCTCTTACCTATCCGTTGCTAGTTCAGCCGGTATGCTCTGAAAGCAAACCGAATTATGTGCGTCAAAATGTTAGCGTTTGATAACACGACATCAAGATAGCCTAGAAACCATCGATTCTAGCCTCGAAAGTCTACGACTGAATCTATTTATTACAAGTCTATTGATTCGTAAGACGAATTACGTTATGAATTGACACCAACTTGATACATATAGCATTTCTCTCATTTTCGTGGCCATTATAACTCCATGCTTTAATTTCAATACCATTTGTCAAATAAATCTTTACATATCCGACTGTTATCATAAATCTAGCTAGGTATGACGTGGTTTCAACTGCAACTGAAGAACTGTTACTCGAAGTGACATAGCAATACATGTTGCTTCAACAAACATATTTGGTTACAGGTGTTATGAAAGAGGAACACAAGCTAAAACTTCAGTAGCTGACACCACACTCGCACGGCCGGCTCTGGGATTCTCAGGCTCCGGGTAAGCGTTCTTAGCAGTGACGTAACCGGTTGATACCTGTGGCAAATTCATCGGATGGGGCCCTTCACGGGCGGATTCTTGGGCCGTACGGGGCTCCTCCGGCCGGTCATCGTGTCCTCACCCCCCCCCCCCCGGCGGGCTGGGGTACATTTGATCCGCTTACCCCTCCCTAAAGCCGACCCTGAACACTCCAGAATGGCAGCTTACGGCGAGAAGGCAGAGTAAATACGTTTTACAAGTTGGCTGCAACTTCTCACATCTGTTAACTACCGTCTGTTGCATATTTGTAATGGAGTAAAAAACAACAAGTAATAGATTCACGTTTCAACTTGCCATAATTTCTGCAGACCAATTAAGAGAGCGTCCATAAACTACGTACCTCCATTTTGGCCTTCTATGAACCACCCCTCCACCCCACGTAGCCCGACGTGGCTTTTGCCTCAATTCCCCCCCCCCCCCCCCGCCCCCCGCGTAACACGTAGGTTCCTTATTTCCAGAAGACATTTTCTACCTTTTTCTCTTTCAGACTATCGTAAATTTCGTACGGAGACAATAAAATGACGGAAATAAATATTCACATGCTGTTGTGTGTTCCGTACCTCATTTTAACTGTGGCAAATAATACGAATGAAAAGCTACGTGGCGCTGGCTCGGAAACATACCCCCCCCTCCCCATACTCACACCAACGTAGCCCAGCGTAGCTTTCCAGCCAACCCCTCCCCCATAGACCGAGTCACGTAGTTTATGGACGCTCCCTAAAGGAGAGGCAGGGAATATTTCGATTATTTGTGTTATTTGTTATCACTTTCCCATTTTAGTAACAACAACGAAGCAAACACATTAAACACAATCATCTAATTAAGCCGGTTGGATTAAAATCTTAATTTTTGTCACCAGCTTTCTCATAAAAAGAACTGATTATGCAACTCTTTAAGTTCCACAACTGTTTAGTAGGAAGTAAAGTAAATGCGTGCGGCATTGTTGGCTGAGATATCCCCGAAGGGCTTGACCGATTGAGTTTCCGATTCTTTGCGCATGCGCCTACTGTCTTGTCCACCATATTAACCTAACCCGGCAATCCTACCAAGCGTACGATCCTGCAAATTAACGTGGATTCCGAACTTCGGAAGCGTGTTGGCGCATTTCACGTAAAGCAAACTTTGGGGATGAAGGTAGTGTTAAAAACCTTTGAAAATCCCAACCAAGAGCGGGATTCGAACCGGGAAACTTCAGATCTCAAGCCAGATCGCATTGAGCCACCAGATCGCTGTAGCTGAGTAGTAAAGTGTATGTTTCTGGAAATCAAGAGATAACGATTTTAAATCCCTATTTCTTTTCCTTCGTGCTATCGAACCGTCGACGTTAAAGTCATTAGAGCCAGGAGAGGTTTGGAACCAGCAATTCAGACTTGGGTTTTCGAAGGAATTTGGGATTTCGCATGTAGTGATTTCGCGACGGGGATTCGAACTCGCGTCCTGCGCTATTGGCATGGTTTAATTTGTGTATATGAAGCGTGGTATGAACGCTCTGTGATTCCGATAGCACGTTTAATTACGGGTCCAACATCAACAGAGGCGGCATGATCAGTAACTTGAAATTCTCTTTGGCAGGCCTAATACGCTGCACAGATTTAGTGGAACCGTGAGATAAGACGGTGACGTAGCAGATTCGCGGCGTGACGACACATGGGTCGGTCATTGTGACACTTGTAGCTCACCTTGCGCGGTGCCAAACCGGTTTCCCCCGCCGCCCAATCAGAGATCGTGACTTGAATTCTGCCCGTGCAGCTTCACAGCTGAGGACCACGCAGGGACAGATAGATGAGTCAGCCAGAACATTTACTACCACTAGTTATCGCCCAGTGGTTTAAATTCGACCGAAATTCATTATTTTTTTTTAATTTCTTTAGTAAAAGATATATATATATATATATATATTTTAAATTTGTTCTATAGCGTTTGCTGTGAGCATAGATTTATTATATACTGTATACATTGACCTCTTTAGCTGCGAGCGTGTACCAGTACGTCATTAGCTTGTGTTGTTTGCATTAATTCCCTGCAATACGTATAAAATTAAAATTAATACACTTCACGCGTTACTGTATCCGAAATTTTAGCTTCTGAACTAACCATAGCAAATGATGAATTTAAGAATGTTTTCAAAATAATTTTTTGCCTTTCTTTTTATCGATGGTTCATTTGAATTTAGTCCAACACACAATGATTTAAGATATTCATTTTGACTAAGACCGGTAAACTGCTTTAACCTTATGACGACATGAAGTGTGTGCAGTCCTTTCACCAGAAGTAACTTCTCATTCGAAATGTTTTGCATTGCAAACCTGCATTGTGAAATCGAATATCAAAATTTCTTGGAATGACATTTAGTGTATCCATGAAAATAGTTTCATCATTTTGTGTACTATTTTCACTATTAAATTTGGTCTATTATCATTTTTAACTTCACGCAAATAGTTATTTCTTCTTTGTCTCTCTCTCCGAGCTGTCAGATGTCGAGGCATGTTGGAACTTGGAAGTAGTCAAATATCTGAATGAAAAAAAAGTAACGAAATTACTGACATTAAAATTTCAAAAGGACCTTAACCAAAGTTAAATCTTTTAAATAATAAAATGTACGCACTTTTTTTTAAACTTCCAATCCAATTTACTTTTTACTTAGGCAAGACTAAAGTCAATTCAAATTATTCGTTAAGATGTCGAATTCTCTGTAATATAGAAATAATTCCTATTGGAAATATTCCTTTTTTAAATTCAAATATTAATCTCTATTGTATGCGACCTTCTTTTGACCAAAGACTACATAGCATCTGGCAGAATCGCTATATTCCTTTTTGAAATTTTCCTTTTTCTAGTTCAATGATTAATCTCTACTTTATGCGAATCTTTTGTTTCACCAAAGACCACAGAGTATCTCAATTCTGGGAATACACGTCAGATAGTTGGCTCCAATCCGATTTCATGCACACACACGCACGCGAATTTATTTTTTTATTTAATAATGCATTTGTAACACACATATTAACTATGCTTATTATTTTTTTCTTTACTGTTGACCAAATACCAAGGACATTGGCAGAATCGCTAAGTGCCGTTGCATTAAAAAACAACTGAATGTAAACAATGAATATTTTATTTTGTTTGTAACACATATTGTATATAGATTTTAATTTTCTGCACTTCTTCTCCATATAAACTTTAACTATGCCAACTCTCACACTCTTCTGTGCGCTCAATATTCTTAAAAAGGTATCCGAAGTTTTCGCTTCACGTATTAATACATAGAAGATTCTCTTTGCGTCAAGCGTCGCCAACCATATATCGTTAATGAAACGCTTCTGGACTTATACGTGCACAATAGCTTCGACTCGCATCCAGGAGTGTCTGTAGAGTGAATGTGCTGTAATTTATTTTAGATATTGTTTGACGTCTTCGTGCAGATGACGTGGATGATCGTTCTCCTCTCCTCAGGTTGAATTAGCTCGGTAAATGACTCTTTTAACATTTTTTAGAATGCATGAAATCAGCTGTCTGATTCTTTTAGTTCAGTGGCCGCAACACATAATCGACAGTTGATGTTACTCTTGATGTAGGAATGCACACAATATTTCCTCTTCTTCCTCATTTGCATTTTAGTGAATAATAGTACATAACTATATCCTCTTCTTCACTCAAACTTGACATTTAAAAATCGAAATAAGCTCCTAAGGATATGTTAGATGAAACCTTCCCGACTATTTCTACAGGCAGACTGGCTACTTTAAACGCTCGTGACGCACTAGACGCACGAAACGTGTGCCCCAGGCGACGAGCGGTTATCGTGTGCGGGTGGGGCATTAAGGACACCTCTCTCACACAAACACACGTCACCAATCAACGGAACAACTGTAGAATTTACCACCTCCGAGAAAAAAACGAGCTCCATATACAAGACACCGGTCGGACAAAGCGGGGCGGCTTCCGTTAACACCTGCCGCACCAAGTTCACCAGACAATAGACGGATGACGTCTGTCCTAGGTCCGTTAGGGCCGGTACAGAGCTGAGCTAGATTTTAGCCCACTGGGGCTATTGGGTTCGTGTCATTGATCCACTAGCGCGGACGCTCCTTCGCTGTTGCAAGCCTGTTGGCACAGTAAGCAAAGTTACACTGTTATGACGTACGAATAATCATTTAGGATTGAAGTCTGTCCGATGCTGGAGTGCCAGTCCATATCAACAAACCAAGCTGGTGGGAAGTATTTACGTTTGCTGTGAGCCGTGCCGATGTTTTCAGGAGTCTAGATGTTTTATTTTACAATAATTGCTCCGAATAACACTTCAAAAAAAAATTGTTTTTGTTTTTTTGGCAATGATTACAGTTGAAGCGCAAGCTCAGATAGATTGATCTTGATAATCTTATGCTTCGGACTGGAGTAGATTGCAAGAGAACGTAAAAGACCATTTGAATGATCGCCAGACCGATAGAACAAAAGATTACTAGAGTTAGTTAGGTGTCGGAAAATTTCGCAAGCACATATCATCTGAAAAATACTGCTGAAGTCCTATCTCCTACTCTAAGATGCCACATCATTTAATGGATTGAGCTTGCTTGATACATTGGGAAAATTGATGCGGTTGGGTGATGCGAAGATTGGTCGATCCAATAAATGCAAGATACCCATGAGTCCCGTTTTAGCTTACCAGCTCAGCCAAATACTGCGTATCAAGATGACTGGCAATTCTGATTCGGACATTGTGAATCAGCATCACAATAGAAGAAAGTCTTATTGAAAAAGATAATACGGCATCCTGGAAGATGATTATGCCTGGCTCTGTAGGAACGCATGTAAGCTTTCTATCGAGTGTATACAGAAAGATTATTATTTCTCATGACAAGCGAAGTTGCGTTCTAGATAACTCGAAGTGTGCTTTGTGCCTGAGGTTACTAGTCCAGTAACTGTGTCCGGCATCGGTCACACGGTTAGAAGACCAGGTGTCGAAATTAATTTTCACCATCAAGCTATCAGCGGCTGTGGTACACAAGTTCTAATCGCCAGATTATGTTTCAAAAGTCTGTGTTAAAACCCAAATTTCTCTCCAGGGCGTATGGAGTGAAATTATACGACACTTATGATTCGTTCATCAAATTTGGCGGCCTGTCTGTTGTCCTTCGGAAAAGGCCTGAAGAAGTGACACCGGTTTACACTCTCTTTCTCTCTTTACATTTCTCATCCACAGTGCGAAAATTAGACCATAGTTGATACATGTTCATCAAAATTATCTACACATGCGATAACATTAATGACAATTGTAAAAGCCAGGGTTAAATCCTTCAAGTAAAATTTCCCCGGGAAGTTGCTAATGAGTACTGCATCACAGCCACATACACCTAGTAGACAGAGAATGGCACAAAATACATTTTGGGCATAGGCACTGCATATTCTTCAACGGGTTATTTCCCAAAACCGGTATCACTTCTGAGCTTTCGATTCGAAAACCATGTACAAATTTAGAGATATATATCTTTACAATACGTTGAAGCCGCTTTCTTTCAAAAGTTCGAGGTCAGGTCTCGCGTTCAAATTCCGTGGGACCAGGAACTTTAAAGAGTTTTGTTTGATTACATGTGCTACACCAGAACGTTCCGGGGTTCGGGTTCCAAGTTAAACTGTAGATCCCAGAGGAAAGGAACTGGCCGTCCTACGTATGACACAATGACAGTGTGCCTCCTTACAAAAGTGTTTATTATCTGACACATATGTTGATTTCAGAACTGTGAAGAATATCGAATACGCCATAAAAAATGGAGTGAAACTGTAATTTGCGAAATATTTGTGAAACAGTCCCAGAGGAAGTTATCACACTCTAGCAACATTAATATTTTTCTATTTCCACAGATACATGTAACAAAGGAAATAAACACATTCTTTAGTCCTGACAAGGTCTTGCAAAATAAATGAGCAGAATGCGTATTTAGCAATGTTGAAACAAGTAATAAAATTTCAAACCTACTTTGCGACTATATCTTCAGATGATGTCAGCGTTGCTTTCAATCGGTATATATAGACGAACCTTGTTATACACAACATAAACACATTAAAAGTAAACTCTTCATGTTCTGCAAAATATTATCAAATTACACGTGACAGATTGGAGACACAAATAACATCTTAGATATTAAAAATGTACAGCTATTTGTTGCATTCGGTTAAACGGCACGCAGAATTCAATATAATTTATAACGAGAGTGAAAAAACTGTTGCGACATATTCAAATACGGTTTCTGAGAGTATTTCCCGTTTTGAAACAGAATTTTACAAAGTAAATGTCCCAAAATAATCGTAAGCCTCTTCCAATCTGAGGAAAAGAAAACTAAAACTTTTACCTATTTACATTCGTCCATGATTTATATCTTAAATTCACTCACAAGAATTAATGACTCATGAGAAATTATTCCTGTCTCGAACGAGGCTCGATTCAAGACTAAGAGTTAATTTCTGCAGTTTTCTATTCAAAAAAAAAAAAAAAAAAAACTTCTAGGTAAACTTAATGCTACTAAAAAGAAAACTAAATAAAATATGCAGTCCAGGACTTTTCAATTGGAACCAATCCTTCCAAACTTTCTAAACATCAAGAAAGAAACAAGTTATGAAGACGTGGAGAATTCTCTCAATTTACACATCTGAATATGAAATGGAAGTTTTGCATTAAGAATTTAACGTATTCTCTTTACTTTCAAATATTATTTTGTGACACCGGGTAGCGTCATATTGGCATCGCAGTAATGGCTACTACCTGTAAAAATGTCGTCCACCGCCCACAAAATGGGTATCCGGTTTGCCCCCTCCCCACTGATGGAGGGCCCCATCAGATGAATTTGCCACGGTCCTCAACGGTGTAGTTACGCCACTACTTGAGGGGTGCATGATCGATTGTCGATACCGAACTTCACATTTTCTTATCTGGAAAGGAATCCCCACAGTCACTGTTATCACAAAATTGGATGGAAAATGCGATTTCCTGCATCAATACTGCAGCCACATTGATTAACTTTGCCACTTCCCTGCTGAAATAAACACTCTAGATTCAATTGTGTATGTGTCTGTGAGTTTACAGTGTGTAAGTCGGTAACAAGTGCGTGGTCTACTTTTCTCAACTGGCTGGCTTGGCTGTAAAATCTGGGTTATCACCTGTCTGTGTGTAGTATAACGGTTTACAGACGGTCCTAGCACTCGCTTCTGAATCGGCTAAAAGATGTGGAGCATAATCTACGCTTCAACATTCTGTTACACAATTAAAAAGATTCAAATGGATACCTCACGGGAATACCGAGGATTGTGTAGTGAACACACTATTTCGGCGAATGGTTTTGTTTCCTCTCACCGCGCAGACTTCATTGGGACTATACACCAGGAAATGCTGTTTTCCTACAGAATATTGGCTAACCAGCTTTCTAATTTTAACGAATAATGTTTAACTGAATCGGAAGTGTCAGTTAAAGTAGGTGGAAAATACATCCATATTTCTTCCTAGGGAAATAAATTCGATGATTATGATGTATAGTGTTCATACGTCCAGTCAGACTATAAATGCATATAAATATAGAAATGTGGTCGAGTATGTATATTATAACATGCGAATATCATATTATATTAACGGCATTTTTGTAGGATCTTTGGCAGCAAACAATTAACCTAGCGCAGAAAACCAACGGCCACGGAGAACACGTGTGCATAGTTATTAATGGAGGGAGAGGCATAAATAATAAGATGGCTTGATGATACGTAAGCAGCTAGAAGGAAGCTGCTAAAGTTATCGAAATATTTAGACCTTAAGTGAAACGGTTATTTGTATAAAAGTTACGTGTATGTAAGAGTTGTGTTGCAATTAAAGTATGTTAAAGATAAACTTGTAAAGTTTAGTTGTGGTCGTATAGCTGATGATACTGTTGAAGTTAAAGTTACAAAAAATAAAGTGAGATACAGTATGCATTTTATTAAAGCTAAAGAAAACAAAACAGAAGCGAGATTTACCATAGTAAATATAAACGGAGAGTTAGACTTAAAAGCCATTTGTGTCTAAAAGAATGTTTCTTGTTCTGGGAGGAATCTACTGTAGAAGAAAAAAAATGTAAAAATAGCTGCTTAAAACGGCTATATAGTAAGTAGTTAGATAAAAAGTTGCGTAGTGTTGTAGCTTCCGAGGAGAAGGTTATTATGGGAATACGATTGTAGCAATACGGTAAAATGAAAACATTTTCCTTTACGTTTTCGGCCTCTACATGAAGGTTACTTAAGAGAATACAACTAAAAGAACTAGCATATATGGACAAAAAAAATTAGCAACTGCAGTTGCGACGTGAATGGAATTTTCATTTCAGAAATGAAACATCTTTGGCGGCGCCTGGATAGAGGAGTGTATTCGCTGCAACGCGCCACGCTGGTTGCCTCACTCTCATAGTTTCATGTGTCACGTGTCAGCCGACGGGAGACACGCAATGTCGCATGCACATGTTATTCTATACGTATGTTTATCGATTTTTTTAAGAACACTGATCGGTTTTTAAGACGAATATAAATAAGAGCGGACAGACAACGTTAGTATAACGTCAAATGTTGATGAAACAAAATGTAATTAGTACTAACTGTTTCACTGAACGTTACAAAAAATGTTTTGTTTGAAGTATGTTTCTCACGAGTTGTAATTGTACACAGTTTGCTTACAAATGGACTTTTTTACATCTAGGTATTAGCCTGCATTACATTTGTTGTCTCTTTTACACTGTTGTTTCGTATGGTGAAAGCTGAGTGTTAAATTCGCTAGTAAAACGTTTCACTGCAGACAGTATCACACGAGTTGAGTGACGAGAGTGTGCTTGTCACCGATAAATCTTAAAAAGAAAGTTACATACAAAAACAATCTGCGCATTCCTAAAAAAATAAACAGACACGATGCTTTCACTTCTATCGCGGTTATGCGATTCAGGACAGCTGGCCATTGTAATGTTTTCGGATATTAATGGAATAAAACTGAATATAAACTTTCCTAATCTTAGTTTTTCTGCTCTGTCGTTCGTATGATCCTGAAACACTCGTCGAGAATCGAGATGTATATTAATTTTGAAATAAGCATTCATTTTATGAGGCAGGAAAGATTATCTAAAAATACTATCTATAATTACCATTGATGACCCAGTCATGTATTTAAGTTTGTGAAGCTTTAGCGAGAACGGTATTCACGCGGAAAGTAATGAAGCTAAAGCAATTCTACGCCACACAAAACTATCGCAAACTATTTCAACTGATGATGAAGCGCCGGCGATTTATTTTACTGAACAAACGGCACACTCATTCTGGATTGGTGACAGCGCACAAAACATAGTCGGACACTGATTTCTCCTGCAATGATGGAAGGGGGAAGTTATTAGAGCGGAAACTGGCGAGGCGCTATCAGAGAGAGTACCTTTATAACTGAGACTGAGGTCCAAGATGGAGATGACGCATCAAATCAAATTCAATCAAAACGACTCCTTAGTCTAAGAAGCATAGATTATTAGAGCAATAAGGCTTCGCCATAAACTGTTGGAGGAATCTTTATGCCTCCCGGAGATGGTCATTCTACCTCCGTCTACATCTACACTCTAACTCATAAAACTGTGGCTGGCAGAGGGTTCTTTGCACTAAAACTAATCTCTCCTCCGTGCATTCCAATCACTTAAGGCACGAAGGACCAAAAAAAAAAACATAAACAGCATCCAGTTAGGTATTTTATTTTCCTGATTTTATCTCTCTTGTGATTGCAACCCGAATACATTGACTGGAGAATTATTTCCCTGCAATCGTAAACAAAAGTTATTGTTCGCATGTTCACCAGTAATTTCAAGTGAAAACTACTTCATCTGTCTCCTTAACAATCCCATTAGAACCTCTTTAAAGATTTATTTAGGATTGTGCTAAACGGTCATGTAACACATTGCTCTTCTCTGTACATTCTCCATACTCTTTAATCAATCACTTCTGATAAGGATTCCATGCAACACAAAAGTACTATAGTTACGGATTTTATGCACTATCTCCTTTGTACATACGCTACAATTGCTCAAAATTTTACCTACGAGTTATAATTTATGCTGCAATTACCGTTGACGTTATGAGCTGATCTCACTTCATATTTCCTCGTACGGTAGTTTTACATTATAAATACTTAATAATTACCATCAACGTCTAAACCTAGGAGGGATATTAGCCCGAGGAGGCTTTGGGAGACTTATGATATGTTTAGCCTCATAGCTGTGCCGACTTAGTTAGACAGACCGCATAAATTATATTACGGTATTATAAACGGTAAATGTATAGACTGCTTCGAGTATGGCGTTTATACCAAACTGGTCAGGTTGCCAAAACTTATCATAAAATATTTTAGTAAGTTATGAATTACAGTACGCTTCCGCTCAAATTTTTTTTCTGATTTACGGAGACTAGGTTACGATTTGTTTCTGTCCTGTGTCAACAATGTTTGTTTAGTAAATTAAACAATTTTGGTAGGGAATCGCACAAACTTAAAATAAAAGCAAGCAAAAACAAGGATTCATGAAGTACGGCAGAGATTCAAAAACTAAATGTTACTGCGCTTCTCTTCCTCTCCTCTTTTTTCCCACATTTAAAAAATACAGACAATTTTTAAACGGCTAAGATTTATTTATATGAAAAATGTAATTGACAGTTTAATAACAAGATTTTACAATTCTATAGAGATATAATCATTGATTTTTATTTTAATGCGATGTATGGAGTTGTTTATTAACACATAGTTTATCAAATCTAGATGTCACTGAGCAGAGTGCTACTCGTCGCTCTTTTTCTAATGCTAAACGGGCTCAATATGAGGATTTCACAGCAGCTAATGGATAAATACGATGTTACGAATAACAGCTTCACAAAATATATTCTCCATTTCGATTGAACAGCTTCACTCTGAAATTTTTGATCAATAAAGTAATATTCTATCAGTTTTTCCTTTTCAATAGTTATCAATGCAATTTCATCATTTAATCGATCGACAATTTGTGAAATTTGTTAAAATAATGTGAAAGTCATTAGAAAACGATCCAAGTTTTCAGCAAATAGACTATTCGACTCATAAATCTGTCGAACTTAATTGAATTCCAAAGACCCAATTTTTAAATGCATTCTTTCACTTTGTATTTTTGAATGAATGCAGTTGTAGTCTCTGTACCGATTTATTTAAAACACTAAATTTTCCATAAACATCAACCAAATAGCAACTTTAACAATAAAATTATCTTTCCTTAACAAAATTGCCTCTTCTTCGCGATTTTCATCGCGAAAAATTGCAATTTATTCTCTGAATTCAAAGGAACTTCGAATCTGTTTTGCAACCGATAGCTAGCGCCCTTGCAATAGTATAAAGATGAGGAATATCCTCACACAGCGCTGCAAAAATCTTTTTAGGTTCTCTATTACTTTCACAACTTCTTCAAAAGGTGGCCATTTGTTGATAAATTCTCGCACACCGTTTAAGCGCTTCTGTTGTCAACTCAGCTACGATTGACGTTGGATATGATGTTTCTGCAACTATAAATTCTAGCATCCGTTTTATAAACTATGCAGTTTCTAACTGCAAGTCATGTAAACATGTCATCCAACTTTAGATTGATGGCAGTTACACAAAATTATAGATTATAAAGTTGAATGTTATGTTATTAATGTTTATTTATATGCATACATTTTTTATTTATATATGTTCTGTTACGAATTTCTTTTAAACTTTTGCCCCTCCCTTTGCACTAATCACCCAAGCACGCCTCCCAGTTTCGAAACTGCCTTGCACGGTGTGAATTAAGATCCGTTAGGCGATAGATGATCGATGCGCAGAAGTCATTATCGTAACCAAGGACAGACTGGAAGTAGCTGTTGCGTATTCAAGCCGCATAGTAGTTTCTTAAATCAAAACACAATTTCATCACATTCCATTATAATAGTTCCCACTTACCTTCCTAAACGCCAAAACAAAGGAACTGCAGGTTCAATTATACCGCACAATACGTAATTACTCGGTTCAAATTGCGAGCTGTTATCTGCAATCAGAACTATAACATTATTCAGTTTATGTTTATATAACTGCTCATTCAAGTAAAATTTACAACACGTTGGGCACAACACGCAGTTTAAAACGTTCATCCATGGCATCTTATTCGCAGAAAGCCACGCGGAAATATATAGACTGGCGAGATGTAAGGGTAGCCAGTTGGTTTACGATCGTTTTGTGCGATTTTTGAGGCAGTATAAATAAATACAACCATCGCTAGAGCATGTAGGACTAACGTAGTAGCTAATATCTTAAACACAACACACGGAATGTTCCACAGTCGATCAGTTTAATCACCTCACCGCGTGCGTTTGTTTACATGCGGAATGACGAGAAGAAAAGAGATAAGGTGATAAATCGAAGGGCAACCTTGAGCGACATTCATTTTACAGCACAAGTGGAACAGGAACCAATGTTTCGAGTTCGGTGTTGCCAATGGTGGAAAACAGAATATAATGTTGCTTTTAACCAATCTACCAAACTTGGGTCAGACCATTGCTTGAATGTGGTGGTGTATTGTGGGACCCATATTTTGAGTATCATCTACTTGAGCTGGAGAAAGTAGAAAGGAGGGAAGCTAGATTTGTTTGTGCAAATTACTGCAGAATACAAACTGTGACTGATAGAGGAGCTGGAGTAGGAGTGATGAAGAGAGTGTTGGGGTGTAACTAGGGTATAGTGGGGATGAAGCTAATGGTACAAGAATTAGGAGTGGTACAGGGAAGAGAAGAATGAACTACGAGCACAAGATGGGAAAGTTTTCTTTCGTAGATTAAGGAATCAGAACAAAATTACCGAGGGAGATGCTGAAAATTCACATGTAACACTGAAGGAATTTAAAATTAACATTCGCAAAGGACGATATCTGAAAAATGATGGTATCGCACACAAAGAAACTGATTTTTAAAAAAAGTGAAACTGAAAAGTAGTTGTATAGGAGAATTGCCACCGGCGCATTTGTTCCATTAAAATCCAATTAAATTCGTCTGAATCAGAAGATAAGTTCATAATTTAGATAAAGTAGAATCCAACTTTTTGGAGGAAAATAGCAACAAAGGCCTATTTGCACACTTAATATAATAATAATTGATAAAATTGCGATGGACCGCCCGCTCCAGTGGTAATCTCCCTAAAACCCCTCCGTTTCCCCTTCCCACCTGCTTTTGCCCATAATTTTTACTTTAAATTCTTTCAGTGTTTCCGGTAAGTTATTCATCACTTCTCTTGGCAATTTATTCTAGTCCCTCACTCCCTTTCCTACGAAAGAAAATTTTCTTACCCCCTTATGCCTGAAATCAAGTGCCAGTTTGTGGTCATGGTCAGCCTTACCCTTCCAAGCACCTCTCTTAATTTTCCCACTAATATCTTTCCATGCTTCATCACCAGTATACGCTTCGTATACTCCCATGACTCTCTTCACCCTTCTTCTATCCTCCAATGAATCCCACTCCAGCTCCTTTATCATATTAGTTACTGATTGTGTTCTGCGAAATTATTAAGGCGTATTAAATTTTTGCAATGCCTACGATAATTTTAGTAACAGGGCTTTAATGTGGGTGTATTATTCAGTCCATTTGTCGTTTTTCCACAAATCATAAAAAGTTATCACAATCGCAAGCTTCAAGTACAGTTGACATCTCTTTTGCCTTCTGCGATTGCTTTATGTATTTATTTATTTGTTTTTATTTGGCCTTATGCGCCAAATGTCACTATACAGCCACTAGCTATTTATACAGATAATCAGGACATTGTAGAAATAAGTAAAGCATTGTGCAGGTAAACAAGTAATTATACCAATAAACAAGTCTGAAGGTTTACCATCACCAATCTCCTCTAGGTGGTATTGGATTTACTCGGCGTTGAAAATGGATAAAATTTTCTCGGGTAACTAATCGAGTTAGTTCAACGATCATACACGACGTTTCGACTTTTTTTTTTAAAATAACTCTCAATAACAATTTATATATAACCTCATTATACCGTGCAGCAGACAACAAATACTTGTCGGAAAAGGTATTCCGAAGCTGTTTAGATGTCTAGAATTTAGGGCTGTGAGCTTTATATCTGGAACATGGGAAAACTATATGGTTTACTTCACCTATTTCGGAACTGCTGCATTCATAGATTTCTGAATTTATGACGTTTAGGCGATGTAGATGTTGTTGGAATATGCCGTGATTAAAACACATTCTAACTATTGTGGTGATAACGCCATTACTTTATGTAATGTCGGCTGCGCTTCGTAATGCAGAGAACAACCAGATGGCTGGAAACGCGTAATCGTAACAGTCTCAGAGCGTCGTCATAGACCAGCAATACCGTCACGCAAGAATATAAAGCATGAAGATACCGTACCCAATAAGAATCCAATGTAGCCTGGACCCGCTAGAACAGTGAATACAGCTAACAGGCGCAGGCAACCTGGCCTACGTGCAGGCATGTTAACAATTGGGAAGCGGACCTTGAGCTAAGGAAAACGGGCTCCTTCCGCCTGCAACACCGCGTCGCACAGAAGAAACTGAGGTCTTGTATTAATATCAGCGATATTCAAGATGATTCGATACATTTCAACTGAATAAATGCCGAAGGAACAGATTTGGTTGTTTCGGTAAGCTTTCGTTAAGTTGCAAAAGAATAATTCAATTCAATTTTATGAATAATTGCAACGCCAATGCAATTGAAATTTTACAATTACTCATAAAATTGATGCTATCGCAATTGAGGAAATGGCCCACAATATCCAGATGTTAATAATTCAATTAACAACGAAGCAATGAGATTAATTGAAAAACATGAGGAGGGTGAAGAGAGTCATGGGAGTGCAAGGCGTATATTGTTGGAGACATGGAAGGATATTGGTGTAAAAATTAAAAGTAAGGCATGGAAGGAAAGAGATGATCATGACAACAACCTGACACTCGATTTCAGGCACAAGATGGAAGATTTTTTTTCGTAGGTATGGGGGTCAGGGATTGGAATAAATTACCAAGAGAATTGATGAATAATTTACTAAAAATAGTGAAACAATTTAGAGTTGAAATTTGTAGAGGGCAAAAGTATGTGGGTATAGGAAAGGGGGAAAATGGATGTGTAGAGAAATTGCCACCGGATCGTGCTCTCCATCCCAATTAAATTAAAAGAGGTAACGGAAAAATGTGAATACGGCATATTGTTCTATTGTTCAAGAAGAAGAAATTCGTAATCTGAAATTTGCTGATTACCTTGTCCTACTAACAAAAAACATTGTGAGGATACTGAGAAATTCCTGGACGGCATAAAAAAAATATTGAGGGAAGAATTGGGACTAAATAGTAAGGAAGACAAAGGTCATAAATTGTGGGAGAAATGGCAGCAAAAAACAAGATCAGATGTATTGGAATCAGTAATTGAATTCTGGTACTTAGAAAATGAAATTACAACTGATGGCCGAAGCAAGAATGGAGTTAAAAGCACTACACAAAAGAGCCTTTTTGATAAAAGAGAAAAAAATTTGTTTCAAATATTGATCTATGACTCAGAAGGAAATTACTAAAACTGTATGTATGGAGCACAGTACTTCATCGTAATGAAACATGATTTTTTGAAATACCAGAAAGAAGGAAAATAAACGAATTTGAAATGTGGTGGTTTAGAAGGATTTTTAAAATTAAGTCGTATGATTAAGTAAGAATTCTACAGACGGGCGAAGAAAAAAGTTCGTGGAAGATTCTCGCAAATACAGGATGGTGGATCATATTTGAAGACACATGAGGTTGGTTAATTTGTTAATTGAGGAACAGCTAGAGGAATACTAAGATTAGGATATTTGACGTCATAAGCTGTAATGGGTAAGTTGAGAAGAAGAGATGGAGACTTCTCTCAGACCAGTCGAGACAATGACACAAAAAATTTTAACAGAAATTATAAACAAATAAGTGGTTTTAAAAATAGGCAACAGTCGATTTCTTGGGGATAAATTTCAAGTTTCTTGAATTTTTGAGATTAAAAATGTGGTTCATATTTGACAGCTTTGATGACCTCTCGTTTCTTTATTTTCCAGAAAAAAAAAAAAATAAGCGTTTTACCTGATGAGCTATAGACCGACGTTCCACACTCTGGGATGACAATTTGTTTTTAGACTGGAGCCTCCTTTATTTCTATGTAACTCCCCTTTACCGATTTGAAATGCGATTTTCAATTTTAGGTCAACGGAATATGTGCAAATTAGAAGCTTCCAACTTATTCCGTGGAAGTGCTAAGGACTTGTGACAGAGCGGAGCGTTAGCAATAGGCTTCACTTTCCCGTTGGGTACAGAACCTTACACAGCATTTAGTATGTAAATAACAAAACTCTATGACTTAATCGAAGAAGGTGTAATATTAGTTTCAATTTTTTCATTTGCGCTGAGACACCCATCTTCTCCTCACAACTGCTTTCTCTAAGCACGATAGGGTATAAAATCTGTTGTGAAAATGCAACATGTTGATACTGTTTCTGGGACGAGTTAAATATATTTCCTGAGCATGATGGTACGAGACTATGGATTTGTTAAACTTAAATCAAGTTTCCTTGCCTGCCAACGATACTACCCGTCATACAATTGCTTGGGATGGTGTCCGCATATCCAGTGTGTTTAAGCGACTTACTTATTAGTCTATGACCTTGCGGGCTGCGCCTCGGTAGCCAAACAGGACGCAGAGAATAAGACTGGCAAGAGTTCAAATCCTGCGCAAACATCACACACACACTCGGTTTTGTGAATCATTTAGAAGAATACAGCAATTATTAAATTTTCGCCTCAAATTACACATAGCACAATAAATTACACAAAACACAATAGCACAATGTTATACGACACATACGGACGGAGAATAAAACGGAAACATCTAGATCGAATATAAAGAACCGTCAAAAACACAGGCTGGCCAGTCATTTCTTCGGATTGGCTTAACTAAACAGAATTTTTATTAAATAACGCACCTAATCTCGATTTAGTAATGGTGTACATTTTTCGGCTCCACTTCGTACCATTGTACAAAACTCTTCAAAATTAACATGTATATTTGAACGAAATGCATAATTTATTTGTAGTTGGTTTCAAATTTTACTTTAAAGGAAGAAAGGTTTAATTTAATTTCACTGCGATGGAGCGCACGCTCGTGTCACAATTTCCCTACACACACATTTCTCCTCTTTGCTTTTCCCACCTACTTTTGCCGTCTGCTAATTTCAACTTTAAATTCTTTCAATGTTTTTGGTAAATTATTGATCATTTCTCTTGGCAACTTTTTCCACTTCCTGACTTCCTTCCCTACGAAAGAAAATCTTCCCACACCCTTATACCTGAAATCGGGTGACTTTTGGTCATGGTCATCTTTTCCCATTAAAACACATAATTCTTCTACAAATATATTTCCATACCTCATCACCAATATATTCCTTGTACACTCCCATGACTCTCTTCAGCCTCCTTCCATATTCCAATGAATCCCATTCCACTATCTGCTTGTGTTCTAAGGTAATTTTCCAGAGACAAATTTAGAAGCCCTTCTTTGCATCCCTCTTCCCTCAACTCCTGTATTGGATACTCAATATGTTGGTTCATACTACACAACCATATTCAAGCAACGGTCTGACCAGAGTTTTGTAACCCAATTCCCTCACGTCTCTGTTATATCCTCTCATCACTTTCTTCCACTACCTGTCAAATGTATCCTGTCTAGTTAAGTTTTCTAATAAATGTTATGCCAAGCAATTCCTTATTCACTTTATAACCATAATCATACTTTAGCTTTTTATCTGTGTACCTAATAAGATGATTCTTCTTTGCATTTATCTTCATTCCATGTTGACCTTCCCAGGTAGGTATCCTGTCCAGACCACTCTGCAGCTGTTTACAGCCTTCTAACGTTTTGATCCTATCATATAATATTATGTCATCTGCAAACACTCTGTCTTCTGATATTATATCATCAACACAATCATTCATTAGAATAAAGAACAGCAATGATCACAATATGCTACCCTGTGGGACTCCCATGTTCACTTCAACTTCTTTTGAAGTGGAAGTGAACATAAACCACAACAAAAACATAAATAGTTAACTTCATTAGCTTGCAATAACAGCGCCATATTGGACAGAGAATACATCGAAAATGGCCGAGCTGTTAGTAATTAACATTTACATTTTTTAAAATACATGTTTTCTGGTTGGTTTGCAGTATTAATTTTAAAATATTACAAAAACAGATAAAAATATAACCTTCTTTCGTAGGTTACTATAACAGTGTTGTCTATGGATAGAGAGCCCGTTTCTTATCCCCCATCCTTTCCTGCCTCTATAGACTTCGACGTCGACGAGGCGTTAAGCCATATTGATCAAAAAAATCTTCCATCAATGTCTCCCCACGCCTCATTATCAAATAATTCACTGCTAAGGCGAAAGCGCTCCATGCAGTTGCTCCAGGTGGTTCTGAAGCAAGCAATTGTTCTGGAGAATTAAACAGAAGTTTGTTCTTACTACTGATGATGGTGTTTCAAGTTGCCAAGCATTCCACCTCTGCTATGCTGTATCAACAGTCCTGACGTAATTCACGTGAACAGAGCAGAGCGCAGTTTAGAAATGATTATAAATCGAACGGCTAAGGTAACTCACGACAGAAGAAAGATGGCTTCTACCACGGTTCGCATCCATTGCAAACAGCATAAGCTCGTAACATTCACCTGCAGCAAGGTTGCGACGAGGTCTCTAGCAGGCAACAAACGCTTGGCCTTCAAGCCTGGCAGGCACTTTCTAACCGCCTCGCCCCACACTTTCCTACATTACTGCATAACCACGCAGCATTTCGTCATTAAAAATCAGGAGCCCTTTCGCTCCTTAATCAGATAATAGCCAGCTATTTTCTCAACGTATGAAAATACAAAACTACTGCATCTGCTCAAAAGTTTTATTTAAAGTTTAAAGAAATCTTAAAGTTTTCGTGTTTCATGAAATCGTTCGGCTACCACACCTACATGGATGACAGTTTTTATTAATAACCTATATCAGTTAATAACTATATTTAAGTTAAGTTTAGTATTTTATGGGCTTGCTATGAGATTTAGACGTAATTACGTCGTGGTATTACAATGGTTTATTAAGATTTTTATGCTCTATAAATTTTCTATACTGACTTTGCTGAAAAGGAAGACGCATACATATGAACTTTAGGAATGATAAACGTTTAGCAACTTCCTGATAATAACGCAATGTAACCTCCGTATAAATTTATCATATACATAACTTGAGAAGGAGAATTAATTCCAGAATTTATACTGGTTCTCCCTATTCCCAATTATTTTTTTTTTTTATAGAATTAGGTATCTCCAAAGCAAATTAATACAACGATTATTACTCTTATAATTCTATTGGATGATGAAAAGGTTTTTTTTTTATCAAGCTACCTGAGAAAAGTTGTTTTAGCTTCGCATATCGAAATTCAACTGAATAAAAATAACAGTAACAAACAAGATATCCATTCAACCAACATGCATACAAGGAGAGTTTTATTTTATCACACGTGTTCTACGGTACAAATTTCATCGGTGTAAACCCCAAACACGTTTTAGTTTTAATTAAACTGCAATTTGAAAAGTCAAAATATAGTAAACGTCTTGGAAACGATACATAATGGTCTGGTTTGAGATTCAGTAGACGTGCTTTAGACAGTTCTGGGGTTATTAAGGTATGCCTGTCCTGTGGATGGAAATTGTTTGCCGTCATTTCTTCTTGAACCTTTGTGCTAAGTGTGCTGTTGTTAAGACGAAATTAAGAATAATCCTTCATCAAGTCGAATGCAGAAAAATGCATAATTGGGATGGCAGGAACGTCGGTGGTGGGATAACAACGCGTAATCATCGTATTCTCCCACCCCAAAAAAAAAAAAAATCCATTATGAAGCTGCTACAACCCCCTATTAAACAAACCGCTAAATTTTTTTAGTTAATAACAGGTTGAAATTTCAGTTAAACTTGCTTCTGAAGCTCCTAAGGCAGTCCTGACTGCGACATTCAGTTCCGGAAGTGTGGTCGATCAAATAAGGATTCATAATGTGGGTCAACGGTACACAGGTTTCATGATCAATGATTGTGAGAACAGCAATAAACATGATATTAATGTTGATTCTTGGCTGTCCGGGTGGCGCTGCGTCATTTTCATTGCATCCGACGTTTCGACCCTCATTCTGGGGTCTTCCTCCAGGGCAGAACTGCCTTCGATTACAAACATGATATTACTTCACCCCCTCCTGGAAATGAAACTACGCGTGTAGCATTTTATACCAACAATTCGTCTCCTTAAAACTGCGTGTGAAAAAATTCAAAGCCAGAATGCAGTCTAACAGTTATAACCAATATTACGAGCGACAAAAGTCCTCTATTTTTTCGCCACTATAGCAAGGATATCTTACGAAAAATGACACATTATTGATGTCCAATAAAGGAAATTGTAGCACTAGAAACATTTTGTAATGGTCCATCGTACTTTCTTAGAGGGCATTCCTTGATGATGTGTTTCACACTTTGGGAAGGAGCTCCGCAGTCACAGACAGGAGACTCATGAGTAATGCTGTGTTTATATGGCATTTACTGGGACCTCTAGACAAACTGAACCGACCATTGACTATAAATGGTTATGTTAAGCTACATGAAGACCATTTGCAGCTATTCATGTTCTCAAACAGGGGTGGACTTCTGTAGGACAATTGTGCGCCGTGTCACAGAGCCAAAACCGTTCGCGATTGTTTTGAGGAAAAATTATGGTCAGTTCCAGGGAATGATTTGGACATCTACATCGCCGTTCGTTAATCCAATAGAACATATCTGAGACATGATCCAAAGATCAGCTCGTGCGCAACGTTCTGCGCTGGCAACACTTTCGCAGTTATGGGTGGCTGTAGAGGAATCTTTAGGGGACTTCAGACGACTTGCTGAGTCAATGCCACGTTAGGTTCTGCACTTCACCGGGAAAACACGGGATGCCACAATATATGAGGACGTATCCCATGATTTTGGCACTTCAGTGTATATTATCTGTGCAAATTCCGTCTCCGGCTTGTTCCGTTCAAGTGTTAGAAATCAGATCGACGGAAAGGCAGCTGAAAGTCAGCAATATGGCTTTGTTTCCAGTTGGGCATGGAACCCCAAAAATTATATAAAACAGTAAATTCCGATGGCCACTCACATATTTATCTTTCAGCAAAACCAATTGAAAAAATATCGTATTCTCCTTCAAGAATTATTTTTTTTTTTTTTAAATCTCTCTCTTCCTCTACAGTTCTTACCTTCGACTGTTCCCTCCACTAACAAATTAACCAATCCAGCATGTCTCAAAATATGATCAACCAGCCTCTTTCTTCTTTCTGTAAGCTTCTTTCACAAACTTCTTTTCTCACCCATCATTTCAAAAAATAGTTCATTTCTTACTTTGTCAGTCCACTTAATTTTCAGCATTCTTCTGCAGCACCACATTTCAAATGCCTCAATTTTCTTTATTTCCGGTATTTCTAAAGTCCATATTTCGCTTCCATAAAGTGCTATGCTCCACACAAAGAGTTTTAAAAAGTTCTTTCTAATTCCTAGATCAATATTTGAAACTAAAAAGTTTGTATTTTTCATGAAGGCTCTTTTTCCTAGTGCTATTCTGCTTTTAACATCATTCCTGCTTCGGCCATCGGTTGTAATTTTGCTTCCCAAGTAACAGAATTCACTTACTTCTCCTATTGCATCCGATCCTATTTTTATATTTAATCTACTAGTATTAGTATCATTTCTGCTACATTTCATCACTTTTGTCTTGCTTTGATTTATATTCGGAGCATTACACATAGATAAATTAGACACCCTCTAAGCTGGAGTAGCAATGTTTTTGGGGTCTAGTAACGTTTATGATAATGATAGTAATATTTTGTTATACGTACATGATCATATAATAAGTATGAAAGATATGTTATTTGTGAAAGATATTTATTTTCTGGCAATAATGAATCGTGAATTGTAGGTTACACTCATATGATAATTAGGAAAAAGTTGAAACGCATGTAAAATAAAAATATACGAAATTGTGTTATGGTCACATAACGGCCTGGATGTTTAAAACAATTGGGATCAATTGCCACAGGAAGAGGCTGTCTTTGCCTTCAGCAGTTGGGTATGTGTAAAGACCGACATCAGATAGAAAGTTTTAAAGCCATTTTCTTTTCTCCGCTGTTGCAACGTGGTAGTCATTCTGATTAGTATGCAACATGAATTGAAACTTTTTTGTGACGCTTCTAGATCACGGCATTGCTCATAAGGAACTTCTTAAGGAACGGTTACAGAAAATTCTCAAATGTCGTTTTCGACTGCTCTGATCAAACCAGTCGAGTTGTGATTGGAGAAATTACCGTAAGAGTCTGATAACTTAAGAATACTGCGCTCCATCGCAATTAAATATCTTAAAAATTAAATTACTAGAGATCGCGATTCCGCGAGGTATTGGTGTCATAATGCAAAGTACTGCAGTAGTTAAACGCAAGACACCGCTAGAAACACTTTCCGAAGTACGTTTAACGATGACATGCTGGTCCAGGGTGTATTACAATCTAATTTATGGTTGGAAATAATGGTGGGTGGGGTAGGATATTCTCCACCAGCGAAAAACTGTTACTGACCTGTTGAAATTTGGATTAACTGCTTCCTTATAATGTCCTCTTCACGTTTTGCACTCTCCTTCACCGGAAAAGAGTCGCCACCAATTAAACTAAAAATTCTGAAATATGGCATTGGAGCGCAGCTTGTAGATGCCGCCGGCGATGCGAAATCAATGATAATTTTTTGAAATGTTGGTTTAAGCATTTGTTGTAATGTTTTCTTGCCGTTTTAGCTTCACTCCGTTGTAAAACGTCGCATGAAATTAACAGATATAAAATATTTATCCGAAATGCAGTACAACAACGCTCGCCATCTTAGCGTCCAGGCTGTATTACAACAGAACTACTCCTTGTAAATAATAAGTCTTGCCGTTGACTACTGCATTATAATGACGTCATTAATAAGCGGGAGCAATTTTGTTGTAGATCCTTTAGAGCAGTGGTTCCCAATTAGTGGTAAGAGTACCCCCAGGGGTACGTGAGGTTTATTCAGGGGGCCTCTTGGCTAAGGTGATCACTAAAATAATTGAAAAAAAATCCACTTTTATCAGCCAAAAGAAACATTACTATCACCCACATATATTTTAAGATAAACTGTGTTTGTGTCAATTATATTATTGTAATCCTGTGGTTGTGAGAAGCACTCTACTGGGATGAACGAATTCATTTATTTATCATTTCAGCTGTAAGGGGTATGCGCGGTTGAGCTCCTTCTTGCAGTGGTACTCGGGAAAAAATAATTGGGAACCACTGCTTTAGAGAATACAGAGCAATAATTCTTGTGTGGTGTCTAGGCTGTTTCCGCGTTGCTACTGCACCGCTTACCTTATCGCCGTTAATAATAATCAATACAAGACTGAAAGCTCTGAGCGACAAGTTACCGCTGTATTCAGCGATCGAAAGTTTTAAGTTACAGTTTTTAGACATTAGCCATACTCCTGTAATGACAACAAAGATTTTACGGAATCGTTTCTTCCACGGAAGAGTACTTTAACGCAAATCGGAAGCAGCGAGCATGGCTTGAATGATAACTGCCTACACAAACTTCCTTCATTAAATTAATACAACTGATCCTAATGAAATGTATAGCGATAACAGAGGAAGAAAAATTTGGTTTGGTTTTGAGTGTCATTAAGTGACATAATTTAAGCCAGCACGTCTTATCATCCGAGTTCGCATTATTGATATCGACTCTTACGTTCTTATTTTCAAGAGCATCAATATCTTAATTCAGATATTGTAAAGAACTTCTGTTAGCAATCTATCCTGAATGGTGATTCACGTTAATCTTGCAACAAAAATGCCTATTTTTATCACCAACGTTATTAAGTACTACCTATTAAATGCCTAACTATAGAGCTGCACACTTGATTGCGAAATATACAAAATTTAATATGTGAAGAATACGACTTCAGATATGGCTGCTAACATATAAGAATATGATACAGCAAGCAAAATGAATACAATTTTCTTTAATTATTCTAAGAGCGGACTGGTAGGTGCGCACCTACTTAGCACAAAGTCCGGGTTCGAATTCCGCTGTGGTGTGCTTTGTTCATTTGGGGTAGGCCAGGTTGTTCCGTGGTTTGGGTTCAACGTTAAGTTGAAGGTCCTAGGGAAACTTAATCCTTCAGGAGGATCCAAACAACCTTCAGGTTGTGGACTAAGTTAAGTTTTAACCTTGATAACCAGAGAACAATAATGTTTCGATTACTGGTAGTCTTAAAGATCGTAAGAAGCCGAATGAAAATAAGATCAAATATAAAAATATTGCAAATTTAGCGATAGTAATTGCTTTATTCTGACATTAAAGGATATAAATATATAGCAGAAAATAACCTCCCTGGCTTAAAAAGCGCTTTCCATGCAGTCAGGAAACAAATCTGACAAAAAATGTTTCTGCCTAACAGTTTACACCACTATCTGCAGCGCCTACTTTCCTTATCATTGTTATTTTTTTTTAACTGCTTTACGTCTCTTAACAGCGAGGTCTTTAGAGACAGGAAAAGATGGGGGGGGGGCAAGGAATGGGAAGGAATTCGGCCATGGCCTTATGAAGGAAGCATCCCGGCATTTGCCTGGAGTGATTTGGGAAACTATGGAAAACCCAAATCTGGATGCCCGGACGGGGATTCGAACCGCCGTCCTCCCGGATGCGAGTCCAGCACGCTAACCGTTACACCACCACTCTCGGTGCCTACTTTCAAATGAACGTCGTTTTATTAGTCCGCTCATTGAATAAGGCTCTACTTGAAATTACAAAAATAATTTTCACTCTACTGTTTCTCATAGCGCACTAAGATTATTTATAATTACTGTAGTAATCTATTCAGAAAGTAAATATGATTAAAGGAATGGAACTATTTAAGTTTAGACAAAATAAGTATTTTAATTATTGACTGCTTCATGGTGTGATATTAGTACTGTGTAGCAACAAATGTTTTGTCTGTAAGTTTTATGGATTTTTTTTTCTGTTACAGCTTGCTTCACAGTGTTTATACTGATTCCACAAGTAAATATCGAATTTTCAATATATGTCAATTCTGTGAGTATACATATATTATTCCTCAATTATTTGTATTCAAAATAGTACATACTACACAGAACGGGCATAACACTTATTTTAAAACGCACATACCCGAAGCCGGACTCAAACCGGCGACCTCTATAATTTGGGATCAACACGCCTGCCCCTACGCTGTAGAGGCCAGCGATGCAATTATTTCTACAGTCATTTTGTACCATTACTGAAATATAACCTACAACTACTAGAGCCAAAAAGAAATTTTAAGTTTAAATTATAAAATACGTTATTCTGAAACTTAATTTCTAAGAAATTTGACGAAAAAATTAACTAGGAAGATAACAGAAATTGTAGATGGTGTCAGAAATCAAATAATAATAATAAATCCAGTGCGAAAGGCAATTTTTGCAGAAGCAAATAAGAAAAATTAGCTACATGACTTGTAGATAACACACCGCCGATACTTTTAGCGGATCTTGTAAGCCTTTATTACGAAGGCATATATGTGTGTGAATTAATTGCCTAAGAGCTCAAGCTCACGTACCAATTTATACACATTTTTAATTCTTCCTCTTACCTACAAATGAAAATTTCCCCACTCTCCCAAGCCTGAAATCGACTGCGAATTATTGTCACCGTACTTTCATCCCGTATTAATTGTGCGTCTAGTATACATTCATATGTTATAGCCAACATATGTTATATATATAACGCACTACTTTCTTCCCTATCTATTTACCCGTACAAAGAAATTCATACCCTCCAACTTTCATAAATTTAAGAAGGAAATCTTTAGAACATTATAAGCTAGCAAAATTCTATACAAAAAAAAAAGGAGGAGTTTGTGCGCTGCTGGTGTAGTCAGCTGTCTTTTTCCCGGAAGCGCAGTTCCGTTCCTGGTCCAGCACAGCAGCCTGGAGCAGAAATCGAAGCCTGCTGACGTCACAGCTGAATTATTAAAGGACCGGCGCCTGTTGCTGCGTTAGCTCCCTCTGCGCTTAAAGCCTGCCCGCAGGGAGATGGAAGAGAATAAGACATTCAGCGTGAATCTGCGTAACAAGATGAAAATACTTTTCTTTCTATAAGCAACTAGTTTTTCCACAAAGATGTCTCCGCACCCAAGCTACTTATTTCACAGAACACACTTTTTACTACCCTTAAAGTCAATGATTCATTCTCTGGTCTGCCTTGGGTCTGAATACGTGGTCTCCTAAAACACTGATTCATTCTAAGCAGCCTCATTTACAATGATAAAGTCGACGAAGGCCACCTGTTTGAAAATGAATAATTCAAAGAATTGAGTTCCATATGGTAGGTAGATGTGTGAACCATGCAAGTAACGTCTTAAATCGGGAAACAGTCTACTGAATTATTTTTCTTGCATAAAAAGAAACTATTAAAAGATACCAATCGCAGGACGATTTTTTGGTGAGATTTCTGTGTACTCACTGATAGAACAAAGAGAGTTACTAAAGTTGATATTACACATCACACATATTTTAAGTGTTTATATAAGCAGTAGGCTCAGAAAACTTTCTGCATCATAATAACAATGAGCAAACATTGCCGCTGCAAATGAGACATCTGTTATACTCGTATTTTGGAGGAAATGACAAAATGTGACTCTTCCGATCAATGCAATATGTTCAGGTGATAAATGCTTTCTCTTAAAGACAGATATTCCATATGGAGCCTGCATATGTAAACGTTTTAAGGAAGTATTAAAATGCGGAAATAATTTACAGAATAAGCTTTGTTACGAATAAAATATATCTATCGCAGCATGGTTTGTTGGTGAAAGTGTTATTTTTACACTGCCTATATAAAGAGAGTTGTGAAACATTAAAATATTAGACTACACAATAAGTGCATAGACAAACGGCAGACTTTAAAAGAATTGCATCAGAAACAGTAAACGATGCCGCAACAAATTACACACATCTTATTCTGCGCACTCCGCACAGTATATGCAGAAATACGGTTTCATCTAAACGGCAGTGGCGTTGATGGGAGTCAGAAATGTCAACAACCGCTCGGCGAGTCATTTGCACGCTCTCCGCACACGGATGAGCGGCTGCTGGCAGTGCAGGTGCAAAGCAGCTGTCAAAACACAGGTGGCAGGCTGGCTCGCTCACCGTGTTGGGTTTGACGTTGGGCATCAGCAGCGGGTACTTGTCGACTTTGTAGCCGGCGCTGGCCGTGGCTGCGAGCAATACCACCACGGCTGAGACCAACATGTTGCTGGCGGACGCGGTAGCCATGTGGTGGGCGCGATGACAACACCCAACCGACTTACCGCCTCTGCATCGAGCGGATAACTGACGCCAGGGCCTCGGCGGCGCCACCGGCGCGCGCTCGATGCGACAACTGACTGTCGGCAGCGTGGGCGTCAGCCAATCGCGTGAGCAGCTCGGCCGTGCGTAGGAAGAAAGGCGGACAACTTGAGGTGACCATGCAGAGAGGCGGAATTCGTGTGCTTCGGATATCGACATGTGTATGTTTTCACGTGGCGAAATTTTATAATCTCCGTTTCGTTTATTAATGGATTGACTTAACTGAGTTCTCAGAATCGTTTGTGGCCGATGAATCAAGCGTGGCTATAGAAGTCGATATTGTAGCAAGCTAAGAATTCAGGATAATTTTTGTTTTTGCAATTATTTAAAATTATATTGTAAACCAAGAATAATAATAATAAAAGCTGTCACCGATCTCTTTAGAGTTACGCAACTACGAATCCTTTCTCCTTAACCTTTGGATTAGTGGGTACATTTTTCTTGGGAAACTGGGATAGTTTCCCCTTGCTTTCCCTACTGATGGAAGTGCATTTACGTGTTAATTGTTTCCTGTGGATGACTATATGTGTGTATGGTGTTTGTGTTGTGAATGAATAAAGATAAGGAAGAGATCAAACCCGGTGCCGGACCATTCAGGCAAAGGACAGAGTTAACGTACCCATCCGACGAATCATCATCAATAGTCTTACTCTGGATGATCAGGAGGAACCTCGTCAATTTTTTGAAACCTTACGTTTCAGCCAGCATTCTCTGGCTTTCATCATAGGACTACCATGCCTGAGATCACTGCCATTAACAGTGTCGTATGCCTTCACTTCAAGCGCATTCTGGAAAGATTTGGGATTATGGCCATGGCCGAAATTCTTCCCGTTCATTGCGCCCAGTCCTTTGCCGCGTCTAATGACCTCGAGTCGATGAGGCATAAAGCCAGAATCAAATAAAAATCTACATAGCCATAAATAATAACAACCAATAAAAACAAGCTAACAAAAAATGATTAACAATTTCGACATACGTAGTTGTTTGAATGAAAATGAAGTTCCATGCACTATTAATATGTAGAGCTGTTTCTTAAATGATTGGGGGAAGGACACACGGTTCAAGCTTTTATCGGGACACAGAACTACAGAAAAAAAATCTTTATAGATTTATATCATTCAAGAAGTCCTTTTAAATGATCGTACAGGTTTTGAATTATATGTTTGGGTATGATTTTTTCTTTTTTGTGGCTTTACGCCTCGTCGACGTCGAGGTCATTAGAGGCAAGAAAGGATGGGGAGTAGTTCGGCCACAACCTTTTTGATGGAACCATCTAGGCATCCACCTGCAGAAATTTGAAGAAAACCAAAATATGGATGGTCTAACGAGGATTCGAAAATGCGTCCTGCTGAATGCGAGGCCAAAGCGTTACGGCACGCCCACCACGCGCGGTACATATTTATTCTACTCGTGCTATACCGTCTCTGGTGAATATATATATATATATATATATATATATATATATATATAAGCGTTTGTAGTAGTGCTTAGCTGCAAACGAACTATGTAAAATAACTTCACTCAAAAAATCCAAATGTAGTAAACTGTACACAATTATAGCGAGCGTGGTGGTGTAACGGATAGCGTTCTGGCCTCGCATTCGGGAGGACGGTGGTTCGAATCCCCGTCCGGGCATCCAGATTTGGGTTTTCCATGGTTTCCCAAATCACTCCAGGCAAATGCCGGGATGCTTCCATAAAAAGGCCATGGCCGAATTCCTTCCCATTCCTTGCCCCCATCCTTTCCCGTCTCTAAAGACCTCGCTGTTGAGAGACGTAAAGCCGTTAAAAAAAATAATAATAATAATTTACACAATTATGAGATTTATAAACTATATTCCAATCAAATTGTTTGTTTGTATTGTTTAGTGAATTGATTCCATTGCGTTTCATCGTCATCTCACACTGACACAAAGCCATTTATCCGTTCTGACAAACAGTTACATTCACACACAGTTAAAACACATCGTATTATTTGATGAAACGCTAATCCTGCCAACACTGCGTTCTTTTGTACAATTAATCAGTAGATTGTCTTAAAAACTCATAAATGTGGTTAAAAACACCAGCATTGCAACAGCGATTAAGATAAACAAGCGTTCTAGAACCGGCTGAAACATGGTGCATGCGACTTGCGTGTCTGATACGAGCCATTACTTCCCCAGCATTACGCATACGTCATACGAGCTCACGCCGTCAAAGAATTTCTCACTTCAAAAACCACCACAACGAGAGTACCTGAGTTACATCAAAGCAGCGTTCAGTATTACTTGTCAATTTGTGCCTCTGTCGGAAGGCGGTCGATCGCTTTTGTAGTCCGTTGGATGTCACGGATCTTGCCGCGTGCAGTCTTTTCGGCAACAGCTAGCTTGCGATTTGTCAATCTGCTCTTAATATTCCTGGTTACTGTGCGCGTAATTAAGGCTTCGTTTTGAAACAGCTTCAAAAGAGAGCAACCGTGAAACTTTGCATAAATGAGCTTGAGATCCAGAAAGCGAGAACTGTTGCTAGAAATGATTGGCAAAGCACGTGGAATATTATTTGCGACTAGTGTAAGCCCGTGACCGTTTTTTGCGTATCGTCACGGGTCTAGAATACTTACAGTTTTTAGGGTCAAAGATTATAATAGGTTGACCTGATCTGACAAAATATGAACCCCACCTGTGTTTCACCCTTAGGGTACATAAAATGTTTTGACCTTGAAGAACTCAGAGGTATTATTAAACGTAGGTATTAAATACGGACAGGTAGGATCGTTCAATCGTATAATTGTTTCAAAGGTCGTAAATTCGAACTTGCTTCAATACAAACTATACTTGAATTTGACCCCTAAAGTTCACTCTGCAAAATTTAAAAATTTCCTGTTTGCTTTGAAAGCATCACATTGTTTTTTACCGAGACGGGGCAAACACTCATAATGCAATCATTGGTGGCAATATCTGTAACGGCCAGAGAACGTTATACACATTCCATATTATTAAACAGTTGGACAACTCCGAAGAAATTAATTGCCAGAATAGTTGATTAGGTACCATTTTTAATCTGATCTTCACTTAATATAACCTAATAACTTACGTACAGCGAACATGAAGATAGACCATTAACGAAAGTTGTCAGTAAAATACCTAAAAAGCAAATAAACCGTAATGCATCAACTTTGATCAAGCAACAACATTAGTGAAAGTTTTAATTAAATTGAAATTTATCCTAAGCCGTGATGACAATTCGCATTCGTGGTTACAGCAGGGACCGTGAGTAATTTATTTTTAAAGTTGCCTTCATTAGCAACATGTTACTCAAAAGCAGATCCACGTTACTTCAGACGTAAAGTTTATCAATATTTTTTAAACTATCAAACGCTAACTTAAAGTATGTATTATGGCAATTAATTTGTCAGCAGTTGCTATTAAATTGTGAACATAACCACGAATTTCTACTAATGGTATCTCTGTTCGCTGTTGATTTGCCAGCGAAGGCTGAAACGTGACACCGTTCTCCAGCCAATAGCTACCGAGGTGAGTGAATGAGTGACCTTACGATATTATATAGTAGATTATACAGTCTATAAAAATTGCCCATTTCATGAATTCTGATAAATCCAGTTGTTAATGTTTATCGCTTCGTTGTAACTACAAGGAGGCTCAGCTCCTTTACGAGCTGCTCGGTTCCATGTTTTTGCTGCTTCCTTGTCCTCTTGTGCTGACAGCTCCCGTAGCTGACAATTTTCTGGATGAGACAAGGATACCAATGCTGCGACTGTACCTCACTTAGAAGGAGGTTTCGATGTGAAGAAACAGAAATTTTAGCTAAAGCCAAAGGTTATCTTGAACCAAAATGAGGCAGGAAAATGAAATATTTAAACATTAGAGCATCTTCAATAAAGATCGTGGCTATAGACTTAACACATACATCGACGAGCATGTTAGTTAAATAATAGTACCTGGGTGACCGATCTTCGCTCAGCATGTTTCGATTTCTATTCAATATGCAGGATTTTTAGTAAAGTTTGATTAAAGTAAAACGTTTTTCTTGAAGGTTTCCAAGGAATTTTTACAGGGCGCATACTGGTGATGAGGGATGGAAAGATATTGGAGTAGGTATGAAAAGTAGTGCATGGAAGATGAGTATGACCACAAGCTGGCACTCGATTTCAGGCACAAGGGTGTGGGAAGATTCTCTTTTTTAGGTAAAGGTGACTGGGACTGGAATAAGTTACCAAGAGAAATGACGAATAATTTACCGAAAACGTTGAAAGAATTTAAAGATAAAATTTGTAGAGGGCAAATGTAGGTGGGTGCAGGATAGGGGGAAGATGGGGGTGTAGGGAAATTGCCACCGGAGCCTGTGCTCCATTGTAATTAAATTAACCAAAGACAAGCTTAACTAACATCAGTAGGCTTACGGGTACCTACAACTTCTACGTGATGAGCTACAGCCGTTTCCGAGATACCTATCACAAGAACTGCCTCTTTTTTTGTGTAAAATCGAGTAAAAAACAACAAAATGTTACCTACATATGAAATTTCATCCAAATCGCTAGGGTCGTTTCTGAGATCGTCTGGTTTACCACCTCATAAATTTCGTTTAGAGAAAAATCCAATTATTATGTTGAATACAAATCTTAATGCTAATCAAGGATTAATTAATAGTGCAAGATTTGTGGTAATTCACTTAGACGAGTACATTATCAGTACTAAATTCATTCACTCCGTTGAAACTATGCTCACAACTCGCATTAACCTCCCATCTTCTGATCAACCGTGCCTTTCCAAATGATAAGAAAACAATTCCTAATAGAAGTAACCTTTGTTATGAAGCACAAGAACAGACGTTTCAAAAGACAGGATTGTGTTTATCAGAATCTGATTTTTTTTTTTAATTTGGAAACCTGTACGTGGCTTTTTCACGAGTTTGTAGATTGATTAATATTTATTTTTGTTTTAAAGATACAAGCGATCAAAAAGTCAACAATGATCACATTATAACTGCTAATATTGTTTTCAAAGAAGTTTTGTAAAGAAGATGGAAAAGGGATATCTCACAAAGCCAATATTTTTTAAATATCTACTTTTTAAATGTTTTATAACTAAACGTGTAGTATTTAATGATAACGACTCTCTACTACTCTTCAAAATAAAATACCTTTCATTAATAAATACTTCCACATTATTGTATTAACGTTCGTTGACAACACGATACTATTCGCACGGGTCAGCAAATGTACAAAAATTATTCGTTTAAAGATATAAGAGTGTCTTGCTGTAACCAAAGAGAACTTAACTAACATTAGTCGGCTTACTGGTACCTGAAACGTCTGCGAGATGGTGTTAGAGCTGTTTCCGAGATACTAAATATAAAAATTGCCGATTTTATATAAATATGAAATTCCATCCAATTCATTAGAGCCTTTTCTCAGATAGCAAATATATACATATACACAAGAATTGTTCGTTTAAAGATATAATAATTACAGTAAGGAGATACACAGATGGCGCATCAGGTACGTCATCTTTAGGTAACATGCACATTCAATGGCTCATCAAGAGTATTGATTCTCCATAAATTAGCGAACAACTCGCCGAAAAGCCAAACCGCCAGGTACTTGCATGATATAATTCCCTAAAAAACTAACATATGTTCGCCCACCCTGACCTTGTAACATGAAATCTGTCGTGGTACTGACCGTATCTGAGCCAGCTTCCTTTATTTCCACAGCTAACTTTCGAAGCGGTTATTTTTCAACAATTGTAAAACATTGGATTCTTCCTCTATTTCCGATGGATCCATGTTAACGGCCGGACACCTGATCACATGAAATACATCACGCTCTTGTCGAATGTCTAATTTTACTGACACTAAAGCAGGTGCAGAGGTGAACATTACTCGCAAAATGATAACTTTCATGCTTGACATGGCGGTTATGGGGATACCTCTAAGTTAAAAAAAAAGTAATTAACAAAATTAAATGGTCAACTAGGAGAAAGATTACCAAAGAACCAAGCGTCTGGTAAACTAGGAGCAAACGCCAAATTAATGATATTAGCAGTACAGGTTGTAATTATACAATCGCCTCGCTTTACCTGTCGAAATTAAATTTAAATAACTAGCTGGTACCCATGATTTCGTTCGTGTTTGTAAACAATTTGGATTGACAGCTACCGACATCTAACCACCAAAGTGCACGATGGGAGACTCGATGCTATTACCACACACAAACGCCAGTCATCTTCGCTATGTAGTTCAGGCAGCAAAGTAAAATATACGGACACACATGTCTTTGGTTGAAATACGAAAATATCCTTGATCGGCCACTTTCAACCACCATATCTCCCACACTACCACAGTTACCGAAATTCGGCCAACGTTGTTATCGATGGGTGACTCTGTGCTACTACCACACAAAAACACCTGTGATCTGCGGTAAATAGTTTTGGCTGAAAAAAGATACACCATGACACATACGCTTTTGGTAGAAATATGAAAGTGCCACAGGTCGACCACTTTTAACCACCATATCTCCCACACCCCCATAGCTACCGACATCTAACCACCATAGTACACGATAGGAGACACGATGTAACTACCACACACAAACACCAATGGTCTATGCTATGTAGTTGTGACAGCAGAGTGACATATACGGAGACACATGTCTTTGGTCGAAATACGAAAATGCCCTGCATCGACCACTTTCAACCATCATATCTCCCACATCCCGACAGCTATCGAAATTCGGCCAACGTTGTGCACGACAGGAAACTCCATGCTACTTCCACACACGAAGACCAGTGATCTGTGCTAGGTACTGGTGGCTGAAAAGTGAAATATAGTAAAACACACGTCTATTTTTATATATATATAAGATTTTAACAACAATAACGGGACAACATTGTAACACGAAACAATATTTCATTTTATTTCCATCTCGTTCCAATTAGAGCGTCCAGAATACTTCGAAGTGTTTTCAAATAATTTTAGTCAATGTTTAAAATCATTTCAGTATTGTATCAATTAACATTTTCATATAACGGGTTGTTAATAACCAAATTACAAATGTCGGATCGTTTAATTTGGCTTTCATACTTTACCGAGCCACTTTAAGGCGTTACTGCACTGTCCCATTCTCATAGATACGCTATGCGCAGTTTTACAACGTTTTTTTTTTGGGAGGGGGGAGGCTTTTAGAGTTCGTAGACTCAGGGCCGCATTTAAGCATAGGGTACATAGGATGTAGCCTAGGCGCCCGCACCACAATCCTGGGTCCCCCGCCTGCGCCAGTAATAGAGCTAAAAAAAAAAAGCATCAATAGTCGGAAGCAGCTAGGGCCACTGACGACATAAGGGCCTGCGCCACATGTATATCCTAGGGGCCCACAGAGCCTAAATGCGGCCCTGCTTAGACGCAGAGCTCATTACCCACATTTTGGGTATCAAATACAGAAGTTTGAGAGTGTGCAAAGAAGAACAGCTAGATTTATTTGTGGAAATTATCGCAGGACCCAGTCAGTAACTGATATGATTGGAAATCATTGGAGGACATTGAAGAGAGTGCAGGGAATGTACAAGGTGATCGTGCTTGTTGGGATATTGGTCGAAGAATTACGAATAGTGCATGGAAGGTGAAAGGTGGCCATGAGCGCACTGGCTGCATAAGGGAGTGGGAATATTTCTTTTGTGGGTAAGGGTGTCAGGGATTGGAACAAATTACCAAGTGAAGTGACGAATGTTTTAAAATTAAAATTTGTAAATCTGAAAAGTAAATGGGGAGGAATTTAACGCTCAAATTATATAAGATGATTAGAACATAAAAAAGATGTAACTGGATGACTAAGGAAATTGCCACCAGAGCGTGTGGTCCATCGCAATTAAATTAAATCAGACCCAGGATAGGATGCAGGGCACGGAGCAGAAATGAGTTGATAGGTGGTTTCTGGAAACCATGTAAAACCAAACTCTAGGTGGCCGGACGAAGATTTCAACCAGCATCCTTCCGAATACGAGCGTTAACGCTCTTTTATCGAGTAACAGACAATAATTTCGTTGGCTTACAAACCATATGTAGAAATTGTACAAATGGATTTTTGTGCCATATCTATCCTCGTCTCCTAAGGTGTATTATTTTTCTATGTTTTACGCAATATTATTGACAAGAAGTCTTTAAGTACAAGAGTTTAATATATATATATTAAATAAACAAAATATGGTTTTTTTTGCAGTCAGTTGTTTTTCTTTGCAAAGTTTCATCTGCCGCAACCATTTAATTATAAGCATCAGGTAGGAGATTCATATACCATCTGATGAACGTAATAGCCAACAATAAACAAACTAAACCCTTTCCAAGACTAAAGGAAATAGGTAGATTAGCAGTGAGAAGGTCAAGCTCCAAGGCAGGACACTTTTAATTAAAACAACAGCTGTTTGGTAGCTGCGTGGTTATGGTGCTTACCTTGAAATTTTAAAATCTCACCCTGGATGGAATTTTTACGCGCTGAGCTCTGTTCATATTAGTACGTCAAAACGTTCCATGGTTCGGATTTCGCATTAAACTGTAGGTCCAGCCACAACAGAGGCGGAATGCGCGGTAACTTGAAACTCTGTCGTAAAACCACACGAATTTCCTTTAGTTAAAAAGAATTAACTTATTAGGTACTCAGATGAAAAACTAGAGGTTGATTATGATTATAAGATGGGAAAAAATGCTTATTGAAGACTTGAAACGTAAATATCTTGCCATTACATTTGAAACAAGCTAAACTAGCAGGACACATTGGACAGGTAGTAGGAAAAGGTTTCAAAATCCTGTGCTTGTTGGAGAGAGTGATGAGGGGATGTACCAGAGAAGTAAAGGAAGTCGATAACAAAACTTTGGTCAAACCATTGCTTAAATATGGCGGTGTAGTATGGGACCCTCATTTTGGATATCAAATACAGGAGTTGAAGCGAGTGAAAATAAGGGTTGCCAGTTTTGTCTCTGGAAACTACTGCAGAACGGAATCCGTAACGGATATGATAAAAAAAAAAAGTTGTTAAGGGATTCATTGGCAAACAGGAGGAGGGTGAAGAGAGTCAAGGTATATTGGTGAGAGAGCGCAGAAAGATATTGGCGTAAGAATGAGGAGTAATGCATGGATGTGAAAAAATAACCGTGACCACAAGATGGCACTCAATTTCAGGCACAAGAGTGTGGGAAGATTTTTTTTCGGTGGTAAGATGGTCAAGGATTTGAATAAGTTAACAAAAAAAATTATGAACAATTTATCAAAAACGTTGAAATAATTTAAAGTTTAAATTTGAATATGAACAGCTTCTAAACTAATAGAAATGATGGGTTGAATAGTGTTCTGGCAATTTATTTCTTCACACTTGATTAACTAAACAAACAAAAAGAGAAGATAACCTTCATTCACAGGTTGCTACAATAGTGTTATACTAGCTGGTACCCACAACTTCGACTGTGTTTGTAAAGAATTTGTATCGACAGCTACCTACATCTAACAACCATAGTAAACGATGGATGGTAGACGCGATGCTATTACCACACACAAATGCCAGTCATCTGCGCTATGTAGTGCAGGCAGCTAAGTAAAATTTACGGACACACATGTCTTTGGATGAAATACGAAAATATCCTTGATCTACCACTTTAAACCACCACATCTCCCACAGTTATCGAAATTCGGCCAACGTTGTGATCGATGGGTGACTCTGTGTTACTACCACACAAACGCCAGTGATCTGCGATAGATAGTTTTCGCTGAAAAGTGATACACCATGACACACGCGTCTTTGGCAGGAATATGAAATTGCCGCAGGTCGACCACTTTCAACCCCCATATCTCCCACACCCCCATAGCTACCGACATCTAACAACCATAGTGCACTACATGAGATACGATTCTACTACCAAACGCAAACACCAATGCTCTATGCTATGTAGTTGTGGCAGAAAAGTGACATATGCGGAGACAGTCGAAATGCGAAAATATACTTGGTCGGCCAATAACAACCACCATATCTACAACAGTACCACAGTTTCTGAAATTCGGCCGCTGTTGTGATCGAAAGGTGACTCTGTGTTACTACCACACACAAACGCCAGTAATCTGCGATAGATAGTTTTCACTGAAAAGTGATACACCATGACATATGCATCTTTGGCAGAAATATGAAATTGCTGCAGGTCGACCACTTTCAACCCCCATATCTCCCACACACCTATAGCTACCGACATCTAACAACCCTAGTGCACGACAGGAGAAACGATTCTACGCCACACACAAACACCAATGGTCTATGCTATGTAGTTGTGGCAGAAAAGAGAAGTATAAGAAGACACAAATTTTTGGTCGAAATATGAAAACGCCCTGCATTAGCCAACTTTAATCGTCATATCTCCCACAGCTATCGATATTCGGCCAACGTTGTGCACGACAGGAAACTCCATGGTACTTCCACACACAAAGACCTGTGATCTGTGCTTGGTATTGGTGGCTGAAAAGTGAAATATATGAAAACACACGTCTATTTTTATACATATATAAGATTATATGGGTAAATAATTGGCCCGCCGAAAAACGCTGGGCGCGTCACATCACTGCGATACAGACACGATCACCAAGCTGGTCTTTTATTGGTACTGACGATAACTCAGCTAACAGTCCACGCAGCCAACTCACAGGATACGCATTGTGCCATTTTCATGTCAGCTATCACAGCCAATGGTATTTTCAACTAGTTAATCATTTCATCACAAAAACGGAAACCTTCCTGCTGCAACGAAGTGTTTTCACAACACAATCCCGAGGTACAACGGTGAAGATTTGATTGCATTAAGGAGTAGCAACAGTACGGTTAAATTAAGTCTTCAAGCCTATTGATATCCCAAGAAAAATTCCAAAACTCAACGCGATGTCAGATATGTATGCGAGAACGCAAATTATTTCCCAGGCTTATCGATAGGGTTTTCTACACTGAACAAACAACAAGCTCTTAAAACATCACCGAATTACTTCAACGATCGATTCAGACTCAACAGCGGACAGGATATTGATAGCACGGTGCAGGTGTGCAACGTGCGATAACGCCCAACTGTCAAATAGCGTTGAGCAAACAGATAACTTCTCGGCATAACGGTCTCTCGGCGTCACCAGACATAATGACGTCCGCCATATGGCCACAAATTGATCAGAACGTAGGCTGTCTATGAATTTGCATTTCATAAACTTAATGACGACACGAGTAATAACTCTCTACAACGTGGTACAATATTGCGCATATAAGCTTATTCTCCTTCATCCCAAATGAGAGAAATTTCTGTGATGTGATATATTTGTGAATTTACAAAATTTCCAATGGATCAACAACCAATATAAATAATTAAGTAAATTAAAAATCCTAGCAACAGCAGGTATATATTGAATGATTGATTAAATGCGATGGAGTGCACTCTCCCCTGGTAATTTCCTTTTCCATCTAATTACCCTTATCCAAGTACTTTTTATTACTATCTTGTATACTCTTACTGTTAAAATTGGTTTCTGCAAAGAAACGTTTTGCCCAGAGATTATCACTGACAAAAAGTGAAATAAACGATAACAGAAATTATCCAATAGACGAAACAGCATTTTGAATGCTTTTGAGCAATACCCGATCTCGATCTCTTTGAATCGTTAACCTTCTTTCATTCTTTCGATAATCGGATCGAAAGTTGTTTAGTTTCTTCACGACACGAATCACGTCAGGCTCCAGAAGTTTCAGTTTTCCGATTGAAACATGCCTTTTATACACGACAAGAATATGAAGCACATTCTGCATCCAAAAGTTCAGTAAGATTTCTACAGCCTTGAATAAAAGCCAAAAGCGCATCTTTTAGTTTTTATGGCAACAGATTAAGGTGATTAGCTCCAACACTGTTCCAACCAGAGACACTGAACCATTACACTGGTCCACAAAAATGAACTTTTTACTTGTCAGAACAAAAACATGTGATTCTAGAAGTATTTTTCATGTTGAATTCAAATATCATTTTAGTTTTTCCCCATCAGGCAGTAGTTTTTTCATGATATTCATTTGATTTTTTTATAATTTGTAATAAAATCAGTAACTATATAAATGATTTTGACTTGCGTAGAAACTGGTAGATAGTGATTTTTGGGCATATTTTGGATCTGCAACATCTCTCTTCTTGCTTAAAATCTTCTCGAGCTTTCCACCGAGATAGCGCGTCAATGTAGAGTAACGTTTCGAAGCCTGCCTCTGGTTCCATCTTCCGGCGAAGTGGCGAGAGGCAGGCTTCGAAAGGTCGCCCTACATTGGTGCGCTATCCCGCTGGAAAGCTCGAGAATATTTTACGCAACTGACTCACCAAGAAAGCTTACATTCGTTCATCTCTCTTATTGGTTCAACAGAAGTCAGCCAGCATATTATACCTCCACTTGCCTTGGTACTTCATTTCCATTTAGATGTTTGCCGATTAAAACGCTCACCGTACTAAGCACTGACAGCTCCAAGATTTTCCAGGAAGAAGTTTAAGTGAAAGTTCAAGAGGTGAATTTTTAAGGACATGTTGCATCCCATAACTTCATAAGAATGCAGATTAGCCGCTATGTCACAATATTTTTCTGCTTTATGGTTTCCAAGGAAATTGCAACATACTTTTTCGAAAGGCTGCCAGGCTGCTTTTTATAATGGATTTAACATTGCTTCAAAATGTTCATCAGCAATTAATGACCGCAGTTGTGGTCCTATAAAAATTCCTTCCTCCAGTTTAGCATCACTGACTCAGGTAAATTTTGATTTCAAGTACAAGACTCCATCAGAAAGTTTATCCGTAGCCTTTACAAATTTTTTCATTAGTCCTAATATGCAATGGAGGTAAATATATTTTTTCAGGATTCACTAAAAGGATATGTGACTCACTTTTCTGTCCACGGACCATGATTTTATACCGTAGTGAGACCTCTTATCTCTGCTGTCCCATTCGCACAAACAACAGCAAAATTTGGTGAACCTATGTTGTAAACAAAGCAATAAAGCAACGATCTTTAAATCGCCACAGATATACCATTTATATTTTTCATATTAGATTTTTCTAAAACTACACTGCCGTTTGTGAAAAGTGCAACACCGAGAAGGAATTATCCGAATAGCGCCACACTTGATGGAAGTGGCGACGGGTGTGCAAGCAATAAGTGATAGAGATGGGGTAAACCTATTCCGAGCAGAGCCATCTTGTGTCGGTCCGACAGGATCGGTGTTGCGCCGAGTGTAGTCGCTGCAGAGCTGACACACAAGGTGGACACAATGCAGCGAGTGCCAGTATGCCTTGTCGACGTCAAAGGGAGCCATATCGGCATATGAGCGAGTTGGAACGGGGCAGAATAATCGGTCACCGGGAAACGGGGTTGTCATACCGTGACATTTAGGCTCGCACAGGGCATCCTACTACGACAGTGATGCGTGTGTGGAAGCAATGGATAAAGGAAGGTCGTACGCAGCGACGAGCGAGAAACTGGACCACGGAACGGGACCACTGCACGGGATGACCGTCATCTTGTCCACATGGCCATAACGGACCGTACAGCGTCATCCACAGTGTTGGCTCGTAACTGGAGCACTGCAACAGGTGTGAACTTGTCTGCATCGACGGTTCGTTGCCGTCTGCTGAAGGTTGGACTGGTCACGCATTCCATTACGTTGGCTTCCATTGTCCAGAAACCACCGGCTCCTCTGACTGCAATGGACACGTGAACACCATCACTGGGGTGCTGAGTGGCAAAATGTAATCTTTTCGGACGAGTCCCGCTTCAACGTGTTCTACAGAGATGGCCGCATGCGTGTCCGGCGGTACCGTGGTGAGCGCAACCTGGAGAGTTGCATTGTGGAGCGGCATAGCGGACAAACACCAGGTGTGATGGTTTGGGGTGCCATTGGTTACAACATCCGATCTCGCCTCTTACATATTGAGGGCACTTTGAACAGCAACCGGTACCTAATGGTACTTGTGGAGCCTGAGGTACTCCCCCTGCTTCAGGCATCTCCTCAGGCAACATTTCAACAGGACAATGCCCAGCCACATGTTGCGAGGAATGTACAGGCCTTCTTTGAAGAGCGACGGGTACCATTGCTTCCCTGGCCTGCACGTTCGCCAGACATGTCGCCAATCGAACATGTATGGGATATGGTTCCTGGCGTGTCTAGTCTCACGGATTTGAGGGGTCAGATACAAACTGCGTGGACGGAAATCCTCAGGAATGTATTCAGCACCTTATTGCTTCAATGCCACGGCGTATAGCAGCTCTAATTGCAGCTCATGGTGGCCACACGACATACTGAATAGTAGGGCTCAAAGGACATATACACATTTGAAAAGGTAATCATTTGTTACTTGTTACGTACCTAACCCGTGGTATTAAATTCATTGAATTCATGCGTTTCCTTCTCGGTGTTGCATTTTCACAAATGGCAGTGTATATTTTCATATGTCTCTTTCATATCAGTGGCATGTGCCACTTGTATTGATGGAAGTTCATCGCCAATATGTAGCAGGACAACCTTCAAACTAACTTTAGATGATTCTAGGAACAATCGCCACACATCTGGCCGATGTTGATGCCCAGGAGTTTCCATAACAGAACAAATATCATTGCAAAACATAATACCATTTTCTTCACAAAAAAAAAAAAAAAAAAACAAAAAAAAACCCAGTCTTTAAAATCACTATGGCGGCTACGATAACCACATATTCTTACATCTTTTTGGAGTAGATTCCAGCCTATGAGTCTGGAAGTTAAATCTTCAGCTTGCTGTTTAGACAGGTTTAAATCCCGAATCAGGTCATTAAGGTCTTGTTGATTGGGAAGGTATGGTTCTGATGTGTAAGATCATTTTTATATCATCATCATCTGAATCATTTTCAGTTTGAGCTAGGTCAGAATTAGAGTAACTAGTTAAAGACTTATCTGCATACAATCTTCATTGTGTAAGACAGGCCTCATTGAAGATGGCAAATTCGTATACATAACTGTATATTTTGATGTAGATTTGATTTTTTTTTTTAATATTTGTTAAAAATAACAATCATTTACACGATCCTTCAGTTCCCTCCAAATCATGGGAATTGCAAATGGCATACAATATGCACCGTTTTTCCACGCATTCAACAGTCTAACACACAAAACATAACATAAATTTTGGGCCCGGCTCTTATCAAAATCACCCACTTGACAGCCAAAGAAAAGTTCATAACACTATTTCACAAGTCTTGTAAAATTCTGCCTCTGAGACTTTGTCAGCTCACTACAAATATAGCAGAAATTATCAGCATGATTTACACACTTTCGTGGCATGATGAAAGAAGAAAAAACTACAACACAACATACACTTCTAAACAGAAAGAAAGGACATGTTTCACTAGTGATATTCACGCTAACAAGCTCACAGTCAGTTCAACAATGACATGTCACAATGCCAGATTAACAGATCTGCACACATCAAAACATGAATAAATCTGCACAGTCATGTTTTTGGGTGCTTCACCATGATATTACATATAATTTCCTTAAATACAGCTTGAATAAAATCGCTACATATAAGGTAAAGGTTCCTATGATAGGTCAAAAAGAATGTTAAAATCAAATTTTAAAAAGTAGCTGTCACAAAAAAAACTGTGCCTGATGGAAAAATTTAAACACATATCTGAAATCAGTATGAAAAAATGCACAAATTCACTAATCAGAATACCTTCTTGATCAGTATTATTAGAGGGAACTGCACAGTTTACTGTCACAAAAGACGATACTCTCGTGCAGGCAAGCAGCCTGCCTAATGGGTAATTTTATAATTTAGCGGGGAGATATTCAATTGTTCCCCTATTGCCTCATTCCTCCGCCTATCATTTAGGGAATATCTTTTACTGACCTTAAAAACTTCATTTCAGATGATTGAATTTTGTTTTTGTATTGTGTTTTATTTACCCATGTTTCACTGCCATATAGCAGAGTTTGTATGGCCATTGTTTTATAAAACTTGAGTTGCGTCTCCTCTTGTGCTTTACCTTTCAGAGTTTGTCGAATTGTTCCACATATATACTGAAATAGGTGAAGTTTCTTCTTCACCACATTATCCTCATTAAAAGATAATTCACATCCAAGATAAGTAAGGCTGGAGACTTATTCTATTGGCTGATTGTCTACCACTATTTTAACTCTGATAGGGTATTTCCCCTGCCATGCCATAACTTTCATTGTTGCACAAGACAACTGCAAATTGTAATCTTTGCCGATAATGTTTAGTATATGAATTGCTTTTTGAAGTCCATCTTCATTTTCCTGGAGGATAAATTGATCATCTGCAAACAACATAGTGTTTATATAAGTGTTGTTGCTTATTTTTATACCAGGATGGATATTTTCTTTCCATTTCCTACCTAAGTCATCTATATATAAATTGAAGAGTGATGGAGACAGGCTACAACCTTGCTGCACTTGTATTAAATGTTCTGGATATCCATTTCTTTGCATTATTTCCAATAGTTTTTTGGCTATTTACTTTATCAAATGCCTTTTCATAATCTATAAAAGCAATGAAAGTCTTTAAATTAAATTCCCTTCTCTTTTCCAGTAGTTGTATAAGGCAAAATATATTATCTATGCAGGATCTTCCTTTCCTAAATCCACATTGTTCTTCTAATAGGAGAGCATCTGCTATTACTTTGAGCCTGTTATTTATTATTTTTGCATATATTTTGTAGCCCTTATTTAATAAACTAATTCCTCGATAGTTATTACATTAATTCCTATCTCCTTTCTTAAACAGTGAAATAATTTTGGCCTTCCTCTATTCTTCTGGGATGATTCTCTTTTTCCAACACATTTTAATTAAGTGTAAATATCTAAATTTCAAAATCATTCTCCCATACTTAATCAATTCTAAATTAAATGTATCTAGTCCAGGAGCTTTTCTGTTTTTAAATGTTCTTAGTGCTGCATCAACCTCCTCTATGTCTATAAGATCAATTTCTTTAGTATCCACATGGTCAATTCCTATTTTCTTTTCTTCCTCTTTATAATTACTATTGTACCATAATTTTTGTAGTCCTTTGTCCATGCCTCTTCATCAATTACATTTATGTTAGCACTTTCCTTTTCATCTTTGTTAAGATGTTTTAAAATTTTATAAGCCATCTCTTGTCTACCATGGACATCATCTTTTATTGAACTGATTAATCTATCCCATGACTCTTGTTTCAACTTCTTTGTTATTGTCTTAACAATATTTCTTCTTGTTTTATATTCATTTTCATTTTATAGGATTCAATCCTGTATCATTTTTAGATTTCCTCATTCCACATTTTAAGCTTTTCTTCTAAATTTCTTTTTTTCCCAATGGCTTCATATGTTGCTTTCAGTATTGATGAAGCTATAGTTTTCCATTCTTTATTGATATCATTATTTGTTGGATTTTCCAGTAAGCGCTGTTGTAATCGGCTTTGATATAGATGTCTTATTCCTTCGCCTTTTAAAAGGTAGGTCTTAAAAACTTCTTGATCTTTTTGTAAGTTTTTATTCATTCTTTTCCTCCATTTAGCAAGTATTCTTATTTTTGATAATGAGATAGTGATCTGTATACATATCACTACCTCTATGTACACTGGTGTCTACTACATCTGGACCTAATTTTTTATAAACCATTCAGTAGTCAATGATAGACCTTTGTCCTATTGCTGTCCATGTAAATGTATGGACATCTTTTTTTTAAGAATGTATTTGTAATCTTTAACTGGCTGAAGGATTTAAATTCTCTCAGTAGTTTACCACTTTCATTTAATGTGTATTTGCCTTTATTCCCCATTACCTCTGAAATCGGGCTATTTCCTATGCGAGTATTAAAATTGCCAGCCAGTATTAGGAAATCACTTCTATTAATTTTGTCTATCACCACTTGAAGCTGTTCATAAAATTTTTCAGATTCTTCTCGTTTGTTTTCTTCTGGGGCATATATGGCGATCAAGGTTAGGTTGCCTCTCTCTGTTTTCAATCTTAGAGTCAGAATCCTTTCACCTACCATAGTGTAACTGAAAATTTTATTTTTCCATTTCCTATCCACTAATATTGCCACTCCTGCTGCAGCTGTTTTCTCTCGTGCCACTCCACTGTATATCATAGTATATTTATCTATTTCTTCTGTTCCCTTGCATTTCTTTTTTATTTATGTAATTACAGCAACATTGATCCTCTTTCTAGTTAACTACCTGTCCAGATCACATTCTTTATTATTTATACCTCTCACATCCCATGTTCCTATTTTCAAATTATCTTTGATTCCAAATCGTTTGTCCGTTGACCTCATATTCCAAGTTCCTATTTTAAAATTATTTTTTATTCCAAATTGTATGTCCTTTGACTTCTAATTAAAAAAAGAAATCGAATTTCCTACGATGTCACTCGAAGCTATGTCACTGACATAATGGTACCTGCCCCAAGATTTTCACCCTGTTCTCCATGGCCTACCCAGTAGATCTTAGTGTGTGAATAGCTCACTTGCCCAGAGGATTGGCTCTTTGCATGAATAAGGTCTTAAACCAAAATATTGTAAAATTGTGTTCACTTCTTTCTTTGTGTGTGTATGTCATTGCCCTCCTGCCTTAACTTTTGGTAAATGATGGTATACTATTCCTATAATTTGTTATTTTGATTATCTAAGGAAGAAATTTAGAGTGGCATGTAGAGATAATGAAGATTTTTTTAATAAAAGTGGGTGGAGGATGTAGTATTATTTCCAAAATAACCTCCATTCTGCAGAAGCTGTATATCAAAATCGCTCTCTGAGACTTGCATCACCTATTAACTGGATATATGAACAATGCATAAGATCAATAAAATTAAATTAAGGTAATTAGAAAATGCTTATCAGTGAGAACATTGAGTTAACACTTCAAAATCATGTGATAAGTGAAATTGCAAGAGACATAATGAGTATATAAGACACAATATTGGAACATACAGAAAGGAAGATGATATGATAGACAGAATAGGAACTGAAAGATTAGCAAAAAAAAAAGTATTTTAATGAACACAAACAAGAAGAAGGATGATAAAAACAAAGAACACACTGGATAGATGTAATAAAAGCAACAGTGGAAAAGTATGGAAGCAGGTTTGTGCAGAAACAATGAATAATGGCATCTGTGATATGTCATATGGCTGCAAATGCCACAGATTAGTAGTTAAAACGTCTATGAAAGTAGCAGGAAATAAATTGGTCCACAATTACTAATCTCCTCATCCAATAAGACAATCCTGTGACCTGTTACATTGCCTCAAACTCTATTAGCCCACACTGTAATACCCAGCAATATACCATCACAATCACCTGCCAAAAAACTAAAACCCAGCAATATTCCACCACCTATGACTATCCCATCACTGCAGAGTGTCTCCAAATAATTTTAACAATTACAATAAACCTTCATTATAACTCTTTTGAGTGGCCTAGAAGGGAGTAGAAAAAAAGAAGAAGAAAAAACCATGCGTTATAAGCGAGAAATAAAATATTAAAGCATAAAACATTGCAAATTACATATATACATATGTATTACATACATAATACCATGAGACTGAAGGAATTGATCAAATAACTCTTTTGAACTTCCAAAATCATTTATTCCCAGCATAGCAGCAATCTTTTGCGCCTTACCTTTGAAACACCAGTCTGCTGATAGAAAACTCAAAGGTGCCAATTTGGTGAAACCAATTCAACAAACATTCCTGAATCTCTTTTTGCACTAAGGATTCCAATCCCATACTGTTTTTTTTTTTTTTTTTTCCTGCAGGACATTTGCAGAATTGACTTCAATCCTGCATGATCTAGATAAGTTTCTAAAGTGTTATCAAACTAAATAATAAATGTCTATTTAATTGGTTGATAAATCAATTTTAATGTTAAATAATAAAAATCAGCAGCTAACATTTTATGTAGAAAAATAAAGTTAATTTAAAAATGTTAAGCTTCTCTTAAGTATACTTTTGTAACTGTAACCATAAGTTAATCCCTTGCACATTAAAAATAACTCTGAGCTTTTACATTTTTTGTTTTAATTCAGATCTAAAAGTTTATCAAATAATCAAATATGGTGTGTATTCTTTAGTCACATTACACACTTTACAGCAAATCAGTTTGCAAAATAATCTATCTGCCTATATACTAAACAGTCAGTCACATTAGTTGGTACATGTGTGTAAGATACCTAAAAAATAGTAAATCATACTGACACCTAAAAAAACATTTTGTAAATCAATCAGCACTTCTGATTTTGGAAACAAGATCTTAAGAAACAAATAGTACTGACGGTTTCGTTTCCCACTTTACTTCTCTATCAGCTGCATACTCGCATGTAGCCGGCAGCCGAGAAGGGTCTAACTGCTCACTTGGCGTGCAACATAACAAAAATTATTGAACATGCAATTGTTTTAGTAATCCCATGCAAACAGACATATTAAAGTAATTGTATTAATTATGCATATTACATTTATGCAGGTAACATTTCATTCATTTGATAGTTTTCATCTTATTATTATCCTCAAATGTTAGGTTGACGAGCACTTTTTGTTGGAAAATTTAAACTAGGGTGGTTTCCTCTCACTGTAACTAGTATAGAAGTGTATTTATTGTTTTCTGATGATACCTGTGATACAAGTATGAAGTGGAGTGTGTTGTGAATGAATGAAAAAAGGGAAAGGGTAAAACCCAAACACATATGGGGGGGATGGGTGTTAAGCTTAACATCCCATCCAACAGACGAATCACAATCAACTGTATCATATTCTCTCACTCCATACGCACTATGGAGAAGTTTAGGTGCACATTATCGAGATTAGAAACTGTGCGCTACCATCTATCCCATCCTATCGGGCAATTCCTGGTTTAAAATTTCTTCCAGCTAACACCATGTTAAGTGATAGGCTCATCAAGGTGTCACAGCCAAGTGATTCAACAGGATGGATACAAAATAATTTTAATAGTTTAATATATTGAGTGGATAAAAATCTTAGAATTTGTATATAATAAGGTTAGAACTTTTATGAGTATTATTACTTGGTCCCATATAACCTTAATAAATAATAGAAAATAGGTAACATAATTAAAATATATATATGTTCTGATAAACGCACAAAAGTCAATCTATTTACTTACAAATCATGAAGAATGACAAAAACTCACATTTGTTGATGTCAGTCAAATGTCATTTTGAAGGGTTAGGGCAAACAGGGCAATGTAGCATGTCGAGTCCGAGTTAGGTTAGAAAGCGATCGAAGGGTGGTAATGGCACGCAGACTGAAACGTGTTTTTGTGCCATTTTGTGGACTGCAGATCAAAGTAGATTTGTGCAGAATCTGCCACACTGCCAAATGATGTGGGATCCTACAGGATTCCACTTTTCTGGATTGCAATCCTTACTTGCAATACACAAAAATTATTTGACGTCTTTTTTTAAAGAATTATTTTGGAAAGTTGATCCTGGGTTATCAAGATATTTCATTAGATAACTTTGCTTTAACTTTGCATTTTCAGTATGTAAAATTGCCATTTTCTCGGCTAAAGGTAATAATTTACATACACAATCACCACAGAAATGAAAAAATTACACAGCATTGTAAACATCAGAATTTGAAGAGTGTACTGTATACCCAAGACAAAATGGAGTACAGTTAACAACATAGACTAACAACACATTTTGCATCTGAGACTATCGTTGTCAGTGGAAGTTGTCTGGGAAAAGGAATAATATACAAGTAACTCAAATGACAGTGATGGCACGAAACGATTCTTGGAAATCATAACAGATGAATTCATTGTTTACACTTTTTCAGGCATTAGAAGTGGTATCAAAGAGGGTTAAATGCAGATTCATTCACAAATGTTTGCAGCAACATCAGACCGGGACTCATAAAGGATTGTAATATACAATATTGAACAGATGGTAGAAGAGCCAATGCGGTGCGACAAAGATTCCTCGTCCATTCTGGATCTTTTTCTTATTAGCAATCCTGATATTGTAGATACAGTTTGTATAGAAGACGGTATAAGTAATCACTAGGCGGTTGTGGTAACGTTAAAAGCTAGTCTGAATTTGAAGCATGACAAAGAGAAACTCGTATATTCCTTCGATAAGGCAAACGATGCGGGTATGGTTGATCACTTTGCGAAAAATTTTGAAACATACACGCTAAATACAAATGTTGAGGAACTTTGGTTTAATTTAAAAGAACTAATATGGACCGGTTTAAATCAGTTTGTTCCTAAGAAGTGTATTAAGGTCAGTAAGAACTTCCCTTGGTTCAATATGGAAGTGAATCCTTTGCTCAGGAGGCAAAGGTGTTTACATGCCACGGTGAAGAAATCGGGGGACTCATCTAATCGTGCTAAATTAGTCCAGTTGCGAGCGGAAGTGCGTAAGGCAATGCGTTTCAAGAATTCCAAGCAAGGAATTTATCCGAAGATCTGATTACTAATCCAAAAAAGTTCTGGTCGTATATCAAAGTAACAATGGTTATGCCATCGATGATTAAGGAAAAGCATAGAGAAAGCAGAAATTTTGAATGATATATTTAAAAAAGCTTTCACGATAGAAAACTCAGAGGAAATTCCGATATTTAACAATCATACCGACAAAATTATGAATGATCTCGTTCTTGATGTCGAGGGAATAACTAAACTGCTTATGAATGTAAAAACCAATAAGGCTCCCGGACCAGACGTATTCCTACAAGATTCTACTCAAGGTACACAAAGGAAATTGCACCGTATTTGATGAAATTATATACCATCTCCTTGGATAAGGAAAAATACCAGCCGAATGGAAGACCGCTATCGTAAGTCCAGTGTTTAAAAATGGAAATGTTAATGATCCTCGGAATTATAGGCCGATCTCACTAACTTCAATTTTTTGCAGGATTTTAGAACATATCATCTATTCAAATGTCATGCGGTTCTTGGATGAAGATGATCTTTTAAACCCAAATCAACATGGATTCAGAAAAGGCCGCAGCTGCAAAACACAACTTGCACTTCTAATTCACGACTTGTGCCGAATTATAGATGAGCAATCCCAGGTTGATTTAGTTCTATTAGATTTAAAAAAAGTTTTGACACTGTGCCTCACACTAGGTTACTTAGGAAACTTCGAGGTTACGGCTTATCTAGACAAATATGCGACTGGGTTGCAGACTTTCTGAAGAGCAGAACACAGTGTGTAGTTCTTGACGGTGAGAGTTCATCACGTACCGAAGTGAGGTCCGGGGTACCCCAGGGAAGCGTGATAGGGCCTCTGTTGTTTCTCATATACATTAATGATTTAAGCGACATAATAGGGGGGATGAAAAGATTATTTGCCAATGATGCTATTATTTACCGTGAAATCAAAACCCAGGACGACTGTGCTTTGTTACAAAATGATATTATGAAAATAATTGCGTGGTGTAAAGATTGGCAGTTGGAGTTAAATGCTAAAAAGTGACAAGTCAAGCGTGTAAGCAAAAAGATGACACCAGTTAACTATGAATATACAATTAATGATACTGTCTTTAGAACGGTAGATTCCGCTAATACCTAAGGGTAACCACTTGTAATAATTTGTCGTGGAATGAGCATATCGAGAATGTAACGGGGAAAGCAAATTGTAAGCTCAGATTTCTAGGTCGTAATTTAAATCAATGCATTCCGGAAGTTAAATCGATTGTATACAAGTCACTAGTACGTCCTCCCCTAGAATATTGTTGTTCTGTATGGGGTCCCCATCAAAAGGGTTTACTGGAGGCGTTAGAGAAAGTCCAAAGAAGAGCCGCCCGATCCGTGACAGGTATATATAGTTGGAGGGAAAGCGTAAGTGTGATGTTGAAGGAGCTAGGTTGGGAAGACCTGGAACACCGTAGGTGTTGCTCTCGATGGAAGCTAACTGAAAAATACACGACTGATGTATTTTGGACTGACAGCCAGGAAATATTGCTACCAGCAACATTCATATCTCGGAATAAGATAAGAGAAATCAGGGCCAGAACCGATTCATTTATGTACTCATTTTTCCCACGAGCGATTAGGGAATGGAATAGAAAGGATATACCGGGCGAGTAAACTTAAAATCCAACAGGAGTAGCTTTCGCTAAAGTGCCCTGATCTGGGTTTTCCATGGATTCCCCAGATCACTCCATGCGAATGCTGGGATGGTTCCTCACAATAGCCCATGGGCGCCTCCTGCCACATACCGTATATGCCTTTCAAACTATCATCCTTTCGGATAGGTGCAATGCACCTTCTGTCACACACTTTTAGTGAATCACTGAGTAATAATAATTATTATTATTATAACTGGAATGCATTATAACAAAGTTCTACTGTAAACTGCTAAATCAGTCCTGCCTCCTACATTGCTCAGACTACAAAACCATTTTCCATCAGGATGATCATTTCCTTGGCATAGTTGTTTTATAATTTACATATACATGGTGTCCAAAAATGAACATCGGGGTTTTAATGCTTTATAAGATTTATTACAATATCCTTACAGTTATAAATGATATGTCAAATGAAAGAGCAACTCAAACAGTTTTGTTCGTTGGCACTAGTGCGCATGTGCGTGAAATGTTTCCGCTGCGATCCGCTAGAATGCGGTAGTAGCAAAGATGGCAACTAGTGAAGAGAAAGCGTTTTGTGTTTTACAGTTTGCAAAGACTGAATCTGTAGTTACTGTGCAGCGTGCGTTCCGCATTAAGTTCGGGCGTGATCCTCCAAGTGACAATAACATCCGTAGATGGTATCATCAGTTTGAAGATACAGGCTGCCTTTGTAAAGGGAAGAGCGCGGGACGACCAAGAGTTAGCGAAGAGACTGTTGACCGAGTGAGAGAGTCGTTCACTCGTAGCCCAAAGAAATCTGTTCGGAAGGCTAGTCGCGAATTAGAAATTTCTAAGTTTTAAGGAAACGCTTGCAACTACGTCCTTACCGTTTACAGTTGTTACAGACTCTAAAGCCTGCAGACCATGGTTTACGTGCCAAATTCGCTAACGAAATGTTGTTACATGACGATGAAGATTTTCTACATCATGTTGTCTTCAGTGATGAATCGACCTTTCACCTCAGTGGACATGTTAACACTCATAATGTGTGAATCTGGGGCTCATAAAATCCTCAAGAGATCGTACAAGTGCAACGAGACTCCCTTAAAATCAATGTTTTTTGTGCCGTATCCCGGCGGAAAGCTTACGGAACTTTCTTTTTTGATGAACCGACTGTAACTGGTACTTCTTACCTTGATACACTAGAGCAATGGCTCTTCCCTCAGTTGGAACAATATGAACCAGAGAACTTCATTTTCCAGCAAGATGGTGCGCCACCTCACTGGCATAACGAAGTACGCGGTTGGTTGAACGTAACTGTACCCGACCGCTGGATTGGCCGCAAGGGGCCCAATGACAGAGCTTGCTATGCGTGGCCTCCACGTTCACCTGACCTAACGCCATGCGATTTCTACCTTTGGGGTTTCATCAAGGATCGTGTGTATGTGCCTCCGTTACCAGCCAACCTCCTTGAATTACGACAGAGGATTGAAGCAGCTGTTGCAACGGTTACTGAAGACACACTGCTCAACGTTTGGGAAGAACTCGGCTACAGACTTGATGTGTGCCGTGTGACAAATGGTGCCCACATAGAACACTTGTAAGCTTGTATATAAAACTGTTTGAGTTGCTCTTTCATTTGACATATCATTTATAACTGTAAGGATAATGTAATAAATCTTATAAAGCATTAAAACCCCGATATTCATTTGTGGACACCCTGTATAACTATGGCAAATACAAGACTAGAAGGGAAGAAAATTTATAACTTATAATCTCAATATTACACAATGCTCTAATCAGTGAATGAGAATAGATATTACAAACTAATTTATGCGTCTAAAATTAGTTCAAACAATAAATACAATAGAATATGCTGTTACATGAGATCTTTATTCACTGTTCACATGGTATGTGACATACAAGGGCAACAAAACAGTTAAAAATGGACCTAGGGTAACGGTACCTTCCTTCGAGTATGACAGCAACACTGTAGCACAAGTTAATGACAGATACCTCGCCTATTATTCATAAGCGCAAACTCCAGCTATTGAAATTTCCACTGGGATTCAAATCTGTAAGCAATATAACATACTCCTTCCAATAAGTTGTCCACTACCCACAGCATACCAATTTTGACAAATTGTAGGTTGACACGTCCACCAATGTTATTTCCTACTTAAAAAAGCAGTATGCCATAATTTTTATATTCTGATATTTCTTTTTATAAATTCTCACATTGCAATTACTAATCTATTTACAAACTGAACAATAAATCCCACATTGCCCAAGAACAGAACCTTGTTTCATTTGGTGTCTCCTATGTCACCTTTTCTTCTGTTCAATTCCTAGGGGAGACATATTGTCCTGCTGTTAACAGTACACATAGCATTGTATTACATCCATACAGGCCACCTTCTCAAATATAGTAGTACAGACAATTCTAAATTGGCAGTATCCACTCTGTTTTTGTTTGAAGGCCATATTGCAGCCACTTGTTTCACTGAGTGCTTCACCATTACATAAAACAGAGTCCACAATTTGGGATACTTCAAAGACAGTTGCTATTTATTCCTCTATTTACCTAACTTCCATCCATCCATTTTGCTATAATTCTTCTTGCCATCTATAGTGATATGCCATTGAATATCTGTAAACCACCTATACAAAATGAAGCCACTGAAAGCTGACGGAGTACCCCTAAGCAACACAGTGCCCATTATCCTCAGCTCTTTGATAACACCAGTGCTGGAACTGAGATCTTCCACCTGGAATATGTTTCAGATGATATCCCCAGAAAATTTTGATTATTTGTTCACAACAGTTCACATATCAAATTATAATCCATACTAGCAAAAGATCAACAGACTATAATGGTACCCATAAATTTATAGGATTTCTTTTCACTATACAAAAATAAATTGTTAGTGCAACAGTTGTCAAACAGTTGGATGGAATCGCAGCTTGGGATGTGGCACCTAGGACTGAAATTAAACTGCAGGATGAGTGGCCAGCCCATTTTCCGATAGATAAGAGTGAAAGATGCTTTCATAAAGAGAACTCTCAGTTTGTAGTCAAGACACACTGTGTTTCTGATTGATTCAGTGAGAAACCACAGGCACTAACAATGTGGATTTTCGGTAATCTCCATCTAACACCTTTTGTGGCTATTCTTCTGCATATCATCCCAGTCAGTTATTTCAAAGCATTTGATGGCAGATTTACTGTCAGCTCACTTCATAAGATAAACACAGTCATGCAAGAAACTGATAGTCCACTAACATTTAAAGTAAAGATCGAGAAAGGGAACAACCAAATGCATAGAATAAACAGATGACAACTCTCCTTAAATTTTTTAAAAAATCAGCTGAAATGCTTGACTGAAGAATAACAAACATACTAGCTGACATTATCAGATAGTACTTCTGAGCATATCAGACAAAATACAGAGAATACACACTACATTTGGCAGAGAAAAAAATGAACCAGTTTTAAAAGCCACCACTTAGACGAAACAATAACCTTCCATGGACTGCTGGAGAAAGGCAAAATACTAACTCATAAATGCAATGTAATGCATTTCCAGATTCAAATTTCAGGAAGAAGAATATCCATAAAGAAATATTCATTAGACAACCATGTTAAATTTGATCATGTAGAAATGAATGTAGTGTTTTCAGTAATGAGTGGCAACGAATAGCCAAATACAAAGAACCTAAAAAACAGTGTTGCTTAATGAAAACTTTGCACACATTGCAAGATAGCTGAATTCTATCTCAGTTTACTCCACTTCCCCTCCTCACTAAATCTAGCAGAAATAACATCTTCCTTCACAACCATAGCCCATCTTATTTTCTCCACAAATTCCTCAATTCATGAGCCTGAAATAGTTTAGAAATTACTCTATGACAGCAATCCATGAAAAATTCATTTTCATCATTCAGCAAAGGCATTCTGTTCCTTGACTCACCATTAGGGGAAAGTACATAAATATTTCTGTGCTGTTCATTTTCAGAATGAAATCTTGAACATTTCAGAATTATTAAGGCAGATGGAGTTGATATGAGCTCACTGCGTACATCAATAAAGAAGTCAGCCTATGATAATGTGGCCACATTTATGCATAAATGTGGCCACACAGAACTACTTTTTTTTAATGCAAATTTAATATAAAATTAACAAGAGCTCAGCAGTTTAGAAGAGAGAGAAATTTTAATAAAAAGCTTAAACATAAATCTTTCAAAATTAATTCAAGTTACATAAAGCCCCTAAACCCATGTCAAGGCTGGCTGGCTTGGGTGTATGATAAAGTTGTCCTGACACTCATAATTAAGTAACTTAGTACTACTATGCAGTACTACTATGAAATCCTATACATAAAACCAACAACAAACTCGTATTCTCTAACAATGACTACCTCTGACAGAAACCACACAGTTGTTAAATAAACTTATTCGAGGATCCTCCATATTATGCTGAAGTAATGACTGCAAAATCCCTGAGTGGTGTTTTCGCAGACAACACATTTTTTATTTAAATACAACACAAAAATGCATGGAATAAAAATAACAATATTTCATGATCCACTGAAATACTACTGAAGACACATGAAATACATAATCCACTTAAACTCAAATTAGTTTAATTTTTTCTATACAAAAGAAGTAGTTACGATATATAAACATTTAAAATACTGGAGACAGAAAAAAAAGTCTCATCCTTAGTGAAAAATAAAAATTGGAGCTTAGCATTATCCACACGCACATAATAAAATGAATGTAAAAATACAGCAGATATTGCGGAAGCCTCCAAATGCAGCATCTATTTGGAAAGATGATAAAACACAGACAAAAATCAATTATTCATTAATGGAACCCGATCCATGGAAGACAAATAAATTAGATCTTGAACACAGATATGACTGAGGCCTTAGAAAATCTAGATTGCAAGGTAAAAAATGTGAATGGTAACTACATCTGTGTAGTTTTCTCACACACAGTAACCAAAAATGTAGCATAAAATCCCTGAATGTCATAAATTCTAAATGTTAACACTGAGTCTGTGAGTGCTGAACAAGAATCAGCATGTCTTTTCAAAAGTTGACCCATTTATTGCACATAATTTCTTTGAAGGGTTCCTGCTGCAGAGGTGGATCTCAAGAACGTCCAATTAGCATTCGAAAGTGGCGTTGGACTGTACTGTTGTTTGCAAGACCAACGGAGACAAGCAGCATCACATAGCCCACAATGAATGTTAGCAGCTTATGGCGACGTACCCATGATATCACCCCTCTTCGCCTGTGAGATAAACCAAAAATTAAAATAAACCTCAGCAACAAATTATATACAGATACATTAATGCTTCGCAGTTAAAGCTCAATATTGCAGTTTGGTGATAAAAGATATCATCACTGCTTCACAAAACAGTTATTATTATTTTTAAACAATACCTTTGAATACTTTGAAAACAATTTTCAACAGTCACAAGCAAGAGTATAAATAGTTAATGTTTTTAAACATTTCTCAGAATTTGTTTATTTATTTGAAAAATGTTTTAAAATACAATTTTCAAATATGCTTGCACATTATAGGAACTTTTTCAAACTTGTTGGTTTTTTTTTTTTACTTAATCTCTTTCTACTTGGGGAAATTGTAGCAATTGGATATACCACTTCAGTTTTGGTGTTCTTAATCCTGACAGTCTGTACAGTTAAAAAAAAATCACGGGGTCAATTTTTCTTAAATTATATCATTTGGTAGGTTTGCCCAGAACTATGTCCATTTTGACCAAAGTAGCTCTCAGTTAATTTTCTTTTCAACTAGTAAATCATCATCGTTAATTTACAGTTTCCTCATGTGCCCTTAATATTCACTAATTTGGTTTGCTGGTCCTGACAGTGTAGGGCCATAGTGATGTCGCATTGCAGTGGTTGACACTTCGAGTCTGACATCAGGCATGGATTAATTAATTGTTGTGGCCATCCTGTGTTTTCCTGTATTAAGGCAATGCATTATACTAAGCTTAAATCAATCATATATGCATACATTGAGAGAAACACTAAATTGGAACTGGCTGTATTGCTAATGGCCATTTTTTTTTAATTTAAAGATTTTTTTCTTGACCTACGGTTTCAAACTATGAAATCCCAGCAAATTTTTGTTTGGTGGATGAACAGACAGTCCCATTAATTAACATTGTCTGCAGTTACCAGCCACTGGCTGGGTTTCCTTTGCATATAAGCTTCTCCATTTTCCGCTCTCTTTCCACCAAACTCTCCATCACAACGTTTATCCAGTCCTCTCCACTCCTCAGTATACACACTGCTCACTCATCCATCCCTTGGCTTTCCATTGAGACATCTAACTATATCTTTATTTCCTACACTTTGCTCAGAATTCTATGTTGTCCCATTCTCTTAACCTGTCCTTATTATGCTAGCCACACCTATTCAATCCTTCTTCACTGCCCAGGATTTGGCAACATGCGTGGGAATACAAATATAGAATACACAATAACTCCCTTATTTCTCTGTGGAACATCCTTGTCCATATCAGCCTTCAGACATTCTAAAAAAATGTTTCTTCCTTCTCCCTCTATCATACCGTCCCATTACATATTAATAATAGAATAGATACTAATTTTTCAATTGTTGAAAATGAATTAACTTTTCTAGATTAAAAATATGACTAACTATTAATCTTTGGAATAAAATTTCCTGTTACGGAATTTTCTTGAAGTCCCACTGTGGTTGGAACAGCCCATTAGCTAATTTGAAAACCAGGCCCTATTCCTAAACTTTTTTCTTGTCTTCAATGGACAGCTACATCACTTATTAAAGAGACTGATACCTTCCACAATCAACAAACGGATATGCCAAACAAATAAAAATCTTATTATGTTTAGCAAAAATCAGTCAGTCTAAGAAAAATATGAAAGAGGTTTCCCAAGTGTATCAATTGCATAAAAAATTCTCGGATCTCCAGGTGGCAGAATTTTTTTATACAATAAAAACAAATTAATACTAATCTAACATCCAATTTTGGACTGGATGCATTTTATATGGGACAGAGGACATAAGGACTTGTAAGGGACTAAACTGTTCACAGGTTTCAGATATAACAGTTAATCACCTTAGCTCGAACTGTGTTACTTGTGTGCCTTTGGATCATCGATTGTTTTAAAAAAATTTCATCTGCCACCTAGCTTCATTAAGCCCCAAGTTAGGAAAGGTAAGCTTCACATTATAATAAAAGTGGCTAAGTTCAAATTCAAAACATCAATACATTCTCAAAAATTGTACAAGTCCAAACAACTGATGGCTAGTGGAAAAATCTTCACCAAATTCTTAGACCGCAAGTTATGAAAAACTATCAGACCAGACGAAACCCCATTGTATTAATTTAAAAGTCACATTGAAATAAAATCGAAACTGTTGTGCTACTCCCGCACATGTCTAACCACACCGCACTTCCTACTTTCCAGTGCAGAGTGCTAAGTAACCCAAGAACCTCTCCGCTCCAGTGGTCACCAGCCAATCGGCGGCAGGAAGTGCCTGTTGACTGTATATATAGAATCGCTGTTTTCTCGACAAATCACTGTGCACTCAAAGTCAGCTGGTATGGAAACTGTGTATTCATTCACCGATTTGCAAAATAGTTCTTCATTTCTTTGCTCTCACTACTCCTATCGTCCTGAAATTTTACCAGCAGCTAGAATTTGAGCTAAATGTAAATTTTAATCCTCATGAACATTTCTGTATCTTCAACGGTGTAACTGTAAAAAATCATTTCCTGTGATACCGAAAATTGTTTATAACTTTTACAATTTTACATCTACAAGGCTCAATGTTTTTTCACCTTCTAACAGAAATTTCTTTTCTCTGATACTAAACAAGCCATGTTTATTCTTCTATAGAAAAATATGAATTATGATGTAATAGCTTATTTTTGACACCGCTATACATTTACGATGACTTTGAAACCAGCTTTAAATGAATCTACATGTTCTCACATGCCTATGGTGCATTTCTGAAGTTGCTACCTCCGATTTATTATTAATTTTTTGAAGTGACTAGTGGCTGATGTAACCAAGAAGTATAACTCATTGAGACATATTTAAAAAAAAACAAAAAACAAAAAAAACAAAAATCGCTATTTTGTTTCATTCTGACCAAAATACTGCATGTTTCTTAACAAGACTTACTAAACTTTGATTCTAATAAATCGTAGGGTATTCTGAATGTGTTTTCTCTTCTCAAATTTACGTCTATTATTCAAATGATTAATTTTTCTTTGTGCCATGTGTCTGACTTTGCTATATAATGTTTAAAAAACAATCTTTAAACTGTACTGAGCTTTCCTAAACTTTAGTATGTGATATAAGCAAAAATTAGGTTTCTCTTTGGCTATAAGCTGACTACCCATATCTTTCCAAAATACGACTTCTTGAATTTTAAAGTGTGTAATTACAAGTTAAAATTTTCATACCGGCTGTTTAGCTTTTAACGTCTTTATACTTTTTAGTATGACTCCCTTGTTACAAAATTTATTATCTTTTGACTATTTGTTATCCTGGATATCTTTCAAAGTGAAGAAAATATTGACTTTAGCGAAATTATATCAAAACCAAATATTGCATATGTAGATGTTTTGTCCTTCTATAGCTGTTTAGTCAGATTTAGAATTTGAATTTACTGTTTACACTTAATTTATTAACTGTTTATTTTAATTTATTCCCTAAATTACATCCAAAAAGTGATTCTAAGGCTACAGTATCATGTGGTTCACCTGAGCCCGTTATATTGTTAACAAATCTCATTATGCAACTTTATGAAATTCTAAGTTAGCTTACAGCCTGCAAAATTCAGTGGAACATATGATCACCTGAGTCCACAAATTTGAAGTGAAAACTATTTTAAACACCCTCACACTCAGCAAATGAAGTCAAAATTGGGTAAAAAAACTGGCACAAACAGTACTAACCCAAACTCTAATTGAATCTTTTTTTTTCTCAGAATGGACCATCTTAAAACTGAATACTGCCATTTCTTAATAACCCCTGGTACAGAACAAAAGACATAAGACCTAACAAGCAAATATGGCTCATATCTAGTTGGGTTGGTAAACATGGGATGAAGATAAATGCAAAGAAGAGTCAGCTTATTAGATACACAAATAAAAAACAAAAGGTTAATTATGAATATGAAGGTGGGGAAAGAATTGCTTGCTGAAGACTAGAAATGTAAATATCTTGGCATTACATTTGATAACAAGCTTAAATGGGCAGGACACATTGGACAGGTGGTAGGAAAAGGTTTCAAAATCCTGCACTTGTTGGAGAGAGTGATGAGGGGATGCACGAGAGAAGTAAAGGAATTGGGTTACAAAACTTTGGTCAGACCATTGCTCGAATATGGTAGTCGAATATGGTAGTGTAGTATGGGACCCACATTTTGAGTATCAAATACAGGAGTTGGAGAAGGTGCAAAGAAGGGCTGCTAGATTTGTTTCTGGAAATTATCACAGAATGCAATCAGTGACAGATATGATAAAGGAGCTGGAATGGGATTCATTGCAAAACAGGAGGAGGATTAGGAGGGTAATGGGAGTGTACAGGGCGTATACTGGCGATGAGGCATGGAAAGATATTGCAGTAGATATGAAAAATAGTTCATGGAGGGGAAAAGATGACCATGACCACAAGCTGGCACTTTATTTCAGGCACAAGAGTGTGGGAAGATTTTCTTTTTTAGGTAAGGGTGTCAGGGATTGGAATGGGTTACTGAGGGGAATAATTAATAACTTACTGAAAACATTAAAATAATTTAAAGTTAAAATTTGTAGAGGGCAAATGCAGGTGGGTGCAGGATAGGGGGCAGTTGGGTGTGTAGGGAAATTGCCACCGGTTCATGTGCTCCATTGCAATTAAATTAAATATGTATTTGCAATAATAGAAAAGAACAGCAAGGTGCAGACATGATCTATTTAAAGAAATATGTGAAGCTTATATGCCTTTTTGAAAAAAATATTTATTTCTATTCGTAAATAAAGATTTAATTATAATTCCTCGAACGATCATAACAAGAGAGAGAGGATCTTTTTCAGGGCTTAAGTTTATATATTGACAGTTACAAAGTAAACCATGACTTGAAAAAACATATCTTATTAGACAAAAAAAGAAGTATCAGTCATGAAACATTACAAGTTTTACCATATTAAAAATAGTACCATTACCTTTGGGTCAGTTGGGTGGTAGGTCTTGTGTAGACCAGGAGGTAGCGCACACGGACAAGCTCACTGTTAGTGACGACAATGTACTTGTCTGGCACTTCGTTGGTCGATTTTAAGGATATCCGGCCAGCAGGCCGCAAGGAAGATGACCCTGATATAGAGCAAACAACAGTGTTTTACAGCTGGCTATACATATCTTACTGTCGCAGTGGACATTTTTAAAGCTTTTTAACATTCTTAACCAATCTTAAAAATTTTATTTCACCTAACAATGATTATATCAAGTAGCACTTAAAAACGTTAATACCGTTGAATGAAGTACACCTAGGACAAAAAAAATTCTGAGTTTCAACCTCAAAGGGTGACTTACTTTTCAGTACCTTCAGGTCATTAACATTTCAAGAGCAACAAATAAATATTCACAACTTATAACAAACTATGGTTGGAAACTGCACATGCAATGAAGAGTTAAGAATTCACTTTTGTTATTCACCATCACTGAAGGCTTTTAGCTTGTGTGTACAAGGGTCATAACTTTATGGAAGTGGGAAGTGTTATCAGCGTCAAATATGTTAAAAAAAGTACCCGAGAACTATTACTGCTGATGTCATATCATCTGCAACTTTCAAGCAAATTAAGTAAAACAAAGGGGAAATTCGTGACAAAATTTAAATACGGGTTACACAAAACTTTAGGGAGATGAGTGAATATTTATTTGTCCAAACGTATTTGAAAAGTATATACAAAGAGGTGCCTATTTTTCACAGAAATTATTGCTAGAATGATGCAATAGAGGCATATGGGTTGACAGAAACATGAGAGAGTATAGAAAACATATTACACTTATACAGGGCATTCGCCGGGAAACGCAACCCTCCCAGTCTGTTGCCGTCGGCAACTTGCTCGGTCAGTGGTGCCAGCAGTTTCCGCCAAACGACACCGTGAATCACCGCACTGTTTAACACCTCCGCTGCCCCAACAGTGCAGTGACGCAGTATATTGGGACCCTTACATTGTTAAGAACGGTTTCTTTGCATTGTAGCTAGTTTGTGACTTCAGTCTCTTATTAATCAGTGTTGTGAATAAACGTTTCTTCGCGGTTTGGCTGGTTTGGGGCTTCATACTCTTACTAATCTGTACCGTGTTTGAGTGTGAGTAAAATTATGGTACGTTACAGTTTGCAACAAAGAATATTTCTCTACGATACATATGTGAAGAAGAAGTCGTTTAAGTGTCGCAGTAAATTTCGTCGCGAAATTCCTGGCGCTTTACTGCCAGCTAAATCAACAATTCTGCGTCTGGTTAAAAAAGTAAGAGAAACGGGTTCATTTTTTAACAAAAAGAGACTGTCGGTCAACCGTATTCTCACAGAGGAGAAAATTGACGATATCGCTTTTCGACTAGAACAGTCACCCAAAAAATCATTAAGTCAGTTAGGGCAGCGTGTGTCTCGAAAAATGTTCAGAAGATGTGAAATGTGCATTACACAAGAGGGTCAACACTTCCAGCATCTTTTATAAGGTAAGCTAATGAATTACGTCACATTTAAATGCTTAGCACATACAAGTTTATGAAGTTTATGAAGCGTAATTATTATGAAATAGTCCGTCGCCGACGGTCGAACAATGCCGGAAGATGAGCGCTCGCTCGCCGGGAGCAGTTTCTTCCTTGTAGCGCTAACAGTGGGTTGCGTTTCCCGGCGAACGCCCTGTACCTAACAACTGCAACACAAAATCATTCACAAACTCTACTTTGCTATTACAGCAAGAAAAAATTCACTATGAAAATGTGATTCCCATTTAACTAAATGAACAACATTAATGATAAAGTAAATCCATGTCATTGTAATGAACTGGTGAAAGCATTTCTTATTGGCTGCCCATTCCAGCCCTATTGTAGATGCAACATGAATGATCGAAGATGTAGAGGCACTCAGTATGAACTACTGAGAACATCAGTAGGTATTGCTGTAGCTATTTTTGAATACATTCCTGATTACAGTTGCCTGAAAATACAAAGAGAGTTTGAAACTTTAAAACTTACTAATACAAGGGTAAAATTTCTTATTATAAACTCTTCTCAGGCTTCCAGCCATGTACAAACGTTACAACTCTGAGATGTTTCAAAGGCTTCTATCTCTGCCTTCATTTTCAACTAACTGTTTGTTTATGCAGTGCCACAGATGCATCCGGATAAGCTACGTTTGTACATCATTAGCCTTTACAGGGAGGAGATGTTCCGTTCGGTGAAACTGTTGGAAAATCAGCAGAATAGAAAGGTCAAGCTTTAGTGTGCCCTGACATTTCTTCTAAGATGCCATGATAATGATTTGGTGCCACAGAATATATCCAGATAAGTGAAAATATGTTTCATTGTCAGTTATGTTGAAACAGTTCATCGATGAGTGCAAAATTCCAATAAAACAACTGAAGGGCTGCAACATAATTGTGAGGAGATTAGGGATTGCAATCCAGCAAAGTGGGATCCTGCAATCCCGCGGGATCTCGCATCATTAGACAGTCTGGCGGATCCCGCACAAAATTAAGCGGATCCACAATCCGCAAAATCCGGCGGAAACGCATGTCAGTCTGCGTGACTCGCTGCCACACTCGGTCTCTGTCGGATATTTTGCACTGTTTGCCTGTACCCTTCCAGTTGGCATTTGACTCATGTGAACAAGCGTTTGTTTTTGTCAACCTTCATCATTCGTAAGTAAATAAATACACTTTTACGTATTCATCAAAACTTACGTTTGTTTCGAGTACACATTTCTGTAATTTGAGTTATGGTGCGTATTTAGTACGATTTTCTAACTATAATATTATTTTTTAAATGTCGCACACGTTATCTGAACTACAAGGTTACAGCTTTTTATTCACGGTTTCATTATTCCCATTTTCTGTATTCGCAGATAAAGTAATTGTGACAATTTCCTAATTTGCAGCTGAAAATTTTATTATTCGTTGATATGAAACTAATGTTATCGTAATTTTAACGATCGCGTACCTATTTATTTAACAGCTATCAAAAGGAAATTGTATATCCTTTAACTTAATTGTTGTTTTGGCTGCTGCCTCAATGCGTTTCTTTGACGAAAGCCACCTGCTTACATGTGCCGCTCAGGCTTTTGATTAATACCTCTTCTCCTTGTTATTATTTCGACTAAAGGTATAATGAAACTTTCACGGGTGTATCGACGAATTGTGTTGCAGGAACATCATACTTCGACGGCTGCCTCCGCCGTCTTCCTCACGTGTGTAATTTCGTGTGTTTGCAATGAAATCCGGAGATACAACCTATGAGGACTTCACTGCAATCATTCGCCGAGAAAGTCTCCTTTCTTACTAAAAAATAATAATTTCCGCTCTAAAAACGACGTTACGCCACATAAGTAAATCTGAAATACTTGACAGTTTACATGTTGGTGAGTAGTTTCTTTTAATAACATTGAATCAACTGTAATATCAATCAAGGAATCAGGAGATATAATAATGAATCACGCAAAAAAAAGGCCAAGTCTCGTATTAGTGCGGTGTCAAAAATTTATGAGATCTGGTTCTGAGCCAAGTCTACACTTTACAGAGTATATTCATTTCACTTTGTGAAATGGAATGCTTTTCTCGGTGTTACAGAACGTTTATTTAGAATTTTTTTTATAAAACTCTGGTAACTTGGCCATTAAGCAAACCATATTTTTAAACTTATGTGATGTACATATTGTAAGGCACATAATATTATCTAAGACTCAATATTTTCCATTTTTATTATTTATTTAAAAATTGGTATAGATTAAAAAACAAAAATGTAAAACTTCGAAATACACTTAAGACACGCTAAAAAGTTTCAATGTTATTTTGCCAATAAAAATATTGTTAACTGTTAATTTTTATCATTTAAATTTAAAAATTATTTATTAATTTAGTTATTATTTAATTTATTAACGTTTTAAGTAACTATGTTTAAAATATATGTGTTAAAAAACTGTTTGTACCAATCCCGCACGGATCCCGCGGGATCCAGCGGGATTGGTGCAAATCCCGCGGGATTGAAAACACTGCGGGATTGCAATCCTTAGAGGAGATAGTGTTGGAGACTGTAGAAATGAATGTTTAACTATGTTTTCTGGAGTTTGAGTGCTACTTGGCATTCCTCCACTGGTTTTTTAAACACAGAACCACCTGATCTAAAATTTGATACCCATTAGGTTATAGTTTTTTGATCTTGAGGGACAGGATGGAACAATTTGCAAAAAGCACACTAGGCAGCATTAATGGAATCAGCATTTTTAAAAAATGCTTGCACACCGAAGAGGGTTTCTCATCCCTCCATGGCATAGTGGCTATTGAAAATTGGCGCTGTAATGTGAAAATGTTGCTTGGGGTTGGAGTAATGCAACATTAGCACATTAACCTGATTGTGATGTCTTCATAATTATCCGATACCATTCTGTTGAAGATGAAACAGTTCTTTCGAGACGGCCGCTATATGCAACAGGATAAAATTCAAACATCAATCACTGACCCTCTACTTTTCCTATGTTTGAATTTACCCCCACCGTTTTCCTGACTGGCGGTATTTCTGTGAGGCAGTCTCCAGCTGCGCCCACCTCTCATAATTTTCTCCTGTTGACGAAGGGTTTATCTTGAAAATTACTTTATTATTTGTATTTGTGTATTTTCTGTGTGTTCGCGCCCCACATCCATCATCTAAAGGTAAGTGGTGGCTCATTTCCCTATCCTAATTTGATTCCTTTCCGCTACTTAGCATCTTGATTTCACTGTTATTATAAAGGATAGCAAAATGAACCACCACTTACCTTAGATGATGGATGTGGGGCCTTCGTCAACAGATGGCAAGCGCAGCCACCTACTTCTGTTAACTTGAAAAAGGGGGTTTTACCCGAAATATTGTATTTTATTTGTTTGTGTGTTGTTTTGTGTTGCTGCTGCCCTCCTCCCTTCAACTTTGGCGAGTGTTGGGTGTGTTTTACCTGTCCTTTCAACGTATATATATATATATATATATATATATATATATATTAGACATTGGGATAGGAGAAATACCACCGCTTACCAAAGATGAGGGCTCCAGCGGCGTCAAAACACGAAAAAACACACAAACACAAACATAATACAAATTTTCGAGCTTAGCTCTTCATCAGGTTGTAGGATGAGGTAGCTGCCCCGCAGAAGCTAGCAGTCCGCAGGGCAGCTACCTCATCCTACAACCTGATAAAGAGCTAAGCTCGAAAATTTGTATTATGTTTGTGTGTTTTTTTCGTGTTTTGACGCCGCTGGAGCCCTCATCTTTGGTAAGCGGTGGTTTTTCTCCTATCCCAATGTCTAATATATCCGCTCTCAGCGCCTTTGTTTCCAAACAATCTATATATATATATATTGAACATTGGATAGGATAAAAACCACCGCTTACCAAAGAAGGGGATTCCAGCGGCGTTGGTACACGAAAAAAAACGAACACACAAAGAATAAAATTTTCGAGCCTGGCTCTTCCTCAGTAGAAGTGAGATGGCTGCACGCAAGCGCTGCTGGCAGCCAACTGAGTTGGCTGCCAGCAGCGCTTGCGTGCAGCCATCTCACTTCTACTGAGGAAGAGCCAGGCTCGAAAATTTTATTCTTTGTGTGTTCGTGTTTTTTTCGTGTACCAACGCCGCTGGAATCCCCTTCTTTGGTAAGCGGTGGTTTTTTTCCTATCCCAATGTTCAATATATCCGCTTTTAGCGTCTTTGTTTCCTAACAATATATATATATATAGGAATCAAATTAGGATAGGGAAATGAGCCACCACTTACCTTTAGATGACGGATGTGGGGCGCGAACACTCAGAATAGACACAAACACAAATAATAATGGAATTTTCGGGAAAAAACCCTTCTTCAACAAGAGAACATTATGAGAGGTGGGTGCACCCGGAGACTGCCTCACGGAAAGACCGCCGGTCGAGAAAATGGTGGGGGTAAATTCAAACATCGGAAAAGTAGAGGGGCAGTGAGTCAGAGCTCATACCCGAGCAAAAATTAATATCCAAACTAATTTCTGGTTGGTGGGAAGATCAAAATATAATATATATAGAAAAAAAAATTAATATAGTATACAAATGAAGCTTTATAAGTAACAACGAGGTATCAAAAGTACTTAAGAACCAATGAACAAAATTTACGTTAATAAATTTCAAAATAAACTCAATACTATTTAGTGCTAGTATGTATAAGTACTAATTAGTTACTTATGAATTATTATTTTTAAAGCTATGAAGTTTTATTTTAATTTATTAGATATATTTATGGGCAACCGGAAACTAAGCAACAATTAAGTTCCAAGATGAACTGAATATAACAAAAGTAGCTCGTTTGTGAAGCACTACCAAGAAAATGGTAGCTTGTTTCTTTTGCTGTACCGGACATGCTCCAATCATTGCTTCAGAAGATCAAAGAACGATTAAAAACAATTTGTTTGCCAGGAGTCATTGGTACAGTCAGGAAAAATAACAAAAAATGTTGCATCACTCGTATCGAGACAATTCCAGCTCTCACACAGATTCTCAAACAATTGATTATTTGATGGAGAAAAAGTTTGAATTCATAATTTGCCCAAATTCACCAGATTCATCACCTATTGACTTCCTTTGTTCCCAAATGTCAAACAAAAAATGAACGCACAGAGATTTTCAGCACCTCAAGAAGCTGTTGAAATCTTCCCATGCCATATTTTTAACTTACCAAAATCAAAGTGGAAAAAATGTTTCAAGAATACAAATGCAAGCAAAAGTCTATAAATCTTAAAGGCGAATATTTTGAGAAGCAATAAAATGATTTGTACCAAAAAGTTTTTCTATCTTTCTTTTTTTACTTTAAAGGCAACCCACATAAGTGCAAATATTGACAAACATGGAAGATTAGTCAGAATTTTCAGACATCATTAAATTTTCAGACATCACGAGAAACATCAAGCGGTCCATTGAATAGTTTTAACCTTCTGGTAAATGTTTGTTGGCATTATGTTATGGACGGGTGGTGACTAATTGACTAGAAGGAAAAGGAGACAACGAATAAAACAGACACTGTAGAAGTGATTGACTGAGGGGTATTAACACAATAAGAGCTGAAAGAATTTACAACCTCAAATGAAGAGGCAACGTTGTAGGATGTAACGGAAGCAGAAATGTAACCAAATCAATCATTAAAATGTTAAATGGATAATTGTGACACTGAAAATGCCACTAAGCACTGGAAATATGATAGCATAGGGAAACAAACCTGTTACTTACCACAGATGAAGGCAGGAGGGCCAGACGAACATAAGAAAAAACAAAAAACAAACACACTACACAATATTTTGGTTTGCAGCCTTAATCATATCATATGGTAGGTTCTGATGTATACACATCTTCCCCCTGCGATGTCTCGTTTCTGATGTGATTAAGGATGCAAACTGAAATACTGTGTAGTGTTTGTGTTTTCTTGTATTTATTTGATGCTCCTGCCTTCATCTGTGGTAAGTGACAGGTTTATTATCCCTTAACCTATCTTATTTTTGATTAAAATGTTAAAGTAGATTTTTAAAAACACACACAAAGATAGCATAATGATTTAATACATAAAATATTTTTTGATGACTTCATTAATTAGACTGTAATTGGGTTTCATAAACCTAATTTAAACAAAAACTTTTTTTTTTTTTGTAATTGTTTGCTACTATTTCAATTGAAATACTTCAAAGTCTACTTCCCACCTACAACCCTTTATTTTAAATGAATTCATAGTATCGTTATACATAGTTTCATTTTCTGGAACGTAGCCCATGCATATAATGAGAGATTATTGTACTATCATTATTAATCAAATTAGGGTGCTGATGTCACATCTGACGATCCGTTCTGACAAACAATACATTATTGGCCATATGCTGGCTAATATTTAATTTTCTATCTACAAAAACTAGCTTAAGTGTGTAATTTAGCAATGGAGAAAACTGCATGATATTTAAATTACGTCTTTTTTTGTCGATGGTGCAATATACAACATAAATATTTTTTTTTTTTACATATATTTAAGTATTAAACATGTTTCAGATTTTAGAAATTACCTTCTATGCTTTCCGCTTTATAATTATCAGAAAATATGTAACTAAATAATGAACATAACTTTTTTTTTTATCAAAGTTAATGCAAAACATATACTGAAGCAACCAATTTACTCACATCGATTTTGTGGACGCGGGTACCGGACATCGGGATGATCGATGACTTCACAGAGGGCGACAATGCTGAGGGCAGGACCAAGGTTGCTTTTGCCCCAACCATGACCCGTTGGGCTGTAGAACAGACTCATCGACAGCTCGGTTGTCAGGTAGATACCAGGTCCAAACATCGTGTTCTAATACACATTAGAATAGAATATCAAGTATATAAATGCAATTTTTGTAATAAGTACACAGAAATCATTTGTCACTTTTATAGCTAAATCAAAGAAGTATGTTCACATAAAAAAGTATTGGAAACCTATTGAGAAAAAAGTAATAAGTGGAGCCAAAAGCTTTACCACATGGTAACTTGGCACAGCTGTTCTGAAATATGTTGTCCCTGGATACGGAAAGAGGAGAATAAGAAAATTTTCTGCATATGCAAGAGGCCAGTTATAACTTTAAATTTGCTTTCAGACAGCCGACTGCCATCTCTAATTCATAAATTAATAAACTGAAGATTCCATAACTTACAGGTAAGCAATCACGAGATAAGAAATTACAGGCACAGTTTCTCCTACTGCACGAGTCAAAACCAAATCCTCTAAATCACTTGACAAACATACCACACCATCAAAATCAACCAATTTGATTAAATGTGAAGCTCTTCTTAGGTTTATGAATTTCATACTTTCTTAAACCATTAATAACTAGGAACAAATCAATGATTCAAAACTTTTAACAAGCAGTGAGGGAAAAAATAAATCACAATAAGTCAATTCTACTACATCACTAAAGCCCCTTTACACCGCAAGAAAGCAGGAGGAGCAGCAAGTATTAGCATTTTGCCAGCTTAAGAAACAATCACGAGCTTATATTAAGAAAGAATCTTAAAATTCACAGAAAAAAAGAGATTACGGTCACTGAATAATCAACCAGAATGAATTCAGCTTTGTAAAAAAAAAACTCGGTACTTTACTACACATTTTTAGATATACTATTATTATTTAATGTTAATAAATATATCAAAGGGAGTGTCATCAGCTAAATATTGTAACTGGACCAAGAAGAAGTCACATACCATAGCAGAAGGTTCAATGATAGAGAAACAGACAAAATACACCACAAAACATAAAAAACAAATTTATGGCCAAGGTTCATAATTAGGATGGTGTTCACTGGATTAGGATAATACAGGTAGTGAGTAGGTAAAAATGGAAGCATTATGAAGCAAATCAGTACACTGGGATAGGAACACAGTGCAAAGCTACTGAACAAAAAGGCCCACGGAATTCTTGGCTGTTAGATCCCCAAGCACTGTTACAGTACATAAATAACAGAGTTTCAATTTAGCCCACAATACACTTGTACTCTGGCCATTTTAATTAACCTACAACCACTCTTCAGTATCTATCTGTCCTCCGAATTCAGAAATTCTTATTGGTTTAAGGATGTAGAATAAAATAAAGAGAACATTATTCTGAGAAACATACCTCTCTGCTGATTCCAAGAAAATTTACTTTGTGTTTTTGCTAATTGAACTGTTGCAACCAGGCACCTGGGTCAGACATTATTGGAGTGGTCTTGTAATTGTGCAATTTTGAGTACAATTCTCTTTAACACAGTATATTTATAATTAAACGTATAAATCTAATTATAACTCTAAGTTGACTCCTGAGCAAGGAGAGGTAGTTGAGAAATACCTGTGCAATGAAGTTTAGCAATTATTTTTGACAGTAACTTATGAGCAATTTTTGGACAAAATGGTAGTATTGATTTAGGGGAATTATTGCATTTAGGATTAATACTGTACTGACAAATCATGAAAAATGAGGATATATTTTTAGCATATGTGGGCCTACAAACATTTCAGATAATGTGTGGAATAATTATGATAATAACAAGCATAAAAAATCTTTGAAGTACTTAAAACATGGTAAGGTAGAGAGAGTAAACTTTTAATAATTTAAAAGACGGAACAGATTAAAAATTTCAGAAAAGGTACGTAGGGGCACGTGTGTTTTCGGGGTAAGTGCATATGTCAGCTTTAACTGGTTTTGTATTAAAGTTGTAGTACTGACTTCTATGAGAAGTTGTAGGAAGCCTGCTCTTTCATATACCTGGCACCAAATGGCATTCGGTGCTAAACATAATCTTCACTGTAAGTTACAAAGACTATGTGCGATTTCACTTGGTGTGTCGAGTTATGTGAAGAAAGTTGAATCTGTCGTCATCCACCTTAGCTGATGCTGTCTCAAGACTTTCTCATGCTATGCTGATACTAAGAAGTTATTAATTAATAATGTATCCCATTATTTTCATACTTATTATTTTCTTATGTTAATCCATGGTCTGCACTTGTCCCACAAAAATTACGCATTGGGGTAAGTGCAGATGTAGTTTTTGGGGCAAGAGCAGAGTAGTATGCACTCCCCTTTTTGGGGTATACATTATTTAAGTATTAATAATTATTTACTTAAGAATGTAAATTACAAGGAGAGGGAAAATCACTCATCACTTTCCAAAGGCAGTGACGGGTGAAGAACATATATGACGAACACAAGAATACAATATTTTGGTTTTACACCTTATTCATGCTGAAAGAAATGAGTCATGTAGTTTGGGAGGTGTGCACATGCCAAAGTTTTCTACATGACTGAGTGCATTATCAATATGGTGGGGGGATTGAGATGTGATATATAAATATGTATATCGCAGATGGTGATAGAATTAGTAATATACCAAAAGGGTACAGAATGTTAAAACAAAAACTAAAGTTAGGCAGATAAATATTGACAGATAAATTTTGAAAAAAAAAGTTGTAACTAGTTAAATGACAACAATGATGATAGTAATAATAAGGCAATAATAATAATTATAATGAGTGATGCGTCAAAGAAAGGAATTTTATCGGTGGTTGAGGACAGGTGGGTGTCTGGTACCTAGGATATTTTGGTATGCGAGTTCCCATCTCCGAAGTTCTGAAGCGGCGGTGGTTTCGGGAAAAATTCTGATTGCTCTCATGGTGAAACAGTCATTGAGGTTGTTGGAATTGTGGTAATTAGCATGTTCTGGTATTGGAAGATATAAATTGCGGGTGTGGACTGTTTGTCTGTGGCCATTCATTAGTTCCTATATACACCTGACTACACAACAACTTTCGACCAGAATGAATGGCCAAAACCAGAACATGCTAACTACCACAATTCCAACAACCTCAATGACTGTTTCACCATGAGAGCAATCAGAGTTTTTCCCGAAACCGCCGCCGCTTCAGAACTTCGGAGATGGGAACTTGCATACCAAAATATCCTAGATACCAGGCACCCACCTGGCTTCAACCACCAGGAAAATTCCTTTCTTTGACGCAAGACTTATTATTATTAGGATGACTATTATCATTATTGTCATTTAACTAGTTACAACCTTTTTTTAATTTATGTCAATATTTATTTGCCTAATTTTTGTTTTTGTTTCAACATTCTGTACCCTTTTGGTATATTACTAATTCTATCACCATCTGCGATATACATAATTACATATAACACCTTAGTCCCCCCGCCATATCAATAATGAACTCAGTCATGTAGGAAACTTCGGCATGTGCACACCTTCCGAAACAGATGACTCGTTTCCTTCAACATGAATAAGGTGTAAAACCGAAATATTTTGTATTCTTGTGTTCATCATAAATGTTCTTCACCCTATAGGGAATTTGCATGAAATTCAAATTTACGTCTAGTATTTTTATTTTGAATTAACACTATAACGTTTTTTCCCTATTTATTCGATTTTTATTTACTGATTTTAATTAATCAAAAGTGCTAAAAATACAAAGGAAATGTAACTTCGCAAAACGCAATGCTATTGGACGATTTGAATCGTGGCGACCAAGTACACGATATTATTGTTAACAAAGGCGTAGTTGCTGGGAGTTCTAATAGCTTTGCGGTTGTGTTGAAGTTTATATTAACATATGAGCATAACTGGTGAGATATTCTATTCTTGCTACAATACATACACCAAATAATGACTGAAAGCGGTTTTCTGAAAGCACAGTTGGATAATCTTCCAAAAATTGATGCTTTCATGATGACAAGAAATTTTGCAACAAATCCGAATTTTACGGCCGCTCAGCTCAGAGCAGTGAAAGCTGCAAGGTAAATAAGTGATAGATATTTCAATATTCGCATGCAAATAAACAAAAAATTCTAGATGTCGGGTATATAGTAAATTATGACCCGATTTATCGAATGGTGGCGTGTTCTATGGGGTACGGTGTTAACTTTATAATTTTCTGACCCGCGTTCAAATCCCCGCAGAACTAAATATTTTTATCTTCAGAAATTGTCAAGCTTGACCTTTTTATTTTGTTAAAACTTCATTTACGTTCTTTCATTGAGTGAAATAATATTTAAAACAAATCATATCACCTACAATCCAGAGTCATTTTTTTCCTGAAATTATTTTTTTTTTCGTAATGAATTCACGGGTCTATCGACAGATTGTCTTCTCACAACACAAATCGGCCACACTCCCTTAAAAACTTCATTGCAATCATTTGTTAAGAAAGTCTCCATTCTTACATTTTTTTCATTGTTAATAAGTTGTTTCGATGCGTTTTCAATTGAAATAGTTCCTATCAAGTTATTTATTTCATCTTCGTCGTTTCTTTACTTGTATATCATCAAGAGGTATTTTAAACGAAATATGTAGCATTGGGAAGATAGTTTTTTTTCTTTTTTTCTTCTACACTCGATTTGTTCCAAGAACGGTTGCATGTAAATGGCTGAAAATGAAATAGTAGGCCTATCCGTGGCGAAAAATGGAGCTCGACAAGAAAATGGAAGAACTAGTGACAAATGCTTATAAACATTGCAAAATTCTTGTATCAGATTCCACTTTACAAGCAGATTCGCCTCATGACTTAATTTCATTGGGTATGGAGGGAGTCATATTAGGAAGCCATTGCTGATAAATCGGCTGAAATTATGTTTGGTGTACTTGTTATAAGCAATGTGACTTGTTTAAAATTTTAATTTGCGTTATAAAAGTATGTAAATGAAGTTTTAACAAAATAAATAAATGAAGATTGACAATTTTTGATGATAAAAATAAGTAAAAATATTTGATTCTGCGGGGATTTGAGCTCTGGTCACAAAATTGTGAAGCCAGCACCCTACTCCATAGACCAGGCTGCCATGTGATAAAGTGGGGCAACTATTTACTATATACCGGTCATCTAGAATTTTTTTGTTTATTTGTATGCAAATACTGTATCTCAAAACTAGGGAGCATTTAGAAAAAACGACTATAGCACACACATATAAGCTGTGTACCCTTCAACATATATGAAGGAGATTGCAATCCATTCTTAAAATCGCTGATGGTCTCCAAGTAAGATATGATTACAGTTTGAATAGGTAACGAATTTTTATGCTACATTTCCTAAAATATATAAATACAGAAATTCTAAGTACTTACGTAAAAATGATCTTCACAACAATATAAACAACTAGTTGCAGATCTATTCTCATAGTGGTACTTTTTTCTTATATTCGCATCTCGCGGGACAAGAAAATACACTTTATAAAGTGTATTTCTTTTAGTATTTTTGCACACAGGTACAATACAGTACTTATAACACGGTTTTCGACCTCCTTCGATATCGACATTAGTTAGAAAACATGAAAGTTTTGAGATGAAACAATCCATGCTATACAGTACGCCAATGTGGTCGTGTACTTATACGTCACAGCGAAGCGCGCCAAAATGACAGCGTATAAATCGGCGGAACTGGATTTCAGTTTTCAAGTATTTCTTTTGATGTTAAATCTTAATATTTATATCAATGTTATATTTTTTACGGTAATGTACGAACGTAAATAATTGATTAAAAAAATACATGCATATACCCTATTGCTGCCTTCAAGTTTGGTGAGTGAAGAGTCGTTTCCCTTTCCTTGTAATTTATATTGCCTAAAGCCGTTTCCTTAGTTTATTTACTTAAGAATGTGTATTATTCAAGAATGAGGTAGATAAGGATGTCTTTCCTTATAATTTAATATTTTCGTGTTGTTTATTATTGGTAAGTATAATTAATATTAGAATAATTATTATAAGTTATTTATTACTTATAATTAGGATACTAATAATAACAACATGTTAATACATTAGTCCAAAATAGCAGGATTTGCCAAAATTCCCACGATTACAAGCAATAATAAGTTTGCTTATTTCATTTCACTTTTCCTACTTGAAATTTACAAAATGGTCAGGAAGTACTCAAGAAAAACCGAACATGAGGAATTTAATTGTAACAAGAATACCTACTGATTTTGTAACTTTGGATCTTATTTTAAATGTCTTAAAACTAGGTTTTTGTCAATAAAGAAGTCTTTTCACTAGTTAATTATTTTCTATTTATCATTTTCTTATTCCCTGTTCTTCACGTCTTCTAATTTGCCACAGAAAAATGTATAGCTCCATGAATTTTTTCCAGTTCAAGTTGAAAAAATCATCATTAGACTGACCATTTTGCACTTACCCCTATGTTGCTTCAGAGTAGAATTAGAGGATAAAAAAAAAAAAAAAAAAAAAAAAAAAATGGTGGGAGGACATATGCACTTACCCAGCTTTGCAGGGGCAGGTACGTACGTTGGTTATTCCACCATTTATTTGCTCTGAAAATTCAAATTTGTTAATATAAAAACTTCTAAACATATGTTTTTAAGGAGAGGATTTTGATGATTAATTTTTTTAGAGTCCTACATTTCAAGCTACAAAAACCATTTTTTTCCCGACATTTAAAGTAGAACTTGGTAAATTTTGGTCTGCACTTACCCCACTGCACCTTAACCTATGTAATAATCATGATAATAATGAAAATAAAAATCCTTTGAAGCACTTAAAATATGGAAAGATAAAGAAAGTTAATCAATCACTTACCACAGACGATGGCAGGAGGGCAGCAATAAATACACAAAGACGAACACAATTTACAATATTAGAAATCACAAAGTTTATTTATAATTAATTGTACACCAAAGAAATTATAATTCTTAGTTATGATATACATATGTGTATGCACACATCTGATCCCTTTGCCATATCTCACCTCTTCACATGAAAACTGCTTTCAAACGGAAATATCGGAAATTGTGTTCGTCAGCCCTTGTATCTTACCTTACTATATAATAATCAGGCATCTATGACAAAAGTACAGTGTCAAGAAAAAAACAATCAGTTGGAAATGGAGTGAAACAAGGTCTATCCCCACAAATATTTAACTTGCGCACAAAGGAGTCAACCAGTGTGCTGTGATTTATTGTTGTTATTGACCTGTTAGCATACAGTAATGATAATATCAACAAACTAATGATTGGTATGAATCAAACACAGGTAGAGGAACACAAATTAACGTATGAATGAAATAAATGTGTTTTGAAAGCAATGGTCTATCCACTAAGCCTATCATAGCTTCATCAGAGACTTGATAGATGCCACTTTTCAGAGCTCCTGTAATTACCAAAATAGTCAGGAGGCACTCTTAGTATCCACTGTCCTTCACCCCCGCAGGCAGCTCCCACTATGCAGAAGAGGGATTGAGCTTCGAGAGAAAGAGAGACATACAAAGACTTAATGTGGACAGAAATGGAAAAACCTTTTGACAAGAAGCAGTGTGGAACAGCACTAGGTGGTGATGATGTAGTTAGTATAAATGTAATGAACAGCAGGGGGTGAAAGGAAAGCAATGGCTATATAATGTGATGAGAATATTATTAAAGGAGAGAACAGTTCCATAAAAGTGTAAGTAACGAGATAACTGAGCTTTCTTTCAAAACAGAACACAGGAAAGGATCTAAGAATTACAGAGGGAACGTGTGATATGCCACTGTAACAAAGTTTATGACAAGGAGATATATATATATATATATATATATGGTAACCAGGAAACAATAGGAGCTAAGTATATATACAGGGTGATTCACAAAGATATACAAATATTTTAATATGTTATTCTACAAGTAAAAATGATGAAAAACGTTCATATAAACATAGGTCCGCTAATGTTTAGTTACGGAGTTATGGCTAATAAAAGATTTTGACTGAAATTTAGCAACCTCACTAATATGAAGCCATTGCAAAACTGAAAATGTCCTCCCTCCTTCATTTTCTCCTGTTGACAAAGAGCCAAGTCTTGAAATATTCATTGTTTTTCATGTGTTTTGTGTTTATTTGTGTGTTCACCCGATGATACTATCATGTAAGGTTCATTTCACTATCCCTTTATATATATATATATTAATAAAGTTTCTATGTGTATATAAAAATCACTGTTTTCAACTAACAACTATCGAGATAGATAGTATTGTTTCCATCCGCATCTTCTTTTGAATGGACAAATTAATCTCCTGATACTCATTATGAAATTAAATGCCAAAATGATTCAGCTTATTAAGTGCACAGGTAGAAAAGTAAAGGACGCTTCTGATTTTTTTTTTTTAACTGCTTTACGTCTCTTTTTAACATCGAGGTCTTTAGAGACGGGAAAGGATGGGGGGCAAGGAATGGGAAGGAATTCGGCCATGGCCTTTTGAAGGAAGCATCCCGGCATTTGCCTGGAGTGATTTGAGGAAACCATGGAAAACCCAAATCTGGATGCCCGGACGGGGATTCGAACCGCCGTCCTCCCGAATGCGAGGCGAGAACGCTAACCGTTACACCGCCCCGCTCGGTCGCTTCTGATTAGAGTAGAAGATGAAATGTTATTTGAAGACCTTAAGTGCAAATACCTTGGCATAATACTTGATGGTAAGCTCAACTTGGCAAGGTACATTGGACAGGTTGGGCTAAATGGTTTGTGCACATAACCACAGAATGTAATCGGTAAATGATAAGAAATTTAAAAAAAAAAAAGTTGGAAGTCCCTAGAAGACAGGAGGTGGGCAAAGTGAATACTTGGAGTGTATGAGGCTTATATTGGCGATGAGACTTTGACTGATAGTGTTAGAAGAACGAGAAGTAATATGTGCAAGAGATGACCATGATACAAGCTGGCACTTGGAAAAAAAAATTAAAAATTGGGGCAAGAGTCAATGTAAATGCTTGAAAATTTATCTAAAATAATTTAAAGTTTGTGAAGGGTAAAAGTAGGTGGGTGGTGAAACTGCAAACAATGAATAAATATGAAAAAGAAAAACTTGAAATGTGAAAATAGGAAAATAACCACCAAAGTATATGTTCAATCACAATTAATTAAAAAAAAGAAAATGTGTGTATAACATTTAACGTGCCAACACACCCATACCAAATAGGTGCCGTTGCGACATTAAGGAGTATTAAAGTTTCCCACATCTATCTTAAAAGTCCGCTTGATTGGCTATCGTATATAGCTAGAAGCTGTCCTTTGTAAGTTGTAAGAAGTCATCTCACCTTGTTGAAAATTTGCTGTAGGCCATGCTGAATAATGGAATAGAAATTCTCAAGGCGGCTACCATGGAAGGCATAAAACGTTTTCTTGGAAGCAGTCAAGTCTGACCAGCGAGCCTCACGGGCTGCCACACCATGGCAAACTGCGAATACGAATGATGGCGGCTCACACTTTCCTGTACTTTTCACCAGTGACAGTATATCTCCTGTCTAACACAATTATGTGTCATGTTACTTAAGCATGCATTACTGGATTTAAATAGTAAATAACTTACAAATACAAATTAAAATTAATAAAATAGAATTTTATATGCATCCTAGAAATAAAGAAAATTATTTAAAGATAAACCAAAAAAGTATCAGACTGTGCGTGAATTGTACCTACAGGAGCTTTTTGCATAGTTAAATAACAGAAAAACAAAAACCATCAAGTTATTCTTGAGTAAATACTTAAATTGTTGTGGAGGAACATCCCTCAGAGATTTAAGTACAGGCAGAAAGTAGAGTCTTTTTATGAGTACATTCCAAAAACATTTTACAGCCAAATAATTGCTATAATAAATTCCTTTGGGTAATGGTGATAATGAAACTGCTGTTAGGCAAAATAAGGAAGGATACGAAAAATAATTTGTCACTCACCACAGAAGGCATAATGAGGGCCAGAAGAATACAAAACACTTTACAAAATTTCAGTAAATAACCTTACTCATGTAGGAGGCAAGATTTTTTTTTTTTTTTTTTTTTTTTTTTTTTTTTTTTTTGTAACAGTTTAACGTCCCTTTTTAACAACGTGGTTTTTAGAGACGGGAAAGGATGGGGGCAAGGAATGGGAAGGAATTCGGCCATGGCCTTTTGAAGGAAGCATCCCGGCATTCGCTTGGAGTGATTTGGGGAAACCATGGAAAACCCAAATCTGGATGCCCGGACGGGGATTCGAACCGCCGTCCTCCCGAATGCGAGGCCAGAACGCTATCCGTTACACCACCACGCTCGGTAGGAGGCAAGACATATGGCAACTGGAAATATTTGTGTGTATACATTCATGTGGTAGGTCTGGGCACACATCTTTCTCCTTTCCATAAGTATTGTCTTCTGTATGAGTAAGGTTTATTCAATGAAACAGAGTAAAGTTTGTTTGTGTATTTGTATTTTTCTGGCCTTCCTCTGTGATAAGTGATGGGTTACTTTCCCAACCCTTCCATATTTTTAACAAATTCGTTTGTGATATGTACAAACAAACTTATAATAGCAAAAAACTGAACCAAATAATAGTGTTAAAAATTATTTGTAAAATTAATCATTATTAACACATTAGATAAGGCACTGCAACTACTTAAAGTGAGTATAATACTTTCTTCACAGACAGGGAGTAAGTACTCTTGGTGAGTACTTTTCTTAAAATAGCCTTCTTTGCTAAATATATGTCATCATCTACATATTTTTCGGTCAACCCAAGATACACAAATAATTCTTGAAAAAGCAAATGAAAATGGTAAAATGATTTGAGTTTGAAATCTTGAACACTAAATTTGGCTCCCTTGTTTTCGTTATACAACCTACAATGTAAAACGTGGATTTTATGTTTTCAGACACAAAATAAACATATTTGGTATAAATGACCAATACAAATTTCTTTTTCATGTTTGTTATTCTTCCAATTTCTACAAAATAGTTGATGCCATCTGGTGATGTAGTCATCATATGACTTGCTCTGATACCAAATGATGGCATACTAAATATTGAACCTTCTGACTGGTTGGATTAAATGACTAACAGAAAGATGGACAAATTAGAAAAACTTCAAACTCATAAAAAAAATTTCAGCTAAATTATTGATTCTAAATTATGTACTAATTCATTACAGTTACCAATCAGTGGCCATGAACAACTAAAACTTTACATGTTTCTGAGGTAGTCTTTTCAGTTTCTGTGTCTCAAGAAGGACCCAGTGAAGTAAGTTAATGATTGCAGGATCTGCTGGTGATTTATCAGGATCCACTTGCTTTTCCTCAGCATCTCGCAGAATCTGCAGAAGCAGGGTCAGCGCTGGTGTCCGGTCAACCACATCCCTCTGTGGAGACAAATATTATACAAATCATGCCATGGGGGTTAAAGTGTTAATGAACATGCAAGCTTGAAACAGAAAAACACTCGAAATAACAATCAGGCTCTCATGATAATCTCAGTTAAACTATGGAAAAGGTGTAACTGGTGTAGTTGATTAGTTTATATCCGATACTCCACTTACCTCAAATCAGCTACCAGATATTTTCCGAGATTTCACTGATTTTTCTGCTGTCAATACACAACATTCTCCAAAATGAAATGAATTTAATAGTATCTCATTACAAACATACTGCCCAACCCGGTTTCAAAGATTAAAAGTTTTTTTTCTTCGAAATGGCCTTATTAAAATACTGTGTGCTGAGGAAACAAGACCGAACATGGTGAGTGAGCACTTAACGCTCTGGCATCGCATTCAGGAAGACATGGGTTCGAATCCATATCCAGGCATCCAGATTACTCCCAAATTGCTCCAGGTGAATGCCGGGATGCTTCCTACAAAAGACCATGGCCAAATTCCTTGTCCCCACTCCTATCCTGCTTCTAATGACCTTGACAACATGTAAAGTCATAAGCAAAATGTAAACAAGACTAGCTCTTGTGTTCATGATTATTTGTATGTAGTAAGCTGATAGAGTTACTTACTAAAATAATTAACAAGGGCCTACCAAATGTTCAGGTAATGCATTTTTCTCAAATTTTCATGGTATGTAGAAGATCCCTAGAGTGGCTCACTCTATGATTATGCAGTGTGCCACAGGATAGTTGTTGTTTTTTTTTGCGACTATTGCTATTCTTTATTCTGTTATAGATCTAGTCAGAGGTTAGACTATTTGGAGATGGCATTATGCTAAATAATAGGATTCTAGCAAGAAAGGATCATGAGCAAATGCAAAGAGAGCATTAGATTTACTGAGGAGGATAATGAGAGGCTGTATCCATGAATTAAGAGAGATTTTTTAGAAAAATTTTGTCAGGCCCTTATGGGTTAACATTATGGGCATAAAATAATGGAGCTGGAGCTAAGGAGAACTTCTAGATTTGTCTGTGTAAATTAGCCAAGGGGTGTAAGGGTTTGGGAGAGGCTATATTAGCCTTTTCCAACCAAATGTCAACCTCTCCTTCACGTGGTGCACCCTGTTTGCAAGGACGAGGCTCTGGCGACTGAAAGATCCCCGGTATAAGGAATCACCCACTGCTTGCCAACGGCCTCTGAAAGGAGGGCGGAAGAGCGGGGAGTGGTTCAGGACACCCTCTTGCCCTTGGGGTTGGAAACGGCCCCTAAAGGCGGATGAATCAGAAATGATCAACGGCATGGGGATGCAGAAGGCAACGGGAAACCACTGCATTAAAGACCCAAAGGGTATCCCGAGGACATGTAATCCTCTCAAATTACATATATCATGATGGCTTCTTCCTGGGTAAAATATTCCGGAGGTAAAATAGTCCCCCAATCCGATCTCCGGGTGGGGACTGCTCAGGGAGGAGTCATCAGAATGGATAGAAACATTCTACGAGTCGGAGCGTGGAATGTTAGAAGTCTGAATAGGGCAGGTAGGTTAGAAAACTTAAAAAGGGAGATGGAACAACTTAAGTTAGATGTTGTTGGGATTAGTGAGATTAAATGGAAGGATGCACAGGATTTCTGGTCTGGGGAACACAGGATAATTAGCACACAAGCTGTCAATGGAGTCACTGGTGTAGGATTTGTAATGAACAAGAAAGTAGGGAAACGGGTGAGTTATTATGAACAGTTTAGTGACAGGATTATTTTGATGAGGTTAGAAACTAAGCCCGTCCCAACCACATTAGTACAAGTGTATATGCCAACGTCACAGGAAGATGATGAAGAAATAGAAAAAATATATACCGAAATTGAACAATTAATCCAATATGTGAAGGGGGAGGAAAATCTAATAATCATGGGTGATTGGAATGCAATAGTGGGAGAAGGAAAAGAGGGGATTACTGTAGGAAGTTTTGGTCTAGGAGAAAGAAATGAGCGAGGAAGCAGGTTGCTAGAATTTTGTGAAAGATATAAGCTAGTAGTAGCAAACACACTGTTTAAGAACCATGCAAGAAGAATATACACCTGGAAACATCCTGGGGATACAGGCAGATACCAGCTAGATTATATCATGGTCAAACAGAGATTCAGGAATCAAGTTCTAGACTGTAAAGCGTACCCAGGAGCAGACATAGACTCTGACCATAATTTGATAATAATGGAGTGCAGGCTGAAATTTAAGCGAATAAGGAAGCAGTATAAGCAGAACAGACTGGAAGTGAATAAACTGAAACAATCTAGCACAAGAGAAAAATTTGCTTGGGTGTAAGAAATAACTCTGAAAGGAGTTCAACTGAGGACGAATGGAATGCATTAAAGACCGAAATAATGAAAGCTGGTAAAGAAACATTAGGCTTTAGAGAATAAGCTGCCCGAAAACCATGGATAACAGAAGAAATTTTGGAGCTGATGGATCAGAGGAGACGGTACAAAAATGCTCAGGATGAAGCAGGAAGAGAGCAGTACAGGCAATTTAAAAATCAAATAAATAGAGAATGCAAAATAGCAAAAGAAAAATGGCTACAAGCAAAGTGTGAAGAAATAGAAAAGGAAATGGTCGTTGGTAAAGTAGATGTTGCCTACAGAAAGATCAAACAGAATTTTGGAGAAATGAAGAAAAGAGGTATGAACATTAAAGCTGCCGATGGGAAACCTCTTTTAAGCTCAGAGGATAGAGCTAACCGATGGAAAGAATACATTGAGAAACTGTGTGTTGGGGACGACTTGAACAATAGTGTAATGGAAAAGGAAGGTGATGTCGACATTGATGACTTAGGAGATCCTGTTTTGAGGACAGAATTTAATAAAGCTCTGAATGACTTGAAAGCAAATAAGGCAGTTGGAATTGATGAGATCCCTGCAGAACTTCCTAAATCCCTAGGAGAAGAAGGAATCGAAATATTATTCAAGCTTATAACAAAAAGTTATGAAACAGGAGAAATTCCAACTGATTTTAATAAACATATCATCTTCACACTTCCAAAGAAAGCACAAGCTGACAAATGTGAGAATTATAGCACCATTAGTCTAACATCACATGCTTCAAAATTACTGACCAGAATAATATACAGAAGGATGGAAAAGGTAGTAAAAGAGATAGTAGGTGAAGATCAGTTTGGGTTTAGGAAAAATCGTGGTACAAGGGAAGCAATTCTGTCTTTAAGATTAATACTAGAAGGGCGGATCAAGAAAAACATAGATACTTTTATGGCATTTGTTGATTTAGAAAAAGCATTTGATAATGTTAGGTGGGACAAGATGTTCAAAATTATAAAGAAGTCAGGTCTAAAGTATCGAGATAGAAGAATACTCTATAAACTATATAAGAATCAAGTGGCTATAATAAAAGTAGATAATCACGAGAGACATGCATCAGTTAAAAAGGGTGTGAGACAAGGTTGTAGTCTATCCCCGTTAATATTCAACTTGTACGTAGAAGAAGCAATGAATAAAGTCAAAGAAAAATTTCCATGTGGCATAAGTTTTCAGGGAGAAAAAATCAGTATGCTACGATTTGCTGATGACATTGTCTTGTTAGCAGAGAGGGCTGAGGATATTGAGAAGTTACTGAATGGCATGAACAAAATACTGAAGGAAGATTTTGGACTGAATATAAATCAAAGCAAGACAAAAGTGATGAAATGTAGCAGAAATGATACCAATACTAGTAGATTAAATATAAAAATAGGATCGGATGCAATAGGAGAAGTAAGTGAATTCTGTTACTTGGGAAGCAAAATTACAACCGATGGCCGAAGCAGGAATGATGCTAAAAGCAGAATAGCACTAGCAAAAAGAGCATTCATGAAAAAGAGAAACCTTTTAGTTTCAAATATTGATCTAGGAATTAGAAAGAACTTTTTAAAACTCTTTGTGTGGAGCACAGCACTTTATGGTAGCGAAATATGGACTTTAGGAATACCGGAAATAAAGAAAATTGAAGCATTTGAAATGTGGTGCTACAGAAGAATGCTGAAAATTAAGTGGACACACAAATTAAGAAATGAACAAGTTTTGGAAATGATGGGTGAGAAAAAGAAGTTTGTTGAAGAAGCTTACGGAAAGAAGAGACAGGCTGGTAGGTCATATTTTGAGACATGCTGGACTGATTAATTTGTTAATGGAGGGAACAGTTGAAGGTAAGAACTGTAGAGGAAGACAGAGATTAGAATATATGAAACAGATAATTGAGGACGTGGGCTGTAAGGGGTATTTAGAAATGAAGAGGTTAGCACAGGATAGGAAAGGATGGAGGACTGCATCAAATCAGTCAAAAGACTGACAACAGAAAAAAAAAAATTAGCCAAGGATGTACTCAGAAAGTAACATGCCAAAAGTGTTGGGTTGGGAAAGAAAATGGGCGAATAAATGTGTGCAGATTTAGAAATTGCACATGGAAGGCAAGAGAGGACCAGGATAATACATTAGCAACTGATTTCAGCTTTAAGTGTGTAGATACATTTTAATATGTAGGTAGGGGAAGTCGGCAAATGGGACAAGTTGCAGGTAGGCCTACCTAAGGTGATAAACGATGTCACAAACAGTAAGGGATTTTTAAGCAAAAATGTGCGTGAATCGTAAGTAGGAATTGCCACTAGTGTATGATATTAAATAATTCTTCGTGTTAATAATACATTCTTCCATGTTTTACATGATGATATGTATGCTTATAAAGACATCATTTATCTTAGATCAGGTATCAAAATTAAATAAAACAATAGGTCACAAGAAGGTGAACAACATAAAAGAACAGATAACAGGTTTACATAACCCCTGGAACAAGATATTCTGACAATCTTTTTCTTCATCTCTTTTTTTCTTTTTCTTTTTTTTTTATCTACGATTTTCTGGATTTATGGTAGGTGAGATGCACAGGAGCTTGTAATTCTGTCACCAAGTTGCAAGACTATACAAGGTTACCAAAGATTTAGACATTATGATATTTTATTATCTTGGTTCTCCGGGTGGGGCCACATTTATTTATTAAAACCCAACGTTTCTGCAATTGTGCTGTGGCTTTCATCAGAGGACTGAATCATTATGGCATTGTCTTTGTATTAGGCAACTGGCAGGGGAAATAGGGTATATTGCAGATTGTAATTCCACTAGAACAACATTGCTCCCTGCTGGCAAATGTCATCACAGTACTGTTAAAGTCAGTCACATGACATATAATTTCAAGCAGTAATTAGGTTTTAATACATCCTGGACCATTATTTTCGAGTAGTAATTAGGTTGCAATACAACCTAGACCAGCATGAAACTGCTAAACTTACATAGGAAACTATTTCTAGTGGTCTTGCATTATGATGCCAATTCCTCATAGTATCATTCTCCAGTAAGACCCCCCCCCCCTCCCCCCCCGCAAAAAAAATAATCATATCAGAATTGTGTAGCTCAATATCACCAATCGTGTTTACACAAAAGTTAAACTGGCTCCTACACAACAAGGGGCACTTCAGAAGGAATTGTTTTTTGGTACTTTTACACATGTTCCTTGCACAATAAATTTTAAGAACGTGTGTTATAATGGTTTAATCCTAGACTGCGATTCTGCCACTGACTGGTGTTGACGTGACATCATAGTGACTGAGCGTAGCGAGATCACAATAATTTAAAGCTGTACAATATCAACATAAACTGATATCCTGAAGGTGGATCAAATGCAGGCGGCCGCTGGTTAGATGTCCAATAACACATCAAACACTGAACATCTGGTTGTGTTATCGGACATCTGATCCACCTTCGGGATATCAGTTTATGTTGATATTGTACAGCTTTAAATTATTGTGACCTCACTACACTCGGTCACAATACGTCACTATGACATCACGTCAACGCCAGTCAGTGGCGGAATCACAGTCTAGGATTAAACCGTTATAATATCCATCAAATATAGGCCTAATCATTTACAACAAACTTCACATAAAGCTGCCATAACATTAAACAATATGTGATTGCCAAAAGCCATACTGAGATATCCAACAATAATAGGTATTTCACAGAAATACAGCCTGGGCGGAAATGACAACAGCCACTTGTTACCACTCAAAAACAATTGGGATTACTGGAGATCGCGATTTCGCCAGGAGTTGTCATCATAATACTACAGTGGTCAAACGCAAGTCTCCACTATAAATTATTCCCTTAAGTATATTTAACGGTTTCATACTGGTCCAGGCTGTATTACAACATAATTTGTGCTTGAAAATAATGGTCCAGGCTGCATTACAACGGAATTACTGCTTGATAATAATACGTCTTGCGACTGACTACATCAGTATTCCAACGATATTACTATATGTTGTTGTAGCGGAATCGCGATCTCCAGTAGACCCAAACAATTTTTAAATTACAGTGTAATCATGCTATGTAATGTTTATCCAACACTGGTGTAACTGATGTATTTCTTTGTATATAATAGTAACATCGTTTGAGGTCGCACATGCCTTCCAGCATTCGCTTACTACTTAACGTTATGGTGGATTCTGTGCGACATCTGTATTGTATTAATATACTTGGTGTCTATAATATACACATATTCATAAATAATATCACCTACGGATTGTGTGCATCAATTTCAAGATGAAAAAGATGATTCCTTCTTGAGTCTTACATGTAGTGTAGCCACTATTGACCTGATTCCAGCATAACCTTTAAGAGCTATAATGTTAATTGTGTTTAGACACTAAAATAACTTTTCATGGGAAGAAACTGTACATACCAATGCATCTATGTTTTTCTCTTGGCCATTGGCAAACTTAGGAGGAAAAGGCTTGAGGCAAGAATCATATTTATAGTGTTGACAAGCTGCCACAAACAAACTCCATTTGAGATCTGCTGCTAGTACATCTTTTTCCAGCAGATATCGAAGATTGGCCAACTTCTTTTCTGCTAAGGAGAACTTGACTGCCGGCTTTGGTTCTGTATCGCCAGCGACGTGTTCTGATAAAACTTCATTAGAATCCTTACGAGATTTAGCCGAAACAGCATTTCTCGCTGTTGCCATCCTAAAGCCTGGAGTCTCTAGAGTTTACAGTAATTTTTTTTAGCGTTCAAACATTTAACGTAACGAGATTTTCGTTAAAACTTGCATATTTAGGAACATAAATTACACATGTTCTTCAAAACTTTCAGCCAATTCCTCGATATTGATGACATTTGGAATTACTCCTAATTTTGATAACAAATAAAAAAAATTCGAAAATTATTTTCAACAATACCAGAGATTTAGCATTTCAAAACCATAGAGTTTATAATAAATAGTAAAACATACAGAGATACCAATCGGTCATTTCAATCATAATAATGAGAAAATTAAATTGTATATCATTTTGTTGACGAAAATTATTGAAGATTTAGGATCGGTAATAAAAAAGCAACTGTAAAATATTTAATTCCTTACCAAATAGAACAAGCGATAAAGCATAAATTGTTAATATAAACACTGAAAAATGTTTTCATGCCGTACAAACAGTATAAAACTACTCTTTTCTTTTTGGCACTGGAGCATAACGTCATTTAAAGGTAAGTTTTTGACGTATGTCTTAAACAGGACATACACGTTACGACGGTCGCACGGACTTCGGTCGTATGCGACAGCGAGTGACTGCCATTCTCTGCCTTATTCATGGCAGATTACGTCGGAGTGTATTTATTGTCTTTCGATATTTACTCCAAATTAATTTATTTGGTATAGCTTTTCTATAGGTTTGTCTTAATTTTTGACATTTGTTTTGTTTTGTCATATCAGCATGTTTCGCGGCCTCCTATTTCGGCCAGCGACGACTTCGTATTGGCCTAGTATACTGACTGTAGGGTTTGAACTAGTCTCTGCTTTCCTGTAGAACACTGTTGCCAGCGTGCGGTAGTGGTCCTGGAGCGATGAGACTCCTGGGGCTTCATGTAGCGCATTCATTGGGAAGCGTGCTGGCAGGTGGAGTGCGCGCTTCAGGGCTCTATTCTGGATCACCTGTAGCTTTTGTAGGTGATTTTTCGGCATATACCCACACTGGGCAAGCGTACTCCAACAGGGGCCTGACCAGCGTGAGGTACAATCTTATACCCAGTAGTGGTGGGAGCACACTGGTTTTGTTCAGCAGGGGGGTATATTTCTTGGAGTCTTGCACTTGCTTTCCTGCGTACCTCAGTAATGTGTGCGTGCCACGTCAACTTAGAATCCAATGTTACTCCCAGGTACTTCAAGGTCCTCTTCCACGATATTTCTTCATTTTGGAGTTTTAGGTGTAGTGGCTGTACGTTGCCAGTTCGTGTACCGTATTTCCTAGTGAACATTATGGCCTGAGTTTTGGTAGGATTTATTTCTATCCGCCATCTCCTGGCCCAGGCCTCCGTCAGCTTTAAGATGTTCTGCTGTCTGCGGGTGGCGATTGCGCTGCACTCGTGATATATGCGGTGTCGTCCGCATACGTCGATGTCTGCACACGGTCAGCGGTAGGTACGTCCGCCGTGTACAGCGAGTGTAGAATGGGTCCGAAGGCACCGAGCCCTGTGGAACTCCGGCCCGAATGCTTCGTTTGGTCGAGGTCTTCCCATATACCCGGACTTGGAAAGTTCGGCTGATTAGGTATGTCTGGATCAACTTAACCAGTGGTCTAGAGAATCCTTATTCGTAGAGCTTCAGCAAGAGGCCTGTGTGCCAGCCCGAATCAAAGGCTCTGACCACGTCAAACGATACCATTGCGCAGTATTCTCTGTGGAGAAAGGCGCGGGTTGCTGCTTCCACTATGCGGAGTACTTGCTGTGTTGTTGAATGTCCTCTTCTGAAGCCAAACTGGTGGTATGGCAGGATGTTGTTTGCCTCTGTGTATTTTCAGATTCTCTTCAGTAGCAGCCTCTCAAACATTTTTCTGACCGAGGGCAACAGGCTTATAGGTCGATAGTGTTGAGGGATAATCGGGCCTTTTCCACTCTAATGGACTGCTACGATTTCTGCATGTCTCCACCTACGTGGATATTCCTTGCTCTGGAAAATTTTGTTGAAAAGACCTGCTAGGTACTCAGAGGCGATGCGTGGCAGGTTTTTCAGGCAACGGTTTCCAATACCATCTTGTCCTAGCGATTTCTTTGGTGGTAGCCGGGCTAGGCAGCAACTAACTTCCTGTGCAGAGATGGGTTCTATTACTTCACCTGCGTCATCTGCTTCCAGATAAACACGTAGTCGATGACGGGCTGCTCTCAACTCTCGATCGTCCAAGTTGTTGTCCGATGGTCTGAAGTTACGCTCAAAGCTGTCAGCTAGAGCGTTGGCTTTACTTTCTGCTCTGAAGACTATCCCATTCTCTCCATGGAGTGGTGGAATTCTCTGCCTTCGTTTGATAAAGCCACTAGTCTTTTGCCAGAGGGTTCCTTCTTCAATGTTCAGAGATGACACACGGGCTTCCCATACTCTATTTCTTTGATCAGCCAGTGCTACCTTCAGCTCTCGCTGAAGTCTGTTTAGGAGCCTTCTTGTATTGGGATTTCGGGTTAGCCTCCACTCCTTCGCTACCTTATTTTTGTTTTTGATGGTGGCTATAAGGTCAGGTGGTAGTTGTTGTGACACCACGGGACGTCTGCGGCGAGGAGGAGTTGACGCAGATAGAACTTCCTTTATCGTGTCATTGAAGTTCCTGATTGCTGCGTATATGTCTGCCTCTCTTTGGTCAGCTAGAGCAGTTGTGATATATTGTCAATAGCTTTCCCAATTTATGTTTCGGAAGTTTGAGAATTCTTGCTGCTGCTCTTACCAGGGACCAACATCTGCTTCGACTAACACCGGACAGTGGTCCGATGAGATTCTGTTGATGATAGTTGCCATTATAAAGCCTGTCAAGCCCTTTGTGATGGCAACATCCAGGACATCTGGTCGGTTACCACTTAATGGGTAGTGTGTGGGCTCTTGCGGGCCCCATAAGCACATGTTGTATCTGTTCGCAATTCGTCTCAACTGGTTTCCTGCCAGATTGCGCACCCGACTATTCCAGTCTGGGTGCTTTGCGTTGAGGTCCCATCCTATTAACAGCTTGCCCCTGTTGTTGGCCAGTACAGAGAGGTCTGCTTCTACCACTTGGTTGGTCGGAGGCCGATACGCTGCCACCACATTCAGTCTGACGCCGGTAGCGTCCACCTCAACTCCGACGGCTTCGATGACCTGCGTGGGAGGGATAACGATTTGACTGTGGAGGATTCCCCGCTTGATGTATACTGCGGCTCCCCCTCCCCCCCCCCCCCTCCAGGGCAGTGAGGCGGTATCGACGATAACATTTGTCATTAGCGACAGAGGCGCGAGCTCCCGGCTTAAGGTGAGTCTCGCTCACCAAGCACACATCTATTTCTTCCTATTGCAGGAACTGTCTAAATTCAATCATCTGACTGTATATGCTATTTGCATTCCACACGCAAAATTTAAGATTTCGTTTCGTGGGTCTTCTATTCATGGTGGGCTGTATAGAATCTTGTGGAATTGGCCGGGCCGACGTCATCATGGTTTGGATACTGATTGTCATGGCTTCGATCTTCTGTAGCAGCACCAGCAGCATATTCATCATTGATTCAATCATGGTGAAGAGCCACTCCGTGTTGTCTGCTGGCGGTTGGGTGGTGGTTACCTTGCTGCCTCTGTTCACAATTTTCTTCTCTGCATCCTGTCTCGGTTGCTGGTTTGCGGTCTGTGTAGTTTAATGCTTTGCCAACTCAGGGGTTGGAGGCTCTGCTGCAGGCACGACTCCACTCGAGGCTGCTGCATAGCTTCGGCTGTCAGTGCGCATATTTGCTGCAGTGGTTTTGTTTTGTTGGCTGCTGTTCTTGTGGGCTGGTTTTATCTTATTTGTTGATAGCCTGTGCTTATCATCTCCTTGTGGTGACTGGTCAGTTGGCAGATGGTTGTTGATAGGTTTATCACGAGTGGAGTTGTTTCCACGAAGGCGATCACGGGGTTTCTTGTAGGCACTGCAGCCCTTGTATGAGGCAACGTGGTTGCCACCACAGTTGCTGCATTTGGCAGTTGCTCTCGTCTTCTGCGCTGTGCAATTGTTTGAGTCTTGTTATTCTGCGCATTTCACGCAGACTGGTCACATGCGCAGTGGCATGCTAAATGCCCAAACAATTGGCAGTTATAGCACTGCGGAGGTCCCGTGGAAGAACGAAGTGGTTCCACAGTGATCTTCAGATGGCGTATGCTCTCTTCTTGGAAGAGTTTGCGGTTCTGCGGAGTGTCAGGTACCACCACGAGGAACAGCGGAATTTCAGTGTGAGATCCAGGTCTTCTTAACTGGACCACCATTTGTACATCGTATCCGAGGCAGAAGAGTTCTTCCTTCAGTTCTGTGACTGGGAACGAGCTTGGTACTCCAAGTAGAACTACATTTAGTGTTTTCACAGCTCCAGGGGGAAAAGTGAAGTAGGGCCTCTTCTTTTCCTCCAGGAGTTTGGTGACAGTAGCGTGGTCTTCAACTGTTGTGAACGTAAATTTTATTCTGTCGCCTCCTGCCGTCTTAGCAGAGAACGGGTCCTGTACGATGTTCTTCACCCAGTCGTGTAGTTTCTTATAACTGTCCTCAAACTCCACGACAATGGGTGGGATGAATGCACTCCTACTTCTCTGTGGCTCCTGCCCTTGCAGAAATTCGAACTAGCTGCTCGTCTCCATGCGTTTTGGTTCCATAGAATATGACGGTTTACACGTATGTCGTGCGATTACAAATCCATCTTTGTCTGGAATGTCTGCATTTGGCCGGTTTTTAGTTGTCTTCTGCGCTCGGTTGCTGCTTGCCTTTGTTCCAGTAGCCGATTTGCCACTTGCTGAATTCTTCGCAGACGTTCCACTGGTGGACGGGGTCTGGGCAGTTATACTGGTGAGGCATAGCGCCTCCTTTAGCTCCTTAGGTGCAACCTTCTTCTCTGCAGAGAGCTGCGTCTCTGGTGTGCTTCTTTTTTGGCTGGTTTTCTGATCGGCTTTGCGGATCTTTGATTTGACCGGCAGTACAGGTGAGCATCTTCTCTTTGTATTTCCACAAGTGTCTTTTCTCTGGGAGTTGACCGTCTGATTTGGATTCAAGTCAATCTCCATTTAGTGATGTAGGCTTGCCAATGCTTCAGCAGTTTCTACCGGCAAGGCAGTAGTTAGTAAAGCATTCAATACGTCTGGTGCAGGGCTCTGACTTGCGATGCGCTCAGCATTCTTATCCGTGATGTTTTCAATGTACAGGTCCGTTATGGTTGGCCGTGTCGTCGTATGCTGTTCGTGTGTAGATCCGTTAGAAGCTGTATTACAGTACAGTTCCGTGTGCCCGGTCGTCAACAGTGCCGCGGTTGCCGCCGGCGAAGCTGAGTGCATTGGGGCACTCCGCCTGCCTGGCACGGCAACGCGGCGAGCGCTTTCGTCGTTGCTCATCACTGCTCGGCATTCAACTCGGAAGTGACTTTGTTCGCCTCTGACGTATGCGACAAATCCGATAGTGAATGGGTTGGTCGTAAAGCGGACTGTACGACCAAGGTCATGTCGCAGATCCGTTGAAATTGCCATCGAACCTTGCGACACGACACGCTCCGGTCGTACGCGATAGCACCGGTTGTAACGTCAGAACCACGTAGTGTAAAATGTAAAAAATTAGCATTCCTATCTTTTTGAGTGAAAAATAATCTATAAACTTTCCTAATTACAATGATATACAGTTTATTGCGTGTAATGCATTTCTTAGAAGTTTTATTGATGGTTTTATTTAATCCTACACTCAGGCGTCACACCTACTTGATTTTTCTCAATACTCGAAAATTTCTGTTATGTACTTTTTTCTCATGGATGGAATGTTAAATTAACTTGAAATTTTTCACAATCACGATCTGTAAAGCAAAATGAAAATAATCGAAGCACAGCAGGTGAATTGTAATATAATAAGTATCTGAAATATTTTCTAAAAATAGTTACATAATCTCAAATTTATAAAATCTAAACCAGTTTCTTATCAACAATAACTTTGCTTCACAAACGTTGTATCATTAGAATATACCATACAAATTTTATTAAATTATCTACAGTAAAATCAGAAAAAAAGGAAACTAGGACTGTATTTTTTCAATTTTTTTTGTTCACATGTGAATATTAATGAAAATGTACAGGATATTTGATGATATTAAACAGACACTAAAAGAGACAATACCACCACTGTGCTGAAATTTTGTATAACCGTCTGTACGACGAGTCGCAACGTATGTTTGGTAATAAGACTGTCATTGCCATGGTTCGATTGACAGTTTTTGCGACCGTGCGTCGTAACGTATATGCCCTGCTTTAGAATTTATTTACCACACAAGTGCCGGTTCCATTCATGGAGGATATCTTCCTTCCTCCATGGTTCCATTGTGATGTAGCGATAGCCAGTAATAGCTGATGAAGAGAGCGACTTGCGGGATCTGGTGAGAGCAATATAATGGGACGAGTATCATAGAAGTTGCAGACTTTGGGAAGAGGGCCGGCGACTCACTGCGCTTACTTCAGGCATCATGAAGGCTGTGTGTTTCCTTCTTAACTAATAACCAAATTGCGAGCAGCGATGAGTTGGTAATTTTTCTTTCTATTAACAAAATATATAGTGAGATGGATCTCAACAGTATCTCTAATCATACTGTCCTAGTATCCACTGTTACCGTGTTCAGATCCCCTCGAAATTAAAACCGTTTCAATTTTCCGTGCTGTTCTTCGCATGCACAGCCTTGATTACGTATGGATTACCCCCAAGCACAATATACTTCTGCCCTTTAAGAATTTTAAATTCTTTCAGAGTTTTGAATATTATTCATTTTTACCCCTGCTAATTTTTTAGAATTCCTGACTCCCTTACTTTCAAAAGTAAATTTTTGACACTCCGTTGTGCCTGAAATCGAGTGCCAATTTGTGCTCATGGTCATCCTTTCCCTTCTATGTACTACTCTCAAATCTCCACCATTTTCTTCCCAAGCCTCATAACCAATGTACACCCTGTATGGTCCCAGCATTCTCTTCAACCTCCTGCTATCTTCAAGTTAATCCCAATCGAACACATTTATCGTATCAGTTACAAATTGTGTTCTACGATAATTTCCACTAGCTGCCCTCCTTTGTACGCCCTCCAATTCCTGTATTTGATACCAAAAATGTGGTTCCAGTGCTACACAACCACTTTCAAACAAAGGTCTGACCAAAGTCTTATAACTATTTCTCTCACTTCTCTAATACATCCCTTCATCACTCTCTCCAATAAATGAATGATTTTAAAAACCTTTTGCCACCACTGCATAATGTGTCCTGCCCACCTGACTTTATTATCAAATTTTATGTCAAGATAATTAAAGTTGAGATCTTCAACAAGCAATTCCTTACCTACCCTATAATCACAAACAACTTTTTTTCGTCTGTGTACCAAATAAGCTTTGAAACATTATTTCCAATGTACCGCGGTACCCACAACATTTCTTATGAGCCCCCATTCGTCCTTTAAACGTCGAGTGATAACTGCTGTATTTTTTTGGTGGGCAAAAGGCGGTCGTTCCCCCAGTTTTGCGTTATACTCTCGTAGTTTTCAAGCTCCTGTATGGTAAAAAGCAGTGTTATTCATTCTCTTGCTCCCTTGTCTTGGTTTTCAAAATAGAGCACCAAGTAATGAATGACTTGTATATAATGGAACATCTCCAAATTTGTAGAATTTGGAGTCCACTAATTCTTTATCAGATTTACATTTGATCACAGACATTTTTCCCGTAAATATAATGCGTACATAATATATAAGAAACGAAAAATAATAGGAAGTGTAAAGATATAATTAATGCTTTTTGCTTTCTTATTAGTACTAAAGAAAATGTGTTATTTATCATCTAAAGAAATGCATAAGCATCAAAATAAGGTCAGGATAATATTAGAAGGGTCTGAGTATGTAACCTATCAAGCAGTTTGCGTCCCTAAAAACATGTTACAAAGTTATAACCACTGGGATAATGTGTTACAAGAGGCATGAATAACTGATAGTTTACCTAAATTTTTCGACATGCGGGATTGATTAATTTGTTAGTAGAGGGAAGAACTTTAAGGCATAGATTATAATATATAAAGCAGATGACCACATGACCACAAGCTGGCACGCGATTTCAGGCACAAGGGTGTTGGGTATTTTAGGTAAGGGTGTCAGGGATTGGAATGAGTTACCAAGGGGAATGATGGATAACTTACTGAAAACGTTAAAAGAATTTAAAGTTAAAATTTGTAGAGGGCAAATGTTGGTGGGTGCAGGATAGGGGGAAATGGGGTGTGTAGGGAAATTGCCACTGGAGCGTGTGCTCCATTGCAATTAAATTTAATTAAATTAGATAATTGAGGACGTAATGAGATGAAGAGGTTAACGCAAGATAGGAATAGATGCTGCATTGGTTAAGAGACTGATGACAGAAAAAATCTGACCTTTATCTTTGACACTTTTATTTCTTTATTAATATCAAACAGTTTTACGCTCTGTATTTTGGATTCTACGTTGAACTGTATGTCCAGCCACGACAGAGGAAAAATACGTGGTAAGTTGAAATTCTTGTTCCAAGTCAAAAGACTAGACGAATTTAATTTTTGAAATAAAATACTTTTATTAAATTTTAGAACTAAGGAGCACCAAACGCTAAGTCTCGGTATCCATGTGACGTGTGCCTGACAGGCACTTGTAAATTTTATTTAAATGCCTACGCCATTTTTCGGAAAGACAAAACTATCTCCATAAGCGGAATTGTGTTCGTGGCCGTTAATAAAACCGTCGATTGCTGTGTCGTAACTGAAACAGAAAATTTTTGCGAGTTAATATGGACGAAGGACAAAACTGGCAGAAATTTAAAGTTGAGACTAGGGTCATTTTATCGACGTCTGGATTCTGGATTGGCTTACTCCGAATATTTTAGAAACTCACTTAATAGCATTTCCCGAGAAATTCAGGAACATATCGCTCATTTGGTGCAACAACGTCATAACTCAAAAATCGCAATTTTTCAGGAGACGCATATGAAGTTTTTAATATGGAATTAATCTTTGTAAACTATGATAATAAATGAAAAAACGGCACAATTTGGTCGAGTAATATCTGATTATGATGAGGAGGTAAATTAGTGGCCGAAATACACACTACACTGTCTCCATTAATCTGAAAACCACCACCAATTTCACTTATGACATTCTTGCTGCTAAAATCAGTTTTCTAACGAGATATAAGAAGAGTTGTGACGTTATTGTTGATAAAAATTGGTTATTACAAGGTATTTTAATAAAAGTTTCTACTTATGACCAGCGATATTTTTTTCCAGGAACTGAAAATAATATGACAACGATGCAACCATGTTAAGGGTATGAAATAATAACAATTATTATATCCATGGCATACTTTATTTATTGTTATAAACAAAATGATTGTGTTAAATCAAAGTACAAAAAGGAAAAGCACAAATCTTCAAGTTAAATAATATTTAACTTATAATAAAGATTGTAAAAGTTATACAAAGTTATACAGAAATAGTTATACAAGAATAACGATTACAACTGCTCGTAAAATGGTTTATAAAATTTAGGTATGTGATTTTTCTGAATAAGTTCAAGAAGGTCCTTTTTCTTGTTATTCACTAAATTAGGCTTTGTGTTAAATATCCGTGTCAGTGTAATATCATCCTTTATCTTTTTCTTTCTAATGATATTTGCCACATTAAAGTTGGCATCCTTTTAAGATGTTTTATAAAATAAGGAAGTTGGCGATTCCCGTTCCACATGAAGAATCTTCACTGTACCCATTTTTATCTGTGACATATTCAGGGGTCCCATTTCAGTTGCTAAAGCTTTGATATTGAAAAAATCTTCGAAGCACAGTTCCGTTTTTTAGCATTACGGATTGCAGCAAAGAATGACTCCGTCGTGTACATTGGGCCACTCTTCAGCTGTCGTTTTACTTGGCGCTCAATTAATGAATGTGCTGAATCTCCCTCATTTTGAGTGTGGCCTTTGATCAGGTACTTATGGGTGATGCTATTTACACTGAGATAAGATACAGCATAGAGGTAGAGTGCGATCATGAACTTATTTTTTTGTTGGCCCGCACAGTTGTCAGAGTAAAATATGAAGTCTTTATCGCCTGAAGCAACTCTTTCATTCAAATAACGAAGAACGCAGGTACCCAATTCGTTAACTCCTCTGTGTCCATTGGATTCATCCCAAACAAAACATTCGCATTCGTTACTTTTCAGATCGTAAATTGTAAAATTGAATACATTTAATTTAGACTTATAGTAAAACACTGAGACATCGCCTTTGGGAATTTGCATAATGCCTTGTAAGTCATACACTGCCACTGCAAAATTGAGTTCCTCCTTATCACAGTTCTTTTCCTTTCTGGACAATTCTTTCTCTACTAAATGCTGATCATAACATTCTTTTTTCTTCTCTTTTTCTTCCCCCTCAGCATTTTCATAGGCACAACACGTTTCACATAAGTCTTTTTTTGGAGTAAAGAATGAAATATTAAAATCCTCTGTAAACATCCGATAAAACATAACGTAGTTTACAAAAGGAATGTTTTTTTTCTTTACAATCGGTTATGTAATCTCGGTGAAGATCCGCAATGGATTTGCTCCCGTCTATAAAATGTTTACTAGTATTGGCTCGCGTGTAATGGCTTTCTATTTTTGGAATTTTCTCGAGAAAATTCTTTACCCCTTCCTTTAAATCAACATCAAGTTTCTTTTGTTTTCCATGCTTCCCTCTTCGATCTTCCTCTAGAAGAACTGTTGCCAACTTGTTTCTTTTCTCTTGCACAGTCTGAATAGGCCGATCATTTATATCTAATGTGTTCTTGAAGAATAATTTGCACACTCGGACTTTTTGACCGTTAATGTGGAAATAGAAGGCATTATTACTCTCTCTTCTCTTCCTCGTACCACCAACACGCACATACTGATATCTTGGTTGAACGGGTTCCATGTTATTCGCAATAAATTGTCGTTGTTTTTCTAAATCGCCCAAGTCCCAATATGAAGTAAAAATCTGCATCCTTTCCTCTTCAGTGAACTTTATAGAACATTTCACCTTGCACTTTTCCGTACACGGAGGTCCCATTTTTCTCTCTTTTCGGACCTTGTTGCCTACAGTGTGCATTTCATATGTCTTTCCACTGTTTCTTAACTTCTTATTAAGATTCCTTATCCAGGTTTTCTCGTTTCTTTTACGCTTCACTCCTTTCTTAAGTGGACTTGCTAAGATAATCGAAGTAGGCGTGCTGGAAAAACTGGAAGTGTTCTGAGTGGATTCAAGAGACGCACTAGTAGTTGAAGGAGTTTCGATATCGCCATTATTGGTATCACAAGAACCAGCGTTGGAACTGGCTTCACAATCACCGTCGCTATCACTGCTAACGTTGGGCGGCATGTACGTAGTATCAAAAATTAAATCGTCATTATCTTCGGAAGATGAACTTGAGTGTGATGAAGAACTTGATGTCGATCCAGTAGATGTAATCAGTTCTGCAGATGGAGCCTTAATTTTCCATTCTTTCGTGTTTCCTTAAGGCTATTAACAAAGTTTTCACTCCTCGACCATTTGATTGCATGATCCTCTCTCAGGGAATAAAATTATACTACGAAGTAAACAATACGAACTCGTTAATAGTAACTGTGACAAGTCCATTCGATGGTTATACATTAATAGTTTACAATAAATTATTGCAACAATATTGACATAATTAGAAATAATACAGTGTGAAACATGAAAATGAAAGACTATTAGTACAAGAGTGTCATAATGTTACATAATTCTACAACTGATGATAAGGTTGCAAATACTTTTCTTTGTCTTAAAATCAAATAGTACGGCAATAAACACAGTACTTCTCTGCAAGAACGTCACATCATTACACAAGTCAAACTGAACCTTCCTAATTCTTACGTGCATAACGTCACATCTTATAATAATACATTGTTCATAATAAAGAGCAAGATGGAAAGTGGTCTTACCTTTGCAGTTATATCGTCACAACACGAAATATGTCGCTGTTCTAGAGAAACGAACGATGTTTGCTGTATAACAGCTGGATCACAACTGAGATAAGACATTGTTGCAACTAACACAATGGAGGAAACGTAGTTAAGCCAAATCGACAATACCGCCATCCCGCCGGGAATCTTGAAAGCTCAAAAGTGACACTCTACCAGTTAAAAGTTCACATCTTTAGAATCATCCCTATGGTATTATCTCAAAATTGGTGATTTTTGAGTTATGACGTTGTTGCAGCAAATGAGCGATATATTGATTGCGGGTGGTAATTTTAATTTTCGTCGGTTAAGTGGGGCACATGTACGTTCAGATCAGGTGGAAGAGTTAGGTTAATAACCGATACGTTCCTAGAATCATTCGCGGAAAATTCTCTTGAATAGATGGCCGATGAGCTAACACGGAGCGACTTGTCTATTCTGGATCTTTTTCTTATAAATAATCCGGATATTGTTGATATAATTTGTATAGACGACGGTATAAGCGATCACAAGACGACTGGGGTAACTTTAAAATCTAGTCTGCATTAAAAAATTATAAACTCATATATTGCTTCGATAAGGCAAACGATGTGAGTATAGTTGATCACTTGGCGAATAATTTTGAAATATACACGCTAAATACTAATGTTGAGGAACTTTGGAATAATTTGAAAGAAATAATATAGACCGGTATAACTCAATTTGTTCCTAATAAATTTATTATTGTTACTAAGAACTTTCCGTGGTTTAGTCGGGAAGCAAAGGCGTTTATATCCCATGCCAAAGAAATCGGAAGACTCATCTTATTGTGTCAAATTAGTCCAGTTGCGAGAGGAAGTGCATAAAGCCATGCGTAAAGCTTTTAAAGAATTCCAAGTAACGAATTTATCTGAAGATCTAATTATCATTACAAAAAAGTTCTGCTCGTATATCAAATAAATAAGATGCTCTCTTAAGCTTATGGCGTCACCGATTAAGGAAAACGGAGAATTATCGGAATCTAGCATAGAGAAAGCAGAAGTTTCGAATAACATATTTAACAAAGCTTTTACAACAGAAAACTTAGAGGAGTTACCGATATTTTTAACAAACGTATCGACAAAATTATGACCGACAGCACAATGGTTTCAAAAACAAAAATATGCCACCAAAAAAGCTGTGACTATTATATCGAGATTAAAAATCAATCACGGCAGATTCGGAAGCCACTTGTACAAAATAAATTTAGCAAACTCCTCACTTTGTCAGTGTGACGGGGAACCCGAGGCCGATACAAACCACCTATTCTTCGGATGCAATAATTACAAAGAAGGAACAGATACTTTCTGTAAAGACCTAAAACATTTGGACATAAGTTATCCAGTTAATGTAGGCTACATACTTGCTCTAGAAAATATCGCAATATACCAGAGGATGGTGCGCTTCATAACAAGAAACCATATAGAAATATAACCTCATAAAACCCACTATACTACTCAATCTTTCAAACAATTCTTGTTTGCAGAGGTTACTGTTTTATTGTTAAAAAGTTCTAATGAACAGTGACTTGTGTGTATGTGTAATGTGTATATGTAAATGTGGGCGCATGTATGTATATATATAAAGATACGGCACTAAATATAATGTATCTTGACTGTATGGGCAACAGGTCAAGTGTCAATAAAGTATTTAAAATTTAAAAAAATTTAAAATATCGTTCTTGACTTCGAGAGAATAACAAATCTTCTTAGGAATATAAAAACCAATAAGGCTCCTGGACGAGACGGTATTCCTACTATATTCCACTCTAGGTGCGCAAAGGAAATTGTGTCATATTTGATGAAATTATATACGCCTCCTTGGATCAAGGAAACAATCCAGCTGAGTGGAAGACAGCCATCGCAAGTCCAATATTTAAAAGTGGGAATATTAATGACACTCAAAAGTATAGACCGATCCAGTTAACTTTAATATTTTGCAGAATTTTAGAACCTATCATCTTTTCAAATGTAATGCGGTTTTTGGATTAAAGAGAGCTTCTAAATCCAAATCAATATGGATTTAGATGCAGCGAGACACAACTTACACTTTTAGCTCATTACTTGTGCCGTAATATAGATAAGGAATTCCAGGCTGACTTAGTTTTATTAGATTTTTAAAAAGCTCACATTAGATTACTTACGAAACTTCGTAGTTATGACATACCAGACAAATATGCGACTGGATTGCAGACTTTCTGAAGGCCAGAACACAGTGTGTAGATCTCGACGGTGAGTGTTCATCACTTACCGAAGTGAGATTCGGGGCTCCCCAAGGAAGTGTAATAGGGCCTCTGTTGTTTCTCTTTCTTTTTTTTTTGCTGTCGTCAGTCTTTCGACTGGTTTGATGCTTCTCATATACATTAATTGAAAGGGGAAAAAAAACTATTTGCCGATGATGCAATTTTTTATCGTGAAATAAAAACCCAGGAAGACTACACTTTGTTACAAGCCGATGTTATGAAAATAATCGCGGGTGCAAAAACTGACAGCTGGAGTTAAACGCTAAAAAATGCCAGGTCATGAATATAAGTAAAAAGGTGGCACCATTTAAATTTGAATACACGATTACTGGCACTGTCCTTAGAACCACTGATTTCACTAAATACCTAGGTGCAACAATTCGTAATAATTTTGTGAAATGAACATACTGAGAAAGTAATTGGAAAAGCAAATCATATGCTCCGATTTCTAGGTCATAATTTAAAATAGTATACACCGGAAGTCAAATCGATTGCACCGAAAGCACTAATGCGTCCGCACTTAGAATATTGTTGTTCTGTATGGGGCCCCAACCATAGGGGTTAATGGAGACATTTGAGAAGATCCAAAGAACAGCCGCCGATTCGCGAAAGGTATATATAGCTGGAGGGAAAGCATATGAACGATGTTGAAGGAGTTAGCTTGGGAAGATCTGGAACATCTAAGGCGTTGCTCTCAGCAGAAGCTAATTGAAAAATTCACGACTGACCTATTTCAGGATGATAGAAACACATATTACTACCAACAACATTCATATCTCGGAATGACCGATAAAATAAGATAAATCAGGGCCAGAACCGATTCATTTCGATACTCATTTTTTTCACGTGTGATTAGTAAATGGAATAGGGAGGATTTATCTAGCGAGAAAAATAGGTCTCGATAAATCTCTCCGGCCATCCTGAGCTGGGTTTTCCATGGTTTTCTCAGATCGCTCCAGGCGAAGGCCAGTATGGTCCCTCAAAATAGCCTAAGGCGCCTGCCATTCACGGTTATCCCTTCCCATGTCCAAACGGTTAACATTAGCATAGGTGCAACGCACCCTCCACCACCCATTTTTAGTGAATCGCGGAATAATAGTAATAGTATAGGCCTACCCTAAAAATTTACTGCTCTGAATCAACCCACAAAATTCTTTGAATATTAATTTAAACGAAGGAGGTGTTTTGAACTATAAAATATTAACTGAGTTGTTATGATAATTATTGGAAAATGAAATTATTCATATTTACGATTAAAAATTATTATTTCAATTCATCTTATTGCTGTTAGTAAATCCTTATTCATTTTTCGCAAGTTTTGTTTTTATAAATAGCTTAAAGTTTTGTGAATTGTTTGAACACAACATATCTGTAGTAAAAAATATAGCAGCTTAAATTCTTATACAACTTTCTAATAAGTAGTTTGGTTTCAGATTGTTGAATTTCCAGTGATTTGGTCGCTGCTTCGTCCGCGCGGACCTTGATGTGTGTAGAAACGCTTAACCCTTTTCGTACTATTACCAAGTATTAACGTGAAGCAAAAAATGTAATTGTCTTCTAAAAATTTCCCTTTATTTAGTTACTAATGCACGAAAATTTTGTTTCATTTATATTCTAACATAAAATAATTTATGGAATTACAAATCACCCATAAAGCTATTTGAACAATTATCCATATTAATTCGAAGAGGTAATTACTGTATTATTATTAATAATTTTAATTGCAATGGAGCTAAAGCTCCGGTGGCAATTCTGCGTCATCTAATTTACACCTTTTTATTTAAAAAATTTATCTTTTATAATTGAAGTGTTATATTCCTCCCCCATTTAATTTTCCAATTTACAAATATTATTTTTAAATTCCTTAAGCGTTTTTTTTGTAAATTATTCATCGCTTCATTTGGTAATTTGATCCAGCCCCTGACACCCTTACCAACAAAAGAAAATTTTCTCATTCCCTTATGCTCATTATCGTATTTCCCCTTCCATGCACTATTTCTAATTCTTTGACCAATATCCCTCCAAGCCCCATCACCAATATACGCCCTCTTCATTCCCAGCACTCTCTTCACCCTCATCCTTTCCTCCAATGACTCCCAATCCAGCTCCTTTATCATATCAGTTACTGACTGGGTCCTGCGATATTTGCACAAAAAATCTAGCTGTTCTTCTTTGCAAATCGTCCAACTACTGTATTTGATAACTAAAATTTGGGTCCCAAACTACACCACCATATTAAATCAATGGTCTGACCAAAGTTTTTCCCTAACTTCTCTGGTACATCCTTCCATCATCCTCTCCGGTAAGTGAAGGATTTTGTAAACTTTTCCTACCACCTACCCAATTTGCTCTGCCCAGTTGAGTTTGTTATCAAAAATTATGGCAAGATATTTACATTTCGAGCCTTCAACATGAAATACTAACCCCACCCTATAATCGTAATTATCCTTTAGTTTTTTTTTCTGTGTACCTAATAAACTGCGTTTTCTGGGCATTTATCTTCATTCCAGTATTATGAAAATCAACGGAGATCTTCAGAAATAGTTTCAGTTTTGCGCAACAAGTAAGTGAAGTAATATTTACGAGAAATAATATTTTACTTTACTTGGTTAGTCGGTCACTGCAATGACTCTGTGTAGACTACGGCTCTAGTTTTGTTGTCTATTGTCCATACACATAGACGTGGCCAATGCGGAGACATTAGTTTTTAATGATACTGCATTTACCGATTTTGGTTAGGTATAAAGGAAGATAAATGACTCGTAAAAAAAAAAAAAAAAAAAGACACCTTGTGGAAATAAAGGTACTTTTACCCTTTAAGGATCGAATTTCTAAATATTATTTTCCTAAAATATCTAAAATATATTGTGACCAAACAGAGATCGTATTCTTTATAATGATTCCTCATCATTGTAAAGAATACGATATGAAAAAAACTTTATAGATATAATACATATGATAGTTGAGACTCTAGATCTTCTCCAAGATATTTTCTCATGCTCTGTTTTAGAGAATACATATACATATATATTTTGCCATAATATGATCGTTTGATACAGGCGTTCATTTCATCTGCGGATATCTCTAGAAAAAATAATAACATTCTGTTATCGTTGCGAATGTGTCGTAATGACCGATCCCCTATATCGCAGTTTCATGAGCCATACTACATTCGTTCCATATAATAGGATCACATACTTTGATATCTTCGTATTTGTTAATTTGTTTGGATAGGTCAGATATTGAAACAGGAATTCGTTGTCTTCACTCTCGGTACTGTACTAAGGGGGCGTCCATAAATAACGTAATAACGTGAGGTGAAATGGGGAGGGGGGTCCGGCTAAATCTCAGCGAAATCCCACCAAGGGGAAGGGGGGGGGGGTGAACGGAAATCTCACTTGTGGTTTTGGAAATTTTTGTTGGACTGTAGAGCATATTCATTCACTTAATTCCGTATTTTTTATATCCGTTTAATATTGTTTGGCGGAATTTTCTCGCATTCGAAATGAATACCACGATAAGTGTTACATATGCATTGATGTGTTTGACATTGGTATTTTTTAATGAGTTTATTCCACATACACACAGAAATAAAACCATTACATTGGGATTTTACCGAGAGCGGTGTTCAATGTCGGCCCGTGAAAAAAAAAAAAAAATAGTTGTTGGATAGGTAACGTAATTTGTTTCTTCTAACCTTTCATTAGGTCGGATAAAATTTTTGTAAGATCTCATTTGAGAAAGTCTATGAGCAGGCTGCTCATCACTCTCTTCTGAAATATTTGCTATATTTTATTTTCTTGTTTCTTCTCAGACGATTATCCCCTTCGTCACTAGTTTTCCTACGGTTTCTTCGAGCAACGTGTTGAGTCTGTGACAGCTAAGACAAGAAAAACAAACAAAAAATGACAATAAGAAGGGATGGCAATAGTGCATTAGATTAACTGTGAAGTTTTTACCGCATGATCTGTCAGAGATATGCCTCGATCACCAACGAGATCGAGCCACAGACTAAGTACCATCTAATTTGTTTCTATAAACTGTCTCCTATAAAAACCATTTCCACCTCACTAAATGCTGTGAAATATTCGGAATTTTTGTATCTATTTACCGGGTAGCCTCGAAAAGCAAATAAAGTGCAGTAATTCACTCGCAATGCCAGGCTGCGCGCTGAGTGATAACTGGCACCTATTCCAAATATAACTGATTAGCGCTAAAATTTCAGTTATAGTAATGTAAAATTTTTCTCATTTAGATTTATTTTCTTCTAAACAAGGTACAAACTTATTTTAAAATTTTAAGTGTAAGTGTGTTTTTGAAGGCAGTTTTTATTTTTCTGTATTTTTTATTTTCTTTTTATTAAGCACTTTATTTAGTAAGAGTTTGACCACTAATGTTTTTCCTGTTCCTTCTGGGGCATTCTGAAAGAATATTTTGGCTTATTTCTGATAGAATCTATGATATCTGTCGTTATTCGGCATTGAGTAATGTTTCGTTCTTATTTATCAGAGCCAATTCATTAATGTCATACCCGGTTTTCTCAGCATGTTCATTTTCGTTCACGGATTTGTTGTGAACTATAGTCTTCGGCAGACTGTAGTGGTCGAGAGATAACAAAGTCCTATAGCTTGAGAAGTCACATATTTGTAACTTCCAGGTTGTCATTGTGGTAGTTTTTATAACACTTCTTACGTGTAATTTCATTAATTACGTCATCTGAAAGATTCTATTGATACTCTAACCACAGCCTGTTAGCATCGGAAAAGTTACAGAAAACCCACACCATAGCAAATAATTTTCCCAAGTTAGGTGAACTATCACTCACTCACGGCTCTTGTAAAACATAATAACAAGAGGTTATCAGTTTCCAGCATGTGTCTAGTGACGCACAGCTACTATCGTGTGGGATCTTCTTTCGCCCGGCGAATTGCATCAGCGCTATGTGACATTGGTTCAACTAGTCAGAATCCCCCTGAAGCATTGTTTGGTCATGCTTACTCTACAGCCGTCCACAATTGCGGAAGTGTTGTCGGTGATGAACAATGTGCACGAACTGTCTTGTCGATCATGTCCCAGATACGTTCGACTGGATTAAAGTCTGGTGACCCAGGTAGCCAAATCATTCGTTGTAATTGTTCAAAATGTTCCTCGAACCAATCGTAAACGATTTTTTCCCTTTGAAATGGCTCATTATCCTCCTGGAAAAGTTCACCATTATTTGAGAACATAGCTATTTCCAGTCAATAGACCGTTTAGTTTGACGAAGTGAATACAGCCCATATTAGTATGGAGCTACCACCAGCTTGTGCGGTATCCTCCTGATAACCTGGGTCCATAGCCCTAGTAGTCTGCGCTACAATCGATCCCAACCATCAGCTCTTACCAATTGAATCCGCGACTCATCTGACCACACAACCTTTTCCTAGTCGTGTGTGTTCACGAGCCTAGGAGAGGCGTTGCAGCCGATGGCGTTTTGTCAGCAGAGAGCACTCGTGTCGGTCTTCTGTTGTCATATCTCATCAACGCCAAATTTCGCTCCCTGTCCACACGGAAACGTCTGGCGTACGTCCCAAGTGTTGCTGTTGTTTGACGCAGTTTGACTGTCTTTAACACTGACACGTCGATACAGACGTCGCTGGTCTGGTCATTACGTTGTCCATGGTAAGAGGTAATGCCGGAATTCACATATTCACGTCACATTCTTGACACTATGGGTCAAGGATTGTTGAATTCACGAACAATTTTTGTCGAAGTACGTGAATTATCACATTTCGAACTTGGAATGGTAGAGACATGCGGCATTTTGTTTTGAAAATTGGTTTGTGGAACATTCTGGTCATTTCAAGAGAATTATTTGGTTACCTAGTTCATCAGACATTAATCCAATGGAAAATATCTGGGACATAAACTTGACGTTAGTTCGCGCACGTACATTTGCAGTTAAGTGGGATATAGAGGAAGCATAGCTGAATATTTCATCAAGGGACTTCCGGCATCTTTTTGAGTCAATACCACGTCGGGTTGCTGCATTTCGACTGCTGAAAGGGTGTCCCATGCGATATTAGGAGGTATCCCATAACGTTTGACACTTCAGTGTTATTTGTTATCCTTTCTCAGAACATTGAGGTGGACATAAAATTGAAGGGCAGATATTTTTGTACTTGATTTTTTTTTTCACAAGTCAACGGATTACATAGTAAAGATCAAAATGTTGTCTTTCCTCCTCTCGACAAAGCGCGTATTTCAGAGTATTTTGCTGATGCACTCCAATCGTTCATTACATGTGGAAGAACGATATCACGAGTTGGATAACGCTGCTGCCTTACTAGTTGCTGTTTTGTTATAGCGGCCACTATTCGAATTACCTGGTCTGTGGTCCGGGCTTGCCACCAGGTAGTAATTATTTCGATCGCTGGCTGGAATAGATTGCAAAGCATTCTTTCGGATCCTTTAGAAGTTTTGAGGACGCTTTACCTTGCCAAAGAAGCATCACAATTCATTACTTACATTTTAAAATCCAAGATTGTATATGTAAGTTAGTTACACTTACAATGTTTTCAAATTCAGCCTAATTAATGCGGACTTCGTAATTATACGTGCTCATAAATTTGTTTTCTCACGGATACTATTGTTTTCAGATTTATTTTAACTATGCAGCAGATGTATTGATTCGACGTCTCCAGTTTACAAGCAAACTTCTATACTGAAAATTTTTTGACACACTATTGCAAAACGTTGTCAAACCTCTTTGTCACCGCGTGATTATTGGATGCGGCATACCGATATTTGTTTTCTGCATGCAGTACACATAATGCCCCTATTTGTTCAAATTTTTAGTCTTCCTTATGTGCTAAAGAGACGGCACCACCGTGGTAACCAAAAAAAAAAAAAAAAAAAAAAATCAACATTACATCTACAACTTTGGTGAACTATTTCACCTCTGAGTGTGTTTCTACGCAGATTTTTTTAAAAAAATTAAACGTTTCTAAACTATACTATCACATTTAATAAAATTATTAAAATCGGAGAGTGACACTTTCATTGCCAAATTCAGAATTGATGCTTATCGAATTTGTAGTTAAATGAATTTTAAGTGCATCTACGTCAATTATAATGACAAATAAGTCAAATAATTTGTTGCTTACTAGATGCAGTATTCACGCCTCAGTCTTTGAACCTCTTAAACCCTATTGTCTCTGCTATCTGTCACATTTCAGTGTGGCAAAGATTGCAATTGTCCCATAGTTCTCGCAAATCTACGATATACACGAGAAATTAATATGGCTTCCTTGGTACTGTAAACAAAGTTTTTGACTTATTGGTGATTTGTTTGGATTAGGATCAGGTTAAGGATATTAAGGTGTTAGTGATTTTCGAAGGATTTTACTGCTGACGCATGCATACTAACTCAGATGTCCGCATTAACAACTCATACCGTGCCAGGTAAATATGTCCATTTGCAGACGTCCTTGATTGTGTAAGAAAAATTGCTGTTTTTCCTAACACAATTGTGTGTACGTATGTGGGAATTGTAAATAACTTATCATTAATGTATTTACATGTATTGTATGTAGCAATCGTTTCTCCTTTGAAGAAGTTTTTGAAAAATTGTTTATAATGTCACTTTCAGCTGTAGTTGACTTGAACGCATAAAAGTTTTACAGAAACAGATATTAAGGGGGAAAAATTCCTGTCTTCCTTGACATTACCTCCTTCAGTCATCAGTTTTTGCGGTAAAGCTTAGAGTGTTTCGTATTCTGCACCATACATTAAAAATGAAACGTTATCGTCTGCGAGCAGTTTTAAAAATGAAACTGGAGCCAGAAATACTGAACACTATACCACGTTACTAAAATTTACTCTGAAATATTAACCATTAGCAAGTCTTATTTGAATTGTGATAAATGTAAACAAAGTTGCTATGATTATAAGAATTTTCCAGGAATATATTGTGTTTTTAAGCACATCATGGTCCAGGTGAAATATAATTACGGCTAATTTCAAACTAAATACCTTGTTCATAATTGTTGGTTATGAATTATAAGGACACACTTACGAAAATTTACTGTTGAGTTTTCGGCTGTGGTAAGATAAGAACGTGGTAAGAATGAATTGCGCTATTTGTTTGAAATTCGTCACACATGTTCCTGAGGACATACCTTTAAAAAAAATGTACATGAATACAAAAAGAAATATATCTTAGATGTAATGCTACATGAAAGCTATGACAGAAAACCTCCATTTCTGATCACATTATTCACACCTAAGATAGTATCAGCACTCTGCAGCAAGATGTGAGGAATTTAGTCCTAATTTATAACTTAAGCTTCTAATGATTTTTGGCTGTAATATACTGGTGTGGTTGTTAAGTTATAATGCAGCTTGGATCATAATGGAAAAAAAACCTCTCTCTGTATTCAGATAACTATGGTGAGAAGTAGGCCTTGTACACTTCATTTCATTGAGCACTTTTAGCTGTTGTGACCAAGCATGGTGGGTGAGTGGTTAATGCTCTGGCCTTGCATTCAGGAGGACGGCGGTTAGAATCCCCGTTCGGGCATCCAGATTTGGGTTTTCCATGGTTTCCCCAAATCACTACAGGCAAATACTGGGATGCCTCCTTCAAAAAGGCCATGGCTGAATTCTTTCCCATTCCTAGTCCCCAGTCCCATCCCATCTCTAATGACCTTGATGTTGACGAGGCATAAAGCCATAAGTAAAAAAAATACATACATATCATTTAGCTGTTGTGGCAGTACTATCATAATCGTGGTGCTGCATTCTGATGATGGATTTGTATGTAACTCCATGAAACAATTCGAAAGTAAAGAATAATTTTTTTAATATCTCACTTTGATATTTGAGATATCAGTTGCAGGTATAGTTCTTTGTGCTTTTGGTAACATTTTTCTTCTGGTCCAAGCCATATTTCAACCTAATCATAACTGCTAGCAATAAAACAAAACACCTGTTTTGCATGTCCATCATAGTTCCTTGTGTGACTTTCGCAAATTATTTTTTTCTGACCAGGTTGCAACTTAACCTTACCACCTCATTTTTTAGTTTTTAGTACTAATGAGATATGAAAAAAAATATATATATTCTTTACTTTCGATTTGTTTTCATTGAGTTACATAAGAATCCATCATAAAATTTAGCTTTGGTGAAAGCTTTCGGCTGTTCCCAGCTGCATTTCAATCTAACCACCTCAATTTTAAAATACAACATCTCAAGAACTAAGCGAGGTATCAAAAAATTATCCATCATCAAACTGCGGCACCACAGATAATGTAGAATCCCCGCTGTTGTAGTTTTGAGGTAGATGGCTACATATAAATTTTGACTGCTGCATTGAATTCGGTATAATGCTGTACCAGTTTGTTCAAATTGCATCATGATTAGTGCCAGTGATTTTAGATTCATTGCTATATAGTGCAGACACTATCTTTGGCATGAACAATGTGATCAGATATGGGGTTGTCTACAATTTTACACTTTACTGTATCGTAACTTCAGTGTGGCATCATAATTTCTTTTCGTTTTCATGTACACTCTTTCTTGCAAGGTAAGGCCTATATCCTCAGGAATGTGTGTGACAAATTTCAGGCAAATAGCGCAATTCCTTCATAACACATTCTTATTTTACCATCACTGAGCCCTGGGATGATGATTTTATTGGAGCCTTTATTAATAAGATATACGAAATTATAGAAATTGACAAAAATATGACTGCTCACCACTTATTCTTTCAGTGATGTTCAAAACATTTTCTGAATATCCACTCTTTAAAATGATGTCATTTAAAGTATTGTTATTTCTTTTAGTATTACACTAAACTCCTACAATCACTGAGATCTTTATTTATTGTTTTCTCTCTCTCTCTCTCTCTCTCTCTCTCTCTGTCATGATTTTATCTGCGCAAAACTTGTAATCATAACTGAGAATGACAGTGGTGATTTAATTCATTATTTACATATCTAGAATACTGAGAACTTTTGATTGCAATATTTAGTATTACTTGTGCCAGAGATGTTACACTGTAAACAAATTTAAAAAAGAAGAAATTAAAGCTCCAGACATTTTTATTATTTTTGAGTAGACAATATGACTATCATAACTATGGTGCTACAATTGGATGATGGTGCTCAATAAGAAAAATCTAAACTGAAGAATATTTTTTTCTGATATCTTGATTGGTTCTCGAGATAAAAACTGTAAAAAATTAGTTATAGGTTTTGTATGTTTTTTTTCTGGTCCAAGGTGCATTTCAGCCTAACCATAACTAGTAAGAAAACAAAACACCCATTGTGTATGTCTAGCATGTAGTTCCTTGTGGCTTTGGTCCTGGCCGCATCTCAATCTAACCGTCTCAGTTTTGAGACAGTATATCTCAAGAACTAAACAAGATATTAAAAAAAAAAAAATATTCCTCACTTTCGATTTGTCTTGTCAAGTAACATAAAAATCCATCATCAAATTGCATTGCCATGGTTATAGCAGAATCCATTAGCATTAGTAGACATTTAACTCTTAAGATAAAAGTTTTGGATACAGAAAAAATATCAGTTCAAAAACGCCCACTGGTGAGAATGTTAACATATTGTTAAATTGCTATACAACTAGCAGAACGAAAAACATGTAAGTCTGATGAACATGACACATAAAGATGGAACAACTTGCTGTTTTTAGTTACTTTTATTGCAAATTATCAACCCACCATTAATAATGTATCATTGTCTTTGGAAGCCAGTGATGAAACTGAAATAACAGTGATATGCCTTGGTAAAGGATGAAACCATTACTCCTTACTCAATTTTTTTCTAGAAAACTGTATGAGATCTTTTCTCTACAGGTTTATTGTGACTACTTCTCTTCTCTTAAAAAATCTCTAATAAAGTGTTATTTGTTTTACCTTGTATGTGGCCTATTCCTTTAGGGCACTCCATACATTTTAAGTCCTCTTTAAAAGTTCTTGCTACCTGAAGTAAAATACTTGTCCGGATACTTCATCATCTGCTTCTCTTTATTATTTTAATAACTCTTAAAAGAATGGAAGCACATTTAGGTAACATATTTATTAATTCATTTTATATTCTTTCGATTCACACATCTTAAATACGCACACGGTTCTCAGCCGAATATTTTGCATAATTACAATCCATCTATTTGTGATTAGTTAATTATCTATGAGTATCTTTACTCAACCATTTCATTCAGTACATCATAATAAACTATACTGCAAACTCGAGTGTCTCCATTCTATAATTTCCTTGATGTGGTCACTCTGTTCGCCATCATTACTCATTTGTGGGTAACTGTGCTCAGATATATTCCAATTTTAATTTTGATTACAAGAAATATTATGTTATCACATTCAATATGGCAACAACATCGACACTTTTAGAGTATTTTAAAAACATATATTTTAGAATAAAAAACTTATAAGTTAAAAATGTCAGTAAACAAAACAAAAATACAAACTTTCACATGAAAATGTTTAACAAGAGCTTCAGTTTTTTAATTTCTTTGGTGCATTTAGAGTCTAAAATTGAACAATATAACATATATATATTTTTTACAAAAAACTTAGTACATTTGCAGAATTACTACTATCAAAAGAGCTTCACAAGGAAATGCAGTGTTGAATCTATTATAAAATTTACAAAATTATGGCAATCCCCATATTTCTTAAGAAGCAGAATGCTGGACCCTGAATGTGCAATATTTCCTAATCCACCCATGTAAACCTTAATGTACTATGCCTTTAGGCAATTTTCTCAAACCAAAACACTTGCAATTGCTTGTATCTATTGTGTCCAACAAAACTGTGAAGCTTCAAATACAAAAAAAAAAAAAAAAAAATTCATCTCCATGTGGCAGTGGTGATTGGTTAATTCAGTAAAAACCTTCTATTTTCACAATAATTATTTTTTATAATCAATAAAATTCTTAATTTATAACAAAGACGTGTATCTCCGTATATGTCACTCTGCTGTCACAACTACATAGCATAGACCATTGTGTGGTATTGTATTGTGTCTCCTATCGTGTACTATGGTGGTTCGCCGGAAGATGGAGCCGGATGCAGGCTTCGAAACGTCGCCTTACATTGACGCGCTACCTCGGTGGTAAGCCTTAGAAGATTTTATACAACTGACACACCAAGAAAGCTTTCATTCGTTCATGGTGGTTAGATGTCGGTAACTATGGGGGTGTGGGATATATGGTGGTTGAAAGTGGTCGACCTGCGGCACTTTCTTATTTTTACCAAAAACGAATGTGTCATGGTGTATCTTTTTTCAGCCAAAACTATCTAGTGCAGATCACTGGTGTTTGTGTGTGGTAGTAGCACAGAGTCACGCATCGATAACAACGTTGGCCAAATTTCGGTAACTGTGATAGTGTGGGAGATATGGTGGTTGAAATTGGCCGTTCGAGGATATTTTCGTATTTCGAACAAAGACGTGTGTCCGTATATTCTACTTTGCTGCCTGTACTAAATAGCGCAGATGACTGGCGTTTGTGTGTGGTAATAGCAACGAGTCTCCCATCGTGCACTATGGTGGTTAGATGTCAGTAGCTGTCAATCCAAATTCTTTACAAATACGAACGATGTCGTGGGTACCAGCTATAAGTGATATTATCTTACCTCAGTGGTACAGATAAAAGTTCCTCAGATGGTAAAGATTATTTCCTTATGTTTTTGTAGATAATACTAGGTTTCATTTTCTTACATATTTCATTCTTCATAGAATTAAATAAATTCTTTATGATAACTTCCCAGTACATTTAAAACTTTATGAAATCATTCATCTTGGACAAATAAGATAATGTAGGCCTACCTAATTAGATACATATTCTTTAAAACATGACAACAGAGACACAACTCAACATGTTTCAACAAAATTCATTCTGGCATCACTTGTGACTAATTAGACACAGGTATGTGCATCATAACATTTTTTTGCAATTGCATTTGTTCTATTCCAGTGGCTAAAAGTCACTAGTGCACACCTAGTCTTAAACTTAACAGTGATAGAACTTATACTCCGGTCACTGCTTCCCTACTCACCTTGCTATCTTAAATTCTTTCACTTTCCAAAATAAATTGTTTGGCATTTCCCTTAGTAACTTATTTCAGTTCCTAACTCCTTCACAAATAAAATAAAATTTTCCCACTCCTTTCTGACTGAAATGGGGCATTAGTTTGGGATCAAGATTGTTTCTTCTCCTCCAGTACTACTCTTGATTCATCTGCTAATATTCATCCAAGGCTGATTCCCTCAGAGCACCCTCTTAACCTACCACACGTCTTCAAATCGTCCCAAACCTTTATTATATCAATCACTGATTCTGTTTTGTTGTAATTTACAGCTTTTAACTGTTTTAACAACTGCAGATTTAAACCTGATTTTGTTATTCAGTTGATGAGTAGCTTTTTGTTGATATTTAATTTTCATCTGAAGTATCCAGGCATATTCTATGGCAGATTTCAATTTCCTGACTAAATATTTTGGTTGCCATTGAAAATAAACAAGCCAGCGATGTACAAGAGGTATTATATCTTGATTTCTGGACCAAGGTTTCTATTCTTCTTAGTTGAATTTTCAGTGTAGCATATTCATGGTTATACAAAAGACATTTTTACATTTCACTCAATCCATAGCCTCCATCTGTGTTTATGTTTGATGAATGTTCAAATATTTCAACCACTTCTCAGACCCACAGTGGCAAACAAGATTTCTGGCTTTGCCAATGCTTCGTTTCTGTCCATAAAATATTGTGTTGTTCTTGCCAGATGTGTTCTGTAACAGCTGATTTTGTTGGTTGATCTAGCCTTCCATATCATTGGTGTTCTTAATTCTTATTTTGACCAGCCTATTTGTTTCTCTGCTTAAACTTTCCCACATTGGCATGGAATTTTCTATACTTCCAAGCATTTTCCTCATGGCTGGGGGGGAGGGGGGTCTTTACCGATCTGATTATTTAATTTTATTTATGCTATTATAAATTGGTGTGATATCATTCCTTGTTAGTAAAGGGTCTATTTTTTTTAGTGATGTCTATTAGTAAGGCAACAGAACTGGTTTTGAATGAGAGTCTAGTTGGTTTCTGTTGTGATGGTAGAGGATGCGTAAAATGAAATGTCTACTGTAGCCATTGGAGAACTTGAGGTGTGTTCTTTCTTCACTTCAAGGCTTCTCTCATCCAAAATCCTTTCCACCCGGCAAAATAATGTGTTTACCATAGCTGCCCTTTGAGCTGGATGGTGATGTGAGTTTGGCACAAGATATTTCTAGTGCGATATGTACAATTTTCAAAATTTCTTGCTATCAGTTTCTTTCTACTATGAATTGATGTCTATCATCTGAATATATGTATTAACCGTACAAGTCAGTGCTAAATAATTTTTTCCTAACAATTCAACATTGAACCTATTACTATAAAACAATTTGCATTTTATTCGGTCTGTAAAAGAAGTACAAGTCAATTTATACAATGATAATGACTTATACTCCTTGTACTTATCATGACAGAATTATCCGCGTGTCTTGGTTTTCGACAAACACAGTGGACTATGCGACTGTCCCATTTTCTCTGTACCAGCACTTCAAGAAAAGGCAGCTGTCGCTCCAGTTCTGTTTCCACTGTAAATTTGAAGTTGTTATGTTCACTGTTTATGTCCATGTGGCCTCATATTTGTTCATACTCTGCATATAATTGATATCGGCAAGCAAGAATCCAATTTAGGAATCACTTATTTAGCCATTTTAAGATCTAAATCATGGGAAGGATTAATTTGTGCACAAGAATTTTAGTGCCACAAACTTGAGGAAATTAATTTGCATGCTGACTTTTTAACAGTCACCACAGCCACATGTATGATCATACATATGGCTGTGGTGACTAAAGGTGCTTGCACATGTTCAGTCACATATTTCTGCTGTCTTTAAAGGGGCATGACCCAAAATACTATTATTTTTTTTTATTGTGGATTGTTTTTATTACTGCTGCCGCCCTGTTCTGTTCAATATTGGTGATTGGTGGTTATAGTTTATCTTTCTTTTCATTGAAATATCACCTCATGGAGTTTCTTCCTACTCATTAATGTACTTCTGTCATACTATCCTTTATTTCTTTTTTCTTCTTTCCTGGTTTCTTCTGAAAAGTCCTTAGTTGATCAGTTGAAAAAGCTGTCACATTGTTCAGATATTCTCAATTTTGTCTCATTCCTTCCATTATCTAACACTTACCTCATTATTGTTTCATTTATTTGTTCTTTTACCACCATGCCTGCCATTCGGAAAATCTCTGTTCAGCCATAGAGATATCGATTTTTCGTGGTTTCACAAAATCACTCCCAAAGGATGCCAGGATGGCTCCTTTTATCATTTATGGGCAACTTCCTTCCCATTTCTTGTCCCCGGTCCCCTCCCACCTCTGATGATGTTACCATCAATGAGTTATAAAACCCGGAAAAAGAACTTCTTAAACTATTGTTGTACTATAAAGCATTTTGTTATTCTTGTATACATCTTCATCTTAATTTGGGGCCAACTGCTTTCTCTGTTTCATCTTGTTATCTATGTATTCTTCCTTATCTTTGTGATTATTAATTTAACACCAATTTCTCCATGCTTGGTTCTTCTTTCGCACAGCTTTTTGTTGCCATCCAAAAATTAAGCCACACAAATTTCACATTTTTTTAACCCTATTGTCCGATGTGGTATCACACATTTTAAATGTAGAACTAGATTAAAACAGCATTTCAACTTGACATCAGAAGACACATATGATCTCCCATTCCTCCATGATACGTCGTATCTCTGACCCCCATCTACATCCATACTCTCTAAATCACAAACATTGTGGGAGGCAGAGGGTGCTAAGCACCAATCCTAAACCCGCGCATTCCAATCCTGAATAGCGCGAGGAAAGAAGGGATACATAAACACATCAGTACGGCATCTTATTTCTCTAATCTTATCCCTCTGGTCATTGCGACTTAAGTAGGTTTGTGGAAGAAGTATTTCATTGCACTCAAAATATAAATTTTTTCGCATATTCTCCAATAAATTCGAATGCAAGCTACGTCATCTGTCTTCCAAACTATCCCAGCTCAATCTATGTATCAATTCTGTGACGCTTTCATAAGGGCTGTAACAACAAGTCATGAATCGAGCGGCTCTCCTCTGCACCCTCTCCACTGAGTCAATCAGACCCTTGTGATACGGATCCCAAACTCCACAACAGTAATCCAGATGCGGACACACTAGTGTTTTATACGCTATCTCCTTTGTATGAGCATTACAGTTTCTCAAAATACGTCCTATGAGTCGCAATTTAGAATTAGCCTTGCCTATGACGGAAGTTATGTGCATGTCCCATTTCATGTTGCTTTGTACTATCATCCCCAGATACTTCAGGGAATCAACCGTGTCAACAGCTGAATTGTTTATTTTGTACTCGTGATCCAACTGATTCTTTTTGTTGCTTATCCACATTGCCTTGCACTTTTTGCAATTAAGTGTAAGCAGCCATTATGGCACCAATTGAAAATAGCATGCAAATCGTGCTGAATTTCTAAGCAATCGTCGGATCACCTTATTTCCCTATAGATAACCTGCATCATCGGCAAACAATCGCAAGCAGCATTTGACGTTGTCACCTAGATCATTTATAAATATTAAGAAAGAAGTGGTCCTATTACACTTCCTTGAGGAACTCCCGAAGTAACATTTATCTTAGAAGAGGCTTCCCCATCAACAATGACATACTGTGATCGACCAGTTAGAAAATCACGTATCCACTCGCAAATCTGAGCCGAAATACCGTAAGCTCGAATCTTCGCTAAAAGTCAGTTCTATGGCACAGAATCAAAAGCTTTCTGAAAATCTAAGAAAAAATGCATGAACTTGCAAACCTGCATCGATAACTTTCATTACGTCATGAGAAAATAGGGCCAATTGTGTTTCACAAATCTCTTCTTCCGAAATCCGTGCTGACACGGTTTGAGTAACTCCTTCTCATCTAGAAACTTCTTAATGTTCGAACATATGACATGCTCCAGAATTCTGCCTCTTAATATGTGATACATTTTGTGGATTTCTGATTTATAAAATTAGTTATTAATTATTGTGTTTAATTGTTACTGTTTCTCATGTCATTATATTTTTCAATTCCAGCTCTTAAGCTGTTCACTGCAATATGTCTAATAAGGCATTTCCTTTATTTTTTAATGTTTGTGTATCAAAGACCGCAAAATTTCTGTCAGTCTTGCAAATCCAACATGTGTATTAACAGCTTTGATAATTATATATTCACTGTGTATTTTGTTTTTAATTTCTATTCTCAAATTCCCTCCTGCTTTGGTGCATCCTACTATCACAATGTATACCACCAGACTTATTTTCTGCCAAGGACACAGAGGAAAGGATATTATGAATAGCATTTTTTTAATAATAAGTATTATATTTTATACGACGTGTGATCAAAAATACAGTGAATAATTTTATTGCAAAAAAAGTATAAAAAAAACTTACATAGAATTTCAATTAATCTCCTCAAAGTACTGCACCTAACTAGTGATGCACTTATTCCAACGTTGAATTCATGACTGGAAGCATTTCTGAAAGGTTTATTTCAGAAGAGCGTTCAGCAGCTGTGTAGTGGCCATCTCAATATGTGGAATTGTTTCAAAATGTTTTCCTGTTAGCACGCTTTTTATTTTGGAAAGAGCCAAAAGTCGCATGGTGCTAAATGTAGTAAGGCTGTTGTGGACACACAGGAAATTGTTTTCTGGCCCAAAACCTGTGCATCAGAAGCGATTTTTGGAACATCACATTGTCATCGTGAAGAAGGAAGCCAGTGGCCCATTTTTGTGATCTCTTTCCTTGTACATCGTTTCCAAATGTTGCAATAACCCCTTCTAAAATACGAACTCTGATTGCACTATAGCCTCACTACCGGAAAAATAAAATTGACATGACCTTGATGTTTGACTTTGATTGACATGCCTTTTAGGGCAATGGAACTTCCTGGTCAATTTTGGTCTCATGGTCATAGCCATAGACCCAACTTTCATCTCCAGTTACAATTTGACCATGAAGTCCGGATCTGCATAAAGACAATCCTTCAATTTTGTGCAAGCTGAGACATGGCTTTCCTTCTGTTCATCAATCAAAAGTCTGGGAATACATTTTGCACTCACTCATTTCATTTCCAAATTATTGATTAAATGTTTTGCATGGACCCATATGAGATGTTAAGTTCTTCGGTAAGCTCTCGAATAGTCATTCACTTGGTTGAACGTTTATGTTTTGGCACTTTTTGCACATTTTAGTTTGTTTCCACTTTTAAATCGCTCATACCACTTGTAAACATTCTTCATAGTAACCAAATTATTTTAACATTTCATGAGCTTCTTTGGCACTTTTTTGCAACTTAAAACAAAACTTAATGTTAACCTTGCTCGAATCAATGATGTGTTAACATTTTGTCAACAATGTGTATCCCCTTGACTTAACTTCCATTATATATCTACTTTCTTTAATTTTCTGCTACAACAGCCTTGTTATTCATCTTCATTAGATTATTCCCATCCTTCACATATTTAATTAGGTTTTTCTATTTTGCTATGTATATTTTTCTATGTTATCATGTCATCTTCTTGTGAAGCAGGCATTTACAATAGTACTAAATCGAATGATACAGGTTTAGTTTCTATCCTCACCAATATTAATTTGTTATTACAACTTTTCTTGACTGCAGATACATATTTCATTTTTTTTATCTTTGCCATTCAGTGCTCCTGTGATGGTTTGTATGTTTTACTAGTCTACTTGTATTTTCCAGTTGCTTTGGCCACATAGATCTTATTGCGCATTGTAATTAATGTGTTTGCCTTTTGCTTTTCTTCTCGCAGTTAAGCATAAATTTTTGTAATGTAGTATCGTTATAACCTTTGCTGTAATTAAATTCCACAATTTCATCATACTTATTGGAGTGTTACTTTATTTTAGTGGTTTGATTAATGTTTTCCCTCTATGCTATGGTTCATAAAACTGAAGAAATAAATAGCCACTTATGTTGTCAAAAACAGAATCCATATGGTGCAGTGATTATCTCTGTTGAAATAGTCTGTTCATATAAGATATAGTATGATCTGTAATGTCTTTGTATTCTTGGTACGAACAAATTGTCACTTCTTGCTTGGTTCCCCAAGTAGTCTTAAGGTATACCTCAGATTATAGACTTGCTCATAAGCTTTCAATTGGTGGAAACCTAATCAAAATTCGTTTAGTAATTTTAGTATGATTACAAAAAGAAAGATGCCGCCCACTTAAAGATTTATAATAGCATAAATATTCAATAGAAATCCTGTGCTTTCATCCATTTAATATCATATATTCCAACATTTAATTGTAAGTGAGGTTGGCCCATATTTCTGATTTATTTGTTTTGACAATTTTCTGTTATATACTTCCTTTGCGAGGTGTCCCCACACAGATAAATGTGTGGGACTGTTATACTTTCATAATATGTATCATGGAAGAAACCACCCTCTTAAGTGTAGTATTTTCTCATTTTCATATGCCTCTCCATTCTGTTTATCATTCCCAACTTATCTTCTTTTAGAGGCCCCTCTCCAATTATAAGGAAAATTGGTACCATAGTCCAATGTTTCTTAATCGTTTTCAACACTAGGACCAGTAAATATACAACAATAATGCTGTGGACTTATGTGGCTCTAACTTTTTACCTTTGTGTATATCTTATGTATAGATGTATGTTCTCCTATATTTCACTTTTCCGCCACCATTACCTAGCACAGATCACTGGTCTTTGTGTGTGGAAGTAGCAAGTAGATTCGTGTCGTGCAAAACTTTGGCCGAATGTCGATAACTGTGGGGATGTGGGAGATATGATGGTTAATAGTGGTTGATGCAGGGCATTTTCGTATTTCGTCCAAAGACATGTGTATCCGTATATGTCACTCTGCTGTCACAACTACATAGCATAGACCATAGGTGTTTTTGTGTCATAGTGGTATCATATCTCCTATCGTGTACTATGGTGGTTAGATGTCGGTAGCTATGGGGGTGTGGGAGATATGGTGGTTGACAGTGGTTAACCTGCGGCACTTTCTTATTTTTACCAAAAACGTATGTGTCATGGTGTATCACTTTTCAGCCAAAACTATCTAGCGCAGATCACTGGTGTTTGTGTGTGGTAGTAGCACAGATTCATCTGTCGATCACAACGTTGGCTGAATTTCGGTAGCTGTGGTAGTGTGGGAGATATGGTGGTTGAAATTGGTCGCTCAAGGATATTTTTGTATTTCGACCAAAGACATGTGTGTCTGTATATTTTACTTTGCTGCCTGAACTACATACCGCAGATGACTGGCGTTTGTGTGTGGTTAGATGTCGGTAGTTGTGAATCCAAATTCTTTACAAACACAAACGAAGTTGTGGGTACCAACTAGTTAATAATATCTGTATTGTACTATTGTAACGTAATAATTCTGAAAGCATGTTTTGAATTCCTACGGAAATATAGTCATGAAACTGGAAGTGAACTATTTAAAGTTAATCATATAGTGACCCCATTACAAACCAAACTATCAAGTACGGGTCTTAAACATGAAACTGATGTAGACTGCGGAATACCTGCTGGTCTGCCCAAATTGTCCTGCCACCTGTACACCCGATCACCGAAGTCCCCCAAAAAAGAAGCATTTTGACATAGCTCACTACTGGGCTTAGAAACTAGTTCCAGACATGAAAAAGTAAAATAACAGAGGGGAAATCTGCTGCTGCTTCCAGTACTTAGGTTTTTGAAAAGCACCGAGCGTGGTGGTGTAACGGCTAGCGTTCTGGCCTCGCATTCGGGAGGACGGCGGTTCGAATCCCTTTTCGGGCATCCAGATTTGGGTTTTCCATGGTTTCCCAAATCACTCCGGGACAAATGCTGGGATGCTTCCTTCAAAAGGCCATGGCCGAATTCCTTCCCATTCCTTGCTCCCCATCCTTTCCCATCTCTAAAGACCTCGCTGTTAGAGTGACGTTAAGCAGATAAAAAAAAAAAGTTGTGAAGCACAAGACCTGTTTATTCATGAAAACTATATTCCTTAAGGGTTAGTAAGGAGACCCATCCGATACTCCTTACTTGTTGATGACTGCTACTTTTTGTTCATCATGTAGCCTGAGAGGACCTGAGAGCAATTACAATACACACTAAAAAGGCTAGATAAATGGTCAGTACGCACTGGTTTTTGCTTTTCTGTCTGTATTTTTTACTCGTAGTCGTAGTCTTTTAGCAGAAACCCATTTTGCCTTGAATGCTGTTTTAACTTTTAATGAAACTGTTCATTTTCTGTGCCTCATTTTTGACAGCAGATTCAATTGCTTCCTCCTTTTAGATATGGGAGAGCCAGATCCCTAAACGCTCTGAATGTATTAAGCATGTGCCTTTGTATGGGTGCATTGTATATGCTTTGGCACAGGGTAGCTATATCCAGTTGGTGAACAATCTCCACTATGCAAGAATTCAATTTGCCACCAGTGCATGTCACACCAGGCCCATTCCCAGAATTTGTGCCAAGGCAAGTGAGCCATTGCTCTTCATCCATTGGCATCTCCTTCTTGGTGCAACACTTCATTCATTCTCGTCTCAATATCTGGCAGTCCCATTTCCAACACAGTTATGAGTCCACAGTTTGAACACCTCTGCTCTCACCGTCATGGAGCTACCAAACCTTTCAGATATCGTATAAAGTCTATTTCAGAAGAATATGAATATGAGTTGCCCATTCTTTATAACCAGCACTGAAGTAAATCTCCTCCCTGGTATTTAAAAGGACACAAAACAATTTTAGAACTTTAACAGTACAGCAAAATGTTTTAAACCAGCATCACAAATTTACATCAGTATATACGGATGTATCTTAGCAGGCTAACAAAGTATGTTGCTCCAAAGTGTTTCCTCGAGTCACTTCAACATATGAAAATAAGTTGTGACATCAAGAACATATGTTGGGATTTCCTCACCTGCATCCAGGCAATAGTAAACATTTACCTAGCAAACTGTTTAGTCCAGGACAAACAGAATGCCCTCCCCTCAATTCAGCCTTGTAGAAAGAAGGTATTCTCTCTGGCCATTTGGGAATCAAGGGGAAATGAGGCAGTAGTTGAAGCTGCTAAATTCACCTGCAACAAGGTCAGAATTGGCTTTGCTACAGTCTCAAAGTCAGACCTTGCCTCTCTGGCAGAGAAAGTGGTTAGAAGTCTAGCATAACATGCTCCAGCTGGTCAAACTGAACGTTCAGCCGTGGAGCAGCTCCTTCCAGCTGGTAAGAAGGGATGAGGTTCTCCTTACTCACCTCCACATAGGACATGCACGTGTAGTTTTCTTCTTTGCCTGGCGGACTGACTGGAATGTGATACTTATGCCGTTCCTTTGACAGTGCTTCACATTTTAATAGGTTGTGTTTTTTTTTTTTTGGCAGATGTTAGCCTAGCCAATGATTGTCATTTTAAATAATGATAGTGGAAACGTGGCCTAAATTTTACATTTCACTGTTTTACCTAATTCTCCAGAAAAATTTGAGCAGGTCGGCGTAGGTTTTGAATTGGAAAAAGCCACCAATCCAAGTCCTGTCTATTTTATTTTGCCTCTTCTTTTTTTATTTATCTGGCTGGCCCTTTTACAACTAGCCAGCCATTTTGTTGTTGTCTGGTTGGCCTTTTATAGCTGATCTGTTATCATTTGTTAAGTTATAGGTTTTTTGTCCCCCTTACAGCAAACGTTTTAGTATTTTGCTTGCTGTCTCCATGGCTGACCTCTTTACAGTTGGTCAGTTCATTTTTAAGCTGTCTTGCCATACCGGTCTGTTGTTTGGGTGCTAATGATCATGATATTAGTATGCTGTAAAGACCAAATAACAACAGTAAAGATTGCTGGAGGACCTTACCACATGAATAAATTGGGTTTCCTTTATATTACTGGATACAAAATGAAGGTGTTAGTAGAGAAAATAATGACTTTGGAAACAAAATTCTAGTGGTGATGATGTTAAATAACAAACATAACGTAATAAACAATAATAATAATTCATTCAAATTAATCTTGTGCTCTGGGTGTTTTGAACCCAGATTTGGGTATTAAACTGAATTAATTAAAAAAGTAATTCTGTAAAAAAAAAAAAAGCTATGCTGTTTAATTTTTCAAAAACATTTATTAATTATCTGATTCATATAATTCTCTGTAAATAGTTATTGTGAATTAGGATTGGGATATGAGCAACTATACATTTCCGTATCCTAATATGCAATTCTTTTTCACTACTGTCTTTTATTTTATTGTTTTCTATAAATAGTTATCTGTATGAGTATTAAGTGTGAATGTGGTGGAGCCCAAACTATGAATCATATGCTCGAGTGCCCTATGTGCCCATCATCCTGCAACAACGAAGACCTGTTTCAAGCAACACACAATGTGATTGAGGTTACGAAGTACTGGGCTAAGTGTGTTTAAAGTTGTTGATTTGCACAATTTATTTAACTGTGTATTTTAATGTTTTTGATATGAGAATAATAATAATTATCAAAAATTTATCTGCTGAGCAATCAGATTCGTTAAAAATAATAATTTAATTTTATTACAAAAACTATAAACAACACAATGATTGAAACAATTTTCCTATTATTCTTCATGTATAAGTGATCAAGTATATCCTAAGGAGACTACATATCATTGTAGATTATGATAATCGAATATGCTGGATGAGTGGTAACACTCTTGATTCGCGTTCTGGAGGGGATAGGTTTGAATTCCTTTCTGGCCATCCATATTTTGGTTTTCCACTGTTTTTTTAAATCACTCCAGGCCATGTCAGTATGGTTCCTTTAACAGACCACGGCTGAATTCCTTCCCATTACTACCTGTTCCCACCTCAGTGTTGACAATGCTTAAAGCCATAAACCAAAAAAGTGACAATTTGATTTAATTCTGGATCAGTAGTTTCAGAAATAAAAGTTATCAGGAATAGATTTTTTTGATGTTTTTGCTACCAAAGACTTACAGATCTTGAAGCAGTAATAAAAATTACTTAAATTGCGTGTACGTGTGCTCAAGCAGACAAATTTTTCTATCTTTATTGCATTTGTACCGTAAATAGGAACTTAATCCAAGTTATTCTTATAAATAAGTGTAAATTATCTAAAATTTAAAGTACAGTTCAGTAGTTTGTAGTCTTAGACTGTATTTTGAGAGCTTTTTTTTATTTTTATCAGAGAACAACTTGGACAAAATTATCTCATAACCATACTTACAATCAATAGGATGCGAGAGATATCAGCAAAATAAAATTTTATTTGGAACAAATGAAAACTATTTTACTATATAAATATTTACTGTTGGTATGTTTATGAATATGACTGCTATTATTTATTTATATTATTATTATTATACTTCCATTGTATTTGGAGAATTTGTATCATATAATTTTGTTGCTGAAATAGGAAATTATGTTTCACGTTTAATGAAATCAGCTGTTTAGCATGGGTAACTTCTTGCATCAAAAATATCGTTCAGTGCACCCTTGATGAATGTTGTGACAGACGCACACTTAACGCATAACTCGTAATGCATAATGCTAACAAATTTCTCTCTGCTGCACCCAAAGAAGTTTCACTTCAGTGACATCTAAATATTTTCAGATTTGGTGGTATGCCAGCTTTCATTTGATATCTCTGAAGATCATCTAAAAAAATCTTTAATTATACCTCCCAATAAACTCTTATACTTATTTTCACCCTGATGCTTTTTTTTTTTGATTTTTCCATTATAATCATGTATACTATACAATTACAAATTTACAAGTTAAAGGGTTCATTTGTTACAAAACTGTGACAGATATATGGACAAATTAATGATGAAGGGTTCCATCTTTCATTCACTGAGCCCAATATGTGAGCAGTAACATTCAGGCCTGAGGTTGGTGAGAATGTGGCTTCAAATCCCATCCAGCTATCCAGAAGTCAGTTTTTCATGGTTTCCTGAAATCATTCCAGCTGAATGCTGGAATGGTTCCTTCAAAATTATCATGGCCAAATTCATTCTTGTTTCTTATCCCCAAACTTCCAGCTCTAATGGCCCCATTGTCAATGAGACAAAAAACCCTAAGTTAAAAACAGTTTTTGTTCAGAAGATGTAGATGGGACTCCAAAAATAAAATCTAAAGAATGTACAATTATAGATATTCCAAGAATGCTAAAATCTAATAACATTTGTGAACTTCATTTAGCTTGATGAAGTGATCGATGTATCAGCAGAAGTTCCTAGGAGGTGTTGGAATCTATGCTGTCTTGGTAACCAATCATCCATAATTGTGTCATTATTGATAGGTGCTGGACTTCATGCACTAAAGTCAGTTGTTCACATATCAAATATATTCATTAGATTAATGCATGGTGACCTACGTTGCCAAATAATGTTGAAATTGACCAAAATGCTTCTGAAAGTAGTCTTTCACAATCTGGGCTGATGTAGCACTTCACATCCTGGAGGGAACTTTCCATCGCTATCAGAATACGTGAACTCCACAAAGGGCTTCAAATGGTCACTGAGCAACTGAGCATAACGATGTCATGAATCAGTTCAGTTTGGTCAGATTACCCAATCCATCCTAAGTAAACACTCTCTACACTATTATGGCATCAGCAGTAGCTTGGACCCATCGCTTCATGGAGTTTGTACCACATCTGAATCTGACCATTGGTGTATACTATAATGAACCTCTTTGGGATTTTGATGTAACTTTTTGATCCTATGCTAGCGGGTGGAAAACTGAGAAGAATTTTACTTTGATCATATTCATAAATACAGGGCGTTCGCCAGGAAACGCAACCCACTGTTAGCGGCCGGGAAACGCAACCCACTGTTAGCGCTACAAGGAAGAAACTGCTCCCGACGAGCGAGCGGTCAGCTTCCGGCATTGTTCGACCGTCGGCCGCAGACTATTTCATAATAATTACGCTTCAAAAACTTCATAAACTTGTATGTGCTAAGCATTTAAATGTGACGTAATTCATTAGCTTGCCTTATAAAAGATGCTGGAAGTGTTGACACTCTTGTGTAATGCACATTTCACATCTTCTGAACATATTTCGAGACACACGCTGCCCTAACTGACTTAATGATTTTTTGGGTGACTGTTCTAGTCGAAAAGCGATATCGTCAATTTTCTCCTCTGTGAGAATACGGTTGACCGACAGTCTCTTTTTGTTAAAAAATGAACCCGTTTCTCTTACTTTTTTAACCAGACGCAGAATTGTTGATTTAGCTGGCAGTATAGCGCCAGGAAATTCGCGACGAAATTTACGGCGACACTTTTTAAACGACTTCTTCTTCACATATGTATCGTAGAGAAATATTCTTTGTTGCAAACTGTAACGTACCATAATTTTACTCACACTCAAACACGGTACAGATTAGTAAGAGTATGAAGCCCCAAACCAGCCAAACCGCAAAGAAACGTTTATTCACAACACTGATTAATAAGAGACTGAAGTCACAAACTAGCTACAATGCAAAGAAACCGTTCTTAACAATGTAAGGGTCCCATTATACTGCGTCACTGCACTTTTGGGGCAGCGGAGGTGTTAAACAGTGCGGTGATTCACGGTGCCGTGTGACGGGAGCTGCTGGCTCCACTGCCCGAGCAAGTTGCCGACGGCAACAGACTGGGAGGGTAGCGTTTTCCGGCGAACGCCCTGTACTATAATAATCAATTCAAATTACATATATCTTAGGATTAATAAGGATGAATAAAAATGAGTTCACAGTTTAATGAATTTATAATGCACTGATCTTTTTCCAATGAACAAATTATTTTGAAAATATCAGAGGTTACACAAAGTTTAATACTATGTGGTTAACTCAGTAGAGCAATTGAGAAATCTATAGAAGTTGCAAAAATCTCTCTTTTATGTTATTGTTTTTACCATAAAAGTTTGACAGCAACAAAGTGCTGTTTCTTCATGGGGTCTAAATCTAGAAATATATATGTCGAAAATTATTTGAGGAAACTGACTGTAAAATTACAAAATGGTGACAGACTTAGTATAGGGTGAGGCCACGGGTATGTCTGGTGTCTAGGATATGTTGATTGGCAAGTTCCCATATAAGGAGTTTTGAAAAGGTTTTGGTGTTTGGAAAAAAAACTCTGACAGCTCTAATTGTGAAACAAATATTGTGATTGTTAGAATCGTGAGCTGGCATGAATTGCTGTTGGATGATCTGGGTTTGAAGTATAAACCATTGGCTGTGGCCATTCATCCTGTAGGATATTTGTTTAGTGGTGAGGTCGCTGTAGGAGGCAGTGCAATGAAGACAGATATGTTGGTAGGTAAGATGAGTGGTAAGCTTTTGATAATGTTAGGTGGGACAAGATGTTCAAAATTTTAAAGAAGTCAGGTCTAAAGTATCGAGATAGAAGAATCCTCTATAAACTATATAAGAATCAAGTGGCTGTGATAAAAGTAGAGAATCACGAGAGACATGCATCAGTTAAAAAGGGTGTGAGACAAGGTTGTAGTCTATCCCCGTTAATATTCAACTTGTATGTAGAAGAAGCAATGAAGAAAGTCAAAGAAAAATTTCCATTTGGCATAAGTTTTCAGGGAGAAAAAATCAGTATGCTACGATTTGCTGACGACATTGTCTTATTAGCAGAGAGGGCTGAGGATATTGAGAAGTTATTGAATGGCATGAACAAAATACTGAAGGAAGATTTTGGACTGAATATAAATCAAAGTAAAACAAAAGTGATGAAATGTAGCAGAAATGACACCAATACTAGCAGATTAAATATAAAAATAGGATCTGATGCAATAGGAGAAGTGAGTGAGTTCTGTTACTTGGGAAGCAAAATTACAACCGATGGCCGAAGCAGGAATGATGTTAAAAGCAGAATAGCATTAGCAAAAAGAGCCTTCATGAAAAAGAGAAACCTTTTAGTTTCAAATATTGATCTAGGAATTAGAAAGAACTTCTTAAAACTCTATGTGTGGAGCACAGCACTTTACGGTAGCGAAACATGGACTTTAGGAATACCGGAAAGAAAGAAACTTGAAGCATTTGAAATGTGGTGCTACAGAAGAATGCTGAAAATTAGGTGGACAGACAAAGTAAGAAATGAACGAGTTTTAGAAATGATGGGTGAGAAAAGAAGTTTATGGAAGAAGCTTACAGGAAGAAGAGACAGGCTGGTAGGTCATATTTTGAGACATGCTGGATTGGTTAATTTGTTAGTGGAGGGAACAGTTGAAGGTAAGAACTGTAGAGGTTGACAGAGATTAGAATATATGAAGCAGATAATTGAGGACGTGGATTGTAAGGGGTATGTAGAAATGAAGAGGTTAGCACAGGATAGGAAGGGATGGAGGATTGCATCAAACCAGTCTAAAGACTGACGACAGCAAAAAAAAAAAAAAAAAAAAAAAAAAAGATGAGTGGTAGCGCAGGTGGCATTTCCAATAATAGAAAAGGATTCTCCTGTGACTGGATTAGTGCAGGTAGTGGTGACTGGATGCTTGTTATATGTTTTGCAGTGGGATCTGATATGGGGTAAATATCGCAATGGAGGTCTAGGAGAGTTAGAAGGTAAGTGAGATGATGTTCAGATTAGATCTGCTAAAGCAAGTGTGGGAACCAGTCAGTAGGATTTTGGGAAGGACCATAGAAAATCATGCCCATGGTAAAGGATCTGATTAATGGATTCCAGGCCAGGAAATCACTTACCGAGTGTGGTGGTGTAACGGATAGCGTTCTGGCCTCGCATTCGGGAGGACGGCGGTTCGAATCCCCGTCCGGGCATCCAGATTTGGGTTTTCCGTGGTTTCCCAAATCACTCCAGGCAAATGCTGGGATGCCATGGCCGAATTCCTTGCCCCCGTCCTTTCCCGTCTCTAAAGACCTCGCTGTTGAGAGACGTAAAGCAGTTAAAAAAAAAAGAAAGGAAATCACTTAACAACTGTCCTACAGGATGAATGCCAAGGGGTAAATAGTTTATTCTTCCAGCCCAGATCAGTCACATGATTCCAACAATCTTTAACAGCTGTTTCATGGTTAGAGCTGTCAGAATTTTTCCAAACACCATCACCTTTTCAGAACTCTATAGATAAGAACTTGCCTATCAACATATCCTAGAAACCAGTCACACCCCTGGCCGCAACCTATACTAAACCTGCCACTATTTTGTAATTTTACAGTCAGTTTGCTCATATATTTTTCATCATATGTATACATTTGTAGTATATATTTTTCATAACTTTTTAATTCTATTTGTTTACTTATTCACTCCTATAACAGACCAATTTTAAAAGAATCCATTTTACTTTGACCGATTTCCACAAAGAATATTGCTGGTCATCTTTCTCCCCCTACCACCAGTTCAAACACTATCATCACATGTGCTTCATCTTTGTTTCATTCATGTGGCAGGTCGGGATGTGGTCACATCTTTCCCCCCGTCATATGTCTCACCTCCTATACAAGTAAGGTTATTTAAGCGAAATATTGAGAAGTTTTTTTGTGTTCTTTACGTGTTCTTCTCGCCCTCCTGTCTTCATCTTTGGCAAGAGATGGGTTACTTTTCCCTTTTTTTTTTTTTTTTGTGCCTAACAGTAGTTTTGTTGTTTCCATTATCCATGTGTTGTCTATGTTATCAATTTTAAATGATTTCTGTTACCAGTCTATCTTAAATACACTATTACCTAGAAACTTGAAATTTGTATTCGATATTGATCGTATTAAACAACAATACTAAAAGTAGTTGCATCTAATGTAGCTTGTAAGCAATGTTTTTAGTGTGTAGGTACTTTAATATGTACTAATACTATTTTATTGTAAGTGTTCGATTCAAGGAGCATAGCATCTTATTGGATGGGATAGGTATTACCTACTAGGGAGTAAGATAATTAATTCCAGTGGCAGTGTGGTGAATAACACTGAATGCAACAGCTGATTCTGCACACTAAGTGCTGATTGCGAATATGTGAAAAATTGAACTTATTGCTTATCTTCCATTAAATGATTGTTTCTTATTCATAATTTCACACATTATTTCTGAAATAACTCTGTATTTGATGATAGTGACAGTGATCCCGCCTCCCAGCCTTCAGCTGGGAGGAATGAAACCTTAAAAAAAAAAGGTTATGTAGTTAAAGAAGGATAGGGAATATAAACCTGTCACTCACAACAGGAGAGCCAGGACAACCCAAAAACATGAACACACCTTACAATATTTCAGTCTAAACCTTAATCATGTTTAGAGGAATATATATGATGGAGGGATGAGATCTGTACACACCAAGATTCACCATATGACTGAGCAAAAGATAAACCAGTTGGGGAGGGTGGGGATAGTAATGGTGGGGGCAAGTTAACCAATGTGGGAATAAAATTAATTGAATTTTCTTAAAAAAAAAAAAATTGTTTTACTTTGGCTGGTTGTTAGAGTGATTGTATTTTCCCGCAATTGTCATTGGTCAACTTCCTCCTCCTCATCATTGCATCCCCACTTTCCCACCTGGCTCAGTCATGTGCTGAGTGTCCCCCCTTGCCATTTGTCCTCCACTATTTACGAATAAGATTTAGACCAAAGTATAATAAAAGTATGTTCTGTTCTTCCTGCCTTCATCTGTGGTGATGGGTTTATGGTCCTTATTTTTAATTTCCTGTATTATCTACTCAAATTAAAACAATATAGTTAACCTAGACAATAATATTATTTCTGTTACTTAAAATTAATGGTTCTGATGGTAACTTGTTAAGTTAAGAATGGAAACGGGCATTGTAGTCAGCCAATCAGAAGACGATACGATCCTGGCCCACTACGGATCCGCGATCCAGTGCAGTTCTAGTTGTTCTCATAAGAACAATGGACCTGATGATGGCAGCAGAGCAAGCTTGTCTTTTGATAATATTATCCGATGGAAAACCTGTGAAGATCTCGTATCAAAGATACGCCGGGAAAGCCTTGTTTCTCATTTTAACTTGTTAAGTAGATGTTATAAACTTTCAGGCTGATACTCATTGTAAATTAGATAGTAATCGTTGCATAGACTTGACTGAATTTCATTTAATTTCATAATGTACCAATTTCGTTCAATGGGTTTCTTGAGATCGATTACAGAGTTTGCTTCCTGGGACGTGGGCCAGTTGCAGTTTCAACTAGTATACTGCGAGGAGAGTTTTGGTGGAGTTGGATGCTGTTGAACACTGGTGGTACTCTACGTGTATTTGGTAGCAGCATAAATAAGTCACTCTTGCCTGTGGACTATGGTTTCAAGAAAGATTTATTCTGACACCATCAGTGTTATGTTTACAAAGTTATTCTGGTCTGATTTAGTGTTTCACCTATCACTCCCTGTGGCCAATATGTTCAGCTCATTCTTATAGTACAGTTTAGAGTTGACCTTATTTGTTTTATTTCTCTCTAAAGTCACCCCAAACTATTGTGTAATTGAATTTATTTGTGTCAGTACAGCTCTTTTAATGCCTACTTTGATAAATTATTATTTTTGTGCCCCTAAATTGGAAGCATATCATCTCTTGTTATGTTGTATGTCACAAACAGATTAGTTGCCTTGAATGCCATAGGCACGTGTTCATCATGAACGAGTTCCAAAAATTGATAATTAAAATTTCTGTATTGACATTTAGGACATAATGGATACACATGTAACATTTGAATTAATTAAATAGTTGGATGGGTAAATGCTATCAGTAGGTGCCAGATGTGGTAACACTAAATGCAGTGTTATATACTTCTTTTTCTCTTTGATTTTGCCCATCCAAGGTCCACAAAGAGTAATCCTTTGCATTCATCTTGACACTTCTTTTCTTGACTTCCAATAGTTAATCATACTTTCACTTTGCTGCTTCCTGCTCTCTTGGGTTCAGATGTTATTTCCTTTCCTCTTCTCCTTCTTCTGGAGACGCTTGAAATTTTTTATGAGTCGTGTGGAAGTTGCTCTATATTGTGTTATGTCTTCTATAATTCCGATCTCTATCAACAGAGCTCTGACGATTGCTTAGAAATTCAGCACGATATGGATGTTATTTCATACTGTGAATGGCATCTTACAATAAATTGTAGAAAGTGCAGGGCAATGTGCATAACTCTGTTTGTTCATGAGTACAAAGTAAACAGATCATATACTGACATAGTTGATTCCATAAAGTATTTGGGCATTTTTTTCTTTTGAAATTTCTTTTTGTTAGACTGTTGTCATATGTCCTCACTATGTGACCAAATAATCTGATTCTTATCTTTCTGATGTTGTTTTGGCATTCTTTCATTTTATTCTTCATTGTACGGATCCTCCACTGCCTACACTCTCCTTTTTCTGTTTCCAATGGTCCCCAGATTTTCCTCTCCTTTTTTATATCTCTTTTATTTCTCTAGTTTTCATACATAACATGCATTCTGAGGAGTAGATTCTCAGTTTGATTCAAGAGCTGGAGTTATATAGGCAAAACAGTTTACACCTACTCTATTGCACTTGTCGCTTGATGGAGTCCCCTTTGAGTTTCTCTTCCCATAATCTTATTACCTTCTCTAGGACACAATTTAAGACGTTTGGGGGAAAGCCTATCTCCCTTCCTGACACCAATTATAATTTTAAATTTCTCTAAGATCTCTCCCACAAATTTCACTCTGCACTTTGTTTCATGTGCCTGATTATGTAGAGTGATTTTTTTTTCTCCCTCCTTCTTCCATCTATTTGTGACGATTAGTAATTTTTTATATATGCATTTATTTGGGGAAAAGACAGTTGAAATGTGTTTTCATAAAGAAAAATCTTTAAATGTTTTGATGTCAATTTTGCGTTGTTTTTTTTTAAGGTTTTCATTAATTCTAAAGGATTTTTATTTTTTAATGGGAGTTTTAAAAGCGTGGATTCAATCTACAATTTTTGAAAGTTGTGGAAACATATCTCGTAAAATAAACGCGAAAACCGAATTGATCATGAAACTCTTTGATTAGGAAAGATTGAGTAAGATTTGAATATTAATCATTAAACAAGTAAACATTAGGTAAGAGAGAGTGCATAATCTGCGTGGCTCGGTCTAAGGGGTTGGGGGGGGGGGGGGTTGGCTGGAAAGCTACGTGGGAGGGCAGGGAGTTCCGAGTCAGGCCACGTAGCTTTCCATTTACATTATTTGTCACAGTTAAAATGAGGAACTGAACACACAACAGCATGTGAATATTTATTTCCATCTCCGTGTGTAATTTACGATAATCTGACAAGAGAAAACACTACAAAATGTCTTCATGAATTAATAGGGAGGGGATTCACAGAAGGCCAAAATGGAGCTACGTGGTTTATGGACGCTCTCTAAGGTATTGTTTAACTTGGTAAATTAAAGGGATTTTTTTAAATCATTTGTGTAATTTCTGATGGAGAGTTAAATTGGTTTAGTCAAATTTATTCTTTTGGAAATGAACGAAGTTTCTAGAATCCATGAGATGTGTAAAACCTTTCATTTGGGATTGTCACCAGATCGCCGGAGAAAAATGTTGAAGTTGTATCAGTTTAGGTTCCAAATCGGATGAAAATTTATTTTAAATTGGCCTAAACTGTCTTAAAAGTGTAGTGCAGAATTTCTGGCGTTTTTTATGTGTTGCATACTCGCTTTGGAACGCCTACACAAGTTAGAGGCCATTAGTGGCACCAGGACTCAAATGGGTGTTTACACATTAGGCGGAAGGAAAGCCCGCACGTGATGCAGCCAGGCATCGCCGCTACAGTCGACAGAAGCTATGCCGCCCAGACAGTGCTGCAGGCGACCAGGTAGGCGTTCACACAGTAACCGCGTGGATGTGTCCATTGTTTCACATTAGCACATGTTTTCATTGAAAACTTAAAATTTTCTTATTTCATTGGTAGAAGCGAAACAAGTTTTGTGGGAGAAAACGTTGAGATACTTTTAAAAATCAGGACGCTACCAGGAATATTAGGGAAGAGATGTTTCTTTAAATTAGAAGCGAGTTTAATGAATTGGAAGATGAAGGAAAAAAAAAATACCTTTGACTGTTTTTTTTTTTTTTTACACAACTTTCTACAGCTTCAACTGTGACTTAAAAATGGTGAGTCACATTTTTTGGATAGGTTTTTATTGCCAGTCTTGTACAATTCGTCAGTGGGGGCACCACTGAAACTAGATAAAAAAAAAAAAAAAAAGAATTGCAGACGACTTTCCTTGCATTGTTTGAGTTCAGACCTCCTCGTGCAGTTTCTCTTCCAATACCTTCTAGCCATGTGATTGATAACATCCTCGACCTAATACCCTATCCGGCTCTAACATAATATTGTTCATATTTGCTCCAAATTTTGTTTTCCTTTGGTTGATATGATGAATCTAAATAAGGCGATTTTTTCCCCTAATTTCTCCGGCGACGGAATACACTTAAAGGGAAGCGTTCATATACTATGTTGCCCCTTCTTTTCCCTCATGCACCCTAACGTGGTTTCTGCCTCGACACGTACCCCTTTTCCGTCTGGAACGTATTTTTTTTCCTTATTAATTCAGAAGACATTTTGCGCTGTGTTCTCTTACCAGACTATCGTGTGTCTTATGTCTTCCAGTGTGACTTTATGTGTAATTTACTGTTTGCAAAGTCAATAAATGCCATTATACACTTGAGTCAAGTTCCATTTAGCTTACTGTTTAGTTTTGACACTTGTTTTAATCTGTCATTGTGATAAAGAAACTGCAATGGCTTTTTGATTTTTCAAAGCAATTCCAAATTTAGTAGGATAACAAACTTAAAAAGCAAGTTCACTTTATTCGGCTCAGCATATGGTTCGGATAAGAAATGTTTCATGTTTCTTGAAGTGTTCTTGCTTCGTATTTACCCACTGAAATTCTGTGTAGTATCTACTACATTATGATTGCAAAAAGTTTGTTTCGAAGCCTCTCTGTGCATCTCAAACCTCATGTTTACTTCACGGGCCACAAAATTTAGTTTGTTTGTATTAGAATATTGTGAAAAAAATGAAATGTTCCAAAATCAAATTAAGTGAATTTTTTAATACCTAATGAACCATACCCGTCCATGTAGAGAAATATCATACGTTTTATTGGAGTGGGACTTAATCTAACATTTTTCTTAGTGTTTGTCTATGGTGGAACTGTTTTGCGACCAGTGAAATACATCTGCCTACTAAATTTCGTCATAATCGGTGCGAAAGTGGCAGAGTTACAAGGATGTAAGTAACATACGAACGGACTTCAAAAAATCATGTGTGTTATTACAATTTGGCTGCATAAAGGAAAGGGATTTGTGGTTTCAGTTGGTAAGCCTATGACATATTATTATTATTATAATGTATAACAGATTATCTATAATACTCTCCGAGCTTTACGTGTTCTGGGAGTCGTATGCAGATCTGGGAAAGAATTCAGAAATGTTAACACACTGTTCCCTCTTTCCTACGCCTTTGCCAAACCATTAGTGGAATATGGTACTATTTCTGGTCACCATTTACGGATCAACAAATTGGCTGTGTTCAAAATGATCGACGTAAGTTCTAGAAGTTCCTGTTACACTACCTGCATGATGAAAACATTACAAACGTGTACAGTGTCTATCTCGATTATAACATTAATAGCCTACGTAGACGTATACAATTGACGGACATATGCTTCCTCCACAAAGTTGTCAAATCACTGCATAACATATTAACACTTCTATAAGCATAATAGAGCTGTGATGTCACAGTAACTAAATTTGTAATATCGATATTAAAGTGTTTTATTCCATTTCCGGTCAGCTTTATGATAACCATGAAGTATATATTATTTTTATCATGTCAGTTAGTTCTCGAGACAGGGCCGGCGTTAGGGGGGGGGGGGTAAGCGGGTCAAAAGTACCCGGGCCCCGCCGGCTGATGGGGGGCCCCGATCACCGACTATAGGGGCCCTCAGGCCATGAAGCCAAGAATACGCCCATTGTCGCCTGGCCATTTTGTAGAGCTAAAAAAAAAAGGTCGCCCATTTTACCCCGGGCCCGAAATTCCTAGCGCCGGCCCTGTCTCGAGATATAGAATGTCAAAAATTAGTTATGTATAGGCATAGTTCGTTGGTGCCTGTGGCGACGTTGTTCTACTGGTCCAAGCCGCATTTCAGTCTAACCACAACCGCTAGCAAGAAAACAAAACACTCATTGTCCCGCATGTAGTTCCTCCCCCCCCCCCCCCCTTCTGGCATATTTCAACGCAACCACCTCACTTTTGAGATACGATATCTCGATAACTAAGCGTGATATCAAGAAATTGTATTCCTCACTTTCGATTTGTCGAGTTGAGTTACACAAGAATCCATCATCAAACTGCGGCGCCACGGTTATCGTAGGATCTCCAGTTAATCAAACCAGTACTTTATAGATGCACTTCAGAGCCCGTGGATTTGCAAAAATCTTTGTGTACTTTATTTTTTTGGCAATGGAAAACAAATATTAGGCCGAGAAACTTTTTTTTAAATTTTTTGAATAAGCTATCCATAGATTAGCAAAATTAAATTTCGTTGGCTCTGTTTAGCGCGGCGCAATCTTATTCATGATTAATGGTGGCTCGCTATTGGTACCAATAAGAATTGAATTTGTTTGAGTGTTAAATTGTAAAACTTAACCATAGGCCATATTTAACCATATTTCGGATGCCCTACTTTAATGCCCTTTTTGTTGCTATCGGCGTGGTCCAGGCTGCATTACAACCTACCAACAAACAAATTACGATTAGGTTACCGTTCCTGTGTAATTGATACTACACAACGATCGGTAACTAACCGCAAGTCTACATCTGGCTAAATAGTGTCTCCGAAGACTACTAGTATTCATTCAGTTTATGACCTATTCATACAAAATAAATGTCTGCTCTCTATTCCTACCAAAATAGTCTTAACTCATGGTTGCTTATTGTTGTGTCTACCCATACTTACCGTGAAGGTTACGTAATCTGAGTGGATAGGCGCGATAGTTTTTTTTTCCCTTTCCTTTTATGTGTGTTTGTTATAATCATTAATATATCATATTATTTGCCATCTATAAATAGATCTTACCTGTAGCCTTCAACTACACATAATTATTTTTTGCTTCTCCATTACAATATTTGGTACTACAAAAAGAGGTAAAGCATTTCTACACACAGCAAGTAAGACGCGCCTAAAGTAGCAGGCAAATTCTAATATATGTATTCTGTGGGAGCAGGCAGAAAATCTGAAAGTGGTGACTACTTGATATCATTGTCGTCAGTTTTGATAGTTTTGGACTGATGTCAATAAATCTATTTTTTTTTCCAAATATAAATTTCCATTTTTTTTGTGTGTTGTCCGAATTTAGTTCAGATCTCACATGTACACATTTGCACTGTGTTTGAGAATCTTAGTCTAAAATTTAACAGTTCTTCGCTATGGAACTTCGTCCTTTGAAATGGTAATCCTGGAATGGTTTTTAAAACAACGTTATTGACCACGTTTTTAAAAATCTGTAACATCGTTGCTTTTCAAAAGGAATACGATTCGGGATACGCATTTTGAAACTACGTCGTTAACGGATGCCGTCAAGGTAGTGACGATAAACGCCTTATCTTGTAGGAGTTGGTCTTTATCTGATATCTACATTGATAATCTCTTTTTACAGGGACTGACCCCACCAAGGTCATCCAGAAACGTCGTGCGGGCTCCATTGGGTAAGTACTATACTGTCAAGTACGCTGCTATCTATTAAAAGAGTTGCTACTCAGTGCTTTTTTGGAAGGGGGGATTACTTTTAAACTAATTTGTTCCTGAGCATCCGCTTGGGCATAGGTTTATTGGTGCGCCCCACCCCTCCCTCCCGCTGCTATTAACTCCGAGTAGCAGCAAAACCTAAACAGATGTCCAACAAAAGAAAAGTACTAAACTGTTTAGTGTAAGACGTTTCCTAACTACTTTCTTATCTCTGGGAATCATTGATCTCTGTGAAAGGTTTGATTTTAATTTTGTGGGTATTTGAAATAATTAGTGACGGAAAATTAACCAAACCAATGCAAAGAGCAAACCGAATATCCCTTATATTAAAACAACAACAATATCAATAAAATTATGTTTCATAACTAACCTAAAGAGCGATATTGAATGTCCGTTATTACAGGAAGCCGAAGTTCAATAAACAATTAGAGAGAGAAGGTGTAGCGACGTCCCAAGGTAAAGTATCATTTGTGGTCATTACATCAATGTCAAATTCAACTGGCGTCGTAATGAGCTAATTTTATCACCGCTTAATTAGTTCGTTTCACGGAAACTAATAATGTGATGTGAAAGTTATTGAATACTCAAGTTGCCCTAGTTGTAGAGTAATGATATATTGAAGGAATTTACTCTGGCCATATCGTTGCAAACTATCGGATTTATAATATTGCTTGGATCATAACAACATGATGATGTACACTTCAGATAGTAGGCAAGACCTTAAGCCCAGTCAGTTTTTTCTTTTTGTCAATAGGTTTTAAGGAATGCCACATTATATGTAAAAGAATTTGATGTTTTGAAGATAGATTAATTTGCTGCCACGGCGCCGCTTACGGCATAAATAACTTTGATCTTAAGACACACCCAAATGTGGAAACCACATCCAAATCAGTTCAGTAGTTTTTGGTGTAAAAGTTAGAACGTCGGAACAGATTCAAATTTCCTCACCGAGCATGGTGGGTGTGGCGGTAACGATCTGAACTGAATTCGGGAGATCGCCGGTTCAAATCTCCTTCCGGCCATCCAGTTTTCGGTTTTCACATTAACGTAAGAATCAACATAATATTTCACAAATGCTTATCATATAAATATTTTACATAAAGATTTATATTTTTTAAACAATAAAATAAAGAATAAGCAGAAATTAAATATTTATAATAGTGTTAAACGCTTTTGATTGTTGCGCAGTTCATTCTGAGAGCCATCTGACAGTGAGGTCACGTTTTCAAGTTGTGAGCTTGAATTTTCGAAAATTTCATTTGCTGCCCCAGTATATGTAGATAAAGGGCTATGACTTACATATTGTAATTCCATTCCCTTGTTGGGAAGTCAATGGGATTTACTCCAAGTGTTTCATCTTCGTTTAAATGCAATGAGTTGTGCATCTGTCATAAGTAACATGTCAGACACAAGACTTAAAAAGCAAACTGTTTGATGCCCTCTTTTCTTTCATCAGCTGGCGAGTTTATCTTTTTTGGACAGCAATTATTCAGCGCCGACTGTGACGACTGCAACACAGTTGTTGCTCTTTACTCTTCTCTTTGGTTTTCTGTAATATTTTTCCTGCGAATAGGTGTGTCACTGGAATGGCCAGGTAGGTCAGCCACTAAAACCGGCACTTAGGCCGAAGCAGAAGGTTCATTAAACGGTGTAGAAAGTGATGTGAAAGAGAGTAGAGGTTAAGGAGTCTGTGGATCTTGTAGTAGAGATGGTGCGTTGCAAGACTCGGGGGTGACTGTATGTCCTCATTTTCTTCAGTTACCTCATGCTCAGGAGGAATTTGAGGTAAATTACCATTTTCTAAAATCTATCCCTTGAAGAACGGTAGGGCAAACTTCATTGCGTCATTCAGATAATATGCTTTTTTCCCTCTTGATCCTATTCCGCTTGGGGGGAGGTTTGAATTTTTTAACGAAAGTGCTCGTCAAATTCCTCCACTTCTCCTTGCATTTCGCCACTAGAAAGAAAAGAAGAAACATATTAATGACATATACCGGTTTCATTTATCAAACTACAGTGTTTGACTGCAATATGTGGTGTGGTGGATTTTCAGTCGTTCGTTTTTATTTGTCAAAGTAGAGACTGTAAACAGAACAAAAACCCCAGACACCTTGCCGCCTCCCCTCGTTTAATGGCATCAAAACATCCGGTATAGGAATTTTCTTTATTACGATACCTAAGAGACCTATCTCAAAACGGGCTCTTGATAGTGTAAAAATATTCAACTACAGATTAAGCCGATGGAGTAAAGGCATCGAATGTAATTTTGAAATGATGACAGAAAAATGTCAAGTGTTGAATATTCCGATACGTTGCCACGATGTGAATAAGGTCATTAACATTGTGAAAGCTACGTGTGTACTACATAGTTACGTCAGAAAAATAGAAGGATCCGATACCATACACACCCCAACGTGACGACATTTGTGGCTTAAATGCTAACTGCAAACAACATTGCTTCCTCACCCTCAACTCAACGCCCAGCAATAAACAACCAATCAACAGCTAATTAGAGAATATTTATCAAAGTATTTTGTCACTCCACAAGCTTCAATACCTTGGCAGTGGAAATGCTGGTTTTAGCAATAATACTATGCACAATTTATTTCTCATGTTCAGTTTTTTTTCACGCAATTTTTCTTTGTCATGATGCCTACTAAATATGCATTGAAATAAAATTATCATAAAAAATTTAATATTAAAAAGACAGAGATTAGAATATATGAAGCAGATAATTGAGGACGTGGGTTGTAAGGGGTATATAGAAATGAAGAGGTTAACACAGGATAGGAAGGGATGGAGGATTGCATCAAACCAGTCTAAAGACTGACGAACTGACGAAAGCAAAAAATAAAAAAAAAGGGAATCTAATTACATACCTGTTAAATTTACTGCCGTTGCAACCTCGTCCCATGCTCTTTCAAGTGCAGTCCTTTCTTCAATATCCGGCAAGCGTGTAATTATACAGGACATGCCGTTTTTCTACTTCACCCACAAAGGAAATGTTAAACGCCTCCATCGTCTCACTCGTCTCGCACGTCACGCGAACTTCCAAACCAATCGCACAAGACGCACGCCGCTCGAGACGAGTTCGCGCCGAGTACTGATCACATGACAATCGCTCCGTTGGCGGCTCCCCACTGCCTTCGGTAAGAAGTTGGGACACGACGAGTACTAGACGAGGACGCATCGCTTGAAGAACGCGCGGAGGGCCTAAACGCGCCGTACCCTCTTCCATTCGACCTTGTTTATTTTTTTAAAAAGTGTCTACTTTTTTGCTAGGGTTTGGTTGTGGCATTATACATTTTTCGTAGTTAAATTTTAAGTTGGTGCAGAGTAGAAAAGAGAAGCCATCAGAGAGAGAGAGCGACTTTTATGGTTTCATTGGAGATACTAGCAAATGAAAGAACCATTTTGAAATGTGATGCAGCTGTACGAAAACTAGCAAAAAATTGTAATTTTATTAGTCACAAAAACATACGCGCATTTCGCTATGTCGTTTCATCATACTGTTCACTATCAAACGACATGAGGCCGATAGCAATGATCCAATGAAATGTATAGTTATACCCAATTAAAGTAAACTCAGTCGAAAGCGAACTAAATTTATTTTATCTCAAATTATCACATTTTTTTTTCGAGACTGCTAAATGTTGCATCCCGGAGGTTTATCCAACAATAATGCCATTATATTGCTAAAGAATTTAATACAGTTGTAAGAACGTGTGCTGTGCATCTTCCTACTCTTCTGTCTAAACCAGGCTGAACTCCACTTTTGCTTCCTTGAAATCCACGGATATTCCTCTGTCTCCTTTCTGCGTGTAGTTTCGGGTTCCATTATCTTCCCCTCCGCATTTCTCCTGGAGATATTTCCGCCTCGAGGTCTTCTTCCGTTTTCCAGATTACATCTGAAGAGCGGCAGTATTTCATTGCTTTTACATTAAGAGAATTGTATTCCCTTCTGATTACGGTTCTGTGCGTGGTAATGATAATTACACCATACCTAGCAGCCCATTTATACACAATTTTTATACAACTGTTTAGGATTTATTTTCCATAAATTATAATTTTTGAAGTTTTCTGTTTTATTCTAGTTATTTTACTGCTCGGTGTGTCATAAGGTCCTTACTTTAATTTTAAGGACAATATTCCTCTTGTTGTTGTTCTCTTTGTTATTCAATTTTTTATATTTCGCTCTTTCAGCAAGATGCTGAATCATTAAATTTTTTAGTTCTGCTTCTCCTTTCGCCAAAATACAGTGACAAATACTAGGTCTGGTTGCAGAGGTAGGATGGCCAATTCATTTCCTCCGTGTTTAAGTGTTGTTTGGGTATAGATAACTGATGATTATTATAAATTGGTTTGCATTTTGTATGTGAAGTTAAAATATTTGAGAGTGTAAAACTCGGTACCGATTCATTCAGGCCTACTCTTCCGATGGAACCGAGGGGTCGCCAAATTTTAGGTCGCCATCCAAGGGACGAATTACCATTAAAATTGTCGTATGCGATCTGCGGAGGTTTGGGATTTAACCTAAGCGTTTGTTGCAAAATCTGGTGACTGGGGGAATCGGTTTTTCCACGTTGGGGTCATTTGAGGGAGATTAGGATTAGCACGTCTCCACTTCTTCTATCTCTATGACAAAGTCCAGAGTGATTAGATGTTTCTTTAATCTCCTCGAACGCAAAACACAATCGTGGTGTCTAAAATATTTGCTGCCGAGCGAATAAAACATGGACGGTATACAAACTGTTATAGTAGCTAGGTACTACGAATGAAATACACAGCATTGGAATTTCGTCAACTTATGGGCAAGTATATTAGACATCAGGAAAGAAAAAATTATTATTATTATTACACAGTGCCGTATACTAGCGTCTTTTCAGTAATTGTTTAGTTTCTGTTTTGAATAATTAAATATGGAGTTTGATTCTGGTCGTTATTAGCTTGTGTATCCTCAGTAGACAAGTTGCTTTATAACTTTGAGTTGATTTTCGGAAGCATAATAATTACTGTACGATTGAAACCAGTTCCGGAATACACGTTAGTTTACTGTACGTTAATTTACTGTACGTTAATTTACGATATTTCCACCTATAAACATTCACATTCGTGTTTTGCAAACTGCCATGCTATGGTAGGAAACTGTCTCCGCGGCCATCGTTCAATGTTTAGGCGAATAAATATATTCGGTTCACTTAACAAACATAATCATCAATATGTATATTCATAGCTGGTTATGTAGATTGTTATCTATTTGTTGGTGTAGAGCAGTTAAGCCGTATGTCTTCTTTACGTTTTTGGAAACAAATTTGGAAATCTCTGTTTGCAGTTACTCTGCTAGATCAGTGTGTTTGAAATACTCCTCGTCTGATATTTTCCGTCTGTTTTAGTGCTACATGTAAGAGGACAGCGCAGTACAAAACTACACTGAAATCCCCACGCCTCTTCGGGACACGAACCCAAGACCCGTCTTGCGAAATGACTGAGCATTACTACTCAGACCATTACGCCAGTTCATTCGTTGTGTGTGAACTGAAATGAAATCCTTATAAGGAACCTTTTCCAGTTCTAATCTAAAAATTTTGTAGGATGGTTTCCTTCCCGTCTAGAACTACGCAAACATCCCTTTCGATTGCAAAAAAGCTTATTAACTAATCTTAGAATACTAAGAAATTTTGTATATGTCTTCGTATATATGCCCTCTTTTGGCGAGAAATCTGAAATTTGAGCAAATCCACACAAATTCCTCCCATTTCCATCTTACATATGACACTACTAAGGATTGCAATCCCGCAGCGTTTTCAATCCCGCGGGATCCGCGCGGGATTTGCGCCAATCCCGCGGGATCCCGTGGGATCGGTGCGGGATTGTTACAAACAGTATTTTAACGCATATATTTAAAACATAGTTGCTTAAAACTTTAATAAATTAAATAATGATTAAATTAATAAATATTAACAATATTTTTATTGGCAAAATAAGTGTATTTTGAGGTTTTACATTTTTGTTTTTTAATCTAAACCAAATAATGAAAATGGAAAATATTGAGTCTTAGGTCATATTATGTGCCTTATAATACATAATAAGTTTAAAAATATGGTTTGCTTAATTGCCAAGTTACCAGAGGTTTTTTTTAAAAAAAATCTAAGTAAACGTTTCATAACACCCAGAAAAGCATTCCATTTCACAAAGTAAAGTGAATATACTCTGTAAAGTGTAGACTTGGCTCAGAACAAGATCTCATAACTTTTTGTCATTGCACAAGCACGAGACTTGGCCTTTTTTTTTTGCGTGATTCATAATTATATCTCCTGATTCCTTGATTGATATTACAGTTGATTCAATTTTATTAAAAGAAACTACTCACCAACACGTAAACTGTCAAGTGTTTCAGATTTACTTATGTGGCGTAACGACGTTTTTAGAATGGAAATTATTATTTTTTAGTTAGAAAGGAGACTTTCTCGGCGAATGATTTCAGTGAAGTCCTCATAGATTGTATCTCCGGTTTTCATTGCAAACACACGAAATTACACACGTGAGGAAGACGACGGAGGTAGCCGTCGAAGTATGGTGTTCCTACAACACAATTCGTCGATACACCCGTGAAAATTTCATTATAACTTTTTTTACCTTTATTCGAAATAATAACAAGGAGAAGAGGGATTAATCGAAAGCCTGAGCGGCACATGTAAGCAGGCGGCTTTCGTCAAAGAAACGCATTGAGGCAGCGGCCAAAACAACAATAAGTCAAAGGATATACGATTTCCTTTTGATAGCTGTTAAATAAAATAGGTAGGCGATCGTTAAAATTACGATAACATTAGTTTCATATCAACGAATAATCAAATTTTCAGCCGCAAATTAGGAAATTGTCACAATTACTTTATCTGCAAATACAGGAAATGGGAATAATGAAACCATGAATAAAAAACTGTAACCGTGTAGTTCAGATAACGTGTGCGATACTTAAAAATAATTATATAGTTACAAAATCGTACTAAATACGCAACATAACTCAATTTACAGAAATGTGTACTCGAAACAAACCTAAGTTTTAATGATTACGTTAAAGTGTATTTATTTACTTAAGAATGACGAAGGTTTACAAAAACAAACGCATATTCACATCAGTCAAATGCCAACCGCTCTGGTACAGGCAAACAGTGAAAAATATCCGACAGAGACCGAGTGGGGCAGCGAGTCACGCAGACTGACACGCGTTTCCGCCGGATTTTGCGGATTGCGGATCCGCTTAATTTTGTGCCGGATCCGCCAGACTGTCTAATATTGCGGGATCCCGCTTTGCTGGATTGCAATCCCTAGACACTACATATTGTAGTAAAATTCTGGAGATTCGGAAGCTGAAACAGTTACTTCACCCTCTCACAGTAATACAGCCTTAAATGACTTGCGTAAAGCTCCAAGAAAAAATGGGTGGCATAGGGATACAGATGTAAATTTAAGGTGTCGGAAGTGTTGCTGATCCTGCCATCAGTCAGGCAGGCTGTATCGACGCTCACATCACCGTAATCCCGGATCAGGGCGCGATTTTTCTCGCTTGCGGCCTAAGCCAGCCATCGATCGATCTGGGCTTCACTCGACCGGCGTTTCCCCGCAGATCGGGCTTGTTCCCACAAACTAAGATCCGATCACCACCACTCTGCAGAGGGCGCCACAGGTCTAATGAATAGCATCAGTATGGCACCTAATTTCTCTCCTGTCAGTGCGACCCCGAACAGGTTTCATCGAATTCGTAAATTAAAGTGGATGTTTACCAATAAATTCAAACGAAACTTACATTGCCTGTCTGCTAGACAATCCCAGACCAATCTGTGTATAAATTCTGTGACGCTTTCGTACGGGCTGTAACAACCAGTCACATCTCTTGACGACTCATGTTCTATCTTGTTAGCCTAGTTTGTAGTTTGAGTAGCTACCTTCATTCTCTTGCTATTAATTGTGTACCACCGGTTCTTGATATACATTCGCAGAAACGTTTCGACAATCCGAATAATCAATGAAATTTGTGTCCATCTCCCTAATTAACGCTGAGTAATCTCAGAGATGGTTACTATACCATGGTTACATTATAACAACAAGATTTTTTTTTTGAGTTATCATGTTTGCAGATTAACGCTTTCCGGATTTACGTGACGGGTTAATTGAATACCTTTTCTAAGCTTATTAAATTTTACAGGTCTTCATCCGATATTTGGAGTTTTAATTTAGACTACTTATGCTCTAGCCATTCAAATTTACCTTGCAGAATACTCTTGTTCCACATTAGATTACATTGATAGAGAGATACAGAACGTTTTATTTACAAAATGCAATGTCATGTGAAGTTCTCCTAGCAATAGCTAATTCGTCTTTGTGATAAGAGATCGGTGAAGTATGCTATAAGTACACTCGCGATTGTTTGTTTGAATACTTAATTAATGGGTCATGAATCAAGCAAAAGCTGTCGGTGTTATACCATCATGCCCAGCTGCAATATACCGTAGCGCCAAGCTGCGCCTTAACGAAGGTGTACTGAGAATTCACAACGGTGTTTTCCAACATGCTTTAAGCTTTGACTTGTATCTATGCTGTATTTTATTTGGGAGCTGCCGGAACTTACTCAGTGAGGAAGGACCATGGAATGTTCACCATCCTGCTATAGATTTGCAGTATTCAGCCAAGATCTTTTCTCCTGAACAATGTGTGTCTTTATGAGATGTGTTTGTGTAAATGGATTTCCTGTTTTTATGCAAACTCCTGTATTAGAAGATAACTTACCTTTTCTTATTGCTTAAAAAGTGCCATATCAATTGTCATATAAGTGATTCTTGTTAAGAAGGTTTTTATTTTCCATGCACTACAGGACAGAGAAAATATTGTAATATTACGAAAATTCAACTAACTTAAGCTTTTTATTTTACCAGTTTCACCACGTGAATATGTAGCTATTAGATATTAATAAACAAAAACGAGCTGCAAGAAAAATGTATTAGCGAAATGTCGTTTCAGAACCTTGCTAACTAACTTGTGATCAATTTTGTAAAATTTCAAATTAAGTTTTTTAGCGGTGAAATCTTACCTGTTTCATGCTAGGTGGTCTCCATTACGTACGCATACAGATGGTGACACAACCTTCGGTTAACAGGCTACTTGCTATGACGGAAGATATTAATAGTAATACTTAAAAAAAAGATAAACAAGTTTTGTACCAGTGTTTATTCATTTATTTAAGTGAATATTTATACTACTGTCTTTTTAAAGTTAATAACTTTGTTTGAAATAGGTAAGAGTGAAACTAGTTCACGTTACAATATTCTGTAGTCAGTCACAGAACTCTATTCTTCAGTTCTTGCTGTCCGAGAAAGCTGGTGCCCTTAAGCTCTTCCAGAGGGCAGACTAGTAGCCAAAATCTTGGTGAAAGTTGATGTGAAGCGGCGTTCAATGGAGGAAGCCTACGACTCCATGTTTTAGGCAAACATACTTTAGTCCATTGTGAAATAAAAATACTGAAGTATTCAGCTACTGTGTGTCGTGAGAACCGAAATGTTTATTTCGCCTTAGATCCTTTTTGTGTTACCTCACGTTTGAACGCCATTAACTTACTGTCCATTTTATGAGCGGGAACGACCATTTTCTGCACAACAGAAGTATTTTGCTTTGATTTATTAAAATCTGTTTAGTTTTATTCTATCCCAGGGCTAAAAACTACTTTTAAGATTAATTTTTTGAATTAATAGCATGATCATTTAAATCAACCGAACATTTGATTGCAACATGTTTCAGCGTTTAACGCATAATCATTTATTTCGTTAAATGTAGGAATTGCTGATTTCTTTTAATTTTACATGTTACTGTCGACGCTGGTAAATACATTTATAGGAAAAGTAATCATTTCTGTGAAATATGTCTCTGTAATGATTTCAAAGTAGAACTACGAGTCGCTGTTTTTTTTCCGAAATAATTGTGTTGGGACCGGTAATCATGTTCGAAGCATGGACATATATTTAGACAGTAACTGATCGTTGCGCTCACTTTTAGACTATTTTAGTGGGAAATAATCGATCGGAGAGCAAGTCTCTGAAAGTAAATAGAGTATAAGAGAAAAGTGAAAAGATGCAATAGTTTTCATATATTTATTAGTAGAGGGTTTACATGGTTGGAGAGAGTAGCTAAAGGACATGTGGAAAGTATACGCTATTTAAAAGGGATATTGTAAAAGCTAAACATAGGTTAGAAACGAAACATGAGACCGCAGAAACATACTCCAGCACGGAGTGCCTAGCTGAAGACTTGTTTGTCGGATTGTCAAAATACCTTATTTAGTCTGGGGTATGCGCTTGTTCGGGGTTGGTATTTTTCTCGAGTTCGCCGAAACCCGGCACGAATTGCATTAAATCGTTAGTCAAGGATTCTCCGTTAATAGCCGGGAATTGAAAAGTTCGGAGAACGGAATCGTTAGTTGTTTTAGCAATCCGGACATACAAATTTGATGTGTTGAACATTATTAGCTTCGTTTTAGTGTTCCGTAAGCTAGTAGTCGTGTTATTTCTGGTGAAGTTGGGAGAGGTCAGCTAACCTTGCCGCTGTGTGTAGCAGGTAGATTTCACCCGGTCCATCCGTTAGGGGTTTCCGGTGGCGACAGCATTCCGTCATCAGTAAAGCTAAAGCGGGTCAGAATTGTGTTATTGTCTCTATAGTGTTTGGAAAAGGAACTTCGCTAAGGTTTTCCTGAATGTGAAGAATAAATTGTAGAAAAGGATGATTATTAGAATTAGTTAAAGTGGCAGAATGGCAACAGAGGTTGTGTAACAATAATATTTTAGGAGTAAACGAGAGTAACTAAAGTAAGGAAATTAACCAAGATCTACTCGTACCTTCTTTCTCATTACAAGTGCCGGTATTATTACACGCGAGCAAGTCAAGGTTACTGACTAAAAAACATGAAACTGTCACGATCACTCAAGAGATGTACGAGAAAAGACGGGAATAAAGGAAAAAAGAGGAATACGAAGACCCCACTAAAGATTGATAGCAGAAGCCAGAACGTTCCAAATAGCCCAAAATCAGTGAAAAAGAAGAACGAAAACAAGGATATACGAGCAACTGTGAACAGAAAATTACATTTTATCTTCGTAACAGACGGAGAGAGACGTCTAGCGCGAAAAGAAAAATAAATTGGCGGTGTCATATGTATTTTGCAGTTTCCTCGGACAAGCACAATACTTAAAGGTGCTATCATGTTAAATTTTATTCGATGGTAATAAAAAATAACGGGGAATCAAACAACCTACGTGGGATTCGAATTATTCAGGTGAATGCCTGGATGCTTCCTTCAAAAAGGCCATGGCCGAATTTTTTCCCGTCCTTGCTCTCCCAATCCTATCCGCCTCTATGTCCTCGAGGATGCTTTAAACCAAAAGTAAAAAAAGTTTTTAAGAACCAGAATTTGCGGCAAATTCTTTGGCTTCTAAACGCGTAAATTTCGAAACTCATAGCGTTTCGACCGTCATTTAAACATGTGGCCACACAGAAGTGGGATGACAGTGGAAAACTGATTAGGACAGAAACTCGAGAACTGTCTCTGTGTGAGACTATTTGCCAGCGTCTAAATTACTAGACAGTTGGTTGTAGGAAGATATTCGCCTGTATATTACGATATTGGTCATTGGAATTGAACGACGGGCGATACGTTTACATATCAAACTGATAACTCGCGCTATAGCTGATTCTAGACTTATAGTCTTCGCGTGTTTCAAGTTGTACAGTGAGAGACTGCCTGAGATCCCATGTGTTAGCATGTTCTGTTTCGTTCCTCCGGTGCGTGTATGAAGGACTTTCCTCTTGCCCAGTAGCGCCACCTCTTGAGCGGGTTACCTCGTTGGGTTGGCAGCGTCGTGCAGCGCGGCGAGGTTGGCAGCAGTGGCGCGGCGGTGGCAGCGTGTCCGCTGCCGCCACTGTTGGCTCAGTGTGGTTCGGTCCGCGCCTCGACGCGGTCGGTCGCTGCTGGCAGCCATGTATTCGTACAGCGCGGCCGCCGCCGCTGCCGCGCACGCCGCCGCGGCAGCCGCCGCAGCGTCTGCCGCCAGCGCCGTTCCTCCGCCGCCACTGCCCTACGCGGCCGCAGCAGCGGCTGCCTACCATCCGGCGGCCCAGCCGCAACTCACCGCGCAGCCTCCGCAGCAGCCGCTGTCACCCGCCTCCATAGCGGCCAAGAGGCGAAGGTAACAACGCTCACAGTGCGGTGCAAACGGGACGCAAGTCAACGGCTGGGTGTCGCCACTTAAACTCAAGCCATTACAGCCGCATAATAGAAGTTGAAGCTTTCGGTACACCAGAAGAGAATTATCTGCTCGGTAAATCCTGGCAGAAGATTAACGCCGAAACACCTGGCTCGCGATCAAGACAGTGTACATAAATTATAGGATTGCGTTGAGATAACTAATGTTTTATTTTTAAAGTAATACATTTTTGCGGAAATATTCGACTAAATAGTACAGTAATAAAATTTATCGGAAAAAGGGAAATAGTAATCGGAAAAACCAAACGTAAATAGTTGTAGTTGAAAACCAGAAATCTTTTAATCTACTTAATCCTCAGTCTTTAAGATATTTGCCGTTCCAATCAGTGTCTTCTGGCGATGGCGATGAATCCTTCAGATACAGAACTACTGGTAACATATGATAGTTCCAGAAGTAACTCTACCTATGCTGCTTCCGATTTTCTTGGTATTCTAAAACAACGATTTGGTAACAATTGCTTATTTTCTTAAAGTAATGGTAACAAAAATATCTTAATAATCAGCGCAGTTGTACATATTGTATTATAATGGTATATTAAATATAAAATTAGGATCGTAAGTGTTAGGAGAAGTAAATGAATTTTTCTACTTAGCAAGTAAAATTACAGCTGATGGCCGAAGCAGGAATGATGTAAAAGCAGAATAGCACTAGCGAAAAGAGCCTTCATGAAAAAGAGAATTACTTTTAGTTTCAAATATTGATCTAGGACTCAGAAAGAACTTTTTAAAACTATATGCGGAGCAGAGTACTTTATGGTAGCGGATCATGGACCTTACGAACACCAGAAACAAGGAAAATCGACGCTTTTGAAATATGGTGTCATAGAAGGATGCTGCAGATAGTGCGAAATGAACGTGTTCTGTAAATGATTGGTGAAGAAAGAAGCTTGTGGAAGAGCCTTACAGAAAGAAGAGGTATGATCGAGGATCACATTTTTAGACATGCGGGATTTGTTAGTGAAGGGAACAGTGTAACGTAAGAACTATAGAGGAAGATAGAGATTAGAATACTTGAAGCAGGTAATTGAAGCTGTAGGGTGTAAAAGGTATGTTTTGCACAATATAAAAAAGGGTGGAGGATTGCACAAACCAGTCAAGCGACTGATGAAAGCAAAAAAAAAAAAAAAAAGTTTTAGTGTTCAGATATGAAATGTTTCTTAAAAACATGTCTTATTGCTTTCCGGTTCATTTCTATAGTAATCCATTATCAGAAAAAATATTTTGTTATTGGTAACACGAGTGACATGCGTTGGCAACAGCTAAGGAAAGTATTGGAGTAAAATCTGTTTGTGGTGATGCATTCGTTTTGCGTCATAGGAGAATTCTAATTTGTAAGGGAAACGGCACGACCGTTGCAGGATTTGATTTATAAAGCGGTCACACAGAAAGACGCTCAGACAAAACCGAATAATGAGTCTTCGAGACAATGTAGTAACAGAGTGCAGTTGATAAAACTGTGGATACATTAGGACCGCATTTTTAATGGAAGATCACGGTATTGGAAACTAATGAGTAATAATCAGCGTTCTTAATCACACAAATCTTTGGCAAAACGTTAAAACAATACTATTTGCGTACGTATTTTGTCTAATAAAAATTATAAATTTTGGTCCACATTGAGCAATATCGTAACAGACGTCGCATCAGAATGTCAAAAACGACTAGGTAATTTTTTATTAGTTCTACATGATCTTTATCACTGCTCGATGCCATCTGCCTCCACTCGGATTCAAGTTCAGTACTGGAAAAGTTGATCTTACTTGGGAACCATCAGACCTGTTCATAACGGATTTTGATTCCCCGAGTATATGTTGAAGGGTATTTACTCCATATGTCCGTGTTACAATTATTTCTTCAAAATGAGCCCTGGATATCGAGAAATTAACGCGGAAACATATGTGAATATCTTTTAAATACTATAATTTTAGTATATTGTTTAAAATCTTCAGTGTGGTGTATGCGGTAAGGTGCTAACTTCTCATTTTGCGAACCCGGGTTCAAATCCCCATACTGCCAAATATTTTTATTTCTTTTTTCATATGCAGTAATCATTGAGCATTGATTTTATTTCATTTAAAATTCATTTACGAATTTTTATTATGCGAAATAACAGACATTATGTTAGTTTCAAACATTTACATGCTACCACCACTGAACGGAAATAAGTATAACTGTGGTAGGGGGGAAAAACCCCGACCTTATGGCTGCAATATATTTACTTTTCGATATTAATTGTAGAGATACAAGTATAGAAACGATGAACATGAAATATACCTGTTTCATTAAAAAAAAAAAAAAAAACACATAAATAATAAACAATTAAATAATTTTCTAAAAAAAAAAAAAAAATGTTGGGATTGTATATTCTGTAATATTTTGTTTTAAAAGTTATTTGGCATAATAAAAATTCGTAAATGAATTTTAAATGAAATAAAATCAATGCTCAATGATGACTGCATATAAAAAAAGAAATAAAAATATTTGGCAGTATGGGGATTTGAACCCGGGTTCGCAAAATGAGAAGTTAGCACCTTACCGGATACACTACGCTGAAACTGTTGAACAATGCGCTAAAATTATAATATTTAAAAGTTATTCACATATGTTTCCGCGTTAATTTCTCGATATCTAGGGTTCATTTTGAAGAAATAATTGTAACACAGACATATGGAGTAATTACCCTTCAACATATACTCGGGGGATCGAAATCCGTTCTGAACAGGTCTGATGGTCTCCAAGTTAGTCCAGCTGGACTAGTTCCCAGTGGAGACAGTTCATCAGTCTTTCGGACCGTGGCTTATAGTGACTGCGAAATAATTCTTTCCTTCTGTACGACGGCGCATAGAAAATACTAAACTCGTACCAGTGCGTATAACTGCTCTGACTGGGGGAATTGTTACGTATCTGTTTATACCGTTATAATTCTCTAAGCAAGCTGCGTTTGTCCCTTTTTCCATGCAACTCTATAAACATTTTTTTTTTTTTTGCTGTCAATAGTCTTTCTACTGGTTTGATGCAATCCTCCATCTCGTCCTATCTTGAGCTAACCTCTTCATCTCTACATATCTCTTACAACCCACATCCTCAATTATCTGCTTCAAATATTCTAATCTCTGTCTTCCTTTACAGTTCTTACCTTCGACTGTTCCCTCCACTAACAAATTAACCAATCCAGCATGTCTGAAAATATGACCTACCAGCCTGGCTCTTCTTTCTGTAAGCTTCTCTCACAAACTTCTTTCCTCACCCATCATTTCCAAAACTCGTTCATTTCTTACTTTGTCCACTTAATTTTCAACATTCTTCTGTAGCACCACATTTCTAATGCTTCAATTTTCTTTCTGGTATTTCCATGTTTCGCTACCATAAAGTGCTGTGCTCCACACATAGAGTTTAAAAAGTTTTTTCTAATTCCTAGATCAGTGTTTGAAACTAAAAGATTTCTATTTTTGATGAAGGCTCTTTTTGCTAGTGCTATTCTGCTTTTAACATCATTCTTGCTTCGGCCATCCGTTGTAATTTTGCTTCCCAACTAACAGAATTCACTTACTTCTCCTATTGCATCTGATCCTATTTTTATATTTAATCCAATAGTATTGGTATCATTTCTGCTACATTTCATCACTTTTGTCTTGCTCTGATTTATATTCAGTCCAAACTCTTCCTTCAGTAATATGTTCATGCCATTCAGTAACTTCTCAATATCCTCAGCCTGTTCTGCTAACAAGACAATGTCATCAGCAAATCGTAGCATACTGATGTTATCTCCTTGAACATTTATGATACATGAAAATTTTCTTTTACTTTCTTTATTACTTCTTCTACATACAAGTTGAATATTAACGGGAATAGACTACAACCTTGTCCCACACATTTTTTAACTGAAGCATGGTTCTCTGCTTTTATTATAGCCACTTGATTCTTATATAGTTTATAAAGTATTCTTCTATCTCGATATTTCAGACCTTTCTTTAAAATTTTGAGCATCTTGTCCCACCTAACATTATCAAAAGCTTTTTCTAAATCGACAAACTCCATATAAGTATCTTTGTTTTTCATGATCCGCCCTTTAAGTATTAATCTTAAAGCCGGAATTGCTTCCCTTGTACCTCGATTTTTCCTATACCCAAACTGATCTTCACCTATTTACCGAAACAATTTGAATGGGGTTTTCACAGCTCATGGTCTAGTTAAAAATCTGCTGTATATCTTATAATTCTACGTGACCGGGAAACTGAGAAATTATGTTTTTCGTAACGAGAATAGATAGATCGCACTGCATCTCAGATGAACACTTCTTGAAGATATACCCACCAAAGTCAGGCAGAAAGCACTGCATAAAAGATTTATATAATTACATTACAAACGTTTGATTTGCTATTAGAACAAAAACAAACTGCAAATGCATTACTAGGAACACAAAGGTCCGCACGGGTGAAGCCGCCAGAAAAATGCCTATCAGAGTTTATTTTACAAGTTTCTGTGAGTCCACAGCTACCGAATAGGGCCTTATTCCCTCTACTCCCACCCCCTCGGCATCTGAAGAATGACGTAACGCCATGAAATACGCGTCCCGTACTTGCTTGACGTCACCACGGTTGCGGGTTTATTTTTGCTTGCGCTAGCGATGTTTAAAAAACTCAAGAATTTCGTTAAGGAGGATAAGCCGCAATATTATGCATAGAATCTCGTGCTTAGTCTTTTTTTTTGCTTACGGATATACGCCTCGTCGACGTCAAGGTCATTATAGGAGGGAAAGGAAGGTGGGCAAGGAACGGGAAGGAATTCGGCCATGGCCTTTTAAAGGAAGCATCCGGCATTTGACTTAAGCGATTTGGGGAAATCATAAAACCCAAATCTGGATGCCTGGACGGGGATTCGAACCCACGTCCTCCCGAATGCGAGGCCAGAGAGTTACCGCTCGCTCACCACACTCGGTGGAGGGCGGGAAAAAACTTTTGGTAGGATAGTAACGTATTATCACATGAAATCGTATTCGGATCTAGCACACATTAACAAATCAAGCTAAAGAACCTTTTTTCTTAAAGCTTCACGCCCCGTCGGAGTCGAGGGCGGGAGTGGAATGAGGGCAAGGAACGGGAAGGAATTCTGCCCTGGACTTTTAAAGGAACCATCCAGGCATTTACCTAGAGTGATTTCGGGAAATCATGGAAGACCAAAATCTGGATGGCCAGACGGGATTCAAACCTGCGTTTTCTCGAGTGCGAGGCCAGAGCGTAACCGCTCACCCACCACGAACGATCCTATGCATAAGATAGGCGAAGTGTGTTTCGAATGAAATCTAGAAGCCTTTTTCATCGTCCAGTGTCTCAAAATATTACTTTAACTGTTTGTATATGCTTCTTCATGGGAAAGAGAATCAAAAGCAAGAGAGACGGTATGTAAAGTATTTATTAGGTGGCATGAACGGACAGTAATTGTAACACGCTTTGCTACCTCACTTGATTTTAAATTATAGGTGTTAGGAATTACAGAATTAATAGTTTACAATAATATATGCTTAATAAATGTAGCAATGATGACGTTTTTTTAGTTGTCGGTAACTCGAAATAAGTCTGTACGCCAAGTCTGTTCTATGATCAAGTTTGCAAGATGCCCGATTCGCAAGCTCAAAGCTTAGATTCGATTCCGTTAGCATTAGTTTTGTTTTCTTCAAGAAATCACCATGCATTATTTATAATTTTATTTCATATTAATTTACATGTTTCTATTTCCTGAAATAATATTTTCATCGAATCTCATTACATACAATAGACCGTAGTTTTGTCAACAAATTGTTATGTTTCCGTTTCTGTTCAATAAATACACTGTTGGATACTTTTTCAAAATAGTTACAATTTTTAAAATTTTTTTTTATATTTACGTTTTGTGAAATAATATTTAACATAGTAGGTTGTTTGAAAAAGTTGATCCTCTGCATGTTATATATTTCTTTCAATATATTATTTTGCTAGATACAATTATGAAAATGAAAAAAATAATAAGGCGTGTTTATTAACAAGAAACGAAAACACAACGATCTGCTGGAAAAAAACTGAATTATTTGTTATACATTGTAATATAATATTAATTTATGAAATAAAAGTATGTAAATGAAGATGAAATAATGGAAGTGATTTCTTTAAGAAAACAACCGTAAACGAACTTGAAACGAATCTCGCAAATTGCGAAGCGGGCGTCTTACCAAGTGGACAGTGCTGTCCCACGCTGAATTGGACACACTGTCTCTAGTCTTTAACTAAACGCATGCTAATCTCTCAGAAATTAAGGCCCGTCGGAAGTAATGACCGCACCACTGGGATATGGAGTGAACACCTTTTAACGCTTATTCGGAAGATCAAAATCCATTCTTACCACGTTTGATGGTTTCTTTGTTAGAATAAAGTAATAAGGAGGTTGTCATGGAGAATCTGGTTTGTGATCGTATTGCGGATTGTGTAACTTTTGACGCCGTTATATTCTTTACACTTCTCATAACTTTTTTTTCTTTCTAAGAACTACATGCATTGTTGTGGACTGGGACATTTATTATTAATTTATACTTTCTGTGAGTTAAAATAAAACTCTGAAGACATTAGTATTAAGTTGTAACCGACATTTTACATTAGGCGATTTTTCTTTACCGTTATAAGCAGTGGTGTTCTATGAAGTTTTTGTTTGTTTGTAGATATAATTTATGCGACAGTTTTTTTCGTTCATTGAACAGGCGAAAACACACACATACATTGTCGCTCTTTTTCTGTCCCCTCTCCCTCTCGCTCTTAATCGCTCCCCCTCTGCATGATTGTTTATCTTAGTTCTGTTACTCGATGAATAAAACAGCACAAAACATTTACGGCTATTTCTTAAATTTAACCGTCACGTCTCTTGCAGGATGCGTAAGCAGTATCTACCGTTTTCCGATCGAAGTTAGACGTTGCATTTGTGTATTATTTACCCGTATCGGGGAACATGTGTGTGTGTGTGTGTTGTAGTTTTTGACTCCCAGCCACCTGTTGCTCAAATGGCAGTCTCCTCGCAAAATATTCAGACAAACTGCATCATAATATTTAAACAATGTGGTCGAGGACTCAGAAGGACGGTCGCATCCTAAACTTTTGGTTTTCGAAAGGAAACTGCTTTGTAATTCATATTGCATATTATATTTTACAGAAAGTATGGCATGAGCTAGGAAAATTCCGCTATAGGGATGTATGTTTAAATTCAGCCATATTCGTTGAAGTTTTGGCAGATACTATAGCTAAGAGTGGTAGTTACGTCAGGACGACCCTATCGTGTGTGATTTGTTTGGAATAATAAATATTATTGCAAAATATTATTGATGCATCGCTTTTGTTTGCAGAAAGTGGAAATTTAATTTTCGCTATTTTTTATGTAAAATGCATACTGCGTGTTATATATATATAAGATTACATATAAGGATTGTACCGCCCTCTAGATGTCTACCGAATATGTAGAAGGATGTTGATAAGAACGTAAATCTATTTTAGTGTCGTTTTTTGGTATTTCGGCGTTTTTGTTTCAGTAACTTTCATTTGGCGTTAGAAAAGAGGTTGTATAGATTAACTCTTTCAAAAGTATAAGTACAATACAACAGTGCTATCTGAAGAAACTTAAATCCATAATTCTTTAAAAATTACATGTATGTCTACAATATCGATTCTCGGAGGCCTTAGAATGTATTGCCTGACTTGCTTTAGTTTTAAAACGTTAGTCGTCATTGGACTAGTGTTACACTGTTCGCTTTTAAACCGAGTTGGCCTCCGAGGACGTATTGCAGGTATTTTAACCACTCTTCGAAAAAGAAAATCACCGAGATAAAGATATTGCAGTTGTTTGGTAAGCAGTTCCCCCGATAAGGCAGCCTCTGCTGTTATCTCCCGCAGCTGCCGCTCACAGCTACTGCAGCTGCGCTTCCTAAATAAAGATCCCTCGCAGCTCTTGAGCTAGGTCGTGTGAACACCAAATAGAAGTCACCCAGTGATTAATATTGTTTACTTGGATTTCGTTACGAGGTGACAGTTTGCGTGCTTACATTATGGTTACTACCGGAGTATTTTCATTAATCACTACACTGTGCATTTGAACTCTTATTCAGTGCAAAAACATTTCCCTTCCCCCATGCTAGAAGCTATGCTCTGTGAAGACTGAAAAAAAGAAAGAGGCTACAACACCACCTATAATATGTGCAGTAACTGGGTGATAATCAGTTACGGTGGAATCGAGCCAGAGATGTTTGCGGTTAACGTTTGGGCTCGGCATTCGGGAGGACTGAATTTCGATCCACGGTCCGACCGCGTTGGTTTCGGGCCTGCCCTGGTTACCGGAAATAACTCCATGCCGATGCTAGGATGGTTCCGTCATGAAGCCCAAAGCCCTAGTTCGTTGTCGATAATCGTATTACGGCTCTCGGGAACCGTAACAAACAAATCATACATCTCCCAAGCGCCGCCCAAGACCTGCCTCGTGGCTCAGTGCACTGAGGGAGGTACAACGGATCGGGCACGAGCCTGTCGTCCTGACTGAAGTTTTTAGGCGGTTTTCCGAGGCATCAAAACGAGTCCCGGGACGGTCCCAGTATCCGCCTCATATGCTATACATTTCACAAACAAAATATACACTTATCACACGCTGAACATAGGTACTCGTCTTACAGAGAGATGGCAACACTTAACTACCGACAGTAGGTATGACACCATTTGACCATGCCAACGATGACTAAAACTCATCGAAAGCAGCCGATCCCAAAATGTTGGGTAAAGCTGGTGAAGAAGAACGCACCAGCTGCAAAGACGCCAACAACTTTACAAACAGGTCTGTTTACTCAACAAGCTTTCGAATTCCAAGTTCGATAGATCTTTGTTTGGACCTAATCGTGTGGATATATTTCTTTATTAATGCAGTTGAATGCGACTTGATTCTTTATTATTTTGTGGGCCTAATAAACTATGCACTTGCGGATCAAAAATTATTTTAGTTTTTATAACCGATTGTTGATACTTTACAGGAATTAAATTAAACAAAACGAGCGATAATGTTGGTGTGTAACAACTGATACGCTTAATACAAGTCTAAAAGCTGAATTTAATACCCTGATATATTGACCTACCTTGATTGAAAGTAGTGTAACGAATGCTTCAGCCAATAATAATCCAATAAATCTTCTGAATGTGGAACTCTTGGGCTGGAAATATACGATGATTTTTCTATACAGTGAGGTGGCGCTCAACACTTATTCAGGAAGTCTGGAGTATCGCTATTCGTGTAACCGAATGGCGGACTTAAATGCATGTACAAAATAATTTGAGGTATCTTCAGTCTGGAAATAAATCCTTGATTAATGAACTGACAAATCGCCAAACTGAGCGTGAGAGTAAGTTATACATCGGAAACCTTGATTACTTTGCAGCAGACAGATAAGTGTTCTCTTTGCCAGTCATGTGTGCGACCATCACTCTGATCGTTAAGCGCTATGTAAAAAATGCGACGGTTATGAGGTTGAATTGTGCATAGTGAGGATCCATCTCGATAAATTTACATCAAAAATTATCAAGCTTAATAATAATTTGCAGTTATTTCACTGTTGCAGTTTGCACAGCATTACTAATTTTATAGTGCTTAGGGAGCGTGAACATAATACTGAAGGAAGATTTTGGACTGAATATAAATCAAAGCAAGACAAAAGTGATGAAATGTAGCAGAAATGATACCAATACTAGTAGATTAAATATAAAAATAGGATCGGATGGAATAGGAGAAGTAAGAGAATTCTGTTACTTGGGAAGTAAAATTACAACCGATGGCCGAAGCATGAATGATGTTAAAAGCAGAATAGCACTAGCAAAAAGAGCCTTCATGAAAAAGAGAAACCTTTTAGTTTCAAATATTGATCTAGGAATTAGAAAGAACTTTTTAAAACTCTTTGTGTGGAGCACAGCACTTTATGGTAGCGAAACATGGACTTTAGGAATACCGGAAAGAAAGAAGATTGAAGCATTTGAAATGTGGTGCTACAGAAGAATGTTGAAAATTAAGTGGACAGACAAAGTAAGAAATGAACGAGTTTTGGAAATGATGGGTGAGGAAAGAAGTTTGTGGGAGAAGCTTACGGAAAGAAGAGCCAGGCTGGTAGGTCATATTTTGAGACATGCTGGATTGGTTAATTTGTTAGTGGAGGGAACAGTCGAAGGTAAGAACTGTAAAGGAAGACAGAGATTAGAATATTTGAAGCAGATAATTGAGGATGTGGGTTGTAAGGATATGTAGAGATGAAGAGGTTAGCTCAAGATAGGACGAGATGGAGGATTGCATCAAACCAGTCGAAAGACTGATGACACAAAAAAAAAAAAAAAAAAAAAAAAAATGGAGCGTCCATAAACCACGTAGCTCCATTTTGGCCTCCCACGTGGCAAGTAGCTTTTTTCCCTTCTGATTCCAGAAGACATTTTGGGCTGTTTTCTCCTGTCAGACTATCATAAATTACATACGGAGATAATTAAATGACGGAAATAAATATTCGCATGCTGTTGTGTGTTCTGTTTTTTATTTTAACTGTAACAAATAATGAGGATGAAAAGTTACGTGACTTGGCTCGCAACCCTCCCCCCCCCCTCACGTAGCCCAGCGCAGCTTTCCAGCCAACCCCCTCCCCCTCTAGACCGAGCCACGTAGTTTTTAAACGCTCCCTTATCAGTAAAATGATTAAGAGGACGCAATAGGTTCCTTTTTCTGGTTACATCCTCTCTGCTTCCGTATAATTTTCGCATATTGTAAATGTTCAGAATAAACAAGGTCTTGTAGCAGAGTATTTGTTAATTTGTAATGATTTCTCATTGGAAAACTTGCAGTATGTTTCCGCCTTGTCACACGGACATTCAGATCTTGCCTCACGTGCGTCATGTACTGCCTCGTTAACACGTCACAGTAAGCTGATCGCTCTACTTATCCGTTGAGAAATTACTCGGAAGCAGATACGAAGACGTTACCTTGTGCGGGTTCATTTCCTTCTGACTCCTGCTTCTCGGCTCAGTGAAAATCGCCAATCGGGAATCCCGGCGTATTTGCACGGCAGGGTCGACTCTTAGGAATGCGTGCTTTGTGTCCGGCCCTTTGTTTAGCTATCGAGCACCTAGCCGGACGTTGAGCCGCCACGCCATCAACACTTTCACAGCAGACCAGGACAGCCACTAAGTGTTTCACTCGGTCTGCCCGGACCGGAACTAATCACGACTTGGACACACACGCTCAATCACCGCAATGCTGGGTCAGTAGAAACGGCTGAAAAAATACGAGAATTACGGTCGGACCAAGGGTTCAACTTTTTCTTATTGTCTTATTGCAGATGCTCCGAAGATTTCTTGAAACAGTCTCTCTTACCAGATAAGGTATTTTTCTGCGATTTTATTCTTTTTGTTCATCGAGGAAACACTCATCAGTCTGCGAAATCTGTGCGTTTGTAATTTTTTTTTTATCTTAGTTTGACTTATTCCAGTATTCTTTAGATATGAAGTGTACTGCCATCCAAGGATGTTTACTGTGGTAGAATCAAATCCATTTATTTTTCGGGCTCTACGCCTTGTCGACACCAAGGTCATCAGAGAAACGAAGGGATTAGGGGTAAGGAACCGGGAAGTATTCGGTCCTGGCGTTCTTGGAACCATCTCGGGAGGTTTTGGGAAACTGTGGGTAGCCCAAATCTGGATGGCTGGGCGGGTATTTGAACCCACGCACATCTAGGCGGGGGGGGGGGGGGATCTAATCCAAAGCTCGCCACATCTCCGCCTTCTGGAACTTTGTGGCTGATGCCGGGCGCACATTGAGCTGCGTGGTGCAGTAGGGGCAGCGCAGGGCAGGGCAGCACGCAAACAGAAACTGTCGGGCAGTTGCCTGCGTATATTAGAACGCAGTTTCGTGAGACAGTTTACAAGGCATTGTTGTGTTGTGCGAAAAACGCGACGAAAAAGAGTAACCAAAAATCATGTCGATGCAAAACCTTGATTTTTTATTTCTGAATGCCGGGCTTGGAAAATTATTACTTATCAGAAACTGAGTTAAATAAAACTATTGAAAAGTGAGTATATGAAAAGAAGAAACTCCCATCTGGCTTTTGCAGTGACAAGAGAATTATCAAAAGATTTATGCATTATTTCCGGATGACTCGAGCGGAGATTCACAGCATAATCCAACCTGTTATTTTCTTGACAACGCTCAAATACCTATTGGAACTGAAGAAAATCTGGCTGGAATTTCGAGGTTATTTATTTAATTATTTAGCGTTTGATTTTATATGGCATTTATAGGAACGTAATTCTCTTTTTTTCATATTATATTTTTAAGAAAACTACATAGTAGAACATAAGAAACACTTGGAACCCAAACAAGCAGTTTTTTAAAAAAAATTGTTTCTCTGGGACACTGTTGAATGATGTAGTACAAATAATAAGAAAACAAATATTGTAATAGTAAAACGTAGGCTACATATCAATATTTAAAAAAAATTCAAAAAGAGAAAATAAAACTGAAAATTGTAAGTGGACAGTTATATGATAAATAAATGCTGTATGTACTCGCCAGTTGTTGGGCTCGTTGGTGATCCTTGTCTAAATTTCTTGTTTAAATTTAATTTTTACTTATTTCCAGTCTGAAATGTTTACCACTCTGTCTGTTTTGTAGCTGCAGACTTTTCTCAGTTCATGTTATTGTTATATAATAATTTAATCCATATACGACATATATAACGCTTTGAAGTCCCGGAATAGGCGACTTTCAGTTTCATGCGTAACGTTAAAAATAATTTAAAAATCCGAGGAAATTTTTAATGTATATCGAAAGCTTAGCTCTTTATCGAAATAGAAAGAGGCAGCTATTTAGCTGCACTATATTAGAATGCTTTCGACATTTAGATACTGCTGCGGGAGAAGGTTAAGTATAAACAACGTAGCGTGCCTTTTGTTTTTGCAGCTAACAGAAACCGCATGTGTTACGTCATCATCGCATGGATTTGTGGCGCAACAAGATGATGAAATTAAACACAGACGTTCTGTTCAGTCCGTTTTAAACACAGCATATGCTCCAAAACCCTTTTTAAATTTATCCACAATGATGAGTACCGAGGGGCACACACCACTGAGTCGCGTAACTGGGAATTTCTGTATACCAAGAAAACTGAACTTCTTTAAACACTTTTTTATTCTGCCATCATGCAAAGTAGTGGAAAATTACGCAAACGTGTTGTGTCTTCGGAAAATCATTTGTAGATTTGCTTCTTATGAGTCTCCACAAGATCATCAGACATGGTTAGGACGAATTTTGATCTCCCGAAAGGTATTTACCCGTATGTTCGTTGCACAGTCATATCTTCGAATAGAGCGAGTTTCTGAGGGATTCACATGCGAAAAATCCTAATACTTGTTAAATACTGGAGATATTCCATCCTACTGAATGTAAGACAAAATGATACAGTGGGTAAGATGTTTGCATTGCAATTAGCGGGCTCGGTTTCGAATCCGCTCACTTCTCCACGAATTTTTATTTTCATTTGCTTTGTTAAAAGAAAACATGTGGCTGTGGCATTTATCGAATGACCTGTTGCTAACTGAACATTTGTTTTGTATGTTTCTGTGACGGTTATTACTCGCAAAAATGTTGAAGAGAGGAAACTGGAAGCGAACTTCTATTTTGTATTAAAAATAGTACTTGTTGTAACGTAATATGTTTCGTTTAAAGTATTATTTTACGGAATAAAAGTATGTAAATGAAGAGGAAATAAAAGATAATTGGCCCTGAACGGATTTGATCCGGAACCTCAAATTGCGAGGCACACATCTTAACGGCTGGACTTCGCCATTCCCCATTTACGACCGGCATGAACATATACCTCAAAGCGTGTTCGATTATAAACTATTATATCTGTCAACCATGCACACCAGTACGTAGCCATTCAGGGACGGATCCAGGATTTTGGTTGGTGGGGGGGGGGGGGGGGGGGGACTTGGCGAGGCTGGCTTTATAGGATGGTGGAGGGTCGACGACAGAAAATTACATGTCAACATTGCCGCAGTAGAGCTAAAAAAAGGTCCCGAAATTACGATGTCTTCGGGGGTGACCTAGATGTTTGGGGGGGGGGGTTGAGTCCCTTAGCCCTCCGCTGGATCCGCCCCTATTTGTACCTTCCATTATCTTATCTGACAACTGACGCATTGCCTTACCATTGACAGGATGCTGGAGCATGAAATAAAAAAAAAGTGACTGAAGCACTAATCAAGATGATTTTTCAAAAGCTTCACTTCCTCGATGGCTGTTTTTCTATGAAAAACTAACGTTAATATAATGATAACATTGCTTTTAGTGTATTATTCCATTGCCACATATTGTCATGTATTTATCGACCATGTTTTCCTTCCTCAGCTGTTACAATCACCGGCCACAAAAGAGTACGTAACTGAGAAATGAGGTTATAAACGAGTAACATTTCGGTATTCTGCCATTTGATTCGGTAAAATCGTCGTTTCTTTGGAAATTTCTTTCAAATATTGATTTATGGCCGTTTGCGTGAACCGTAGCTGCGATATGTTTCGTCAGGTGTAAAAAAAACGTTCCTTACCGAAGCAACTGTAACAGCAGAATTCCATTTGTAGAGTAAGAGGCAAAGAGAATGATAGTTCAAATAACCAATTACATATCAAAGCGAACATGCAAAAACTAATTGTCGAGCCTAGTAGGTGAGTGGTAGAGGTACCGGAGGGCTAGATACAGATTTTCCGGTATTCCGAGGCCGTGGCATATTTCCTTCCCGCCGCTTGCCCACAATGACCTCGTCGTCGACGAACCTTGATTAAAAATATATATATATTGGTTGTCTACCAACCGCAACGTGTAGGGTAGTTAGGGGGCGTCCATAAATTACGTGAGGTGAAATAGGGAGGAGGGGTAGGGGGTCTGGCGAAATCTCTCAAAACCTCACCAGGGGGGGGGGGTCAACGGAAATCTCACGTGAAGTTTTGAAATTCTTGTAGAATGGTAGAGCAAAAAAAAAAAAAAAGCCTACAAATGAGGCGAAAGTTGATTTTGGGGGGCTACTTTGGTACAAAAACCGACCTTAGGGAGGTTACAACCGCCCTTCGGAACATGAGACCTAACAAAAAAAAAGATCTCAATAACTTGCGAAGTCGATTGGTAGGGGAGGGAGGGGGTCACCGTCAAAATCTCACGTCATTTTAGAAAAAGGGGGGGGGGTCGGACCATGTCTCAGGATGTCTCACCAGAGGGGGGGAGGGTCTGGATTTCCGGAAAAACACCTCACGTCATTAATGGACGCCCCCTTAATGTATTTGCAGCTGTTTCCTGGAGAGAGCTCTGCTCTTCAATCCCCGGACTAGACACTCCTCATATTCCTCATACTTTCCGTTGTGCGATAATTACACAGTATAGGGAAACCTGTGCTTGATGTTGGACATTTGTTTCCATTTCTCCTTGTAATCGTGCAAGTAGACAAATATTTGGTATAGTGGTCAGAAACGGACGTTGATCTGTTTACGTCAGCTCCATGTTGAGACTAACTTCTCGCCTGATAGCGGTCCAAGAATCCCCTCATGTTTTAGCTGATACAACCATCCGAAATGACATTATCGTTCATTGATCATTCGTTCTGAAAAATTCGTCTATGAAAACGGCCGAGGTTGATTAAACTTGTTGAGCTGTAACAATTTAGATATAAAATACCTATAGTACATGGATTACCATTAAAATTCAGTTTTATCGAAATTCATGAACGAATTGTTGAAATTAAATGTTGCTATTGGAGTGTAATTTTTATCAGAAGTCATTACTGTTTGAGTGCAAGTACCATTTTTCCAGACTGAAGGAAATGGAGAATTGCTCCAAAAAGATCAATGGATTCTGTTTGCGTTACACATTTGTAAACGGAAATTTATTTTCCGTAATCAAGATCTTGAGTTTTCTGGCAGCTGTTCGTAGAAGGAGAATGTGACGTATCAAAAGCAACCAATGAGCTGTGTTTTTTCTTTAGCGATTTTGATGCACGTAGAAAAGATGATGAAATGTTAGACGATCGGCAGAAGGTACTACCCTTTAACTAAAAGTATAAATATTCCGATTGTAGACGTGGACATGTTTATTACTTCGCCGCCACATTTTCTAAACAAGGAAGTCTTTGAAGCCGTTGCGTCCTTGGTAGTTGCTCTTTCAGGTATTTAAACTTGCTTCCGCCGGGGTTTTATGTTTCTTAATGCTCTTATCTCTTTGAAACCTTTTAGTATTGACGCAGTTGTCAGTTGAACTTTAGAGAGCACTGGCATAAACATTTCAGTGCTCACTTTTGAATTTTCTTTTGGATTGGAGATTTACGGCCCTTCGACAGCCGGGATTGCTGGAAAGGAATGACAAGAAAATATTGTATCATTTATAAAGGAGCCATCCCGCCATTCGTCGTCTGTAATGATTTTGGAAAACCGAAAAATCGAAATCTGGGTAGTAGGACTGGAAATCGAAGTACGGTCATGTCGATTACTAGGCCCTAACGTTATCCTTACGCAGTAGTGATAGATTCAAACTACAGTATTTATATTACTGTTCTGTGCAATGCACTTTTTATTTTGTCAGTCAGACTAAGATGATAATAGTATTTGTAGTGATATTCATTTTATATGAAACTAGCTGTTAACCGCTACTTCGTACGCGTGAACTTGGAAGTTTATTGCTAGAATTGGATACAGAAAGCTGAAAGTTTCGTAGATGTCCCAAAAAGCAAGGAGTCGGGATAATATTACAAGAAAGCCATTGAAGCTGTCTCATGAAGTAAACCGATTTGCAACATGTTTAGAGATAGCATCAAACTAAAGGGAGGAGTGGGGGACTACCAGAGGCTTTATTAATGATTATGTCAATATCGTTTTCTACACAAGGTTTTTGGTTTTGCTATTCTTTTCTAAGATAAATAGCCTCTGGGGGCTTGGAACCCATATAACTGCCCATGAGAAACCATGTCTTTTCTGAGTGTGCCCTGCCACTTTTAGTGTCTGTTCCTGTGCTTTATCGATAGCTGTATGTACATTAAATTTGTGAGCAGATTTTACCAAACTGACTGCGAGAGGAACAAAGCCTTAGCGACCGATATAACATTACCGAGACTTGCATATCCTATCCGTCTTACACCATTCGGTAAGTTTTCAAAATTTCATGATGAAATATGTTATTTTTCCGAAAAAATATCCTATGTCCTTCTTAATGATGCATAATACTTCCTTGTCAAATTCTTCAAAATCGGTTTAGTCGTGCAAACGTAACAAACACAGACAAATAGTTACTTCCGCAGTTAAAATATTAGAGTAGATGAGAAACGAGTGAGTGGAAATGCTCTGACCTGGCATTCGGGTGAGCGTAGATTCAAATCTCCGCCTTGCCATCCTAATTTTGGTTTTCCATGGTTTCCCGAAATTATTTCAGGAGAATGCCAAGATGGTTACTTTAAAACCAGTAGCTAGATTCCTTCCTGTTCCTCATCCGGCACTAATTTTGCCGACGATGAGTAAAGCCCTTAGAAAAGAAAGGAAAGGGGAGGGGGTATGGAAGACTTCCTGTGTGGGTGGGGGCCACCTGTTGGGCCCACGTGGTCGTCCTCGCCCCGGCCGCCTGTTGACGGCTCCGTCACGGCCGGCTCGCCCGTGTTGACTGCTGAGGCACGTCTCTGGCCACAACACGACTGACATTGGCGCGGCGTCTCGAGAGCTTCTCTCCTCCTGCAGGGGCCCACTGTGCCTATCTCGTGTTTATAGGTCACAAGGCCGGCTTCACCCCAGGCTGTCGACTTCGTATTAGAACTAAATTTGTTTTTACGTGTTGACCCCATCAACCTGCATTCATATTTTGTTTTCCTAGACCCATTTATAGTGAGTGTTACATGTGTAACTAACAGGTGCATGTACTGTAGGAAAGCATTTCGTTATCTCGTGTAACGCGGTTTTCTGTGTAACTTAATTCTTCTCTTTTTATCTGTAGATCTGTAAATATGTTCGTCGACACTTCTTGCTGAATCGTGAACGTTATAATGTATTTTTTACATTGCAATGTTCAGCTATTGCCTCCGTTCATTTTCGACACTTCCCGCAGTTTGCTCGCTGAAGTTAGCACTCGAGTCTTCTGATTTCGACATACGCAGCGTGTGCAGGAAAATAACAGGTGAGGCCAGCAAATTGCGTGGGTGAGGATGCGTGCACTTGACTGCGTATGTTGTTTTTCTGCGCGACCTTGCTCGAACGCTGGGACTGCGTATTTTGTCTACTTACATAGCATAGCGCGGAGATCGCCAGTCTTTCATCGGACCAGCTGTGTGTCACCTGATGATATGTCTCCTTCATAATCTATTTTTTTTTTTCCAAATGGAAATGTTAAAAAATAAAGACGCCATCCTGTTTGTGAGGTATCAACATGGAAGTGGAACGTACCGCGCGATTTTCTATGTTTTATGCCATTTTCTGCAGAACACGTTATTCTGTCTCACTTGATGAAACAGTATCGGTTGTCAGTTTCTCTAAATTAGTGGGGCCTGATCATGTACACAGAATTTTTTCAGTTTGAGATAATCGTGACTAAACTTCATCGACTGTTTTGTTTATACATTTGTACCGTTCTTTGTTTGGTTCCTGTTACTGAAATGTTTGATATTTTACTACTGTTATTCTAGCATGCCTGTGGAATGTCAGCCCAGACGGAATTAAAAATCTCATATAGTTACTACCGAGTGCTCAACATTCCCATTGGATTGGGGTATTCTGTTTTTTCCCTGGAACAAATGTCTATATACGCTATATATTGTAACAGGTAACGTTATGTTCCTTTTTAAACTATGAATGGAATTGCTAGACAAAATAGCAATAATTTCAGTTGTAAATTAAGGTCTATAGTTACCAAAGTTTCAAAATTTGCACAGTAAAAACGAAAATTTTCGTAAATTCCGAACTTCCTGTATCTGTATCTCATTTAATATCGTATTTGCGTTGGAAACAAGAAAAAGCTAAAAACTAAAACGATAAAACAACGAATGCTAATTATCATGTGATTACCATATTGGAGATTGTTTTTCTTTTCTAATTGCATATTTCGATTTAAATAATCGCAGAAGCTTAGTGTAAATTCGTACTTGGTACCTGTATATATTTAGGTGCGTTTGTCTGTGGTATTACACCACAATGATTTTTGTTATATTCTGTAGGTAATAAAGAAATAATTTTCGTATTATAAATGAAATGAAAAACTTTTCTCTGTGCTAGAGGACAGCCAGTCAATGCTCACTATTCACGAAGCAGTTGATGCAGCTCAGCGGTAACGCTTGGGCCTGGCATTCGGCAGGACGCTGGTTCGAATCCATGTCAGACCATACTGACGTCGGTTTTTCATGGTTTCCGAAACCACTCCAGGCGAATGTCGGGATGGTTCCTTCAAAAGGCTATCATTGAATGCCTTGTCCCCCCCCCCCAATTCTACCCGGCTCTAATTACTCCAACGACGATTCCGTAAAGCCTGCAGCAAAAAAGAGAACAAACCAATTAGTTGAAGTAACCTGTGTAAAAATGTAGTTGATTGCTATTCTTGTGTGTTACTGGCCTCTGTTATTCATTGTGCTGTGTTAAGGTAAACCTTGGTTTTACGTCTGAGTCGCCATGTTGAAGATAGTGTATTTGTTCGTGATAGTGATTTCGGCAGATGCCTAGCAATCGTTACAACGAACACGAAATTTCAGAGCAGCGCAAGCATTTTTAGGGGGTTTGTAGTGTCGGGGGGGGTCCCACGGCAGAGCCCGCCCCGGCCTTACATCCGGCAACGCGGCCGTGCTAACTGTTCCGCTTCGACAGCCACCGGCCAGGTCGCCTATTATATCGCCTCGCCTGCCGGCGCGGGTCGCGGGTTCGTGCTTAGTGTAGTTTGATTTTCTAGTGTTGGCAGTGGATAGAGATGTGTCGCAGCAGTTAGGGCGCGCTCGATATGAGCGCGCCACGCCGCCTCGACTCGGCTCTGAGCGCAATCGATCTGCCTCATTAACGACGGCTCCGAGATAAGGCAGCGCCCAGCCAGCACCACTGGTTTCAAACCAAGCGCTAGAATGTTCCACCACACAATCACAAGCTTTTTATTTTAATATAATTTTATTTTTATTTATTTTATTTTTATTTTTGGCATTATAAACGTTAGTAAGGGAATTTTATATTTATACCCCCAAAAAACATTTTCCCACTTCATGTTACTCCGTCCAGCCATCCCGATACAGAAATCACTACATACAAATTCCAGGATGCTTCCTTCAAACTGACATTGGTGAATTCCTTCCCCCTGCTTGTCTCTAGTCGTCTGTAATTATCTCGACGTCGGCGAAGAGTAAAACCATAACCAAAAAAGAAAAAGAACTCAGCGTTGCGCTGGTACTGGTTTATACTGATAGCTGCTTTTTAACTGGAGGAACTACTCAGCTTTCGCTAATTTCTGTCTGACACTCCTCATTTCCTGGCTGTTACAGTCTCATTCCAGACCTGCTTCTCCTCGCATTCACGAGAACTCGCGTTGGAATCCCCGTCGGACCATCCAGATTCCCCAAATCAATACAGGCGAATGCTGGGATGGTTCCTTTAATAAACCATGGTCTGATTTCTCCCTATCCCTTGCCTCCAGTCCATTACCGCATCTAATGACTTCGACGTTGATAAGGCAAAATAATGTATTAAATCTAAATCTGGTTCTTTAACATATTTTTACTGCTAGAGGACTTTAATGAAACTAAATCACGTCAGGGTACTAATTCTGACGTCTAATCAACTTTTTTCTTTCTTACTGGAAATTATTTTCCGCCCTCGCAAATGTTGGTCTATTTTAATGAAATTTCTTCCATTATACCAACCGGGCATTTTAATACGCGTTCAGCAATGTCGAAAATAAGTCCACCCAAATACAGCACATGTTACATGTAACAATTTCAGAGGATACTATGCACGAATACAAATTTAACACGCCTTCTTAACGATGGAGGATATAGCACGGTTGTCTGTCCATATTATTCCCCTTTTCATTACACTGAAGCAGCGTTCAAGTGTAGTCCCATCTGACAATAGTATATGCCGTGTAAAAGGATGTAGTAATGTTTAGTTATAATTAACGGTGTGTTCATGAATATAGTAAGGATATGCTCGTAAGTTCCGCTTAAAATGCCAAGAAAGTTCCTCGTGTAAAATACGGTATTTTGTCTACCTTTTTTGAGATGGGGTAGGAACAGAGCCGTGAGTGTTTGAAGTGGTTCAGTTACTTACTATTCTGCTTGTAATTCTTACCACAATGATCCTTCAACATCTTGCAGAAACTCTGAAAGGCCTCTTTCGCATGGTCGTTAAATCGTTGTCATAGACGTGACCCTCGTCCTTGACAAACGACCTCGGGTCGAGTTACCTATCGGAGATTGAAACCTGGCTGAATTGCAGCCACATGTATTCCTTTTATGTCAAAAATACCACCGCACGGAAAGATAAAGTGAACAAAATAAAATAGATATTAAAATTTTAATCGTATAACGGAGGTGAAAACAATTGTGCAATGGGTTGGACTGTATTTTTCTCTTCGTCGTGGACGCTTTACAGTTGATTGTGCAGCAAGTTCACAAAGCATATCCCAATAAAACATAAGGTGATTCAATCATTAACACCGTTTAGTCATTTCAAACTGTACTTTCAAAAGGTTTTTAAGGTGACTTCCGTTTGTAAGTATGGATTGGGGTTTCATTGCCAATACATCTTCCAAGAGATAACGCTTCTCTTGAATTGGGTTTGCAGTTCATTTCAATTTTTAGTAAATTCTTTACAGTTATTGTAGTGTTCCGTAAACTTTCTTAGTTACCCGTATTTCAATAACTTTTTATTTTGATTTTTCTCGTATGATACTGCCACCATTATGAGAAAATCTTGAAAGATTGGCTAGTTTGTCGCATTGAGACCTGTTACATTTTTGTTTCAGTGAGCTCAGTGTAGTGAGTGGAAATCAAGGATGTGAGTGTGGCTCGAGGCAGTTGGCGTAGGCGTTAGCTGCGCGTGGGAGGGCGTAAATTTTCCCGGCGTTATCGTTTGCTTGTGACGAATGTCGCGGATGTGGAAATACGCGAGCAGCCTTCCTCTTCTGTTTGTATTAACCGAGAGAGCGCAAATAGTTCGCTTGACATCATTCCTCTACGTTTAAATACTTCACTGATAGAAAGTGCCACATTCAACTACTCACCAACACAATAGCTAGAATGTAATTGTAGCGTTGTGAAGAAGAGACAGGAATATGCCGTCTTTAAAACATAAGCTTTATTGGTGATATTCCTGTAGTGGGGAGGAGGGGGGGGGGGGAATTGTAAAGAATTATCGACATCGCACTTTTAGATCCATTGGTTGAATAGGCCTATCTCAGCTCTTGTGGTTTATTTATTTTTAAGGTTAATTTTTCAGCTTGTATAGAAAACAGTAAATTACTCATCCTTTAATTTTTTGTACCCTGTGGCGAATCTCATTAGTTTTTTATCGTTTCAAATATGCTCTTCTTTACCTGTTGCTGTGTTTTGAGGATGCTTGATGATATTTTCAGTCAGGTACAATGTTGCATTATTCTGTGTACATGGTAGATTGATCGTTCGAGGGCGGGTGGTGTCAGAGTGAATCTACCCGACGGTTATGACGATGACAGGTTTAAGGCTCTTGTGTACCAACATTGTGCACCATTCGTGGTGTACGCGACCATTGAATACGTAACAATTGACATCAATGTATTCGTGTAACTGAGAATATACGGTAACTTGCCATATATCATCAAAGGCTTGATTATCACACGTCTTGTGGGGAAATCCCTTCTCTGAAATTCTGTTACAACTCGATCCACGTTACAATATACGCGCCTTCTTCTTGAAGTTATGTACTCGAAGGAACGCATGTTCGAATACCTGGTCCGACCAGGAATTTGTTGAATGAGAAACTATAAACAGGTTGAATATGTTTTCCAACTTAGCTGAAGTAATCCATGAGATGCCATTAACATTATCAATTGCAAACAGTGTCAGGTAGCTATATGGCATTGCAACGAAGATTCTTAGCATAATAATACTGTGGAAAATGTATTTTTAATTACCTAGTTCACAGCAAAATGTCGTATTCAGGCAACGGATTTCCTCATCGTCAGCTTCGTAGCTTTGTCGTCATAAGATTAATCCGTCTTCGAGGTCTTAAGGGAGAATTGATCGTTCCATCTTTTCTGTGTTTGTCCCGTGACCAGTTCGGGAAACTAATTTATTCTGATATAAAATTATTACTATTATATTTTTTCTTTCTTTGGATATTTTTAACCCATCTGGGCTGATAGTCATGTAATTCATCCAATAGCGCGCTTATTCTTAATCTTTGTCTGATGTCACCACCGATCATCTTGTCTATACTTTTAAATCCTAAATTGAACTTAAAAAATATCATTTGCGCCGTCTGAATTGTTTTTGTTGTTTTATCAGGATACAGCATTCTGCTCCATAAACCAATAATTTTATAAAATTAATTTTATAATATTTATCCTTAATATTATTTAGACTTAATAAACATCTAAGATATTTAAATTCTGTAACCTGCTCTACAGATGTGTCTGCTATTAAAAACTTTGCTCTTGTCAAACATTTTTCTTTAAAAGCTTTTATTTTGGTTTTGCCAATTCATAGTTTATAAAATTTCGTTATTAAGTGTAATCATGAAATTGATCTTTGTAGATCATCTCCTGTCTCAGTTACTATTAATTCATCATCCGGAAATATTACAGTCATGGTGGCAATTTTTCGTTATATTTTTATAATATTCTTCTTTCTATTTGCAGATGACGTTATCTATGTAAAAGTTAAATACTGTGACTGATAAAGGAGTTCCTTGTCTTACATCTTGGTTATCGTTTTCCTGCTTCTGTTTCTATTTGTTTGTATCTCGATGTTCGTTTCTGTATATGTACTTTTTATGGCCTTAATGAGCTGCTGCGTAATTCGTTTCTATTAACTTTAACAAAAGCTTCGACGTAGTTTATATTGGCTATGATTGTAGGCTTTTTAAATTCATTATGCTTTCTAATTATCTGTGTCGTACTGAAAATAAACATGCTACACCATTTTTAAAACCATGTTCTTCATATGTTAACATATGATCGGATACGTTGATAAGTCGTGTTGTCAATATTTTAACATATAATTTACATCCTGAACTAACCAGGCTGATACCTTGCAGTTCTCGCTAACATTTCTACCCCCCCCCCCTTTTTAAATGGTATGATTAAAGCATCATTCCAGTCCTGCAAATTTTCTGTTCTCCAACATATACTTATAATACAATTAAATGCAAATTAAACCCAATCTGAATAATCAAGAGTCTTTCGGTATAAATAGACTAGTAAGTTGAGGTTAAGTGTTGCCCCTGCGGGCAGATGGCGTTGACGACACATCATCGATGAACCAAAAAAAAGAGCTAGAATCTCACCTTCCGGGTTGTGACAAAAAGTGGGACAGGGCTCCTCTACACATCTAGTCAGATAGTTTCCAACATCACTAATTTCATGAAAATGCCACAGCGGAAGTTTTTGAGACCTTGCATCCTGCTACCGCCGTCTGACTGTATTGTAGATTTGCTTTCACCTTGCATGCTTGGAGCGATAACTTTACCGCGGATTGAATCAAATATCATTTATGGATAAGGAGAAACATCCACAGTAGACGTTTTATATAAACATCGTCCTATCTAGTGTTAGATCTGATCTGCCCGCATTCGGAAGGACGCGGATTCGAATCCACCGCCCGGCCCTCCAGATTTCAACTATCCAGGCTTTCGCAAAATCGCTCCACCCGAATGCTGAGTTGGTTCATTTAAATGCCATTTCTTTCCGTTCTTGCTTCTCGATGATCTCGATGTCGACGAGGAGTAAAGCCCCAAGCAATCAAATAATAAAAAAAAAGACAGACCTCCTTTTATCTTCTTTCTAGTGGTCGAATTCCTCCAGAGTGTATTGGATCATTTGTTGTAGAATGTAGTATTTTTCTTCTCTCCATTCTGAACAGATGCTGCAGCAAGTTTTTCGTTTACTGCTGGACGCATTTGACTGTATGGTTTATTCTTGATTCCTTTGTTTTTTTCCTTGATATGGTGTAGCAGCTTATGTGGTTCTTGTCAGCAATCTCATTTCGGCTGCAGTAAGGCTTTGCTAGAATTAACAACACTAGAATTAATCCCGTTAGTAAGCAGATCGAAAATACATAATTAATAGCTTAGTTGAGTATGCTGAATATGAGCATCTCACAGTTACATTCTTTTCCCATTAAGATTGTAATAAATACACGAGAATACAAATCTACTGTAGAATACTAAGTAACAAAAAAAAAAAAAGTTGTGCAGAATATGCATGTCAAATACTTTAGGATCTTTTTCTACTTACTTCAACAGCCTATTTTAACAGAAAAAAAGGCAAAAAAGGAAGAACCTTTATAAAATAAATCTTCTACAAGATCCAATTTTGTGTTTTAGAGCTAATAGTTCGCAACACGAGATATGTATGGTGTTTTCATCTGTACCATACAACTACTTGTAGAGTATTCACAGCAACAGTGAAGGTAGGACAACGTTAATGAACGAAAATGTTCATAGAAGACAAATTTAATCACACTGTAAATCGAGTAGACTGTATGTGGTTTTTATACTTAATTTCACTGTCTGATGGTTGACTGGAGCGTAAATTAAATTTGACCTAAATGTGTCCTCGCTAAGGCGCATCTCCTGAATGGACCAGATGTGCTGCAGGTAGGTGTTTTTTGTGGTCCGCAGTGAAATAGTAGAAGGCTGTGCGGGCGGGCGGGTGATGTGTATCACAACAGCTTGTGTTGTGTCGTCCGCGTTCTCCCGCCGCTGTTGTTTCAATTATCGACCTGTCGTGGCGAGCAGTCGCGCGATACCATCTCGCTACCAACACAACGGACCGGAAAAAAAGACCGCAGCTCGCCCACTCCATACATTAATCGGAACACTGCGAGTTACTGCTATTTCATCATCAGTTTGTCGCAAGATGATGTTGAAATTACAAAATTCTGTTTAACTCATTCAGCATTATGGTTGCCAAGTTATGCAGGACAGCCGAAATAATTTTGTTTACTTCTTGCAATTTAGTAAGTTTTCACACCTATGGGTACCACATAATTTCTTCGAGAACAATCAAAATTGATCAAAGTGCTTTTATTCAGTGATACCAAAAAACGATTGTGAATTGTAGTAGGTTTGTTTTTATTTTTCTCGTAGCCAACGGCTTCGTCTATATAATACGACCTTTCTTTGCTCTGCATATACGGGATGGCCAGCGAATAAATTTCCTGGATTCCGGGAAGTCAAAGTCACTTGTGCTTGGTTTCTGATAGCGTTAATTTTAAAAAAAAAAAAACACACATTTTACTAATGCAGAATATGCCTATATGCTTTGGGCGTGAGGCTCTTCTGAGGGTAGTGACTCGGGTCCAATCGATGCGTCCTGAATTTTGTCAGTAATGCTAATTGTGACGGTCTTCCACATTTTCCCGCAGTGGATAAATACTTTCAGGCTTATTTCTCAGTCGAGCAGGCAGCTAACTGAATCACAGTTAAGGACGAAGTCTGATGGCTGAGATCTGGTATCCGGGAAGACTTAGGTTCAAAGCTCCGTACTCCATCTGAATGCCATGAACGTTTTCCTTTCCGTTCCTTGCCCTCAGTAACTCCCCCGTATCTAGTACCTCTAGGTCGACAAGGCATAAAGCCAAAAACAAAAAAAGTTAATGATGGAACATTTATTGTAAACTTGTTGCACTAAGAAAAAGTACATGATCGTGAAATATGTGCGGAATAGGATATGTACGTATATACTTTGCAGTTCATAAACTGTGGGTGGTGGAACTACTCTGTGCATTCCAATCCCGAATGGCACAAGGGACGAAAGAATTAATACAAGCTTCAGTACGCCAACTTATCTCTGCTATAAACGCGACAGGTTAGTGAGCGAAGTATTTTCACGCACTCTTGAATGAAAGTGAATATTCGCATATTTGCGAATGAATTCAAACGAAACCTAAGTTGCCTGTCTACCAGACACTCTTAGCCGAATCTGTGTATCAGTTCCGTGTCACTTTTGTAAGGGCTATGACAAGCGGTCACAAATCGAGCTTCTCTTCTGTGTACTTTTTTAATAATGTAACTCAATCCCTGGTGATACGGGCCCCACATTGTAGTCCGAATATGGACTCACGAGAGTTTTGTATGGTATATGCACTATACTGTATGTAGGTTATAATTTTTAAGATTCTGCCTTGCTCAGGTTCCATTTCAGGTTGGTATGTACTGTTACGCCCAAGTATTTCAGGTAATCAACATTTGCTAACTTAAACAAAATGTTATTACAGCTTATTGTTTGGAGGCAGTGTTAGCGCATTCGCTTTATTTTACTTCGAGATATCGGAGCCAAAATGCTCGAGTGATTAGCGATAGGGACATATTTCTTGAAATAAAATCCAGGGTGTTATTGGATCCAGCGTGAGGCGGTGCGCTTGGTGGCATGTCCCGGGTCGGCCGAGGAACGTTAATGCGGTGCGGGCTGAACTCAACTCGACTCAAGGTCGCGCGGACGGAGCCAGCCGGAACTCTAGTACACACTGATCAGTTCCCAAGAAAACAATAGCTTTACACACTGTTACATGTATTGTGAAGATTTTCCTTCAGATGTGCTTTTGCATTATCCCCAATTTCCACTTGAAATTATTTTACCATTTTCAGCAAAGTGTTCAGCAGCTTCATCGATAAATTTTCTAACTTGGTCCGTGACTCCCTGCAATCTGTGCCAGTTTGGGGCCACGTTCGTATTTTTTCTCGCACGTGTAACTCGTGATGTTAATCTTAATATCCATCCAGCATTCATCTCCAGTGTACACACATTCACCATTCTTTTCACTTTCAACCAATTATTATCAGCCCATGTCTTTTATGATATCTTATCAGTTACTGTTCGCTTCCGCAGTAATTTCTGCCAACTAAAACATCTGTCTTCCTTGCACCCCATCTTTGATACCGATAAGCGAAATCTCAACTGGGGGGGGGGGGGGGGGCTCTACGAAAATCTCACGTGAGGTTTTGGTAAAAAAAAAAAATTTGGACTGTAGAGCTTCTAAAAGTGGGGTTGTCGCCGGATTTTGAACGGTGAGACCTTAGAAAAATAAAAAGGTCTCCAAAAGCTCTCACGGACCAAATCTCACCAGAAAGGGGGGGGGGGTCCGACTAGATCTCACGAAATCTCACCACGTAATTTATGGATGTCCCCATACTCATTTAACGGCCTTAACAAGTTTTGCTGATCCAGATCCCTTTCTTCCTTGATACATCATTCTCTCCAGTAAATACAGGCTTTGGAGACTGTATTCAAGGACCTCTTAAATTTGTCCTTCCCAACTTAAATCTTTATCGCTAAGATGTTACCAGACCGATGGGACAAGGACATTCGCAGGTTTGTCGGAGTTAACTGGAAGAAGATCGCTCAAGATCGTGCGACCTGGAGAAGACTGCGCAAGTTCTACCTGAACTCGTGACTTTTAAGTGGGCACATCAGTAAATGAGCGAACTGGATGATCCCAAGATATTCTTACTTTAAACCTTCAACTTACAATATCCCCTCCAACTTATAATCAATCATCTTCGTACCTAATAAGCTGAATCTTTATGGCCTTTATTATTGTTTTTCCTTCTGGACGAATCCAAGTAGATATCGTGTAGTAATTCTTTTTCGTGTATACATACGGCTTGTTGGGAAGGAAACCAGCCATAGCATTTTTTGAAGAAACTATCCCTGCATTCACTCAGAGTGATTTAGGGAACCCATGGAAAACCAAAATCAGGATGACCGGACCTGGTATTGTAATAGAGTTCTACCTAACGCTAACTCGCTGAGCACAGTTATCTTGCTAAACCTCTTACCTGATATGCTTACATCTTACGGTGGACAGTGGCGGGATTATGAATATAACGCCTCTGGTAGCGGCGCCCCTCTCCTCGTCCTATTAGTGGCTGCGTTTCCTTTGATTTTGACAAACTTTGGTTGCCGCAGCGACCTTGGGCGCGAATGGGGTGGGTGACCCTACTGCTCCCCGCAATCACACAGCTTGCCAAAACTTGTTCCTACGGCAAAATTAATATTATTATTTATAATATAATTTCGTAAGCTCGCTCATTCACTCACTTTCCTTGATAGCTATTGCCTGGAGAACGATGACATCATGCACCTGCCTTCGCTCGCAAATTAACAGCGACCAGAGATGTTAATAGAAATTCCATGTACAATTTAATAGCTAAGTAACTGCGACGAAATGAATTGTCAATATACATTCATTAAGTCGATTTACGTATCATTTTATTCTTTAAAAAATGGTAAAATTTTACAGCTGGAAAAAAGTCGAATAAAATTGTACTTTACTATTCAGTAAAGTCCTTCCGTTGTTGCTATTTTTCAGTTGTTCCTGTCACGCTGTTCGGCTATCACTAGGCATGTACGTATTTACATGGGACATCAGACATGCGTTACATCAGACTTGATATTAAGGCTATTAAAAGTAAAACCTTGGGTGATTTTATAATAGCGTTTTCTTATCTTTAACGTTGGGTGCGTGATCATTGTTGCTGGGTCATTACGATAATTCATCTACTACCTTTAGGTATTTATCAAAATAGTCTCTGTCCGTGTTTAATATTTCTATTATTATTTATAAGTCATTAGAGACTCAGAGATTTTATTCAGACTTCACAGAGGGAAGCGTAAGGGTAAAAAACAGGTCAGTTTCGTATCATAGCTAGATTAGGTAAACCTGTCATGACCGTTGACCATAAAAAATGGAACCTTTCTACATCCGTGACCATACCCAAAACAGTCGCGGGCTTACATTAATTGTTAATAAATTCCGAGAATCTTTCGTATGTAACGAGGTCGCTCCCAATGCCACGTTGCAGTACTCACTTCGTTCCCACTGTTTTGCTGTTTCCTTTCACATACTAAACTTTTTCCTGAAATATTTCTGCCGTCTTGGAACATTTGCCTTTTTACTCCTCTGTCAACCTTGTTCCCTGTGCACATTTTTAATTATTTTTTTATATAATCGACCCCTCTTGTAACTCTCGTGCAGATACTAGCTGCGTTTTAGTTTGAACCTTTCCCTTCAGACTCTACCACTAGTGTGTTGATAGCCACCTATTAAAAAATTATTATTAAATGTTCTTAGAAATTAATGTGGTTATAATAATACGACTTGAAACAGTACCAGCCCGCGTTATCAGCCGTGTTATGTAGTAATTCGCCTCGTTGACCTAGACCACCTAGACATGTCCGTTGTCCGACTCTGGCTGAGCTGGTACCGATAAGAGGTAATTTTGCATGATCCCTAATCGCTAAATGGCTCGGGTAAATCCCAAATCTCTCCTCAGTGCGTATATAGTGGTTACGTTGTTTCGTCCGTCGGATGGGAATGTTAAACTAGGGTATCTTTTGGAAGACTTGGACAAATTGAACAGGCCGAATTAATTCTGACAAATGGTGCCACTGCGAGAGAATCCTACCAGCCATATAACTGAGGACCACAAGTAGGAATGTATTTAAAAGGGCTCTGGAAACACCGCAGGATGATAGAAAAAATTGTGGAGTTCAGTGTCTTTCTGAGTAGAACTTTTTGTTATAAATTTAAACGAATAATGGAAAATAAGCCACTGTTGTCTTGACTACAGCCGCGATGGTCTAGGTTTCACGCAAAAGCACTCGTTAAAACAAGACTAACGCTGTGTAAGACCGGAGATTTTCTCGGCGTTGTATATAAATAAAATTTCTGGCGGCAGAGACTATTACCACCGAAACGTCGTGTTTTATTGATGGACTCACTGGGCTAGTTATTTAAGTCTCAAATACAATCACCATCGCACGATTAAAGCAGTTCTTCCGAAATGCAGATAACAATGTCTGCCGCAGGAAATATGGACTATTCTGGATTTTGTGGAAGCACAGTTTCGTTTTAAACAAAATAGGACATTTAAATAAGGGTAGATACGGCTGCAACGTTTTTCTGCTCTGCGGCGGCGGGGAGTGTTAGCCGCGGTGACATTGTGTGTGAGAGCGCCTGCTCTGATAGGCCACACGCGAGCCGTCCATTGGTGTTCGCTGAGCGCCATCTGATAGGGCGCGCATAAATCTGCCCATTAGAGGTCGCCCCACGCGGATCCTTCAGTCCTCTAAATTCTACACTTTATCACACCGTGACCTCTGTCCGTATGTGTGTGTCGTACTGATTCTATTATTAATGTTCAGAAATATGCAAAATTTCATATGTAGTCAAAGACGTCCTGAGGAGAGAGTACATCATTTGTATTGAATGAAAAACAAGTCTTATAGACGTGTGTAATGTACAGGCTGTCTCAGCGTTTAGAAGTGAAGTTATACTTTTAGTTACCGAGCGTGGTGAGTGAGCACTGAGTGGTAACGCTCTCGCCTTGCATTCGGGAGGACACGAGTTCGAATCTCCGTCGGGCCATCCAGATTTCGGTTTTTCTTGGTTTCCTCAGATCACTCCAGGCGAATGCCTATAACAGCCTCGAAGTCAACGAGGCGCAAAGTCTTAAGGAAAAAAATCGGTGCACTAAAAATGCAAGTAAGTCAAGTTCCGCCCACCATGTTTCCGCGCAACGTGATAATTTTTCGCTCACACGTTTTGTGTTATCTTCATCAAATGTGTAATTTTCAGGCAGAATTTTCGAACACCATAGTTGGTATTAAATTTTTATGATTGAAAACATTGTTTCCCTGTATACGGCTGTCAAAGTTGGAAACTATAAGAAGCTTCGAAAACACGATTTTGCCCTCTTCAGCAAGCTCACAAAACTGTAGAAGTAAATAGTTGAATTTGCGTGAAAGTAGTGTAAATTAGCTAACTTAATATCGAGAGCAAAAAGTCGATTGCAATATTACTAACAGAATCAAAAAAGCATTGTCTAAAGTCTCTTATCGGGAAAAAACAAAGTTTAATTCAATAAATCTGTACACTTGTATTACAAAAAATAAAATTAAGTTGGACGGAGATACCAACTCTGGCCGCCCACCACGACGAAGCAGCTCACATTTCTGATCTAGAAGTTGTTGCATTTACTCTACGAAGTCTTTGCACATCCCATCTGTTCTACAAATCTTGTTAAAAATTCTTCAGAAAAATAATCTTCATCAAACGAGTAGGTGACTAACGAGAAGCAACTGTCTATTTTTCGGTGTTGTACAAATCAGATTATACAAACGGAATCTAAAAAGTCTATCAGAAACGTAAATTTATATATTTCAAAGATGATTAAGCTGAAAAACAGAAAAATATCCCAGTAAAAGTGAATTTTTGCTTTTTTTGATTCCACGGACTTAATGTAACATGCTCGTACAGTAGTTGATTATAGCTTGAATTCCTGTTTTTTTTTTTTTTTTTTTTTTGTCGAGTTATGGAACAAAAGTTTAAACACTCCATTTGAAGTATCTTGTAAATTCATTAGATGCATATAAAATTGTAGATGTTTGCAAAACGGGTAAAGAAAGCAAATGTTCTCTGGGATATCTAATGCTGCAAGAATTTTTATGTAACTTTATGATTGGGAAAAGTGTTTTTCCTACTTTACCAATCGAACAAATTATATCAGCATTTCTGGAAAATTATATAAAAATATGGAGATAAGAGATGCTACAAAAACAGCACCCTGGCAGTTGATTTGTGAATTACCCGTATGAACTAGAAAGGGAGAAACTGTAGAAGCATGTCGAGAGTCCTCCAGGAAGTTCTGTTACACTTCTGATATCATGACCATGTTTGGTGTAAAATTTTCAACTATTCACACTGTTATTAAAGTAAATCTGACGGTTTGACGAGTAGACATTTAACCCTAAACAAAATGACTAATGGCGACTGTATAGTTTCTACTATGAAGGAAGCTACCTGGTTTGAAGAATGAGTAGTGTGGGTACAATGATCCCTCCTTAAAAACGGGTAAACAGATTGACAACAGGCTGATTACTGAGAGCTGTGCTGTTGGTAATTAAACATCTAATTGCTGACAGCAGGTTTATTGCCTCGGGAGTAATTCCGTAAACAGTGGAGATTTACTGTTCGTAAACCGGTTGCAGTTGTCACGTCTTCCGTTGCTACACGCTTTCTACTTGGGTGGTTATTGTGTGACGAGTATGGAGTTGATATGCTTTGTACAATTTAAATATTCATTTCATTAAATCACTTCGCTTTAAATGAAATTTAAATACGCAGTTAATCACGTTAGGCAGAAACAATTTATTCGAAGACGGTGGTGGGAAAATGTGACAGAAACGTGAGGTATAGATACATACACCTGATGTTCGTTACGGCTTCAAAATAAATATAATTTTCTAACAACATTTTATGAATTTGTGAAGTTCTTGAGACACTAATTTTGTCATCTCACTGCTTTCTTTCCAGTATAATCGTTCTTTTAAAAGTGTAGTCAGAGATTTACAACTTGTTTATCAAAATAATTCAAAATACAATCTCCAAAATGTAACTGACTCACTATGGAGAACAAAATATGGGATTTACAGAAACATCATTTAAAAACCATGAATAATAGAGAAATACAGTGAGTGTGGCATGAAGCTTTTGTGTAGGTTTTATTGGTTGCATTAATTCCTACGATTCGTACACCACAGAGCCTTGTACGAGCAGTAGCTATATGTAAACGGTATGTTTATGTGAACAATTATTCCCTAATTAAATTTTTGAAAGATTACGCGAAAAATTCAAGGTTAAAATGATGATACAAACATAGCGATATTTTGGAGAAAAGAAAGTGCCTTGAGGTTTGCAGATGAAACAGTTCTCTTTGCAGAAAGTAACTGAAAGGATTTAAAGAATATTTTCGAAACAAAGAACGTGGTAGATGACGCACGACAATCAAATTAAATAACACTTCACACCAGTATTCATCTACAGTTGGAAATTGATGCACAAACAATGAAAATCCGGGAAAGATCATGAGGCATCTGAAATGATGAAATTACCTCTCTGCGTAAATCGGATTTTGAATTCGCGATTCAGCCCTGCGCCCGCGTTTGCACACATCTGGACACAACACAGATCAAAAGACAAGAAAACAAAATCTGGGATATACAGAGGGCGTTATAAAGACAAAAAGCCCGGAATGCTCTGGTCTCACATTCGAGAGCACGCAGGTTCGAATTCCCGTGCTGGCTTCCAGATTTCGGTTTTCTATGCTTTCCCAAAATCAGTCTAATCACTCTAGGCAAACGTCGGGATGGTTCCTTCAAGAGGCTATGGCGAAATTCCTTCCATTTCCTTACCCATTTCCCCAGTCCTTTCCCACCAGTAATGACGTCAACCTCGACTAGGCCCAAAGGTGTCAAAAAGAATCGAACTGAACAGGTGTAAGAAGAAAGCTTAAATTATAGAAATTTAGGTGTCCGGGTCGTGTCAGGAGAACAGCAGACGACAGATAGAGCAAATTAGTGAATATGAACAAAAGAAAAAGAAGAGAATAAGGAAAAGACAAAGAAGATGGTACAAGTAGATGAAGAATTACACGTACCTTTAAAGCCTACGATGGCACCAAACTTCTCGTAGCAGTCGCTAGCAAAAGTAACGTAAATGATGTAGGCCTATGCCGGCTGGACACGGGGAACTTTTTCGTCCGTGATACGTGCCTACGTGCCGATCAGCAGTTGGTTGTTGATCGCTGTGCAAATAATATTAGAGCGAGTTCCCACTGCAACCGCTCCACGTGTCCAACTAGGGCGGGACGAGATAACAACAACTTCAGAGGTGCCATAACACATGTGTATGCCAAATTAAAGTTTTTGAGTATAATTATTTAATGAGATCAGAATATTATAACGAATAAAAAAGACATGGTCTTCGTTTTGGAAAACATTAAAAAAATGATTGCTTTGGCCTGCACATTGATGAATAGGGTTGTGCATAGTTCTTCAAGCAATAGAACATTAAATCCAGTTGTATGCACATTAGATGTGAATAATGTTTAACTCTAAAACTGTAACTTTGTGCTTAAAATTTTGACGTTTGACATCTTTCCAAGGACGCTGCCGGAACTGAGCAGTTATAGTTCGCGTCAGATTGATTGGGTTTTAAGTTTGTACCTTTGAAGTTCCTGACCGAACAATAGGCTAGCAGCAGAACACATCTTGATTGCCTAATCTTATTTTTTCTGTGAGTTTTTGTTGATGTCAGTAGTTGGTAAAAGCTGAGTTTGTTTAAGTGTCTATTTTGAAAATTTAACATATTTAAATAATTTGTTTGCAAAAATAGTAGCTTCTAATTTTAGTATGCGCCTACTTTTTAGACCAATTGTTACAACGTTCCCCGAAAAGGTATTACACTAGTATGAGACCGCTGTTACATTTTTTCGCTCTTCATAATTGACCCTTTGATCAACGAACAGACTTTCCGTTTGCTATTGGAGAGTTAAGGGTGATTCTGGCGTTATACATCTCCCAATGTATGCATTGGGAGTACTGAAATGCATGTTTGGTTACCAGTGTGTGTATTGGTTTTTAAGTCCTAAATCGTGCTATTATGGACCATTTGCGTATCTTTCGGGAAGAAGTAAGTCTACGCTCACACTTGTATCGGGATTTGTATTTTTAATAAGACCTGCCACATTACGTCATACAAAACCCTCATGCATTTTCTACATGACCATTTTAACTTTGACAAATATCTCATGCGTGTTAACATAAAATCTATCGCGAGAATTTTCAATTAATTTTAGTTTAAAATGATTTACAATTTATTTATGCTTTCTTTTTAAATGGTACACATATAACTTCCCCGGTTCGAACCCTCGTCTCGGCGGAGATTTTCACAATCCCTTAACCCGACCTTCACCTTTGGCACAGTTTGCTGTGTATGTATTGTGAAATACGCCAGAACGCTTCCGTGATTCGGATTCCACGTTACGCCCCCTTTACCCAATAGGATTACCGGATTATGTAAGGCGGGAACTGGTCGCCCTGCCCCCAGTACCAGCCTGAGAATACTTCCTTCGGGAGGAACCAACCCACCTTCGAGTTGAAATACCAATCTTAGCTCTCTTTAGGTACACGTACACGATTAAAAGGAATCACCGATTGCCAGAAATCTTAATGTTACTGCTAACCTGGTGAGATTGTGTCACGAAATTTAGTCAGATGTTTCTCCACAATAGGTTGAACTAAATTTAATAAAAATTCGGAATCTACGAGTGTAATTAACAAATAATCCTTGACACAAGTTCTATCTCACAAAATTAATTTCCTCATTAACGTGGATTGAGAACCATGTGTTACGTTTTCTTTCATTTATCCGTAGATTTAAGCATAGATATTTAAAGCGAAAAAATCTCCTCATTGGATGACATTCTAAATGCGCTGGAAATTAAAATAATGATACTTTTGCATATCACATTAGGGTTTGGTACTTGTGTATAGTGATGTAAACGCGGGTTTCGTACTGATAGAGGTGTTTGAAGGCCTCGTACAGATGCCGATACAATTTGCGCCAGATGTAAACGTAGTCTAATGATGCCTCGTCAGTGTTTAGCCGAGATGTTGGGAGAAGTCAGGAAAAGACACTCGACCATGAAGCGCAAGCAGAGCTACAGAATTTGAGATTTCAGTGAAATGTTTGTTTGTCCGTGTTTTTGAAATATTTGTTTTAAAGAACTGAGTTTCGATTTGATTATAGCCTAAGATCCGGCTGCATGATTTCTACGTCCATATGTTATTTGATTGAAATACAATTTTAATGTATAATTATTAGTAGCAGAATACGATTCTGACGGGTTCCGTATCAAAATATGGCCGCTAGTATTATTAAAAAAAAAAAAATAATTCATTTCAGAGAGAGACATGTAAAGAAATAAAAAGTTTGGATCGTAAAGTGGCCGCCTGTAGGGGTGGCCAGCTGTTAAAGATATGTAGAAACGAGTGTGTTAGCGCTTCACACCGTCTGTCAGACGGTATGGTGCGCTTACTTTAACAGTCACTTTTACACAGACAACTCAAAGTTTGTGTCTTCTTTACATTTCTCTCTGAAATAAATTATAATTTTTTTTCTAAAAAAAAAAATAAACCAAGCCAACGAAATTTCTCGAAAAAATATTTTTTAAAAATTTTAATTAAAAACACTTGCGGCCATGTTTGGATATGAAACCCGGCAGAATCGTATTTGCTACTAATAAGTATATATAAAAATTGTATTTGAATGGACGTATACAGCCGGGAGTTGTTTGTAATAGAAACCTCCGTGTCGTGCGATGTATAGCGGAGTTGGTTGCACCTAGGCCGCTCGTTACCGACGGACAGGCTGGAGTCACGCGCCACTGACCGCGCTGTGGCCGCCAGGCTCATCGCTCCACCCCAAACAGCCTCTCAACATGGTACAGTAGGCCTAACAGAATCCATCGCTGTGGGAAAAGATCAAGCGACCAATTTTGAGAGAAGCACGAGCATTTTTAAATACAATTTTCCTAAGTTTTATCACTGTTGGTGAAACATGGATTCAACATTGCATGGCAGAGATGAAGCAGCAATCCAAACATTGCTTGGAAATTCTCGTAATAGGCGAAATGGTTGCATCGGTGGGAAGGTAATACTCGGAGTATGGTGCCCTATGATGGGTGAAAGGCAAAACTGTGAGTGTAGAATATTATATAGCATCGCTGGAGCAATTTAACAATACTTTTAAGGCAAAATGTGGTGTATGTAAAGAGCTTATCACGACACTGCATCCGCTCGTACATAAATTGTCGCCGCAAAACTCCTTGAATTTCGCTTCGCATTGCTGCCGCGTGGGTCGTATTAACAGATTTAATACTAGCGTTTTTTCCCCTGCTCTTTAATCAGAAAAAAAATCTATCTTTGACGAATTATTCAGCTCAGTGTGGAGATCATCGTTGATGAAATGCTTGTTTTGAACATCAGAGAAATCCTGACATTTTGATGGTGTAAAGAACATCGAATTTCACTGTGTTGCAGGCCGACTAGTTGAAAAATTACAGAGAAGATTTGCTCTGTTTGTCAGCTGGAACACTATTCGCACTGTTGCTTGTACTGTGTACCCTGCACTCGTCCTTGATCTGAGCGCTCTCTGGATGCTGCCTGCCACATAGTTCACGAGAAAGCGGTAAACTTGCGGCGCGTCGGTGTACTAGTGTTTCTTCTACCACACCTTAGCGTTGAAAGTATCTAGTTTGAGTTCTAAATAAGGAATACAAACAAATCCGTAATTGAAGCCGGTCTCCTTTTGACTTGTTTCCTTGGTTTATGTCACCGCCACCTGTGATTGAGGCCTAGGACTTTTCACAACACGCTCATCTTACATCCTCAACTCAAGTAAGGCGGTAGTAGTAGAAGACTATAGGCTCATATAATTGTTATGATTAAAAAGGCAGTACTTAAAAATGGCATAAGGTAAGGCTGCAGTTTTTCGCCTTCGGTGTTCAGCTTTTACGTGGATGAACAAATAAAACAAAGGAGGGGGGTGGGGGTAGAGAGAAGTTTCACTGTATGATGAAGGTTGTAATTACTAATTGCGATAGAGTTTTCCTACACAACCACTGATGTGTTTCTGACTGTGGATATTGATAAATTTCTGAATGGCGTGTACGGAAAATTGAGAAATACAAGCAAAACAAATTCACAGTATATAGAAATGGTGACAACTGTAGATATTACATTAGGAAAGGATCCTGTTGTTTAGGAAATAAAATTACGGGTGTTGACCAAACAATAATGATATTAAAATTAATTAACACCAATATAAGGATCCTGCTTCAGATATTGAATTAGTGATTGATTCGTAAAATTCATAATTTTTTAAATAACAAGTATGGAAAACAACGCTGGGAATGCCAGAAAGAAGGAAAGTGAAATGTGGTACTGCACTATAGTGCACAGATTTAAGCGATAAAAGTGCAATATGAACATGTTCTGGAAACGATGAACAAGAAAAGTGTAAAAACACTGTGCGAAAGGAAGTGTCGTATTTCTTAGCTATTTCCTCCTATTTCTAGGAAATTTATTCTGTTGTTTTATTCCATTAATTGATTAAATGTGGTCTTTTATATTTTTACTAACGTAAAACTCTAATATCGTTTCTTTTCTTATCCATTCAAGAAATAAGGTATCCGTAGATTATAAGGTATAATTTTAACATTGACTGACTGAATAGTAGCTAACCAAACAAACATTAGCGTTATTAATCGCTCCTTGTCTCCATGACAACCAACTCTTTTTTTTTCTTTGAACCTGTTATGTTGCAGAGGATTACAGATTATGAATCAGGCATTTGGAAACTTGTATAAAGGATATATAGATATGAAGAGGTTAGCTCAGGGCAAGAAGAGGTGGAACAAAGGTAGGAATTTGCAATGTTTGTTTCGTTTGGTTGCATTCCGGAGTGACTGTAACTGCCAGGCAGTATGTTCACGAAGACGCGTCGTGCGCGCGCCAATGCGAACAAAGGCATTGCGACGTCCGTGACGAGAATGTACGGCGCGGTGCGCTGGCTAGCCACTGTCGTCATTACTATCTCGACTGCCGTCACATTCTCGGCAGTTCCTGCGGAATCGCGTCACCTCCGTGAGCCACGTAAATTGTGCTCTGCGTACTTCTTTATAATTTGTGTTTAGGGTGGAAATTATGGAACCATCGCGTCATTCGCCAAAATAATCACTGAAAACTGTTATCACTATGAGTTGTGTGCATCTAAGCAGAGTTCAACTCTCGAAACTTCCAACATTCGCATAAACCGTCATGATAGACAACGAAACCTTGGGCTAACTCGGAATGGTAGGACAGTTTGTAATGGTTAACGGGTAGGAGGAGTTTTTTAAGATTTCCAAGACGCTTTTATATGTTCTCACAAGAAATAATTGCTGTACCTTGTTTGAAGTATTAACTGACTCTCTTAAGGTAGACAAATACCTCGTCTTCTTAGTTGTAGAAGCAAATCTTTAACCAATGATATTGCACAACATTCCAAAGACTTAACTGCGCTGCGTGCGAGGTTGTGTATTAGTGAGCGTTAAGTACACTGTATCGTAGGCAGCGCAGTTTTTCGAGCATTCTGCAGTATTACTGGCTTCAAACATTCTAAGGTAGAACAGCAGGTTCTGTTGGTAGAATCTGAAAGGGGTTTTTTAAGCGTACTCAAATCACTCCAGGCAAATGCCGGGATGCTTCCTTCAAAAGGCCATGGCCGAATTCCTTCCCATTCCTTGCCCCCCATCCTTTCCCGTCTCTAAAGACCTCGCTTTTAGAGAGACGCTAAGCAGATAAAAAAAAAAAAAAAATTAAGCGTACCGCAGAAGAAGATCCAAGGCGTGGATCGAAACTTCGGATAGTCAAATGAGTGAAAGGATGCAACATACCACCTCCAGAAATTTAAGGCGATTTTGGTGATCGGTTGGTTAGAAACAGATTGTGTGTTAGCATGAAGAATTTCGGCCTGATTAGGGCCAGTAAGATACAAACAAGAGGACGCTGTTGTGTTCGTGTTAGAACGTATTTATATATATATCATTTTAGTTTCCTTACAGTAAATAATTTTTTTAACTTTTAATTACTAAAAATCCATGGCACAAATGACCCACTTTTCAACTGAAAATTAAACGGGTAATACACGTTACGGCCTATGGAGGTGCTCTGATTTATTGGAGCAATGTATTGGTCGGTAGCAATATTTGAAGATTACCTGGGATGTTTGGTTATCGGGGCAGTTAAACACACATCTTGCTGTGATATTCGCATGTAGTTACTTGCAGGAAATGTGAAACAAAAGTTAGCCAGATGTGTTTGGAAGTTGCGCACCGTTGGTGTACAGCTTAAATTAATCAGAGGTTTATGGTTTGTCGACGTCGATGTCATTAGAGATGGGAGAGGACTAAGTCCAAGGAACTGAAAAGAACCTTGCCGCCATTCGACTTCCGAGATTTTTTGAATTAATGGAAAACCAAAATCTCAATGGCTGAGCCGGAGACCGAATCGATGTCTTCCCGAATGGTACTCCGAACGTTATCGCTCAACCTCTAATTCCGAGTGCAGACATTTACAGCTTAAAGGATTCGCCCAGTGATAATGTTTGTGTGCGAACGGACGGAGCTGAAGGTAATCACCTCAAAAGTTAACAATTGCTTGCATTTCTATGTTTGACGCAGTCTTCTCGTCATTCTTCACGAGTTCGCCTAAGAAGGGTATTACGGCTCCAAAATTATGTCTCTTAGTACCCTTTTTTGTGTTTTGCTACCGATAACGTTTAACGTATTGTGCAAATTTAAATGAAATGTTAGAACAAGGCATTGGCCTAGCGTACCATAAACACTTTAGTAAACGTCGAACCGGTTTCTGCGCAATCCGAAATATGAATTTATTTATATCTTTCGATGTTTTTGGTTATTTTAAGCACACAGCATGTGTTCAGTGGATTGAAAAGTTATTTCTGAAGTGCTGAGACCTGTAACTGAAGAATGAATTAACACGTAACACTAGAGCTGCTATTTGAATGCTATGGAGCTGTCACGTTGAATAGCTTCCACGACATCAAAACAAACCTTTGGTCAGGTCGAGATACAGTTATGTATGAAAGATGCGCTGCTAAAGTGCGATTTTTTCCTGATTCAAAAAATGTTGATGCAAAGTTTTCAGAATGTCTGGTGTCATGATGTGACATCTCTGTCTGTGCTTTTACCTCAGTTGGGTGAGATGCTAAGGGAGATGGAGTTAACACGGAAGTCTGCTTTGGGATGCGTCTCGTTTGATTTCTCTGCCGACGCCATTCGTTGTAGCTGCGCAGCTCCGCCCCTTTCAGGCCGCGGCGCGGCGGTGTACTGCGCGCCGCAGACAGGTCGGCGTGGCAACACCGGCGATGACGTCACCGCCGGCGGCAGCGTCCTGAGCAGCGCGGGGTTACGGCGGGGCGAGCGTCAGTCGGCGGTGCGGAGCCCAGCGCGCCACAACTAGGCATGGACAATCGTCTAATTCAACTGGGCCAAAATATGAAATGGGAGGAAGAGAAAATGTAGTCCTAAGTTTTGCAATTATGGCATTTCGAAAGAGACGCAAGTTAAAGGTGATAAACTGATTCATTGGTGTGGATAGTCAAATAGATGAACCGGTATCTGATTTAATGGACCAGAACGGTTAGGCTTCCGTCGTGAGGGGACCTGTTACTAAAAGCTAGGAATACGCTTGGTGGAAGACCTCCAGCGTCCTGATAAATATCACATCAACAGGCGGAAGTTCCGGCTACGAAATGCATACTGTAGTGCTGAGTTGCAGGCATTCTGTCACGAATGCTATACCTGCCCTCAATTAATGCTAAGTTTCACCAGCCTGAAGATGGAATAAAATTCGAGTAAATTAAGTAGACAGAGAAACAGTTCAATCAGTAACTCGACGACGTCAAAGCCTATTAACACAAAAAAAAAAAACAACACAACTTCTCAGTACCGCCGATGTAGTAATTTTTCGGAATTGTATTTTCAAGGCACCATATGAGTAAACACCTCTGAAGACTACTGGGAAAGACTACATTCTCGTGTATCAAGGTATCCAGTCGCAAGGAAAGAAAAGAATGGGAATAAGAACGTAATTGGCAATTAGCAGACCTCATGAGAGGTTGCCTACCAGCGTTAGATTAAGAAAGACGGAAGGACCCAGGTGGTAGATGGAATTCCGGCTTCAGTTGATAATAGAAATAGCTGTGGTCGCTAACCGATAACCTGGCATAAAAATAAGAAAGCCTAGTGCAGTGGTTATCCTGAAGAAGGGAGGTGAGAATGATCTACTGCAACCATAAAAAATACAAAATAGTAATTTTTTGTCTAGATTTTTTTATGTCTTGAAAACTAAGATACACAGACGGAAAAAAAAATCCCAACACCAAGAAAGACTTGTGTTAGATAAACGAAATTTGGTAGGCGTGTTTATACATCTGAAAGATGACATCGATTCAAATTTCGCGCTTCGCGCATAAGTGTGGCGCTAGTAGCGCTACTCAGAGCTTGCAAATCAGGTTTGCTTTAAATACGCGCTGTAAAGTTTGTGAACGTTATTTACCGCTGAGATTTGACATAGTGAGTTGATGTTAGCCAAGAATGCCTTTAAGAAGACGAAGAAGCCATTATCAACAGCTCACCGAGTTTGAACGAGGTCGTGTAATAGGGCTACGAGAAGGTGGATTTTCTTTTCGCGATATTGCAGAAAGACTTGGCCGGAATGTATCCACTGTGCATGATTGTTGGGTGCAGTGGTCAAGGGATGGTACTGCCTCAAGAAGACCGGGTTCCGGGAGGCCACGTGGCACTACTGAGAGGGAAGACCGCCGTATTCGGCGTACAGCTGTGGCGCATCGTACTGCGTCTGCGGCAGAAATTCGAGCTGCAGTTGGTACCACAGTGACACAACGAACTGTTAGAAATCGGTTACTTCAAGGACAGCTCCGAGCCAGGCGCCCTGTAGCGTGCATTCCACTGACTACAAGCCATCGCCGTTTGCGACTCCAGTGGTGTCAAGCCAGAGCTCATTGGAGGACGGAGTGGAGATCTGTTGTGTTTTCTGATGAAAGCAGGTTCTGCCTTGGTGCCAGTGATGGCCGAGTGTTGGTCAGAAGGAGGCCAGGGGAACGCCTGCAACCAAACTGTCTGCGGCCTAGACACACTGGACCTACACCTGGAGTCATGGTCTGGGGAGCAATTTCCTATGACAGCAGGAGCACTCTTGTGGTTATACCAAACACACTGACTGCAAATTTGTACGTCAGTCTGGTAATTCAACCTGTAGTGCTGCCATTCATGAACAGCATTCAAGGGGGAGTTTTTCAACAGGATAACGCTCGCCCTCATACCGCTGTTGTCTCGCAACGTGCTCTACAGAGTGTCGACATGTTACCTTGGCCTGCGAGATCACCAGATCTGTCTCCAATTGAACACGTATGGGATATCATTGGACGACAACTCCAGCATCATCCACAGCCAGCACTGACCGTCCCAGTATTGACAGCACAAGTACAACAAGCATGGAACTCCATACCACAAAGTGACATTCGAAACCTGTATGACACAATGCATTCACGTTTGCAGGCTTGCATTCAAAATTCTGGAGGTTACACCGGCTATTAATTTAACAGTATTTCACATTTGAAATGCATTTTCTTGAGCTTAAATTAACCTGTGATCTTGAAAATTTAATCAATTAAACATGTTAACTTGACAAATGCATTGTCCAAATTTCATTACTCTACAATAATTTTTTCTTGGTGTTGGGATTTTTTTTTTCCGTCTGTGTATATTAAAGCTAAAAAGATTATTGTAGCCACACTAATCACAAAGAAATTTTAAAATTTATACATCATGACTGAAATAACCAAAATTTTGTCATAAGATTTAGTAATGAAGCAACTTCAGTACCGGCGCTGGTCGAATTAGTCAAAGGAAGTTTGCCAGTAGAAGAGTATAAGTCAAGACTTCGCAAACTAACACCTTACTTTAGGATATTATTTCATCAAAATTCGATTAAATAATACAGGTCAAACAGTTAACATATACATCAAATACCATGGTCACCAATTGGACCATGAATAAAAGAAACTACTGTATCAGTTTTTTTTAAATTAATTTCCTGCACACTAAATTTTCATCTTTCTTTTACCCGACTACGTTTGTCCTCTACGAATTTTAATTTTTAAAATCCTTTTTGGTAAATTATTCATCACTTTCTTTGGTAATTTATTCCAATCCCTGAACCCTTACGTACGAAAAAAAAAAAATCTCATTACATTATGCCTGAAATCGAGTGCCAGCTTGTGGTCATAATCATCTTACTTTTTCCATACAGCAATCTTTAATTCTTCCACCATTATCCTCATCACCAATTTACAATGAGCATTGTTTCTGTGTGAGGCGTTTGGAATGAAACTGCCTTGCATTAACGATAAACTATCGTTTCGGCTCAGTCGTAAACTTTAGAAGTCGCCATCTAGCTATTGTTTCGACTAACAGACGAAGACTGGTTTGGTGTGTCGTGAAATATGTACATATTATCTTTCCATACCTATTAGATACCAGTGCACATTGTAATTTCTTCATGGGTGTTGTGAAATCATTCCAGATGTGTACAGAATTGTTTTCTGGCGACTTATCTATATTTACAAACGTATTACGTTTGCAACAATATTCATTCAAACCTAAATCACGGTGGTATTTATTATGCATGTATGCCCTCGTTTGGCTTGAATTTGTTTTGGATGTTTACCCATACGTGTTACAGCTAGGATTGGTACCTACAGAATAAGATGGAATACAAACCACGGGAGCGTTCTGGCGTACTTTACACCACACAGCGAGCGGTGACAATGGTGAGCGTCGGGTTAAATGATTTGAAAATAGCAGCCGAGAAAGGGATTCGAATCGAAGACCTTTCGGTCTCCAGTCAGACGCCTTAACCAGAGAGCCATCAAGCCGCTAGATATTTATTATTATTATCATGCCTTTTTTATTTTCTGAAAGTATTTACAGTGTATTGGCAAACTATATACGAAATAAAATCTAAATTAAACTGGTATAGCGAAGATAACTAGTGAATACTAATGTGAAATACCTCATTTTGTGTCGTTCTGTTTAAATGCAGCTCCTTCCTCATCTGGGTTAAGGGAACAAAATTTTTGAATCATTTTAATCAGACGTAGGTTTGCGTGCCTTTCGTGTCCGGGTGATCATATTGTTTCAGTTTTTTGTGTGTCCAGGCAGGCAACACTTTGCAGCGGACCGTCGGAGTTTGTGGAAGCATAAAAGTGAGGTGACGTGTATAAAAGGAAAGGAGTGAGGAAGTATTGATGGTACGGCTTAATTAACAGGGTGTATAATGCGCGGCAGGTTGTGGTGGCAGTGTTTGCCGACCGTGTGTCACGTCCGCCGTGCCTGCACTGGGACCGGCTGCGCTGCCCGCCTGTGTACATTTGCTTAATAAACAGCCGGCTCGCGTAATTAGACGACAACAAACACGCGTCGCGCCGTGTCCCCTCTACACCACTGGCCACTAGTCCAAAAACTGATCCGTGTTATTTCTCCCTCAGAAATTTGCTTGGGAAACATTTATTGTCATCGATTTTCCACTCCAGTAGAGTGTTAACGAAAAGGCTCATTCATAATCTGTCCTACCACCACCTTTCTTCCAGTATCTTTTCACACTTTTGACCATAACTGTCCAGGTCTTTTTGGTTTTGCTGGCCTTTGTTAAAATATACTGCTTTCGGAAGTCGGAAACCCTTTAGCTAGACCAATGGTTCCCAAATAGTTTTTCCCGGGTACCACTTCAAGAAACCTCGCGTACCCCCTTATAGCTACATTTGCCTCTGCGTTCATTTCAGTCTAGTGCTTCGCACAGCCACAGCATTACAGAAATGTAATTCACACACACACCGTTTGACTGTCTTAAAATATATTTTGGCGGTTGTAATGTTTGCGTAGTTGTTTTTTTTTTTTTTCAATTGTCTTATTGAATACCTCAGTCAAGAGAGAACCTCACGTACCCCTGGAGGTACGCGTACCACTAATTGGGAACCACTGAGCTAGACTATGTTGTGTCTGTACATGAACTTGATGAACAGATCATATACAAACTGCCTGCGAGAAAAACAAAACCTCAGCAACCCACATAACATTACACACGCAATCCCTAGTTTTCAAAATTTCACTACGGAATATGTTATTTGCCCTGAAAAAAGTATCCTATGTCCTTCCTAATGACATATAGAATTTCCTTGTCAAATTTAATTAAGTTCTCTTTAGCCGTTCAGTCGTGAGAACGTATCAGAGTTACTTTCGCATTTATAATATTATTATAGATGTAAATAGTTTTTCTGCCTGCTTTTTTCTCACAATACGAGTGAAAAAGATCAGTACAAGTTTGCAGCTGTTTCAATTCTAATGGTGGGTAGGTCTGAGGAACAATGGGCTTAGACTGAACCGTATCATGATTATTTTATTCGTTCGAAATTTTAGTGGAATATAATTGTTAATGACAAAGTAAGGTTCCCATGTTCGCTATCAGTCTCTGGACTTATGTACACCTACTACATCTTTGTTTTGACAGTATTCAATTACTATTAGAAAGTACATCATTACTGCAATATTTCTGTTGCAAGATTTCATCTGGTTTTCATGTCTTCTGGATCCTGTAAATTCCTTTAAATATATTTTTTTTTGTATGGAGTCTTTTGATGTGTCAGGTTTTCTCTATGCTTCCTATTCTTTTCAATTACCTTGCTTTCGATGAACGTTAGGATCTTTATGTCCATTTTTAGAAACAAATTTCTATTCGTATTTTTTAGTAATTCGACGGTAAAAAATATCGGTGACTAATCGATACATTACTCATTACAACTATTTAGAAGATATTAGTCGAAAAATTACTTGTATCCAATTTAGAAATACGTAAAAAATTATGTTCCTGCTTGAAGCCTTAAGTTGGACTACCTCAAGTTGAACCAGTTCAAGATGAAAATCTATATCCTTAATTCAACAAGCTTAAAAAATGTGGTATTATGAAAACTGCTGTAGGTACTATAACAACAAAGACAGTTGGCAATAATCTTTTGAAAGCTTAGCAGTGTTTAATATCCTTCCTCGCATTTGGATGATTGTTTTTGGGCCAAGCATGGTGGGTGAACGGCAACGCTCCGGCATTCAGGAGGACGCGGGTTCAAATCCCCCACCGGCTATCCCGATTTCGGTTTTCATTGGTTTCACCAAATCACTCCGGGGAAATACTGGGATTGTTCCCTTTTTTGTCATGAGTTATCTTATTCAATCTCAAGAATTGATATTTGTTGGAAACTTATTGCTTCACTAGCTTTTACCCGCGGCTTCCGCTTGGAAATTGTGATATTAGGATCAAAATATGTTTAAAAAAATTTAAATTTATTTTCATGTTGGGGCCACTTGGGGACTAGCTCTAGAGAATCCTATATAAAACTGCTTACTGTCTTGGAAAACCAAAGCTGAACAGGAAACTGCAGTCTTTTAAACTGATTATAGCTTTATTGGGGTATTATCACATTTAGCAAAAGTTTTTTTACTCCACGCACACAACCTGACAGTAGATGGGCAGAGAGAATTGATTCTTAGAATTTTCTGCTTTTTTACAGGGGTTATTAATGCTACGATCCAGCTATAGCTATAGAAACGTCAAGCCAGATTTCACTACGAAAGATAGAAGGAGAGCAAGTGATCAAAGTCCAGTTTCAAAGGTTGCTGACACTTGAAATATACAGCAACAAGGAAAAGGAGGGACTGTCATATTCGGAATGTGGGCCTAGAGGAAGACCGTCAGACCGATGGTACAAAGATAATTTAGTTGATAGAGAGTTGCTCAAGACCGTTCTACCTGCAGAACACAGACTCTTTCTGTTTTTTGAAAAAAAATGGCATTTCGGCTTTATAGCCATTCAGGCAACATCTGTGTTTGTTTTTCATTTTTCCTCAATTGTATTAGACTTTTGTAGTGTTATTGAAGATCGCAAGTGAAATAACAACACAGGACGGATAAAACACTTAATTAAAACCACCCATGCCCTGGGCCGTACTCGAACCGGCGACCACTGCAGCGCGAAGCCAGCTCGGTGACACCGCGCTACCGGGGCCGGCAAAAGAGACCACAGCGTTGCGTGATTGAATTTATGGTGACCACGATATCTTTAAGAGGTGCTGTGGTACACAAAATGCAATGCCATACTCGGCGAGATCAGTTTGTATTCGCTTTCAAAATCTTTCGTAAAAACTTATTTTAATAATGTTTCTTTATAGACTCACAGGCCTTCTCCTTTGTGCTTTATAGAGCCGTCGCCTTCAAGAAATTTTAATAATGTTAATTTTAGTAGTGGCTAATCGTTTAATTGAATAATTTGATTTGTCTCTTCCTGATGTAAGTATTACGAACGTGTGCCACAAATAACGCAGCAATCCTGCTTGACGTCTAATCACTTTTCAGCCATTTTTCTCCATATGACTTTGACAAACCATTGCCATAGGACTTAAGGATAATTGGGTTAAAAGTGAATTTGTTCTTAACCAAACCTTATGGGTAAATTACATCCTCACCAAAGTATTGTTCTACCAAAATAGACGTGACGTTATTGTATATTCGTATTTGTGGCTCAGGGTATAAAAGGGGACACTAACAAGCACTAGTTTAAATATCGTCTCCGCCAAACTTTACCTATTCTGAAACATCATAACCGCACAAAAATCGTTGAAACGTTACTTATTTCAAACTCATCATATTAGTAGACTACCTGAAGTTTAAGAAGCGATATTTTTTTCCGGGATGGCATGTTTCGGCGCTGTGCTTGAATCGTTTTCCGCCGCATTAACTTTTTGCCAGACTGAGAGTCTGTTTAGTCCGGGCGCCGGGCAGTCTAGTTTGCGGCCAGCGTTGTCGGATCTCGGCAGAAGCGGAACTCCAAGCCCAAAGCTGCATATAGTGGGGGGACGAAAGTAAAATACAGTGCTCTTAATGCAGAAAGCAATTATGCTTTAGACGCTTCCACGATACAGATTTATTCATAGCAGTTGCAGCAGTAGGAAGTACCTACGGTGACGCGATAATGAAACATCTGTTCACAGAAATTTAACTGTCGATCTTGTGTATATACATGTGAAATATTTATCCATGAATCCTCACAGAGCTAATAATGTTGATATCAAATGTACAAAATTTTCCAGGTCTTCACGGGACCAAAAATTACTTTTGAAATTCGCATTTAATCAAATATCTCTACCCTAGACTGAGGTAATGTAGACGGAAAGATGATGTGTAAGTTGTAGTACGTTTATTTAAGCCATTGAAAAAATTCCTGACAGGGTGTGAACTGGGGACCTTCAACAATATAAACGAACTCCTTATCCATTACTATAGTAATCACGCTTATTGAGCGTAAATTGAAACACGGGGAAACTTTTTTTTTCCCCTCGCAGAATACCACTTACACGACTTTACAGCTGTAAAGTGACTGCGTGTGCTAATAAAATGTGTTCTGTACATATACATTTTGTGAATTGCAGAGTGTAGATGTATCTGTCTGACACTATTCTTGTTACTTAATGTAATTTTATCGAGTGATCGATTGGTGAAGATGGCGACAGAGTTTTCGATCATCGAAATATCGTGGGTAAACACCTCGTTCGCTCGATTAGTCACCAGAGAACATTCTATTAATCATTAACGCCGGGAAAACTTCGTTCTTATCTACTCTTCTTGTCTTGTTAGTTATATGTTGTATGAATGTATCATGGCATTTCATAGGGAAACTGAAGCATTCGAAATATGGTGCTATAGAAGGCCGCTGAAAATCACGTGGACAGATAAAGATAAGTGTATAAGAAACATTTTTTAAGGGGTTTATGGAGTTATGAGATTACCACGAGAAGCTGTTGGAGAATTGAATCAAACTAATCGCAAGACTTCTATTTGGATAAAACGCAACTCTACCAACATCATTACTACAAAATTTATATCCCGTTTATTTCGGAAGGAATTTATATAAAATTTCAGAAGAGAAAGTACTGTAATGCATTGATGTAAATGATTTGAATTTAATTTTACGATACTGTTACGTTAGTAGAAGTCATATTGAATAGGTTTACGTAAAGTAGGGAAGAGTGCTGGCGCTTAAAACAGTGAAAGGGATGCCCACGGTATTACATCGGTGACCATATTCGGTTCACTTTGTCTGGTACCCTCTTATAACACCTCCAAACGTATTTTTCCGTTCATTGTCTACTCTGCTCAGACTGCTTTAGTTATGTTGATGAACCTTAAAAATTAATTAGGAAACAAACGGTAAATGCATATTTTATGAAAAAGGCTATCGGTGTAGATATTGCAATTGTTAGTAGTTACTAATAAAACTGTATAAATTCTTCAATCTACATAATTTACTCAGATGACAGATTGGATGTGAAACTGGTAAATATGAAATTTATAGACTCTCGTATTGTTTGTTATTAAGTGGATTATAGTAGTAACACTAAACGAATGATTTTCTTCTTGTTACTGGCACACATGCATTATCATAAGATGTTGTATAAATTACTTCTACTTCAGCAGTCTTGTGAAATAAAAAAGTCGAGAATACAAGCACTCAGGATACCTTAAAACACGGATAAAAGCATCGAAATAAATTGAGGTCTGGATGCTGCCAGATATGAATTTTATGGATTTCCGGTCATTATAACACTACATTATTCATGAAAACATTTGACATAAACACGTTTTTGTCTCAAATTCGAATCAGTTTCTGGTCCCTGAATGCCCTGTCCGTACATATCAAAATAAAGTTTTAGGCGTCGTACAACTTGGTTACGCTGTAAAAAATGGGGGAAGTAAAGACGAAGTTTAATCATGTGATTATACATTACCTTAAAAAACTAGATCTGTTGATGGTTTTATGTGGCAGTGTTAATACATTTCGCGAAATTTCCAAAAGATTTCCTTCGTTGGTAACTGTTAACGCAGCATTTACGACACATTAATGACACCTGAATGGAAGTGTGTAACTAGCCATTGCTTTGTCAATGGCTATACTCGTTTAATGTAATGGTTCTAAAATTTGACTATAAAACGGCCACAATTAAGACCTCTTCACAGGAATAGTTTTCATAGAATTACAAAATTTCTTAGACCGTTTCTGCTCCTTAGCCTCTCCCTTTGTTGGCTTTAGCGTATTCCAACAGCGTTGTAATAGTCTATTCACCTTTGTATCTACGGAGATCAATACGCACGTTAGCTAAATACATCGTTCGTATAAAAAAATAATAGTGTTGATTGATGTAAATGCTTTCGTATCCGAAATCATCGTCACTGTTCTTCATTGAATCTGCTGTTTATTGTCGTTCAAACGTAAGGACCGAGGTCGAATTGTCTATAAAGATACCTGCAGAGAATCCGAAGTAGATTTTGGAACTGGAACTATAATTTAATAAAAGCAAACATGGTGTCTAGTAGCAGATGTTCGCGAAATAAGAGTGATAATTTAAATAGTTTAGTAATAACACGTGCCATGCCTGTGTGGCAAGTCGTGCGTGGTGTCGAGATCTGGGACGTGTGGAAACGAGAACGGGCGAGCGCGCCGGCCTTACACTGTCAATACGGCGGAAAATAGATGACTGCGCAGTAAACAGATAGAAGTACGTAGTGGAGCTCACTATCACACGTGTGCAAATGATAGGTGCGGCAGCTTCCACGTCCACCCACGAACTTACCGTCAGTTCAGTGTGTGATAGCTGGAGGAAGAACAATATTTTGAGCATTGGGCAGATTATTTAGTTGATGTAAAGTGACCATAACTTATTTCGGAAGAGATTGAACCAGGATGAAAGGTGATTACAAAGTTAATCAGGCAAGCATTATTCAAGATCACAAGGGAAGTATATCCTAAAACGCTTGTATGTATTGCTGTGCAATGTTGCACAAACCTGTTCGGTATCACAGTTAGAGGAAAGTGTGGAGGTTTATGAATTTAAATTACACCCACATCTGGTTGCTTTGAGGGTAGCATTAAGATACATTTCAGTGACAATTTGTGAATTATTGTGAAATAACTGAACAAATATATTTATATACTTGAAAGATAATTGCATTATGCCACGTGCATCATAGCAATAGTGTAAAATGTTCAAGGTGGCGTAAACTCACGTATTTCGTCAGTTATACAAACGTGAGAGCAGTTTTTGCTGCAACTGGTAAAGTGAGATTGTCGAGTATCGATTCTATTCGACTATTAATGCACATACTTATGCCACGATCCAAAGAAGTAAGCTCAGATATGCGAGTAACTTTTAGCGGTTTAAGCTAAAAATATTAAGCTGTATTAAAAGTGTCCTGCTGCAAGACATTGTCGCAATAAATATCCCTAATACCCTTATGAAGACAGCAGTCAATTAAAATTCCATGCGAATACTTAGAGCGGTCTTGTAGCTCGATGTTTAAGGCGCTTGATTTCAAAAGTTCGCTACTCCCGTCCCGGGTTCAAATCCCGGTGTGCGAGGGAATTTTTAAGAGTTTTGTTTGATCATATGAGCTGCGTCTAGTCATTCCGTGGTTCGGATTCCACGTTAAACTGTAGGTCCCAGAGGAAAGTAACTGGTCGTCCTACCTCTGACACAATGACTTAGTGTGCTTCCTTCGGTAGGATCTAAGCAACCTTCGCGTTGTAGACTTAGGGTTTTTATTTCCGTATATTGCCAGTCGAAAGACTGATGACAGCAATAAAGAAAAGAAAATACGATTACATCTCAAGGGTGTTAATTTCTGATAGCTACAATGCGAAAGCTGAAATTTAATACAAAGCAAGACGTAGGCAATAAATATTTCGTGTTCAGATTCTCAAGCAGTCTACAAGGTAGCTCTTTGGTTACAGTATTAACCGGCGGAATGTGCATCCGTACAGATAGTTAATGTATTAGTGTTTCTCTCAGCTGATGATACTAGTTAATCTTAGCGTGTTCATTACTATCACAGAAATAATAAAAGATATCTTACACCTTGAAATTGAATGGTATTGGGGTTGAAAGAAAAGAATTTACTGAGGTCTTCCAAGAAAGACGCAAAAGGGCACGCTAGCACAACTGAAGGCTGTGGCCTCGCGTATGCCACATACGTCTTGCAGGTCCCTGCACGATAACAGTATCATTCGAGTGTGTCCCTTATCCTGATTTCGAGGTTGCCGGTGTTCATGATTATGTATAGATACCACGTCCGTAGAGTGGGAATGGGACCGTGGTTCCTCCCCACAGCCGCCCGTTATCTGATGTGTGGCTGAGGCCCCATCTGTCGCGCGCCCCGTCCTACTAAACGGCCAACCCTTTGTGCGGTCCGCCGACAGCTGTGCCTCACTAAAATAATCAATAAACTTTGCTTCACAACCAGTATTCCCACCGCGGATTGATTGATTTAAGCTAATTCGCCGTAGCAACATTGTGGGGGGTATGGTTCTGGTACTTACACGACTAGGCGGCAGCTGAATACCTAGCGAGGTCTTGAGAGCTTGTCGGTCCGGGTCAGTAATTTCATTGGAACTAGTGATTCTGGAGTCGGGAAGGAGTTGATTGCCACCATCGATGTTTCTAAAAGGATTGTACCAGAATTATCTTAAGGAAACCAGTTTTGTCTACTGCTCACAAAAGCGGATACATACTGCAAGAAACGATAAACTTCCGTGGCAGTAACAGATACTCACACCATGTTGCACATAATGTTTAATTTAGTCCGGCTTGGATCCAGTTTACGGTTAAGGATATTTATGTATTTATAAAAGCTGCAAATTAACCGAGATTTCAGTCTGCTTGACCATTAGGCTGTCTTTGCCATCGAGAGTTGTGTACAGATGAAGCCAGGTCGACGGAACTAAAAGGAGATTCGTTAGAATAGGAATGAAATCAGTCGTGAGCCTTTTAAGGGCTGTAATTGGCTTTTTTGTATTGAGTAACATAAGGAAACAGAACTGGTTAGCAGCACCGGGATTGAAAGTATGACCCAACACCAGACCCGAACCTAGCTGCGACTTGTATGCTAGAAATTTTATTGTTCGTCCAAATAGAAGGGTGTTTTTTTTTTTTTTTTTTTTTTTTTTTTTTTTTTTTTTTTTTTTTTTTTTTTTTTTACAGAAATTCTTATTTCCATCTGCACTTAAATAGAAAGTGTTAAATATATTGTTTTAGAAAACGCAATCTGCATCGTCTGTTACAGTGAGATCCTTAAATCAGTTCAGATGATGCTGGAATAGTTCCTTCATGTATGTCACTGCCGGTTTATCGCCTGATTCCTTCTCTCCAAGGTTCTCGAGGTTCAATGGCTTCACAAACTTTTGTGTGTGTGTGTGTGTTTTTTTTAAACAGGTGCTATAACAAATTGTTTCCTTACTGTTATTTGATCCGTTATCACTCCTGGCCATAATGTTAGAATGCCCATCGAAACAACACTGTAGGCGCCGTTGTTTTCGTCGGTATCTAATTTGTATGCGGCGGGATAGCAACTGATCTCGTGCGCAGGTAGCGGCAGATTACCAGGTAGCTTTGATAGACATGTCTGCTCCCGTTCTCATTCACCTACACACATAGTTGCCATTCGGAGAAGCGAGTCAAAGGAATGGATTAGACGCCAGCGGAAGCTGCAGTTCCTCCAACAAAACAATATTAATTCACTAACTTTTTCGTTATTTAAAATAAGGATAGAAGCCATACATTATCGTTGAAACTTAGTCTAAGAATTTCGAGAGTCAGAATAGTGGAATGCTTGGTGCCAATATATCAATTGCGGAACTGATCCTTCACGTCGTATGCATCTCGTCATAATATTTCAATCTTATCCGGCCAATACAAGACCCACTGTTTGCAGTAAAAAAATGCACATTTTTTGTGCTTTTAGTATTTATACCTGATTGTATTAGCGATAAAAGGTTAATTGATTAGAAATTTTCATCAGACGTTATCGGTTGTAAATTTAAAATTTGATACTGTGTACAGTATTCGAATGTTTTGTAAAGCCGCTCTTTAGGTCTTTGCATTCACTTATAGCAATCACACTAAACGAAAATGCGACGAAATATAGATTTTTTTCTCGTTTGAAGAGCCAGCGAGTAAAACTCCAGTCTATTTTTTTTTGTTGAATACTATGGACTGTTCAATTTTAATGTCAGAAACGTGTTTAATCTTCGAGGTCTTTTCATTGGAAAATTTCGCATAAATGGGAATGAAATTGCTACTACTGAATTTAAATTGATTTCCTGTAAAATAACGGAATGTGGACTTAACTCGTTTTATTCCTTTGATCATCATTTATTTTTCGAAGGAAAGAAGTAAAAACTACTTTCATTAAGAAAGTTCTGCATAGAACAATTCATTTTGTTTGAGAAGGCAATAATGAACGCTGTATCCAGAGTATACTGGGTAGTTTCTATTTTGTTGGTAATTACAAAACTTAACAAATTAATAAAAAATGAAAGCAAGAGCTTCTCTTTCCAGACCAGCGAACAGTGAAATGTGATGCTACTGTTCCCACTGTGCATCGATTGGGCTGTCTTGTGGTTATAAATATTAAAAACTGTGGCACATGGGCTATTGTCAAAAGAATTAGATGAGGACTTGTAACACAACTGTTACTTATGTTTCTGTTGCTTTCTTATTGTTATTTTTAACAAATTCATGTACACTTAAATAGTCATAGAATAAGACCTTCGTGCCGTAAGACTCGGAGGCCTTTTTCGTCTCTGATTCAGTCGCGTGCCTGTGACAAATCTTGGCTCCAGCCACACAAAAATATCCAATAGTGAATTAACTAAGTGGGTTTCTTAAAGTGCCGTTGCTGTATCACTCAAGCTGTACGGATAAATTATCAATGGAAATGGCCGAACAATATCGATTTTTCCGGAAAAATAATACCCTCAAAGTAGCGGATGCATTACTTAATAACAGTGTAGCAACTAGAAGGCGTTATGCAAATTAACAGTGAATTCAGCGTTTGTTACTACAAGTGGGTTAAGTTTGTTTGTAATATATTGAGTAAGTAGTTTTAAGCAGTGACTGGTTTTTTGTTGCAGGTCCGATGAAGACGACCCAAGCGTCAGCAAGTATAGCCGCATGGAGGAGGACAGCATACAGGACAAGGAACGATTCGCCAGGTGAGCACCAGGCTCGACGCGCAGTGGCATAAGCAGAGCACGCTGGGTGTAATGTAACAAACCATTCTTCAACAGTGTCTAGATTTTGAACATACGTTCCAAAGGGTTAAACGTGAGTAAACAAATTCTTGATCGGCATATCTACAAGAAATTCATAACGCAGTATCCAAAGAACGGGCAAATTGCGAACGTGAGCTAAGTCGGCCTTTAACGCTTCAGCTATCGCGAATAATATTATCCCCCCTCCGAATCTCAGATTCTTGTGATTTTGGATTTCGAGTATTTGATAAGTTTGAAAGAAGAGTATGAAAAGGGCTGCTGCAGAAGTCATATGTTTTTTTTAAAAAAGCAGTAGAATAAAGAAAGAATGGATGACTGAAGCAATGCTGCAGAAGATGAAAGAGAGAAGGAAGTGGAAAAACACAGGCACTGAGGAGCGGAGCAGGAAATACAGAAAATTAAATAATGAATTGAAAAGTTGAGAAAGCAAGAGAGAACTGGATGAGAAGTAAGTGTGAACAGATAGAGCAATTAGAGAGAGGGGAAAAAATTGACTTGATGTACAAGGAGGCCGTGCAGATATGCTTTCGAGGAAAAAGAAGAACAGCGGGGCTGGAAGTTGAAAACAAGGATGGAATTTAGCCAGAGAGGCTCATGAAATACAGCAAAGGTGGAAAGAATATATAGGAGAGTTGTATGATCTGCAACACCGACCGAAGGATTTGCTATTAGAAGAAGAAGGGTGAGTGTGCAAGGAGGAAATGGGAGGCCATATCCTGGAGGTGGAAGTGGAGAAGGCTTTGGCGGAGATGAAGGACAGGAAAGCCTTTGGGATCGATGAGTTACCTATAGAAATTCTGAAAAGTTTGAAAGATGAGGGAAGAAAAGAAATACTATATTTGTGCAATAAGATATATGAAAGAGGAGAATGGCCAAAAGACTTTATAACAACAGTATTGATACCAATTAAAAAGAAAAAGAATTCAGTGAAATGTGAAGAGTTGAGAACCATTAGCCTCTTATGCCACGCTGCTAAGGTATTGCTAAGAGTGTTAAATAGACTAATATCTAACAGACTGTCCACACCAATTGCTGTAGAACAGTTTGGATTTCAAAAAGGAAGAAGTGCATTAGACGCTATTGGTTTGCTGAGAAGGTGAAAGAAACATTGAAAGGTAAATAGATTGTTACATGGTTTCCATAGACCTGGAAGAGGCTTTTGATAGAGTGTAATGGGTGAAGTTAATGGATATTCTAAAAAATAAAGGCATTGATTGGATATCTCGGGAGTATTGTGAGTGGTGATTTGAGTTGCAAGAAGGAGGTAAAAACTAGAATAGCAATGGCAAAGAAAGCTTTCAATAAAAAGAAAAATTTATTATGAGGAAGGCTGGATAAAGACCTAAGGAAAAAAACTAACTAAATGTTTTGTATGGAGCGTAGGACTGTATGGAACAGAAACATGGACGCTACGCAAAGAAGATCTAAAGAGGTTGGAAGCTTTTGAAATGTGGGTATGGAGGAGGATGGAGAAAATAAGTTGGAAAGACAAAGTAAGGAGTGATGAAGTGCTGGAACGAGTAGGAGAGCAAAGGTCACTCATAAAACAATAAAGAACAAAAAAAGGAACTGGATTGGTCATGTGCTGAGGAATGAGGGCCTGCTTAAAACTGCTCTGGAGGGGATTGTAAACGGAGGGAAAAGAACAGGTCGGCGAAGGAATGATTGACGACATAATGATAAATGGAAAATATATAGATACTATATAAGAGAAAGGCGGAACAGAGGGAGGCGTGGAGGGCTGTCACTGTGCGTGGACCTGCCGAATAGCAGAAAACCCTTGATGATGATAAGTTTGAATTGACGTTTCCGGTGTGTCTGCTGAGCTCTGCCTGTCAAGCGATTCGATTCCCAATTAACGTGAGGATATTCCAGGAAAAGAACGCCGGGAATGGACTCCTGACCGTATTATCCTTTTGTGAAATTAGTACCGGAGAGTTATCATCATGTAGCGTGGCAGGTGCATGCTAGTGACTAGGTTACCTCCCTTATTCTACATAATGTATAGCGATGTGATAGATCACCTCTCCCAGGATGCGTTAACACGAGATGCAGAAGAGGTTTCCTCTAGTGCTTCTTTGAAAATCTTGCACTTAGTTGGACATAAAAGTTTATAATGAAACTCGGTATTCAAATATTATTTCTGTTACTCATTATTTGTGTTATCGTCTACAAGAATTTAGAGAGAAAATGGAAAAACTTCCATCCACTTATCCCTAATTAGAAACATCGTTTTTTGGGTTTTGGACATTTCGGCTTGAGGCACTGCTGCGAGCAAATTTTCTGTTCGCAGTGGACGCACTTGGCATCTTGGTATTAGAGTGTCTGCCCACTTTGAAGCCCATCAGTCTTCATTGCTCCACTTTGCCTGCAACGTTCGGCAGCACAGTGCTTAGTGCTTTAAATGTTCTCTGCAATCAAATCTGCCTTTTTCAGATCCCGTCAACATATTTTCTAGTTTTCGAGGATATAACATTTATATTGCGCCATGATTTCATGAAATATCACTTCTTAATGAAAATAATAACCTTATTGTTTATCTTTTAATAGCCGGCGTTAAAGCCATTCGGCCAGCTCCCGATGTTTCTCATTGTTTATCTGAACTGTGTTAAGATTCGAACCAGCGAAGCCGCCTCACTACATCTTACAATACAAGGGCTGACATGTTTTACGTTGTTTTTATCTCTTGGCATAACGAGTAAAGAAAATGTTAGAATGTTTGTAAACAAAACTTTAAATATGGAATACTGCGCATAAATTTGGATTTAATTTCTTCAACATCAGTTTTCAACGGCATAATATCAACAAATTTTGCTTTAATGGAAAGAAAATTCTACAGAGAGATTTTTATCTTAGTGGAAATTAGCAGCTCTTGGAGAATAGAATAACTTTTATAGTATTGCTGTCGGAAGGAGTTACTACTCTGTAAATTGACTGAAGATGTTCACCTTCCGCCTCCGTGGACGCCAGTGGAAACATCACTACTTCCGAAGGAACGGTGTGGATCATGATTTTAGACGATAGTGCTTCATTGTCTTTGGAACGTCTTACTTACCGCCTGAGGAATGTCCTTTTGATCCAGGCTGTATGCAAGCAGACGCCATGCACACAGAGAAACTGTATGACTCATTTCCGATACAACCTTGGCCCAGCCGCTCTTCCTATTAAGCAATACCCGCTGCATCCTAAGCGCACTACGGTAGCCAACAAGAACATCGAAACCTGATACATACATATTAGGTACATCTGTGCCGCGCAGAGCAGTATGATTCAAATCTGCTTTCTTTGACCTTTGATATCATGCCAAAACCCTACCTCCTCTAGCAGAATTAACCACGCCCACTTGACGCTCATGCTCCATGAAAACAATCCACCTTCTGAATCGTTGTACACGGTCTAGGATCCACAAACACTTGGCGACGTTCATTTTGTCAACTACCAGAGGGTGGGTTATCTTCATGGGTTACAACCAGATACAGCGTGATCGTTAGATGGGCGTGGTCAAACGTGTTAGTGAAAGTAGTGCGGGTAGGGTTTTGACGCCAGGGCAAAGGGAGCGTGCGGTGCACCGATATAGCGAATGTGAATATGGCGACCTTCCGTGTTGTTAGATTTGAAGTGGGCTTATGGTGCGGTGAGTGTTCCCCAATTTTGTATCTGAAATGAGTCGTTCATCTTCTCTGTTTAAATGGGGTGTGCTTTACCCAAAGCCTGGGGAACATCTAACATGACCTACTTACAAGTCATGTTCGCTCAAAAATTATGCAGTTCGCAGACAAGTGGTAATACTCTCTCTTAACACCTAATTTGTCGATAGTACTATAATATCCAGAAAAAATAAATAAATAAACGAATTGTTGGTGAAGTGAAACACGTTAGTATAGATACATGTCTGTTTACCTTATATTTCCTGCAATTGCGTAGTTTTACGGTCAGTTAATTTCATTTGAAATTACTGCAAGCAGTATCTTATATTTCCTACATAAAAATATTATGTTGTGAACTATTTTCCTTTATCACAAGTTAAAGCTAGTAACATGATCAGGCTTAATTTTGGTATCCTGCTGAATCATCTGTCAGCTATGTTTTTTGTGCGTGTCAGTGTGTGACTGCACTCTTTTCCTTTATCATTCTGGATTATAATAAAGAACTATTCCAACATTTAATTTCTCAGGCTTCCGCGGCCGTCTTTATTAATAGCTCGATCTTTTGGGAAAGCCGCTTTTGCCAGTCTAAACTTTGGGCTGACATACTCAAACATTGTATCTCTGGCGAGTGCTGCAATATGTCAGCCGAAAGCTAAGATGGGCAAATAAATAGCGCGACATTTCTGAAAGATGGAGTTATTATTTGCAGCATTGTGGTGCATGTGGTTGTCGCTCGTGCAGGTCGTGACGGCCGGGAGCCCCCGTCCCCCTCCAGTTCTCTTGGTTCCCACGGTGTCGATCGCCTGCTTGTCGGCGATTTGCGCTCTGCATCGCCACAGCGAGACTGCCGTGCACAAACCTGTTGCGTTTCCACAATCTTTCTTACCGATTTGTATTTGTTGCTGCGAAATTTGACTAGAATCACTTCATTGTTTCTATCTGTGTTTTTCAACCTTTTTGAATACGCGATCCCTTTACAAGTAAAAGCAAAATAGCGACCCCCCCCATGTCCGTAAAAAAAAACTTTGGTGACCCCCTCAAGGCCGTAATAAAACTATGTAAGTGATTTCAAAAACGACATATTTAATTTTCTTTCCATTGAAACTATTACTGTGCAAGGTAGTCGCGAGCAATGATATATTCTATACGCGGTGGCGGCGCGGGAGGCGAGAAGGTGGGGTCAGCGGCCACATAGTAACAGTTTGTTTTAGTTCACTGCTATCAGTTGTCCGAGTACGTCAGCGAGTATGGACTAGCTTCGTTGCGAGCGATGATAAAATGGAGTTCTCAAAACATCTGGGCAATCTTCTACGTCTGCAACAAGTGGCAGTGGCGGAAGAAAACAAAAAGACAATTACCTGAAACATGGTAAAAAAAAGAGAGATAGGCTCCAATTAGAAAATGATTTGGTTATTTACGTGTCAAAAGTACAACCACAGTTCGACAATTTTCAAAAAATGAGCAGGCGCAGCCTTCTCACTGAAAATTTTATATTTTTATTGTGTTGTAAGACGTAAAACCCTTGCTTTTTACGTTTATTTAGCTTGCGACCGCGACTCCCCGAGCAAGACTTAACTATCCCCTGGGAGTCGCGACCCACAGGTTGAGAAACACTGGTATACAAAAATCGATTCCCCGAAATTATACGCCCAATCTTTTTTTGCGCATTCGATACTTCTCTCCACACGCTTACGCCTAAACCACAATCTTTTATCTGCTTTTGGATTTTCTTCAGTTAGAGATATAAATTACCTTTACCTTATGGGATTTGACTATAATTTACGCTTGATAAAACCTCCAGATGTTGTCACCGCCCACTCCGAGGACTGCGTTTTGGCGCAGAGCGAAAGCTAATTTAACGGTAAATGTTTCTCGGTCAGCACGGTTAGCTATGCAACAACGCTATTTTTGATCGATGACATTTTGATCCGCGTACAACCGTTTCAATATTTAAGAATGATGTAACTGACCTTCAGCAGTGCGAATTCTAAGATAGGGAAGTTTATACGCTACATTTTTTGTCAGTCGTTTTAAAGCAAACTAATTTTTCAATGTCTTTTGAGTTAGGTATGTGTTAAGATTTTTATGCTTTTATTTAGAAAAGTCTCCATATTGTATAGACTATTGTTTTCGCTTACCTAGAACTCCGTGTCAGTATATGTAAAAATTTACTTGCGCTCCTTGTTTACTAGACTAGAATATTAAAGTGAGAAAACACTAAATGTGGAAGTGATTTAATTGCGATGGACCGCACGGTTCGATAACAAGTTTCCTATAAATCCATTATTTCCTGTACTCACCTTCTTTTTCCCTCGAAAAATTCAACTTTCAACGTTTTTGGTAAATTATTCATCACCTCTCTTGGTAACTAATTCCAATCCCTGACCCCCATGCCTATGGAAGAAAACCTTCGCATACCCTAGTGCCTGAAATCAAGTGCCAGCTTGAGGTCACGGTCATCTTTTCCCTTCCATGTGTTACTCTTAATTGGTACAACAATATCTTTCCGTGCCTCAGCACCAATATAGAACTTGTACACTCCCATGACTCTCTTCATCCTCCTCCCGTCTTGCAATGAATCCCATTCCAGCTCTTTTATCATATCTGTTACTGATTGCATTCTGCAATATTTCCAGAAACAAATTTAGCAGCCCTTTTTTTGTACCGTCTCTAATTCCTGTGTTCGATACGCAAAATGTGGGTCCCATACTACACTACCATATTCAAGCAATGGTCTGACCAAAGTTTTGTAACTAATTCCTTTCTTCTCTGGTACAGTCCCTCATCACTCTCCCCAACGAGTGCAGGACTTTAAAACTTTTTCCTACTACCTGTCCAATGTGTTCTTCCCAGTTCAGTTTTTTATCAGATGTTATGTCAAGATGTTTATATTCCAAGTCCTCAACAAGCAATTCTTTCCCAACTTTATAATAATAATTAACCTTTAGTTTTTTATATGTGTACCTAATAATTTGACTCTTTTTTCCATTTATCTTCATCCCATGTTAACAACGCAGCTTGATATCCTGTCCAGATCACCCTGTAGCTGTTCACAGCTCTCTAACGTTTTGGTCGTAATATTTGCAAACAACCTAACTCCTGATAGTAAACCATCAACACAATAATTCATTAGAACAATGAATTGCAATGGTCCCAATACACTACCCTGTGGCACTTCAATATTTACTTCCACTTCTTTTGATACTGCCCCATTCTTATCTATTCTGTCTCGAGCATTTTAAACGGAACTTCTTTCACATATTATGTCCACTTATTGTCAAAACCACCTACGAAGTCTACTAAAATGTACATTCTTGCTTTTCTTACTCCATCATAATTTGAATTATAATTTTAGAATTAGATTTAATAATACTAAAAAAATGAAAACTGGTTCCACGAAAAGTGGTTCAAACTCTTTAAGAGAAGCAGTTGTTAATTACCTACTTCAACACCGCTTCTGGGACAGAATGAAACTGTTCGTTTTAAGTGCAGATTTGCAATGAATTCCAGAAATGTCGTTCAATTTGTGACATCTTCTCTGTCAACTTCTCTGTCAACTTCTCTGTATCAACCGCTAAAACAGTAATGTAGACACACAGTCAAATGATTAAATCAATGAAAGGTATATTGTGACTTTCTTAGCACCTTCGTTTTGAACGTTGGTCATGTTAACTGCACACATTTCGAACAGACCACATGCTCAAATGTGACTGGAACTGTCCAGTTAAAACAAAAGCAGAATAACGAGGTTTGTGTTTAGGTTGACAGCGAATTTATATTTAAAAAATAAGTTTTACTTTTCTGTTTTGAAATTGATGCATTTATCCGAGCGACGTTATAATGCCTTTGAAGTCGTTTCCTGTAACGTTGGAAAAAAGGAGAACCTGAAGTTTGAGCTGCCTGAAGACGCTTATCGGCCACAGAGTGTTTGAGATTAAACATCCGCCCTGTTCGTAGACTTCGCTCCCTCCCCCACCCAGTTGAGTTTTCTCAATAGGGATACACTGTTGTGAACTGCTAAATTGTATTGACAGAAAATAATTTTTCCCTGTCTCAGTCTCACCATTCTTTTTCTCTATCTGGTTTAAATGACTATTTTTTTTTTTTCCTAGCTATTCAAATGCCGATCGCAAGTGTTTCCTTGACGTCATTTCATCTTCCAACTTTTATGCAATGTTCCGATTCTTTTGTACGATACTGAATTAGTAGTATTACTTATTTTGCGTCATCAGTCTCTCGACTGGTTTTATGCAGTACTCCATTTCTTTTTATCTTGCGCAAACTTCATCTCAACATACTCCTTACAACCTACGTCTTCAGTTATCTGCTTCACATATTCTAATCTTTGTCTACCTCTACAGTTCTTTCCTTCCACTGTTCCCTCTACTAACTAATTAACTAAACCCGGATGTCCTAAAATGTAACCTACAAACTTCCTGTCTTTCCTTTCTGCAATCACCTCCACAAGCTTCTTTCCTCGCCCATAATCTCCTAAACTCGTTCATTTTGTACTTTATTTTCCACTTAATTTTCATCATCCTTCTGTAGCACCACATTTCAAATGTTTTAATTTTCCTTCTTTCCGAATGCTAGATGAATATTTTAAAACTAAAATTTATCTTTTTCATGAAGGCTCTTTTTGCTAGAGCTATCCTGCTTTTAACATCATTCCTGCTTCGGCCATAGGTTGTAATTTTGTTTCCCAAGTAGCAGAATTCACTTACTTCTCCTATTGCATCCGATCCTATGTTTATATTTAATCTACTATTGCTATAATATCTGTTACATTTCAGCTCCTTAGTCTTTCTTTCCTTTAGTATTTTATTCAAGCCATTCGGTGCCTTCTCTAGATCCTCATTTTGTTGTGCTACCAGGAAAATGTCATCAGAAAATTTTTTTCTCCATCAACACGTATACCACATTCAAATTTCTCTTTTACTTCCTGTATTTCTTCCCCTATGTACAAGTTGAATATTAATGAGAATAGACTACAACCTTGTTTCACACCCTTTTTAACGGTCTATGTTGATTTTAGCTTCTTGATTCTTATACAGATTATAAAGTATTCTATATTAGAGGATGCAAAGCTGTGGGGCGCCCCCTTCCCAGTGGAAGAGGGGGCGAGAAAATGCCAGTTCGGGGAGGCGGGGGCGCGGAGTTAGAGGTAGCTTCAGCACCCGTGTGAACGACACCCTAGTTCCACACCGCCGGCTCCTACAGTTGAAAACCTTTATTCTAACATCATATACTTTGATACCTACCACCTCCATGTCGTTGTTGGTACTGAAAAGTAGGCATTAACCTTATTAATAATAAACTAGTGGCGGGTGAGAGGGAGGGGGGTCATGGGAAGTGGGGCGTGCTACGAAAAACTTTAGGAACCCCTATTCTATAACGATATTTTAGACCTGATTTCTTTAAAATTTTGAGCATCGTATCCCACCTAACAATATCAAAAGCTTTTTCTGAATCAACAAACGCCATAAAAGTATCATTGTTTTTTTATTAGCTTTCAAGCCAGAATCGCTTCTCTTGTTGCGCGGTTTTTCCTAAACCCAAACTGGTATTCACGTATTATCTCTTTCACTATCCTTTCCATTCTTCTGTTTACTATCCTGGTAAGTAATTTTGAAGCATGTGATGTTAGACTTGTGGTGCTCTAATTCTCACCTTTGCTTGCTTTTTCTTCGGAAGTGCAAAGATGACATTTTCATTAAAATCAGTTGGAATCTGTCCTGTTGCATAACTGTTTGAAATCATTTTGAATAATTTTTAGTTTCCTTCTTCACCTGGATATTTCATAAGATCTCATCAGTTCCAATCGCCTTATTTGATTTCAAATCTTTCAAATTCTGTGCTTAAAACAGGATCTCGTTAGTCATCAACGACGACATCTCCTTCTTTCTCTAGTACACTGTTGTTCAAATCACTGCTATCATGCTATTCCTTCGTCTGTCTTCTGAGCTTAAAATGTCCTTCCCATCAGCAGCTCTAATGTTTATACATCTTTTCTTCAAAATTCTGTTTGATCTTTCTAGAGACCACATCTACTTTACCTAGGACCATTTCATTTTCTACTTCTTCGCACCAATTTTCTTTTGCTTTCTTGCATGTCCTATTTATTCGATTTCTAGAATGTCTGTACTTCTCTCTTCCTGCTTCTTCCTGAGTATTTTTGTGCTTTCTTTGATCCATCAGCTCCAAAATTCTTCTGTGACGGTTTTCAGAAGGCTTGTTTCCTAATGCCTAATGTTTCTTTACCAGCTTTGTTTATTCTTTCTTCAATGCATTCCATTCGTTTTCAGAGTTATTTATCAGACCCACATCTACCATCTCTGCAAATTTTTCCCTCGTGTTAGATTGTTTCAATTTGTTCACTTCCAGTCTGTTCTGCCTGTGTTGCTTCTTTATTCTCTTGAATTTCAGCCTGCACTGCATAACTATATTATGTTCAGAGTCTATGCGAGCTCCTGTGTATGCTTTACAATCTAGAAACTGAATCCCGAATATCTGTTTGACCACGATATAATCTAGCTGATAACCTCCAGTATACCCTGGGCTGTTCCAGGTCTATATCCTTCGTGCATGATTCTTAAACAGTGTGTTCGCCACGATTAGTTTATATATTTTTCACAAAATTCTAACATCCTGCTTGCTCGCTTTTTTACTTATAAATTGACTCAAGAAATACATCACTTTTCAGAGATTTTGATACCAATATGTACATTTTTATCTGTTAGCAAGCACGCAGAGCATTTGGTGTAAAACACGCTTTATATTGAAGTCACCGTCAACTAATACCTATGATTGCTGCTGTTACTACTAGTTTTTAGATACACTTCACGTGAATCGTTTTCAAGCCTTGCAGAGCTTTCTATTTGTTGAAAAATCGAGAAGATTTCATAAGATTATAAGTTAATCAGCTTCTTGTTAGTAAAAGTGAAATGAATAATATCACAGCTAAATACCATAAGGCGCGGGAAAGCATTGCTCATAGGGGAAAATTTCATTCCTTGCGCAAAGATTGAATGGTAGTGTTGTCAGCTAATGCCGGAATATCACCAAAAATTGCCATTGAAAGTTGAACTGAATCATATGACATATACCTAAAGTTACTGATTCACTTTAAATATTTTTTTAGTAGGTTTATCAATGCGACGGGTTGCTATACACATACACAGCCTGCTGGGTGAGCAGCATTCTAGGGGGCGGGGGGAGGTCTCCTGTCCGGCCACCTAGATTTCCATTTACCAGAAATCACTCCAGGTGAGATTTGTTCAGAGTTCCATCCCCTCCATTGCCAAACTGTTGTGGAGGCTGGAACGTTCGTTGGGCCTACACCGATTATCTTCCGCGAAAGGATACGTATGTCTAACGTAAATAACTGCCTTTGAATAGTTTCCTTGTATTCTACGACACTTACTATGTCGAGGTATTGCAGTGTATCACAGAATCCACTATTTCACTTTATGAAAAGAGCAGGAGCAGCTGTTGAAAGGTTGTGTGTTAAAGAGACAATCCAGCTGGACACCTGTCAGGATTATGTAGGTGTAATACGGAGAGTAAAACTCTAATGCCACGGTACGTGATGCTCGTGTAATTCCCTTGATTTATAGCGACGTTGATTGCGTAAAGCTGGAGATACTGCAGTATGTGGTGGCAACGTGCTCATGGACATAAAGTTAATAACACCTATCATGTGCAAGTCATTGGCAGACGATTGACTCGTATATCCGCGAACGTTATTAATATTTTATGACCAGTGTTGCTCAGCGCCTTACTAGACAAATATTGTCTTACAGACGTTAGATATGCCATTGTGCAAACATTAATTTTATAATGGCAATCGAATTTTTTGAATTTGTTGAGATAGAGCAGGGCATTGCTGGAGTTCTTTTTTTTTTAAGTAATGGTAATTCCTTATGTTGCCATATTTTGCATGAAAAACTCAATAACACACTTATCTTAAAAATGTAAACTGCCAAGACTTTCGGTACTTACTTTACTTTCCGTGACCAGAAACGCACCAAACAAGACTGTCGGTAAACACGTCACATATTATGGACATTGATATCACGAGACAAATGTCACTTAAATTAAGGGGTGAAGGGACAATAGCAATGTTAGTGCTGGAGGTGAAGCATGGGTTAAGAATATTAGAAAATTCCGGCCAAATTCTAACCTCCAATCAGACATCTTTATCTCAGTCTGCGAAAGTAAACCTGTTCTGGTAATGCAGAGTTCAATAGTATTACTATTGGATATCATTTCTTCTTTTGTCAATACGTAACAATAATAACAACAATATTTTCGTGTGATGTTAATGACCTAGTGACAGAGTTTCTATCTGCTGCCCAGTTCGCTTAGTGTAACCAGCTAATCCTATCGAGGAAAGGGGACCTATATTTGTACGTGGAATGGGAATCACGGAAGCATTGTTGGCTACTTCACATACACAAAGCAAGATCTGGACAATTTCAGTATCTTCGGTAGTACCAGCCGAGACCGGAATTCGAACCTAGTATCTTATCATCCCAAATCGGAATGGCTTATGAGAAAGTCACCAGTAATTCAGGGTTACCGTTTGCGAAGTATATTTGTATTATGAGACTTCTAGACATAGTTACTTCTGTTTCAGTGTTAGCAACGGACATTCCATAGAGCCAAATGCAATGTACGTAACTGTGATGGAGATGAAACTGAATAAGAATGGAATATGTTGGATAGGTAGACAAGGAGAGCAGATAAATGAAAACTGAGCATAGTAAAAGATTGCGGTCGGAATCCTTGCATCACAGAGAACAGTATAGAGGAGGCAAGATTCAAATGTTTGAGAGGAGGCGGGTGCGTAGAATACCGAGAAAGGCGCGTGAAATGAAGATACAAGTCCTGAGAAAGATTAAGAGAGAGAAAAGGAGAGTTTTTGAAAAGAGAGGATTGTGTGCTAAGCAGACCCTGCCAATAGCTGGAAGCTGCGGATGATTATTCAATATTTGATCCTTTCTTTGTGCTTACAGAAGAAAAATCAGTGGACAGTTTCTTTCCCTGATCCTTTAGAAAGCTGTGACTTTTCTGTAAATATCTTGTGTAGTAACGATAGATTAATCGTATCCCCGAGCAGCAGGTAAGTGTCCGTAGACAAATCTTCTCTTCCCAACTCTCTTTACCAAACCTACTCTAATGGTGCCTGATGCCTTTAATTCCATAGCCGAGTGTGTTAACTGTCAGTGAACACGAGACGGCTTGTTTAGTTTAAGGTACTGCTCAGCGCATTATTACCTATGTTGTACAGTCTGGGTTGAAGGTGGATGAGTGAGATTTGCATCGCGCTGTGCTGTTTGTGTTGTGGTGTCCGGAAATGGCCTTACCAGTAATTACAGCGGGTAGTGGTGCTGAGTGATTTCCGGACGCCACTGCTGGGTGGAGGTGTCTGCCCGCCAGCGATGCGCGAGCTAGCTGACTCTGGCTCTCGCAACGCTGAGCAAGGCGCATGCGCAGACATTACCATAGAGTTGCCAACTGCACACTCCACAGTTGATGAAATTTAACACGTTGTTGTCTGGAAAGTAATCTGCATCTTAAACCATTAGTTTGCCGGATTGAACGGGGTGCAATCTTCAGTCACTCTGTGTCGCTTCATTATATGCAATACGCAATCAAATTTGTTTGTTACGTGGTCGCTACAGAATATTGATGATGTAAACGTAAATTACCGCGAAGTATGGTCTCAACGTTTATTTCCAGAACTTCATGAAAACGAAACAAAAATCGGAATCCTACTGTCGGACAATATGATTGTTTATATATATATATATAATCAGACTTACAAGTTTTATATAGTCTTTGGGATATTTTGTTTTCACATGACTGGGATGTAACTTCACTTCATAATTACTGAAACAAATCTCGCATTTTTAAGCCTTATATGACGTTTATTTCGAGTATATACATTACAAGAAAGGCGAAAATTTTATGACTCAAGTTTTCATTTCTTCATCTTACGTCAAAATTTAGTCCCAATCACGATAGGAAACTCTGTCACAAGGTCGTACAAGGTCACGAGTTTACTTAGTTTTTACTTTTTTTGTTTTCCTTATTTTATTGTTACTTGCATCATATGTGGTATTTATTAATATGCAGTGGTTTTCACCTTAGATTGCATTTTGAAGTTCGAAAAATAGGTCCGATCTTAAGAAGACCATATCTTTTGTTTTATGTTTCACGGCTTTAACCTCTGAGGTACAGAATTTTAATTCGTTTACTCTCTGCCGATAAAATGATGCTTTTATAATCTACAAATTGATTACTTTTTAAATAGAAATAATAAAAAACATCAGCTGCATTAGATTCTATCAAAGCCTGATCGAGAGTACTTACATTGCTTTTATGAAAGTGCTCGACTTAGCTTCGAAGTTAGCTTCATCCTTTCGTACTTAATAATAACCAGAGCAGACCAGTGATGGCCTCGACGAGTGAAGGAGGAAGTTTTGAAAAAAAAAAAAAACAAAAAAAACGAACAACTTCAACGAAGACAGCGGCCTGTTACTCTCTGACGCTTGTCATGTAAACAAACGTAGTATCTCTGACGAAGGCTGCAGCATCTCAGCCGAAAGTTTAGATAGGCAAATAAATAACGCGGTATTCCCGGTAAGCCCAGTTATAATTAACAAACGCTATCACGGAAGCCTGACAAATCCTTCTTAATCGAAGTTCAATTTTTGTTGTACGTATAAAAGTTTTACTAAGAGCATATTCATGCTTTCTTAATATGTTACGGTGTGAAGACAAAATGTCAAGGATGACCTTAGAGTGTACTTCCACAAATGGAAACTAACACATGACCTTGATCTAATCTATAAAAATATCTTCATACTTTCGTGTATCAAATCAGTTTAAGTTGTTGTTGTTGTTGTTCTGGCTTTAGGGCGCATCGACAACAGGTCATTAGCGCCCTAAGTTTAAACTAAGCGTAGTGTTCAACCCGAATGTTGGTTGGAACCTGCCGAAGGAGGCATACTAAGCTTGGTATCATAGGTAGTACAGTCAGTTCCATTCCTAACCCTGTAGTCCTACGGGAACTTACAGTTCTAACGTGGAATCCCAATCACGGAAGGGTTTTGGCGTACTTCAGATTACACAGCAGACTGTGCCAGACGTGAAGGTCGGGTTGGTGGCTTTTGCAAATCCACGCCGAGACAGGGATGCTAACCGGGAAAATCAATTTATAGCATATTAATTCATCAAATCTTGATTCCTTGTGATGTGACATGAATTATCACGCTTTTTTGTATCTAGAATGAATAACTATTTAACCGTTTGAATGTTTGAAAGACAGCTGAATAATAATGACGTTAAAGTTTGTTTGAAGTGAACTGTATTGTCTTTCTTTCTATGTTCAAAAAAGCTTTTGATTATTATCTATATAAGTTATTCATGGTACGTGTCTTTGGAAAGAAAGTTTTCGAGTATTTTCACTATGTTTGCAGTTTGAACTTAATATTTTGAAATTCTTTAAGTACGGAGAGTACCAATGTCGAAATATCTGATTTCCTCTGTTGCATAATAAAACATCATGGAACGGTTGTCAGCGATTGCTTTAAGTACCTTGAATGACCTCTTTGCAGTTCAGTAGAATCTCTTGGCCGGAAGCACATCCTTGAAGAGTTGTGACAACCTTGGAAATTTTCTTATGGTGCATGCGTTTTACAAGGAACAGCATTAAGCAGAAGCCTAACATGAGCTGAATTAATTGTGCAATAAAAGATAATTCACTGATTACCTATCCAGACACAAAGACTTGAATATCATTCGACTCATTTCTGTGAGCAAAGGACGCCTGTACAATGAGTTATATTGTTCGAACTCAGTTTTTCGTTTGTTTTGTTTGGTGTCAGTATTGTGTACTGGCGATGACAGAATTCATTTCAATTGCAAGACGAAGATGTCTAACTTGGCGGTTTGAGAGAGGTGGAGGGTTGGCAACCCTAGTGTGGAGGCGCATGCGCCGCGCTTGCGAGTTGTTTCTGCGTGCGTTGACCGCGTGCGCCTGCCGCCGTTCCACTGCAGGGAGAACCACTGCGAGATCGAGCGCCGGCGGCGCAACAAGATGACCGCCTACATCACCGAGCTGTCCGACATGGTGCCCACGTGCTCGGCGCTCGCGCGCAAGCCCGACAAGCTCACCATCCTGCGCATGGCCGTCGCCCACATGAAGGCCCTCCGCGGTGAGTCCACAACTCCACCTTTAATACATGTATTTAGTTATCCTGCTATTGCTTGTCTTCTTCAAGTACAGGTACAAATCCAATCACCAGTGGAAGATAAGTGGCTGTTATTTTTAAATACAGATTCCTCTGAAACATTCTGCGATGGTGCCGTCCGAGACAAACTTTTTACTCTGTTGAGTGTCATCTCCAAGCGGATTTCTCTCCCGTCTCCAGTTGGTTTTGAAACAGCTTTTGGCAGACAGGAAAGGTGTTCCATGCTATGAAACGGATACAATTTCGTAGTATAAAAACTTCTCGGGGATACAATTTTGCCTGATACGATTTTAAGGGTGAATACCTAATGTAAAAAGTCGTAGTCATTCTCCTTGCCTAGTTCTTTTAGACAGTTTAGGGAGCGCCCATTAATTACGTGAGGTGAAATAGGGGGGAGGGGTCCGGCGAAATCTCACGAAAGGGAAAGGGGGGGTGTAGGGGGGTCAACGGAAATCTCACGTGAGGTTTCGAAAATCTTGGAGGAATGTAGAGCTAAAAAAAGGTCTACAAATCACGCGGAAGTCGACCTTAAGGGGGGGGGGTATTTCGTCCAATAAGCGGGCCTTAGGGGGGAGGGGGGTATAACCGCCCTTGGAAGCGCAAAATACATAAAAGTATCAAAAAATTACGAGGTCGATGGTAAGGGGGGAGGGGGTCTCAGTCAAAATCTCACGTCATTTTAGAGGAGGGGAGGGGCCGAAAAGATCTCACGAAGTCTCACCAGAGAAAGGGGGGGGGCGTCCGGGATCCCGGAAAAACACCTCGCGTCATTACGGGATGTGCAGCGTAACTGAGGGAGTACTGTTCCATTTGGAGGTCATAATAATATGAAAGTTTTGTTGGCTATTTCCGAGATACTGCAAAAATTATTCATGATTTGGAGAATGATTACAAGAGCTGCGGGGGATGCGAGGTGATTTGGAAGAAATAATCGATAGAGGCCGTCAATCGTTTTTATTTTTCCACTGCCTGTTGGATTACGTTAAGAATGAGTAAAAAATAAACAAAAAAAAACTGAACTTTGAGCTATTTCGAAGTTAAGAGTAGGCCGGTGGAACCGGTTTCCTTGCTTGTGAATTGAGGATGTTCTTTACTGTAATGCGTGTCGACTTTTGTTTAATACAGGGGCGATCTGTATAAGTAGCTTGTACCTTGAAAACTATAGAGCTACACAGCTACACGACGAAATTCTTATTTATCATATCCCTGTGAAACCGGTTTGTGAGGCATTTTTTTAACCGTATTACAGATCAATTTTTCTCTGACCGAAAATGTAAAGCACTGGTAATCTAATCGTACATTGCTGTAATGTAATGGTGCGTGATTTAACGGCGCTGTTGTTTCTGGTAGATGTTCGTTACATAAAAAGGAACGATATTTAAGTGAACACTGTTCTTGGATTCATGTTCCTTGCTTCTTTCTCTGTTTGATTCTTAACGCATCACCGCTTAGGTAATCAGATTTACTTCCACTTTCTAGGATATCTCTGTTTTTACAAGTACATTATCTGTCAATAGTACTTTATAAATTATTGACTGGGAATCCAAACTATTAAAAACGTTAGCATTTCGTTACTTCATTTATTTCACTGCTATTTTAGCTATAAATAATCTAAAACTTTCATCTTTAGTTGACAACAGAATGAAAATTGTTTGATAAGAGATGATACATGCCTGGCCTTTCCTGTAAGCTACTATACCGTTTTTTTGTATCCTGAATAGATTTTTAGAGTTCTAGCGTGTTTCATTTTTCATTGCATGGATAACCTCTTTCCTGTGTTGGAACTGTTCTACCTTAATCTGTTTCAGACCAGAAATGCAATTACATTTCTTATACAATGTAGTTAGCTGCCTGTATATTGTAAATATTAATTAATAGTATTGTTTTGTTTTGTTTTGTTTTATTAAATTATGTTACCTTTTGATTATTTTTGCTTTTCCTTTAGACTAGTACTAAATTCCTTCACCTTTGGAAATTCTATCAATTTCTAGATCAAGAATTGCACTTTTTGGTAAATCATTGTATAATCGCCAACTCACCAGGTATTCTATTTCAATTTTCAACGCGAGCGAACTATTTAAACTGGTATGATTGCTTATGTAGGTGTCAGCTATTTTCTTTTTTCAATATCTTATAAACATTAGGGGTGGCATAAGCTGCATAAAATTTTATCAAACAGATATTTGCATGAACAAAGAAAATCAAAGAGCATTGTGAGGGTGTGGATCCGTTTAGGAGAAATTTAGATGGTTAAAAATCATGAACTAACATTTTTCTGGCTGCATACTGGTAGAAAGGAGAACAAACCGAGTCGGCTGAGTGGCGACTCGTGTCATTGCCGTACTTCGAATTTTCGTGATAACGAACTTGCGCTCTTTCGATTCTGTTAGTATTCTTGTTGACTTTTTGATCTTTGTGTTGATTTTGCTTATTTTTAAGTACTTTTACGTAACTTTGATTATTTATTTCTTCAGTTTCCTGAACATGCTGAAGAGAGACAATTTAAATGTTTATGCGTTGTAGCAACGCACTAAAGCAGCCGATTAGCAATATTTCTTGTACGGATTCCGACATCACTGCACAAAAAAGCAATGATTTCTGAAATAAACGTCTACCTCCGGATGTGGTGGTCGAAAATTTTCGCCTCAAAATTACTTTTTTTGACGAAGTGATCAATACAGAACACTTCGGCGAAAAATTTACAGCGCTCGTGGACACATGTCGGACGCCACTTACCTAAATTAAATTTTCAGTGTGCCTGATTATTATGTTTTTTTCCCCCTTTATGTCTGCGAAATGTGAGACCTTAACGAACATTTCGCAAAGAATTAATCTTGGGGAATAATGGTCCATGACCACTTGATCTCAGACGAAACCACAGTTTGAAAAGTTTCTTTTGAAATGGACAATCTGTTTTGGAGAGGAGGGATATCCTCATAAACTCTCCTCAATCACCTTTTTCTATCGAGATTAGCTCATTTCGACAGGCTTCTTCAACAGCCTTTATCCAGTTATTCATGTCTCGATCACATTCGTCATCATGGGTCTCTAGACCCCATTTGGCACCAAGGCTAAAATATTCTCTAACGTATCTAACTTTATCTTATCTCCATTTTTACCAAGCTTACCGACTAAGTCTTAATCAGCCAGCTACTTCTCCACATTTTCTATCATCTGTGGAAGGACACTTTATAAACATCTTGCTGATCTCATTAGTGTTCCACTTCTTATACTATCTATCCACCGATTATTATTTATCTTGTTCTTAGCCTTCTTAATGTTCCATGTCTACATTTACTGTCCCGGCCATCTCTGTTGGGACTACATCGTTCCTATTTCTTCATGATCCATATTCATCATCTTCTTTATCCTTCACACCGCGTTCTTGCTTGACCTCTTCTTCTCTTCCTTCCACAACCTCCTCATCTTGGTTTGGATCCTTCTCCTATCTCTCTTCATCTTCTTTAGCCTCTGCCGAATCTTCTCAGTTGCCCTTTTCTGCCAAAGGCTCTTCTTTGCTTGCTTCTTAGTCTTCATAGGATTCCTCTTCTTATACGACTTCCACCTGTTGTACTGGGTCATTCCTATCTCTTCATACTTCGTATTAATATTAATCTATGTCGAATTTTTGCAGACGACCTTTTCTTCCTCTAGCACCTAACTCCTCAATTGTCGACTTCCGTCTCTTTGTCAGTCATCTCTTTCCGTAACTGCTCCATCCCAGGTATTTACCACACGAGTTTTCCATCCGCCCAAGTATCCAGATTCACGCATGCGTCTTCTCCCCCACTTTTTCCTCCGCTTCGTTACTTAGTAATTGCTATACTGGACTCACTCTTACGCATTATCCCAACAAAAAGTGCAAGTTTTAGCAAAACTTCTCCAAACCTCTGTACCACCGGATATTACGCCACTTGAGTCTAAATGCAGATCACAAGATCCGTTCCACTTGGTACTTATCACACCGAAATAACACATTTAGAGGCGTTTCTAACCTTCTACACACCTCGCATCTCTTTTGCGTAGTTAAATTAAATTTGGTCCTAAAGTTCCCGTGTCCAGATACAAATTGTCACTCATAATTGTTAAAATAAACCAATCTCTAATTAATCATATGACGGACATCTGGAAATTACTGTTTAGTCATTGTACCCTGAATCATGCTTAACCATCTACTTTGCCAACAAATTAACGCCCTTGCCTGTTATACACATTTTATATCTTCAAATTTTGCGGTAGACTCCCGATTCTCTTGTTTTCCTCAATTTGAAATACCACAGTCTAAACTGGTAATGCCTTCGATGACACAGTGCTGTACGACGGTGTATGAATCAACTCAGTCCTCTGCGCCTAAAATATAAATTTTCTTATTATGACTATGTTTCAAACTATCAGCTACACAGGGCATCCGTAATACGAGATTGGTTCACCGACACCAATATAGACCGTCATCAGGGTACGGCGAAACAAGCTCCAATATCTCCGGACTGTTCTAGCAACTTCGACACCAATTTGCTTGCTGCTTAAAATGTAGGGTAAAACACACATACCCCCAAGTGTACATGAGAAGAGATGTATTTGCTGCCCTTCCATATTAATTTGAAAGGGACTCGAGTAAGTACTTTGCCGAGGCACAACTGGAGGCGAGCGAAGAAACTTCTTACTCGACATCTTCAGTCTTTTTTTTCTGTTCAGGCTTAATACCTCGGGCTAAGTTCCACAGAGCATATAAATAATACATTATATTTTGCAAAGATACAATCCGACACTCCTTCAGTGCGGAATGTCATTTCTAATTCTGGTCCAGGCTACATTTCAAACTAACTACAACTTCCATAAATCTGAAGTAATATATTCGCTGTGCCGCTATGTAAAACAAGTGCTGCGGAACCCTATGGTAAGTGCTTCCTCATCTTGGATTTTCTCTACTATATCTCCAAACGTTATTTTTGGTAATTATTCGTTGTCATTACAAATTTATTTTTTATGATAAGCCATCATATAAAAATTGCATTTCGTAATGAATGGATTTCTTATTTGCTCTTTGGAGAGATTTTGAAACAAGACTTAAATTGTTGGTGACTTTTTGCTGTTTGTATTGGTTTTCCTAGTTTTCCCTTATTTAAATTTGATTATATATTTTTTCAGTTTGTTAAAACGTGAATTAAACAGAGACAGAGAAACCAGCGATATAAGAAAGATACATCTTAAATCATACGTAAGATGTTTTGTTGCTCATGAATAAAAGTCGTAATTTAAAGCGAAGTTAATTGACATATTCAGTATTGGGAACTGACTGTTATCCCATGTTAAAAAAAATCAAGCCGTTTATTTTCGAGATAAGTGAGTCACAACCGGTTAGCAGAAGTTACTTGTTTTTACTCTGCAATTAGTCCACATAAAACGAATACAAAATACCAAGAAACAAATTCGAAGTACCTGCATTGTAATTGGAATAAATATTTCAGTCGTGATTGGTAAAATATTGGTTAAGCCACGTAGTAAACAAAACATCACCACCACGAAGTAGTATTGCTGTTGTTCGAGGTGGGGCTCTTTCGATTCTCCAGTTTCTCGCCAGATTTAAAATTGCATTCTTTTTATCTCGGTAATCCACAGCAGGAATATGTTCAGTATAACTGCGCCTAACTCTATTATAACAATAGTTAATGAAACATCGGCTAATCCAGCCAATGAGCTACAGGGTACACTTCCTATCTGTTTCCAAACAGTGCAGCAGTAAAGCAAAAATGAGATAACGAACAGTGTTTGTTTACTTTTTACAGTCGCCATGTGCTCGGCCACACCCCTTCATCAGCCAGTAGCAACCAAACAATATATTTGGATAAACTCCTTGCACAGGGCATGAAAGATTTAACACAAACACAATTCTTGGTACACATGACCGTGTCCCAAACAAATTTAATGAATCTTGGCCACACAGCTCGCGGTATGAAAACCACTATACATCTTACAGTCATTGCGTACAGCCCTGAGCCTCACTGCTCGAAATCTCCCCTCAAGCAAGCACAAGACATATCACGGAACATTATACAATATATATTATAACACACGATTAAAATAGGGATTTTGTCTGGCCATCCCGACCTGTATTCTAGAATCAAAGCAACACAGATTGTGTCATTCCGGTATTCATATAACTGCCTATATGTGTATTAGGATTAATCCCATTGAGATGAGACTTTCGGAAACGAGTTGCGATTCGAAATGAAGGGCCCGAAGCTGGTCGTTATTGAAACTCGGCGATTAGCTTGTTGGTTTCCTTCAAATGGGTCGTATTGAAGTAACTCTTTGGATGATACAGCCCGGATAATGAATATAGAAATATTCCTGAAAACAGTTGTGAAATGATGCCCACGACTTCGTTCGTGATAGTAAAGAATTTTGATTGACAGCTACCGACACGTAACCACTATACGATGGGAGACTAGAGGCTAATAACACACACAAACACCAGTGATCTGTGCTGGATACTTTTGGCTAAAAAGTTATACATAGGGACACTCACGTCTTTAGTGGAAATGTGAAAGTGCCCCAGGTCGACCACATTCAACCACCATATCTCTAACTCCCCCATAGTGTACAATGTGAGACTTGATGTTGATACCACACACAAACGCCAATGGTCTACGCTGTGTAGTTGTGGCAGGAAAGAGAAATATAAGGACACACATCTCTATGATAGAAATATGAAAAAGCCCTACATCGACCACCTTTAACCGCCATATCTCCAACACCCCCACAGCTAATGGGGTGTCCATTATTACGTGAGGTGACATCTCACGTTACCTCACCAAGGAGGAGGGGAGGTCAACGGAAGTCTCACGTGAGGTTTTGAAATTCTGGTAAAAAGGTCTACAAATGACGCGAAAGTCGACTTACGGGGAGGGGGGGATATTTGGTCAAAAAACCGACCTTAGGGAGGTATAACCGCCCTTGGAAACATGAGACCTAAATAAAAGGTCTCAGGAAGTTAGAGGTCGATTAATAGGGTGGATCTCTGTCAAAATCTCACTTCATTTTAGAGGGGGGCAGGGTCCGACCAGATCTCACGCTCACCAGAGGGGGGGGGGGGGGTCCTGAATTCCGGAAAAATACCTCACGTAATTAATGGGCGTCCCCTAACGACATTCGACCAACGTTGTGCACGATAGGAAGCTCAATGCTACACGAACACCAGTGTGAAAAGTGAAATATAGGGAAACACACGTGTAATATATATAAGATTGAAATGTTTAGTCAGGAGTCCAGTTTATTATTTAAACACAGTTTTGATGATCTCTTAGGATGTAGGCTTGATCACCTAGCATAAATGTGCTTTAACTGAGTTTGTCCTAAATATTTCCACGTTCCTCATTAAGGACCTTTTAGTCTATAGAACAGTTTTTGCCTCAGCAATGTTAAACAATTACTTTGGCATTACTTCAGTCACACAGTCACTTGAGAATAGCAGAAGTATTATCGACTAGCAACTCAATGGGAAACTGGAGAATGGTTACGGGCCAGGTAAACAGTAGCATCCACAAGATAGTCTCATAGAACAATACACATAGAAAAGAAGTGTTATACAAACACGCGTGACAACTTGGTGTTATTTGAAGGGGTGGACTGTTGTTAATACAAATAGATGGTACCTAAGTTCTATTGTACTCATCAGAAACCACACTAGACTCAAACGATACACGATATCACACACACAAACACATACCATGAAAAAATAGTTGAATTCACTATAAAATCGATGGCACAAGTTATGTTGCTTAAATTAAGTACGTAATTCCTAATTGTGATTGTAGTGTCACAACATCGAACGCAAGCCTTACCTCCTGAGAGGGCGTGTTACGGGAACTTTCGGGTCCCGATCAGGTGTAAAATTAATTGTATCTGAATGTTAAGTAAGATAGAAGCGATGGACGGAAATAGTTTTTCATCTACCCAGTACATGCATTCTGTAGTTATAATCTTCAAAATGTGTTAAGTATCGCAGGGAACAGCGTAGATGCAGCCGTAATGTTTCCCATGAAGTGTTATTTCCTGCTTCTTTATACACTGCCGCTCGTTTTTTTACGAGCCGCCGCGCCGTGCTGCATAGCCTGTACTTATAGAAGAATCTAACCGCCAGGTAGCTCAAAAGTATGGAGACTAGGTAATCGACACTGTATTGTGGCGAAATACCAGAAACAAGAAATATTAAGTTACCTATGTAAGACTGGAGATTTTCTCGGCGTTGTAAATGAATAAAAGTTACCTGTTTGATGCAGCAGTTATTTATGTGAAATAGGAATTTAATTTTGTGCACTTGTGAAGAACTTGAAAGGCATATCTTTAGTATTGTATCAGGATTTGAGACCCTTGCAATCTGTAGATTTAGGTAACAGGACTAAATGTTTTCTTTTTTGTCACTTTGGGTGTCGAGCGATATGACGAATTAATGTTTAAAGTAGTGGATTGGCATTCAGTGTTCATTGGTCCAAATACGGCCTCGGGATTTTTACGGCCCTTAAACTGCCCTTCTCCGTTTGCGGTTTTTTTTTTTTTGGGGTGAAGTGCGTCAGAGCTCACCGTGGTTCGTATTACATTTCGAGCGGTACGAGATGTCTCCTTTACCAAAAGCTAAAATAGAAACAAAATACAGGGAATTTAATCCCTGTAACTAGACCACCAGAAGCAAATGATATTAATTTATTTTAGACTTTCGAATGGATTGAAAGGATTGTAAAAATAAAATAAAATAAATAATTATTATAATTTTCAGATTGGCATTCTTCTCGTAGATGTAGCAGCCTACATGCCACGGCACTGCCCTTTGTTCAACACTCGAGTTCGCACTTTTGTTGTGTGTTGGGAATTGTTTTGTGTGGACAATAGTCAGCTTTGTCCTTTCACATCGTAGGCGGCTCTCACTCAGCTACCAGGTGTACGTAATTGTTACTTTTATTGTCTTCTTGAATAGAGATCTTAGACATAACACCGTGTCTTGGCCTATGTATGTGGATCCTTCATTCTTTATTGCCGTTGACATAAAAAACTGGTGCGCTTTCAACAGGAACATCGTACCATTATGAATCTGAAATAGGTCGGTTACGTAAGAGGGCACCAGGTATACAGCGTACCAGCCTTCATCTCCGTTTACTGGCTTACAAGGATTGGCCATGCCAAACGTATGAGTGATGGTATACCCTCTTAACAGATTCTATATGAACTCTAAGCTAGAAAAATAAATCGTGTCTCTCCAAAAACTATGATAAAAAGGTCGTGAACCCAGCTATAAACTAGAATTCTTGGGACACTGTTTCAAAGATCGCCTTATTTGGTGCAAAATGACTTCAACTTATACTAAGCAGTTTTAACAGGAACAAGAGCAGAGGTCTGTTACATCACTACATTGTCATTCAAGTTTCTAAAGGGTTACTATTAAAAGCTTCGTTTCTTTATTACTTATTCCTTCTCAAATTTAAGTCAGATTTTTGGTGAACAACGTGCTTGCTAAACCCAACAAGTCACAATCATTTTAGAATTGTTTTTATCTTTTCTAGAGGCCGTAGAAAACGTCTTTGGTCTTTGTACTTGCCGGATAAAACCTCAACACTATCATTTATTTGGGTTGGCTGCTTATAGTGGATATTAAATATTAAATATTTGCTCCCCAATAGTTATGCGATAGTGACGTCACAGATTGGCTGTCTCAAAAATTATGTAATCGACAACTTCAGTTATGACAATTTAAATAATAATGCATAAGTATGCAGGAATGACAGAATTAATTCCAAAGATTATTAACGACTACTTAAAAAAGTTTGAAGCTGGAGTGATCGCTTTCCTCGTTTCTTTCAATATTCAAGCGTTATTGTGACACTCTGAATTTCATGTTTATTTTTGCAAGGTATGAATATTTCGTGCTTATGGTTTGCGGGGAACGGAATAAAATAACTTACCTAACAAAACGTATGTTTCTTCGCAGTAATGCACACAACCATTACTTCTTACACAGAAAACTATGATTCACTATATGTTAAAAAATTGAGAACCCAAAGAATCGTAATTGGAAAAGTAAATGTGCAAAATCGATGACTTTTAATTTGATTTTGTTTCAGTTGCGATGTAGTATACACACGCTCCGGTGGGAACGACCATCCTCTCCTTTCCATGTCGCCACCCAACTTCTTTTGCCCTTTACGAATTCCAACTTTAAACTCCTTCAGAATTTCTGGTATATTGTTCATCATTTCCATTCATTCCAGTCCCTGACACTCTTAACTACAAAAATTTTTCCCACTCTCATCAGTCTGAAAACAGGTGTCAGAATATGGCCATCGCTTCTAAACCTTCTACCAATATCCTCCCCATGCGTCATCGCGATTATAAACCTTGTACTCTCTTCAGCCGTCCTCTTATCTTCCAATTACTCCCAACCCAGCTCGTTCATAATAATAGTTACTGATGTTCTGTGGTAATTTTACAAACTAGCTACTCTCCTTTGTAAGCCCTGCAGCCCCTGAATTTGAAACCCAAAATGTGGGTCCCTATTCAAGCAGTGGACTGACCAAGGGTTTTCTAACTCAATTCCCTCTTCTCCCTGGTTCATGCCATAATCATCCTCTAAAATTAATGAAGGATTTTGAAACTTCTTCCTATCACCTGCCCAATGTGTCCTAGGTAATTGAATTTACTGTCAAATGTGATGTACACACAGATATTTACAATTAAGATCTTCAACAAGCAATTCCTTCCCTATCCTATATTCATAGAGAACCTTTACTGCTTTTTATCTGTGTACCTGGTAATTTGATTCTTCTTGGCATTTACTTACATTGCACGTTTAACTATCGAGCGAGATATCCTGTAACTGTTCTCTGTCCTCTCCAGTTTGAATCACATTATATAACATCATATCATCTGCGAACAATTTAATTTTCGACTTCAGTACATCAGAAAAATCATTAATTAGAAGAATGAACAGTAATGGTTCCAATGCACCACACTGTGGCCCTTCGATATTCCCGTCCACCTCTTCACTTTTTGCTTTCTACCTTCTAAGAATTCCTCCACCCAGCAACTCAATTCCAATAGCATTTACCTTGTCTACCAACATGTCAAATGCTTTGGAGAGATCCAATGCTACACTATCATCTTGGACTTCGTTGTCTGTTTCATGTGCAGTATGTTGCATTTAGCCCACTAACTGAGATTCATATGATTATCCCTTCCTAGATTCATATTGCTGTTTTGCAAACCGCATACCTGCCATCTTTTACGGTTTCCCGTAAAATTTACGGATAGCTGTTGTATTTTACGGTTGTACGGACAAACTGTGTATTTTACGAATTTCCAAATTAAATTCGCTCACCTAGATGACGTATTTATACGGATGAATGTAATTGTGGTTTTCATTGACAGTTACGGTAGGTTTTTAATTTCTTTTATGGCTGTAAGCGCTCTTTTATGTGCTTGGAAGCTTCCTTCATTTGACTGTCAGATTACACCAGGATAGCTATATTTTAGTGCAATTAATAATTAATTGATCTACCTCTCCGACATTACGTCGATACCATTTCTGAAAGTTGAACCATAAATTCTTTTAGTATCATTTTCTTTCACTTCCGGATAGTCCCGCGTGCGATGTATCGCGGGCTGCTAATTTTTGTAACTCTGACGTAACTAAGAAACAATATTACCAGACATTTAGGGAAGCATATTCTGTATAATATCCAAGAATGTTAAAACCAAGAAAATTCGGAATTTGCGTTTTTTATAGTGTGCGGGTGTAATATTAAAATGGCACACAGCGGAACGAATGATTTGACCAGTATTATGATGTCTGGTAGAAACATTGCGAGTTGAAAATCAAAGGAATAGACCAAAAAAAAAATTTTTCCCCTTGTTTTTACCAGTGTTAAGGTTAAGATGCCGACTTCAAAGTTTGTCATGAATGTTATGTTGTATTCTTATAAATTTAAGTGGGTAAGATTTCACTTAAATATGCTGTTTACAAATTTCGAAATGCTCGATTAAATTTGAATTTAAAATATTTATAGTCCACGGTCTTTAAGGAAACACGATTTTTGAAGTTGGCAGGTATTAAACCAGTTTCTTCCCTCAATATTTCCATCAACTTCCCCACCACTAATGCCAAACTAATTTGCCTGTAATTTTCAGCTCTATTTGTCTCATTTCCTTTATGGACTGGTACTACTAAGGCTCTTTTTCAGTCCTCTGGTAAACAGCAAGTCTGCCGACTCAATCGAAATAATATTACAAGAAAAGGTACATTATGATTTCCCCGTATATTTAATAGATGTGTAATAATATTATCTGCACCAGTCCCTTTATGCTGTTTTATTTTTGGTAGTTCCCTCAAACCTTCTGGATTTATCTTCAGTTTTTTAGCTTCCTCATTAGGCCCCCTACTACTTATGTGGAGAAGTTTCTCCTCTGATTTTTCCCTTCCCATACCAGAATAATATTTCTTAATGGTCTCATTACGTAGTATCTCTGCCTGTTTCAAATACGCAGTAACTTTTTCCCCATCCTTTCCCATAATTCTCTGGATACCTTTCCTTCTCCTCAGCTTTCTAAAATGACAGTAAAAATTTCTAGATGCATCACTCAGTGGTACCACATGTAACTATAATTCTCATATTTAGCTTCCTTCTCAGCCGTTATTAATCTACTTATTTCAAGTCTTCCCTACTTTCTTGCTGTCTCTTAACTGTGTTGTGTTGCGTTGTGTTCTGTTCTTACCAACATCTTTAGTCTTCTCGCCTCCAGGTTCTGTACTTTTATCTCCTTAAAACTCCCCCAACTCCTTTCCGCTGTACTGGTGCTCTCCATTCACGTGCTGAACCTTTCTCTGAAATACCTTTTCGGTTTTGTGAAATGTGTCTTTTTATAATTTTACCTATTATCACCTTCAATTTTTTCCACTTGTTTACCAAATCCTGTAATATCCATCATGACTGCTTCATTTTCACTTATTCCTTCTGTAACCTGAGACACCCAAAAATTATGTTTGGTTTGTTTAGAAGATATACAACATGTTTGCTCCCCTAGTGCTTTGCTCAACTACTTATGTGAAGCCTGTTTCCCTCACTAATATATTGTTCCCAAAATCATCGTTCGGTTTTCCGTAAATAACGCTACAAATTCGGATAACTGCCACACCACAAACGTTTCTATTTTTTGTGTTTAACGAAAGTACTGGGCCACTGCAGTCCATTAGGATAAAGATCCAAACATTATTTACTGCTGTAATGGATCCTTTATGGCTGGTTACTTTATCCATACATGTGATTTTAAAAATCCATTCATTTTGATCCTGTTTTACTCTGTATCTTTTATTTAAACATTGTGTTATAAACTGTCAAATGCGCATAGAAACTGACAAGAGTGTGGTGTGCTTACTGACTGTCTACGAAACGTATAATTTGACGATTATTAATAACACTTCCGAAAACTGTAACTGTAGTAGCATACTGAATTTTGATATCTCCCGACTGAACAAACATGCCATTTTCGTTTTTGCTGCGTTCCCCGAATCGCTCCAGATGAATGCTGGAATCGTCCTTAATAGAGGCGATAGCCTTGCCCGTCTGTAATAACTTGCATATCAAAGACCATTATAGCTATCAACGATGAAAGCGGTGAGGTCACTCATGTTTCTTATTCCTTCGTCTCTTATGGCCTCTATTTTGATGAGACACAATAAAATGTATCGCATTGTTAACAGTAATTGTTATTTTTTTGTTATTTAACTACCTTCCTTATGTTCTCTCTACATGAGCAAACTGTTAAGAAATCTAATATATAATATAACAAAAATTAGGGGTTCGCGTATAATCGTTATGCCTGCGAATGCCATGGTTTGGAGAGAGTAGTGTGATGGTTACATAAGTAGTCATGTTGAATCCGAGACGAACCTTGTAGAACTGGAACGATTGCCACTTGTCGTCCATTTGATTGAACGGTGACGTGATGTGTGCCACGTCCTACTCTGATCAAGTGACGAATATACGTAGTACAATGATGTCGAACGGTAATATCAATTTAATGGTCATTAAAAATCGTCAGTAACAATAAAAAATCATCCAAGTAGGCTATACCACGTCGAAAATATGTCCTCATTGAAAAGAGCCATAATTTTTGATCCTGCGCATGTGAGTTAGGTACACTATTGTACAAAACACTCGAATTCCGTTTTCTGTGAGTCAACTGGCTTAAGGTTGCTTTCATAGCACTCTTCGTTAATTTACTAGTTCCTTGTGTAGAAGTTGACATCAGTGAAGACTCATTGTGGACTTAAAATTGTTACTGACTTAATTCTTTTTTTTATTATTGAAGGAACCGAGGAATACTCAGAATTCCGAACAGTCAAGTACTAATTTAGGAAAAGTTGAAAACAGAAAAACGATGAATTGGGGACGGAAGATCCTGCGCTTGCATTTGAACGTCGAAGAAAAAATAAGGAAAAAAAAATACGAGGCGCTGGGAGACCAAAGCACCCTTGAAATGGAAGACATGCATTAATAGATACTTCTATTTTTGCCGCTTCACGCTTAACGCTGGGGATGTAGATCATATTCGTCAGTGGGTGATGCGTGAAGAAGAACAAACGATTCATATTGTATCGGTAGTCGTTTATCTTTCTGCTGCCGATTTAAACCTGGATTTAATTCCCTGTCCCTTTTCAAATTCTCCGAAATCACATCAGATTTTTGTTGGAATGGCTGTATAGTGTGGGATATGGTAGTTTAGTTTTTTGTGTTTTTTACAACAGTCCTATATGATTACAAACTAGCGTAACTGAATTCTTTGAGCGCTGGGATTACTTTTTATCGTCTCCCCGGTGCCTTGCTTGATAACATTCATAAATGGAAAAATTTACCCACACAGAGAGGCAACTTGACTTGTTACAGTTTCAGTTTACGGCGTGAAGAACTAAAATACCATTCATAATGTAGATGATTAATTCTTAACATAGACAAACAACAGTAGTGTTTTGTAGAATTTTTTTCAATATATCTTAGCAAAGCAAAATTGAAATAATAATTTTTAAGTTAAAGGAGGTCATGTTTGCCAGACTCGTAGAATTCTTTGAGATTAATGGAATTTGTTTTCGTTTGAAGTTGACGGGGGGGGGGGGGGGGGGGGTCGTCCGTGCACGTTGTGGTTTTTCTTGGTTCTAAGAAAGGGAAGAGACAAAAAAATCCAATATTGTGCAATTTTATCTTCTCACGGAATGAGAACCGACTTGATTCTAAAAAAAAAAAAAGTTTAGGTTTCAGTAAATAGCTCAAATGATTGTGTGACCGTCTCTGAGTGTTTAGGCATGATTGGAGGAGACTTGAGATGCGATGCCTGTGGAGTCTATTGTCTGCGGGAGCACGTGCCCAGCGGGTACAACACAATGGCAATGCAGAGCTGACACTGCGCGATAACAGACCATACTGACCTTTACACAGCCACGAGAAACGTTTTCTGTAGTGTTAGTTCCAACACCGATAATTACAGGCGATTGGCTCTTTTCCGGCTGTGGGTTCATATCAGGTTAGGTTCCCAGGTTTGCAAATTTGTCATTATGCCTCCTAAAAATCTAAAGTAAGATGACAGTTCTACGGATAGGTATCATTAAGATTTACCTGCCACCATAAAATAATTGAGCTGACATAGTGCAATCTTTTATCCCTACGTAAATTATTACCTAAATTACAACTGCTTATTCAAACTTATTTTCTTTCAGCAGTTGGTAGATATAAAATGATATGGCCAGATATTTACATTCTATGTCTTTCGCCAGCAGTGCTTCCTCTAACGTCAAATCAAACAACCCATTAATTTTTCATGTTCTGAAATCTGCCGATTTCTTGGGGAGGAGGAGATACGATGCTTACGAGGATTAATGATTCTGCTGATCATGGTTTATTTAAGAATACCTGGTCGTATTCTGACTACATCAAGGTAGATGATCAAGATCCTTATTCCTGTCAGTTACCGAGTTTGTTATATGGTGATTTATGTACAAATCTAGCTTCCTCCCTTTGCACTACGTCGTGTTTTCAGGCTCATAAATGTTCTAACAGACATAGTGTCTAACATAAACATGATGTTCATTTGGATTAGATTTTATTATTTTAGGAAAGTTAGACGGTACGTCATACCCCGTGTCCAAGAACTGCTCGGTTTTGATTCACATAACGCCCTTCATTTTGTACAGTACGAATTTTTCCGTTGTAGTTCCGCGGTTGATGTGTATAGATTTTGTTGCGGAACTGTTCTTCAGTGTTTTGTACCTTCTGAATTAGAGTCCATTTAAGCGTTTGTATGTATTATTTTGCACTTGATTGTATGCAATGGTTTGTTGTCAATTTGATTTCGAGGCACGTCTGAGAGGAAATGTTTAGAACGATAGCTTTTAAAAGAAGTCTCATGAAAATGCGACAACCTTTTTTTAGTCTAGAAACTTAGTATTGTTCGTAATACACAAGCAAGAGTGTACATGATTTCAATTGAACACCGTCTATTAACAACTGTATTTTAATTTTGGTGTGGATCATCGTCAGTGGGAAGATTATTGTAGTTTTACAAGTCGGTCCGGAACAGCACTTTCTGCGTTTCTCTGGACTGGTATTGCCAATAAAATTTCAGCATTTTTCACTGTAAGCTACATCTCACTGCTACTAGTATTTCTTGTTGTATCTGCACTATTTATAATTGCAACGTCACTGTAAATACTGAAACCGGTTGGATGCAATTAAAAATAGTGCTGGTCAACAAGACAAAAATAATAGTAACAGTGAATACATTTGAAGTTTCACAGTGAAAATGCTTAATTTTGGATGTCAATACCAGTCAGAGCAGTACAGAAAGCGGTGTGAAAACTACCATGGTCTTCCCATTGACGATGCCTCACACCGAACGGGCGAAACGCGTCTGGACAAATTAAAAAAATAGTTGTTAATACACGGCGTTCAATTTAAATCATTTATGCGACAACATGGCCAGCAATAAAGTTATTAGAGTGTAGGTGATGATCAGCCCTGCGTGCGCTTCTCTGGCCGTTGTTGTTTCCCACAGATTTCTGCCGGCCGTGTCTAATGTCCCGTCACGACTGTTTGAAGCTGTAGCCGACTTTTTCGTCGGTCTCCGCAACCAAAATGCGTGCACACTACCACCGCAAGTATGCCACGGTACACGGCGTTTCTTGTCGACTCCACCTCAAATCGTTTTTATGGCCTGTTCTTGGGTGTCTTACGTGTCCCGGGATGCTATCCTGCCTGATTTTGTTTTGTGAGGAAAGCTATGTTCTATGTTACCGAAGGCTTTGTAAATACGCTAATTGTTCATAAATCATAACTTTACTTTCCAGATACTGCAGAATGTGAATTCCTTCCAAAGTCTAAACATTTTGGTGTTCCGTGGTTTAGATAAGCCGGGAGGGTTCTTTCACTGAGGCCAACGCCAGTCTCCTTCCCTATTGTCTCTTCAATATTATTGTATTCGACGAGACGTAAAGACTATTAATTTTTCTCAGGAAAGGTTGGAAGTGAGCAGCTCTCTAAATAAAACACTAATTAATACCTGTGTTCCACTGCTGGTGAAGGGTTAAAAACCATTATTTTTTAAAAAAATTTGATCCACATTGATAGTTTTTTTTTTTATGTCGCCCTACCAGAATGATCCAATTATTTTTTCCCTTTTTTACATGATGCATGTTCTTTATTATCTTCTGTTTAGAAAATAGTAAGTTCGTTATAGCGTTATCGGCCGATTCTCTCATCTGCTCCTTCCAGCTTCTATGTTTGCCAAACATCTTCATTTAACCCTCTTTTTAATCTGTTCTATCAGTTTCTGCCTCCCATATGTACTCGTTTCTTATAACCGGCCAAAGTGGGTGAGCACCAACTTTCAAGTCTGCATTTGGGCGGATGCTGGTTCGATCCCCATTCCATTTATCCTTGTTTCGGTTTTCCACGCTTTCCCGAAATCACTCAAGGTGATACGTCATTGCCGAATTCCTACCAGCTGCTTGCCCCCACATCCTCTACTGGCATTAATGACCTCGACGTCGGTGGTTGCCATTCCCATATCTTCCTTGCCCAGAGATTTCTTGTCGGTCTACATAATATTTTAACCTGCCCTTTTCTTCTTGCACTGTCAATTTTACTTATTAGTTGCTTATCCGTTGTGGTGTCATAGCTTGACTGTTCGTTCTCTTTCAGCTTTCACAGATACTAATCCTCGCCTGTCCCTTCTAGTGGAATTTTCACACTTCAGTTATAACTATACGTAGTTATCATTGATGGGTTCTCCATTAATGTTAAATATTTTGTTTCACTGAAGTATACGGTCTTCTGTCCAACATCTCTGTATTATCTTTGTCACCATGTGATCAAAATTAGATTCATCGCATGCTACAGTAGCTTCGGCAAATAATATAAACCCATAGCCTGCAAATTTACATAACCAATCTTACTCCTTTTGTCCTAGTGAGATATTTCTCTGTTGGATGGAGCAGTGATGTTAAAATATTTTACATCAAAAGCCATATGTATTCCCGTCATTATTAAAAACTGCTCTCAAAGCCCGTCAAAAATCCGCGTTGAACGGACAATTTATTCGCAGTTGCTTAATAATTGCTAGAAATAACGCTCGATAAAATTCCTCGTGTCTTACGCTGCAGCAAAAAGTTGCAGTTGTCATCCTGCTCCAGGTTGCATTTCAACCTAACCACAAATTCCTCTAATATTGAGAAAGCTTCAGTTACGCGATATAACTTGACCCAATATCTCCACGAGTTCTTACATCTTTCTATTTCGTGATTCAAATCTATATTACAATATATGAACCGCTGACATAGTTACATGCGGCCGAAACAAATGAAATTAAAGATAAATATTAACATGCCTCCTATTATTAGTTTTAATTGTGGTCTATGTCGCATAGCTCGCGATCAGTGTGGAACTAATTTCATTCAAATGTAGTAATGTGGCGCTCACGAAACAAATTCTTTTATTAAAAAAACTGAAATTATTTATGCTCTGTTGTCATCAGATGCCAGTTTTAAATTTCCGCAAACATTGTTGCCCGAAAATGAAAGCATTCATTTTACATATCTATGGGCTAATAATTTATCGAAAATATCTATATGGAAAAATATAAACAAATAAAAAGCAACTCCTTTAAATATAAATGTCATTAAACAACGCTCAAAACCTCTGTTATGTAATCTCCAGTTGTTGTTAATCCAGTGTGCGTGACTGATAAGGCTACACAGTGACCAAGATTGACGTGTTCAACATTTAAAGAAGTCAACTGTGTGACATTATATGCGTGTTATTTAACTCATCAGTGGAATGAAAGGAGTAGTCAGTTAGGGAAAAAATAGCCTCTAATTGAATACAGTCTCCAACCAAGCATTTGAATTTAGGCGGTATTTTGTTGAAAATGAGTATACTCTAATATTTAACTCCCTCCTGCACTGAAGTTAACCATTTAAAAAATTCTGTATTGAATTATTCCAGAACATTTGAAATCAGTGAATGGAAGTAACCAAATTAAACTACTTCCCTCATATTAACACCCGCTGATGAAATTGTTCAAATAACAAACTTAGCACCTCTCATACGTTTTAATAAATCAGCAATAAATCATATCGATATTGCGACGTAGAAAGTCAAGTCTTCTCGGTAAACTGGTTCTAGTATTTTATATTTGCGTGTACAATAGACCATTACGGGGTGTACTAAATTGAATATTCTGTGTTTTACCAAAAATTGGTTACCATTACCATAAAACATATATTAATTTGACAAAATATCCTATTCCCCAATTAGTCTTATAAGTAATTAAGAAAATTTGATCTACCTATTTTTTTACTTATGGCTTTACGCCTCGTAGACGTCGAAGTCATTAGAGGCGGGATGGGACTGGGGACAGGGAACGGGAAGGAATACGGCCATGGCCTTTTGAGGAAGCATCCCGGCATTCGCCTGGAGTAATTTGGGGAAGCCATGGAAAACCTAAATCTGGATGCCCGGACGGGGATTCGAAACTGATCTACCTAAACCCAAATTGTAATTGTACCGCAAATTGCCTAAACGACATTAAAAAACCCAAACCTTACAGCAGAAAATTCCTGACATTTATTTATTTCACCTTGAACAGTAGTACGTACTTTCTTCGTGCTGGCTTGAGAAAGTTTATCTTGTGCCAAATGGCAGGAAGGTGATCGTTAGAGTGAGCTCTGGCAAGCCTAGTAGCGCTGGTTATGTAATCCGCAGCTTTTCCTGCAAGTGGAATTATTTCCTACTTTTCCTTTGCCGAGTAATTTTAATATGTATTCATTTTTATTATTATTATTATTATTATTATGGCTTCACACATCGCGGACATCGAGATCAGTAAGAGGCGGGAAAGGACTGGAGTCTAGGAACGGGAAAGGAATTCGGCCATGGGCCTATTTGAAGGAAGCATCCCGGCATTCGCCTGAAGTGATTTCTGGAAACCATGGAAAACCGCAATTTGGATAGCCGACAGGGGATTCGAACCAGCGTCCTTCCGAGTGCGAGGCCAGAGCGTTACCGCTGGCACACCACGCTCAGTAGGTGTTGATGGTTGATGCACATATAGTCTCAGTGTCGACTGTGGAGTATTTGCATCTGTGTCGCGGTGGGGTGTTGCACCTGTGTACGGTACCGCACGGCTTGGAACGCTCCTCACGTCTCGGGCAGCGCTGCCAGCTCGACGCCCGTTGGCTCCCACCACGCATTCTCACTCTGTCCCCAATACCAAATCACCGCTACAAATTGAACACTTTTTGTGTTTGACTCATTTGTAAAACTCAGTCACCTTTTAACTATCATATGTTCTTTCATCTTCGTAGAAAGTAGTGAACGTACGCTCTATCTTCTATCCTTACGTAGACTTGCACTCGAACCGAAAACCCTCGCAACAAGAAGTTACAATACTAATATTAAATACTGATTGATGGGAATCTTTTGTTTCATTCTGTCGAGAGTTTTGTCATTTCTTGACGGTACAGTAAGTTTCCGCATAATGTGAGAATTCTCTAATTACAATATCGAGCCTTTAAGCTAGACTGTTTTTTCGTCAGTAATGCACATCATGAAATATTACTGTTTGAGGAGACTATAATTTCTTTTATTCGTATTGGATTTTTAGTTGCAACAGATGAGTTCCCTTGATGGGAATGGGGGAAATCCAGGAATACTACCCTTCAAGTCCGCCCTATTTTCAGACGCGTTCCCACTCCGCAAAGAAGACTCTTGGAAACATAGTATCATTAATTTTCTGGATAGGAACTAATTCAATGGATCTCACCATAAAAAGTGTTTTCTTATTTGCGATCTAATGACCTGTGCAGCCAGAGAAGAGATTGATGAGCAGGGGGAAAAGATATACGAAAGAATGTGTTTCTAGTGGATTCTTCACGGGAGTCCAGCCGGATAGAGTCATAGAATGACGACGTTTCAACAACCTGGTCGGTTGTCTTCATCAGGTCTAAATGGCTCTCGCTCTGCGTACCAATGTGGTCAATACGAGTGGCGTTGTGCTGGGTGGTGGTAACTGGTTGCCCCAAGTGACGCTCAGTGTAGGTGGGTTTGCGGTACACACTATGTGCCAATGATCCATCAGGTTTGAGTTTGATTAAGATGTCCAGGAACGGATGCACCCGTCCTTCTCAACTTCTGTCGTAAACCGTATGTTGGGATGGATCCCATTAAGATGGTCTAGAAATACATCCAACGCTTCCATACCGTGTGGCTACACGGCAAAGGTGTCATCACCGTAGCGGTTGAAACAGGTGGGTTTTAGGGTAGCACTCTCACGAGCCCTCTCTTCAAAATCTTCCATGTAGAGGTCAGCCACCATCGGTGAAAGCGGAGATCCCATGACCACTCCATCGAATTGTTCATAATACTTCCCTCCATACATCAAATAAGTGGAAGTAAGTAAGTAATCAAAGAGGTCTGCTGTACTTGGCTCAAAATGATGGCGAATCAAATCCAGAGTGTCCTTTACCGGCACACGAGTAAAGAGAGACACCACGTCAAAACTAACAAGGATGTCAGAATCCGAAACAATTAGAGACTGTATGGTTTTTCACGAATTCAGCCGAGTTCTTGACATGATGGCAACAACGCTCCACAGTGGGACTAAGAAGACGCGTCAGATACTTAGCAAGCTGGTAAGTCGGTGACCCAAAGGTACTGACGATCGGACGTGAAGGAACACCCTGTTTATGTATCTTAGGTAAGCCATAAAGTCTCGGTGGTCTCGCGGCACGTGGCCTAATTCTCTCAATCACTTCCTCGGAAGATCAGCCTTTTTGACAAGGGCCATCGTCTTCTTCACAACATTAACGGTCGGGTCATCGTTCAACGGAACATAAGACACGTCATTAAGGAGACTAATTGCCTTACGTCGCAGGGACGACGTACTCATTTTACCAGCATATAAACGTAACTCTACTATTCTTCTTTCTATACAGCAATATAACACAAAGGCGTTCCTAGAAATCTTAATCAAATGCAAACCTGATGATCATTGGCACATAGTGTGTACCGCAAACCCACCCACACTGATCGTCACTTGGGTGCAACCAGTTACCATCACCCAGCACAACGCCACTCCGTATTGACCACATTGGTACGCAGAGCAAGAGCCATTTAGACCTGATGAAGACACCGAGCAGGTTGTTGAAACGTCGTCATTCTATGACTATCCGGCTGGACTCCCGTGAAGAATCCACTGCATCAATACGCCGGGAAAGTCTCCATTCACAATATGTTTCTAGCTTATAAGGTATGTGAACTTCCCTTCGACGGCTTTGAGGACGATTAGAACCTAGGCATAGCTGCTCAACTGGTTGCTTTAAATTACGGCTCGTTTATGTTAACCTAACGTGGTCAATTCCTTAAAATGAAATCCAAGATAAGTTGTTATTTAATGGAATACGCAAATACTTTCTTCAAGCTCGGTAATACATTCACTTGCATTTACGATAATGCACAGGTTGTAATACAAGCCATTTTGACTGTTAACTCTTTGCTAATGTTGATATTTATACGAAATAGCATATGAAGCTGCAAATTATTGGTTTCATTGACTGACTAGATGCCAGGTATACATTTGGTTCAAAAAAATGCGTACTTGTCAGAATATACCATTTCGTTTCAAAATCCAATTGCGAGTTACTCTCGTGCGCGTTGAGTTTCGCACACGGGTAGAGTATTAAGTTTAATCCACTAAAACAAATGGTTAAACATTCTTTTTTTAAATAAATCATTTTCGAGTGACTTTTAAAATTGAGTTAGGCTTTCCCCCCCCCCCCCGGAATTGTCTTTCAAATGATATATACAAATAAAATAATAATAATAAAAAAAACACACACACTAATCACTTGATAATATTGTGACGGGTCACGAAAAACATTTACAATCAAATTCATGAAACTTAAACCGAATGGTATAAGTGATTTTTGTCGAAAAAAATTATACGTTGAAGAGTTCAATGTATTGTAACTAATTATTTTGACTTGTATAGTCTTCCTGTAATGTTTAAGAGTCTCCTATCACTGTAAATTTTGCAAGAATTTTAGGATGTTTTGTAAATATAGACGAAGTTAGATTTTTCAAAAATTTACCTTATAATCGTGAAATGTTAGAGCTTCTAATACACATAATTGGAATACTCATAGTGGTAAAAAGGCAATACTGAAGACTTCGTAAATCTTTCATGTCGCTTCGCTTCGTCTACTACTGAACTAAGGAGTTGAAATAATGCTAACGATTCTATAAAACATACACGAATTAAAATCAACCTCGCCTATTCCGATGGCGAGCTTTTTTCGTTAACATGGCTGAAATTTCAGAAGTGTTTAGGTAACATTGCAATTATGTTTAAAAGTAACATCATTTAATGAGCGGTAGAGTGTAATAACTGGGATTATAATGATCCACTTGTATATTAAATTATCGCACTTTCCAGTTCCTGCTTGTGACTTGGTTGGCATCGGATCATTTTCAGTGGTTTTACGCGGCAATGTTCTCGAAATTCAGATATTTGTATTTGAATAAAAACTACTCAGAGTTGGAGGCTGTATATATATCATCACAAATACTTATGGAATACCATTGAAATTGGTGTGACCACTGCACGCTGATCTACTAGAAAGTCGTAAGTAAATGCGCTTTATTCATAATAAGGTCTTAGAGAACGTGTTAACATATTTGTATTTCCCTTTGTTTTCTTCAGTTAACAGAGAGAAAGTAATGTTTAGATTGGAGAGAGAAATTCCGCGAGATGGAGCTCGTTCTCGCTTTCGTATATTGGTGGTATCGATAAAGCGAGTGGTGTCATCTTTGGATGACGATAACTATCTCGCTCTAGGCTAGCAGCGACGATTTGGTTGTTGGTGTCGGTGTGTTGTGACAGTCGAGAGTTATTTTTTTGTTGTCTGCGGCAGTCGTGCGTGCTGCGCACCCCGCAGGAAATTATGTAGAGAGGGACGGGAGAGCAGGGGCGTAATTTCCACCAGCTCGGGGGATAGGGAAGAGGAAGGAAACCAGAGAAAAAAAGAAAAGGCTCACTGAGCCGCGCTGATCGTTACAACAGGTCCCACCATACTACAGCTACATTTCCCTACCTTACTTCAGCCGGATCACGTTGTGACTCGAGAACGTAGTTAGTCTTAACTGCAGTCTGGTGGCTCAGTGACTAAAACGTTTGACTGCAGATCGAAAGGTCCCGGTTTGAATTCCGGTCTCGGCTGAGATTTTCAAAAGATCCTTAATACGGCCTTCACCTCTGAAACAACTTGCCGTGCAATGTGAACTACACCAGATAGCTTCTCTGGTTTGAATTACACTTTATACCGTGGGTCCCATCCAGGGCTAACAAGCCTAGTTGCAACACGGGTCTGTACATATCCAAAGCAGATTCAACACAAACGAAGTCTCAACGCGGTTCTAATTGCCCCAAACAAACATACACACATACTTACAAGGCGAATCAGAAGCTTGAGATTTCAGTTGAATGCTGTCTCTTGTTTCTTGAATCTTAAACTGTTATTAATATTTTCGGTTTTTGGAGGAGGGGAAGGTAGGGTTCTTGACATCTGTTACTAGGGTGTGTTGATGTTGATCTTTAAATCTTGCGGAGCAGCGTATAGAATACACTGTGATGCTAGCAGAAGTGGACAAGCCCTCGACTGGGTCCTGTTACATTTGCAGATCGGACATGACACCCTTTGGCTGCTGCAACTTGCTTGGCTGCAGATAAGGTCGTGTTTCCCTTACAGTCTCATTGTGCCGTTGTCATTGGACCATCATCGTCAGCTGCGTCAGCTATAATACGTGTCGTTTGAAACTGCAGTTATAATCGCTCCTGACTGCGGGCGACCATTTCAAACGTCTCATCCATACGCATTGCTGCGTCTTTCTCGACGATAGATGCTTCTTAACTTTCAACAAATACGAAAGAGTATAAACAAGTCACGACGTAAATATTCAAAAACATCATAAATTCGATTCATGTGTTTCATTAGATCTTAGTCCACAGAGATCCGGTTGAACAGTTGTCAAAATGACGTTTTTAGTCTAAGAAAATTACATGAACACGATAATTTTAAAGCCGCAGTAAAGTCTTCACGGCTACGCTTTACAGCTGTTCATCATCAACAGATAACACCTTCAGCGAACACGCGGAAAAGTTCGGTTTGACGAGTAAGGCGTTGCTGGTTTTATGCACGGTTTTCTGTATCATTCTTTAAATTCGACCTTAATAAAACTTCATGTCGACTGTAGATGCAGTGTCGACAAAAGGTATTCTTATCTGGACATCAGAATGGGCGTCGTAAATACCACAAGGCATAGTGAAGATTAGTAATCCAGCTTAAAACTTCCAGAATTCAACCTGCCACGGTCAGTTTGAAATCGTATTAGATGTGGTGCGAGAAGAACCGCTTCTACTCTCCATACCTGGAAATGGGCAGATTCGCCATAATGCGAATGCGGTGAGGTCGCACGTTGTGCAGGATTGCTCACTCGGTGCCTTACTGGAAGGCTTGAAAATTTAAATTCATCCGTGAGAGGATATGGCTGGCAATCCTGATGTAGCGACCTTTTCAACTGCAAGTTGAGATTACTGTCCGCTCAGCTGTGTATATATTAAAAAAATAGTTTAGTTATTTGCATTCAATTTGTTTAGTTTTTATAAGGGTTATTTAGCATCAAACGCTATATAAATAAACCCTGGGAAATATTGCGAGAATAAAAGTCCTTTTTCTTTCTGTCAACTAAAACTCGCTCAGTACAGTCGCGATCCTGTTCGGGTGTTCTGTTGACTGATTTTTATTGCAAATGATGTTTTAAAGTAGTATTCTCGCAGCGTTTTGGTGGGCACCGCATAAAGTGGAATGCCATACCCCGTAGGGAAGACGTCATTCTGGTTAAATGGATACCACTTAGGGCGCAGTGCCATACTTTGGACTGAATTGCTCACCTTTACGTCATTTAAGGAGCCATACAGATTTCGGTTTTCCGTAGTTTACCGAAAATCACTCCAGGGGAATAGCGATATGGTTCCTTTAAAAAAGCTATGGACGAATTTATTCTCGTTCCTTACTCCCCGTACTTTCCTACCTCTAATGAATTCGACGTCGACTAGGCACAAAGCCGTAAGAAAATGTTAGTAGGGTGGACTCACCGGTGTATGTACAGTCTCCTCTTTGGATACCGTGAAGATATTCCACTCACCAGTCTGACGTCACCTACTCAAGAGCCTTGACTAAAAGCCATTGTATGACGGCATATAAAATAGTGAATATGTGCCAACTAACACTACACCCATATCGAGCGTATAATTCAAATCCTACCATTACAAAATGTTAAGAGACTGGCTATGTGGTTTGTGGAAAGTAGTCAATTTACGACAATATTATTGTATAACAAATTAGATGTATACACCAGAAGATACATTGTCATATAATATGTTAATTAAGTGTAATAACTACATTTATGTAAGATACTGACAGTTAGTTTGTAGATATCTTCGAAAGAAATTTTTGTGTGCAGTAAAGGAGTTACGAATTAAAAATTCTTTTACTTCTTTCTGAAGTTAATCTTATCCTCTGCTTGTTGAGTATACTTGTATGTACCACTGAATGTCTGACCTCTTTTCGAACGGCTTGTAAATGTGAACATTATTTTTATTGGTGGTGATATAACTATCTTACTATTAATCGGTTTCTAAGGTTTTTTTCCTCAAATTGTTGGCTCTAGATTTCTTACCCATATAGCCCATCTATATATCCACATTTGTTTTTACATTGTGTGTTAATAATTACAATTGATTTACTATATTCTGAAACTGGCTGCGTTGTCTGTCCCTTTTTCCAGTCACCACTTGAAAAGTTAAAAACTACCGAACCATTATGGATGGGGTTTTCAGTTTGAAAGCTTGTTGTCTAACTTGCAATGCGCTGTATATCTTAAGAGTCTACGTGACCGGGGAACGTAGCAGGAAATGATAATTCGTTCGTACTGAGAAGAGACAGTTGTTGCAGATCACATTGCATCTTAGATGAACACTCGTTTACGAGATACTCACCAAAGATCACGCTACAATCGAAAAAAAAACCTCTACCCTCTATTCTGTTTGACTACGTAACGCTGGTTATTTATTCCTTCGCTTTTCTGAAATATAGTACGTTAGCATACACGGAAAATCTTAATCAAACCACTACATCAAAGATTAACACAACAATAAGCGAAATGGTAGAATTTAAAGATTACAAAGATACCACAAACATTTATGCGTTGCTACTAGAAGGAAAATACGGATTACTACACACAACAATGTCCACGCAGGTGAAGCATCGGGGAAATACTAATTTATTTATGCTGATACCTTCTGTTGCCAATAGCGTCGTGATTGGGATGGTTTCGTACAGCTATGCCGATGTAGTAGCTCCAGGAGTTCGTCGGTTTCTTTTATTCTCCTCCGACAGCCTAGTGTCGTGCAGTTACTGTCTTCTTTCTCTCCACATTCGCAGCGTGGCTCGAATCGTGTAAAAGTGTTTTCTGACAGAACCATGATTAAATTTAAGCCCCGTGACAGTAGTATGGGAGCTCCTTGATACTCGCAATTTCTGGCCATAGTGTGACTTCGGTATATGGACGTTCCCCCTGTTCTTATTGATTTCTTGAATTTTAGTTATATGGCTATATGCCCATTAGTGATGACTTTCTTGGCTAGATGATTAGCCGTGTCGTTGACTCATATTAAACAGTGAACGTTGGCCCATGAAGCTATTACTATTTATGTTTACTGCGTTATATCGTAGACAAGGTTCGTACACGTCGCTACTGCAGATTTGGAATCCTTGAATATGGTTCTGCTGTTCCGCGCTTACTCCATAGGGCTTCGTGAGCTCTGGTGTCATTAGCGAGATATGACCACGTTCCTCGTAACGCCCAAAGTTCCCAGTTTTAGGCTCATTGAAGGAGTATCGTGTTTTGATCTGCCCGTGTATTTTTCTTTCGTTACCGGGGATTCTTCTACCAATTTCCGTATTTCAGCAATGTTATCAATCGTATTTTTGTAATGTTTGCATAATTTATTTTACGTACGACAGGTGAGAGCTTGTATGAATTTTCAGCAGCGGTACTTTTATAGGTCTCTAGCTACAAAACTTATAATGCAAGGAGTGGCGCCTGTTGTAAGTTACAGTGATTTTACTAATGTTTTCCATGACAGATGAATGCACGTGCTGGCTTTACTGCTAGGCAGTACGGCGGTTAGGTGCTTTATGCCACCTCATCACATTACAAGGTAGCGTAAGTATGCAGTGGATTACAACAATTACCAAGTGGATTATATTGCAGCATAAATCGTTTCTCTAATCACACGTTCATTACACATCTTTATTAGTAATTTTAAAATACCTTGCTATAATTTTTTCTCTTCAAATTGTCGTGAGTGTTAGGCGAGTTGCATGACGCTATTTGCGCGGCCGGCCGGCCGGAGGTCTCCGACACGTGCGTTTGTCACGTGTGGGCGGCGCCCTGCCGGCGGTGTGAACGCCATCTAACGGAGAGTGTGGTTGGTTGACAGGTGTTGACGAGCATTCCGGCTGTGGGCCCGCGACGCACGCGCTTCACGGTGAGTCTGCCCGGGAGCAGCTATACTCGTGCAATGCTTACAAATTAACTTCAGTTGATAACATGGAAGATAGACGTTTTTTAATTTGTCCCCTTCATCTGTTTTGCTGGTGTCAACTTCCCGCCACTTCAGCACGCTTCTTGAGTATTTCCATAAAATAATGGTTTCTTTCTGTCTTTCTTGGTGATGCTTCTTACGTAGGTAGTTTCGCGAGGTGTACTTAACTGTTTTCCTTTAGACTAAATCTGCACTGTTTGAAGCTAGTGTAAATCAGGTTGCATTCTTATATTTCGAAAAATATTTGTGGACTGTTTCCTTACTCCAAACCGGTTTAATTTGTTTATAAGATGTTAGCTATATTGCATTGGTATGTCACTTTGTTTTTCTGTTACTGTATGCTCCTACTGCACAGTCCGGTCATCCAGCTTCGTTTCCTTCAAAACGCCATGGATCGGCGAATCCTTTCTTTGTCCCAAAATGCGACGCACCATACGTTCATTTGTGATCTCCATTCAGCATTATTCCATTTCCTTGAAGAGTTCATTTCATACTTCATCGATTATTTATTTTCAGCATATTTTCAAAGCACTACATTTTGATTTTCTGGCTTCCTCTGTGCCCAGGAATCGGTTCTGTGAATTTCATTGATCTGCACATAAAGCTCTGAATTCTTTGTCAGTGTTACGTTCTAAAATGTTTGTTCCTTCACATTTTTACTATTTCTAATCTGCTTGTTACTTAATGTTATCATTAAACCGCAAACTTTTCGATGAAAGGATAGTGCGTGAGATGGTCAGTCTTAGCTACTGTTTTTTAATAATATCAGGAAATGGTGCATTAATGATCGTTCCTTATTATTTACTTAAATGTTTCTCCCACATCATTAACTGTTACTTCTAATAACAACAGCGGAGGCATGCTTCAGACTTGTCACATCTTGTTTTGGTTGGCTGTTGTATCTCCTGAGTCTCGGTATGTTCATGATTCTTTCATGGATTAAATATATATATACATATACTCCTGAAATTAATGTAACTTCACTTCTGTCATCTTGAATCTTCACCAGTTATTAATCTTTCCTTGTTTCCGTATATGTTAATCTAACCAATAATTTCAAGCATCATTATCCATTTCCCAATCTATGGATTAAGGCCTAGGCAATCGGTAACCGTGCTAGGTGAACAGCTTTGCGTCGATTAGTCGCTCCACAAACATGTCATCTTATCGTGGACTCATAGGTCCAGTCTTCGTCAACAGCTGACATTTCCGGATTTTTGACTCATGTGTTGCGGGTTTTTCCGACACAGTTTCGGTTGGCAGTGCTGTTGGCAGCCATTGCGTTACTGTCACCTAGCTAGTCGAGTCACGCGCACAGCCGGAAACACACACACACACACACACACACACACACACACCTGCAGCAGCACCTCAGCTCTGTCGCTGTCTCCCTTCACTTTCCTGACAATGTTCATGGAGTGGCACTATGCGAGCTTAAACAATATGAACGGGCATTGCAGTCCCAATATTGCAAGCATGCTATTGTAATCGTAGGGCGGAGACGAGTCGCCTTTCACGGTGGTTCAGCTGTTGAGAATAGGGTTGTAACGGATGTCATTTTTGCGGATGTTGATGCTGATGTGGATGTACAGTGCTTGATATCCGCGGATGCGGCTGTTTTGCGGAAGTGGATACGTAAAAATAAATTTATAATTATTTACATTTTAATATTTAATCAAATATAAACTTAAAATTAAAATAAACATATTTTTTATGCCAAATTATACTTTTTTTTTAGTAAAGTTCATTTTCATGTAATACTTTCATATTGATTTATTTTTTGCCTCATCTTTCAACAACAAAACCGTCGGATGATTTCACAAGTTAATTAAATTATTTATATAATCCGTACGCATCTAAAAAACAATCTGTGTCTTATGAACTTGCGTAGTTCCCGGCTCGACTAATTCAAGTGTCAAGCCCAAGGGCGCGCCACCGCACATCTCCGTGCCCGCCACCCGCCTTTCCACCGCTCTAGCGGTCCATTCACAGTACAACCTGTAGGACCTACAATGATCTGATTTTCCGATAAAGGACTCTTGTTTGGCTCTGAAAGGGGTTACGGGACCACATGTAGGACGATTTGGATATTGTTGGACTTCTAGACTACCAACACGGGTTCTTGCCCTCCAAACGCTATGGCGTTGAATCATGACTGGAGGAAACATCCTGCGAGTGTGTGATAGGGACACTGGTGTGCGGCGAGAAAGTACGACTGGAAAAGACTGATTGGAACATTTTTTTGGACCCCTTCCAGTAGCGTGAATGTGTGAGTGCGTCCTACGGTAGTTCTACACGGATGTCCTATAAGTTGGATCGTGAATAGGCCGCTTTACTTTACATGCAAGTTTAAACTTGTAACTTCGTCGCCTAGGTAACAACACCGTTCAGTTCACTGCTGCTTGCGGATGCGGAGCTCCGTCACATCTCTAGTTGAGAACCCTTGACACAGTCGACATTTACAGTCAAAAATTTACCTAGGTGGATATGATAAAATTATTTAACGACATTTCAAATAGACGACTTGTTGATACCTATACTATCCCCAAGCATTTCTTGAGCTTGAGAGTAGCGAGGAGGACTCCTCTCGCTATTGGGAGCAGATACGGTCCGTGGCGATGGCACGTGTTGCTGGCAGATAAGCGAGGTCACGCCCGACCCTTGCCATCTGTCTGCCCGCAGTGCTCATTAGGGCCTTATTACACTAGGCGACTTGGCGGCGCCACCAGCCGGGCCACTGGTGGCTCTGCTCGTCGCTGGGCACAGGATCTTATGGAGCTTATTACACTAGGGCAGCCAGTGGCGCCGCCAGAAACTGGTGGCCGGCTGGCTGCCCTGCCCGGCGACCAGGCGGGCAACCACTGGTGGCCGAGAGTCGTGGCGGGGCATTGCATCTTACGTAGCTTATTACACTAGGCCACCAAGCGGCGCCGCCAGACTCGCCAACACGCGTTCAGTCTACTGTTCATATGCCCCTTCCTACTTTACAATTTTAAAATTGCAGAGATACTGAGTGACAGGTTTGGTGGGGTGATGGGAGGGAATGAATCAGAGGAGAGTATAAATGACGAACCTACAACACTTGAAATAAATTCTCAGTAAATTGCGAAGTAACTCAGAAAGCTAAAACTGGTGTAGGTAATATTACTACAGATTTATTAAAGATTGTAGGATACGATATTATACCTTACCTTAAAATTTTGTTTAAAATGAGTTTGGAGACTTGCTGCTTACCAGAGGATTGGAAAAGACCGATAGTAGTACCAGATCATAAAGGAAGGGTTAAAAATATGGTGAAAATTCCTGGTCAATTAGTTTGTCATCAGTGATAGGCAGAATGATGGAGAGATTGATATGCAAGTATATCAGAAATGTCTGTGAAGAAAGAAACGCGTTTTCAGATCGACAACATGGCTATAGGCAAGGATATTTTTTTTTTTTTTAACTGCTTTACGTCTCTCAACAGCGAGGTCTTTAGAGACGGGAAAGGATGGGGGGCAAGGAATGGGAAGGAATTCGGCCATGGCCTTTTGTAGGAAGCATCCCTGCATTTGCCTGGAGTGATTTGGGAAACCATGGAAAACTCAAATCTGGATGCCCGGACGGGGATTCGAACCGCCGTCCTCCCGAATGCGAGGCGAGAACGCTAACCGTTTCACCGCCACGCTCGGTTCATTTGAATCTCAGCAGAGCACGCAGGAATATAGAGTGTACGTTTGGAATCTTGGCTTATAAATGGAGAATTATTCATCGACCATTGAATGTTGACCTTCCTTTGTGCGAATCCATAATACGAGTGTGCTGTGTTTTACATAACTTTGTCAGAGAACGTGATGGTTTCAAAATTGAAGACACCTTGTCGGTCGAAGGTTTATATGATTTGAGTGAAGACCGTCAACCACCAACAAAAAAAGCAACACAGCTCAGAGACAGGTTTTGTGATTATTTTGTCAGTGAAGCAGGAGCTTTACCTTGGCAAATGGACAGAATCTAAATAAATGAACTCAATAGCACAACTGCTGAAGCAAAAACATGTACTATTTTGGTTAGTGGATATAGACTACTTGTTTTTTTTTTTTTTTTAATTTTGTTGCATTCCAACTAAAACCATGTGAATGTTTGTCAAAAACATTAAACTGACACTTTTTTTTATGTTAACCTTCTTTAACTAATTTTTAAATTGTCAACATACATAATAAAAATTATTTCTGTACTTCTTATACTTAAGCTGCAGTTTTTTATTTGAAAGCCAGAATCATATAGACAGATGAAGCAAAGCCATCACCAAAAATTACAGTTTTAGTTAGAACTTGATATATTAAAACTTCGACTTTACCAAAGAATAATATAATTTTTAATTACTTACTGATGTTATTCCTCTCAGCCAAGGACCGCTGGTTGAAATCCGGTAGGAATGTACAAATAATTTCATTCCAAGCATTCAGTTTTACTTGCTTATTACTGTAAGCTTCGGAACTGGCATCCCAAATTGCGGATTGTTGTTCAATTGCACAAATGAAATCTTCAGTAATCACTTTTGTGTCCAATAACTTCTGGCACTGATTCAGGGCTTCTTCTTGCTTTTTGCTTTTCCCTTTTGTATTCTCTACACTCATTTCCACAGTGGCATTCTGTAGTTCACTGGACATACTGAACTACACAGTTCGCGTACAATGCAAGGACCGGTAGACAGCTCGGCTGTGCGAGAATGGAAACAACGAGTGGCTGGCTGGCGGCGCCACCAGATTCCTGGTTGCGTCGCCAACAGAGACACCAGTGGCCCGGCTGGTGGCGCCGCCAAGTCGCCTAGTGTAATAAGGCCCTTAGCGGTTCGCCCTCATACCAACCAGCCGTTATGCCCGATTCCTATCATTCCTTCCTGCCATTTTTCTTTATTCGCCTTACATCTTTGCTTTCCTGGTCGAGGTTCGTGACTTTCGACTTTGAATGGATGCTTATCTTCGTCACACCACTGGAAGAGTGCCTGCGGAAGTATGATCCACTACGAACAAAGATTTTGTTGTTCTTAAGTATCCCCGTTTGTCTCTTTTCAAGACGCAGTTTTCTATTTGGTCTATGAAGAAGTTAGGCTATTTCGTTTTTGTCTCTGGGTTGAAACGTTAAGTATGTAAATGCATGCTGTTAAATTTTCCTACACAATTTTCGCAATTTTCTGTAAAAAAACGTTGAGGGCACATATGTTATTCTGACTATCTTCGAATTAATGTCTGCGCATCTCTGAACTTGGGTCTATACTAGTAATAGCATTGTAATTATTGATCGCGAAGGTCGCTATGACGATAGTAGAAAACCTTTCGCCACGTAGATTGCGACCGCATCATTCATTAATGCAACCATAAATGCGAATGTAATAAAATAATATACCGAGCGTGGTGGGTGGGCGGTATCGCTCTGGCCTCGCTTTCGGGAGGACGGCGGTTCGAATCCCCGCGCGGCCATCCAGATTTGGGTTTTCCATGGTTTCCCCAAATCACTCCCGGCGAATGTAGGGATGGTTCTTCCGTAAATCCATGGCCGAATTCCTTCCTGTTCCTATTCTTTTCCCTTCTCTAATGACTCGGACGTCGACGAGGCGTGAAACCATAAACAAAAAAAGAAACTAATCTAAAGACTGTCGACAAGAAGTCACAGACGCCGGTTGGTGTTCATTTAATATGTAATAGTTTCATGTTAATAAATCGCTTCAAAGTTAAATCCATGCTTTCTTAATACGCTGAAATGCATTGGCAGATCGCTCACTGTATTTTTGTTATCTTTTTTGGCAATAGATTATACGAGCGTTTCTCAACCTTCTTCAACCCGAGGGCAGTAAAATGTAAAAATAATTCTAGTGGCCACTAACTTACATGTTCCTCATTCTTTACCTATACGGATATTATTGTTATCGGCGTGTATGGCGGTCGGTTAAGACCTACACTTACAGTAAAATCCTCACAGGAACGCCGCTCTCTTTGACGGCCACTGGAAACGCATTTAGTAAATAATCTATTATAGTAACTCTCATATCATGGAAATACGTTCTTTGCTGGCCGTTGTCTTTTAGAAAGTTTGTATTATAGCCATTTTAAGTGAACAATTTTTTACTAATAGTTTTTGTTACGATATCTTTAATTCACTCTTCCTGCGGACCACCTGTCCTGTCTTCGCAGACGACCGGTTGAGAATCGCTGGATTATACCGTTTATATTAGGATGATGATTTACAGCTATAGGACGTCTAGGTTACTACAACGATATTTTATTTCAAACATTATTTTGTCCACTCTTTCGGGTGGCTTATCTCTTATATAATAAATCATTTTTGCACCAAATCCAGTAAAACTGTTTCTTATTTTTGGAACTCTAAGTGCTAATTACTAAGCCGGTACTTATAAGTACCGTCAGGGACTTTGTGTATCACATGATGTACAGAAATAGCAATTGAAATCAATTATGTTCATATTGGTATGAAATATTTGCCTCACGATATTAAAAAAAAAAAATATTTTTGCTCATGTAGACACAAACGACATTGTAGTGCAACATTTGGAATGATGTTTTTACTGTATTTTCTTCGTTCTACATACTTCACATCTTCATCAGATGTTTACAATTTAGGGACAGTTTCCAAATCTTACATTGTATTCATAGTAATGTACCACTTGTTTTTTTTGGTCTGTATGCTGAAAACTTAGAAAATTAATTTTTCGGCAATTTCACGCAGAAATTTAAAAATAAATGTTGTCATTGTCTGATTTAATCATACAGCAATACATCAACAGGCTTATCAATGCAGTGGACACTGGTATTGTCGAATTATATGGTGGTAAATACAGTGGTACTTATAAGTACCGTCAGGGAGGAAAGGGTTAATGCAACCATAAATGCGAATGTAATAAAATAATATACCGAGCGTGGTGGGTGGGCGGTATCGCTCTGGCCTCGCTTTCGGGAGGACGGCGGTTCGAATCCCCGCGCGGCCATCCAGATTTGGGTTTTCCATGGTTTCCCCAAATCACTCCCGGCGAATGTAGGGATGGTTCTTCCGTAAATCCATGGCCGAATTCCTTCCTGTTCCTATTCTTTTCCCTTCTCTAATGACTCGGACGTCGACGAGGCGTGAAACCATAAACAAAAAAGAAACTAATCTAAAGACTGTCGACAAGAAGTCACAGACGCCGGTTGGTGTTCATTTAATATGTAATAGTTTCATGTTAATAAATCGCTTCAAAGTTAAATCCATGCTTTCTTAATACGCTGAAATGCATTGGCAGATCGCTCACTGTATTTTTTGTTATCTTTTTTGGCAATAGATTATACGGAGCGTTTCTCAACCTTCTTCAACCCGAGGGCAGTAAAATGTAAAAATAATTCTAGTGGCCACTAACTTACATGTTCCTCATTCTTTACCTATACGGATATTATTGTTATCGGCGTGTATGGCGGTCGGTTAAGACCTACACTTACAGTAAAATCCTCACAGGAACGCCGCTCTCTTTGACGGCCACTGGAAACGCATTTAGTAAATAATCTATTATAGTAACTCTCATATCATGGAAATACGTTCTTTGCTGGCCGTTGTCTTTTAGAAAGTTTGTATTATAGCCATTTTAAGTGAACAATTTTTTACTAATAGTTTTTGTTACGATATCTTTAATTCACTCTTCCTGCGGACCACCTGTCCTGTCTTCGCAGACGACCGGTTGAGAATCGCTGGATTATACCGTTTATATTAGGATGATGATTTACAGCTATAGGACGTCTAGGTTACTACAACGATATTTTATTTCAAACATTATTTTGTCCACTCTTTCGGGTGGCTTATCTCTTATATAATAAATCATTTTTGCACCAAATCCAGTAAAACTGTTTCTTATTTTTGGAACTCTAAGTGCTAATTACTAAGCCGGTACTTATAAGTACCGTCAGGGACTTTGTGTATCACATGATGTACAGAAATAGCAATTGAAATCAATTATGTTCATATTGGTATGAAATATTTGCCTCACGATATTAAAAAAAAAAAATATTTTTGCTCATGTAGACACAAACGACATTGTAGTGCAACATTTGGAATGATGTTTTTACTGTATTTTCTTCGTTCTACATACTTCACATCTTCATCAGATGTTTACAATTTAGGGACAGTTTCCAAATCTTACATTGTATTCATAGTAATGTACCACTTGTTTTTTTGGTCTGTATGCTGAAAACTTAGAAAATTAATTTTTCGGCAATTTCACGCAGAAATTTAAAAATAAATGTTGTCATTGTCTGATTTAATCATACAGCAATACATCAACAGGCTTATCAATGCAGTGGACACTGGTATTGTCGAATTATATGGTGGTAAATACAGTGGTACTTATAAGTACCGTCAGGGAGGAAAGGGTTAATGCAACCATAAATGCGAATGTAATAAAATAATATACCGAGCGTGGTGGGTGGGCGGTATCGCTCTGGCCTCGCTTTCGGGAGGACGGCGGTTCGAATCCCCGCGCGGCCATCCAGATTTGGGTTTTCCATGGTTTCCCCAAATCACTCCCGGCGAATGTAGGGATGGTTCTTCCGTAAATCCATGGCCGAATTCCTTCCTGTTCCTATTCTTTTCCCTTCTCTAATGACTCGGACGTCGACGAGGCGTGAAACCATAAACAAAAAAGAAACTAATCTAAAGACTGTCGACAAGAAGTCACAGACGCCGGTTGGTGTTCATTTAATATGTAATAGTTCATGTTAATAAATCGCTTCAAAGTTAAATCCATGCTTTCTTAATACGCTGAAATGCATTGGCAGATCGCTCACTGTATTTTTTGTTATCTTTTTTGGCAATAGATTATACGAGCGTTTCTCAACCTTCTTCAACCCGAGGGCAGTAAAATGTAAAAATAATTCTAGTGGCCACTAACTTACATGTTCCTCATTCTTTACCTATACGGATATTATTGTTATCGGCGTGTATGGCGGTCGGTTAAGACCTACACTTACAGTAAAATCCTCACAGGAACGCCGCTCTCTTTGACGGCCACTGGAAACGCATTTAGTAAATAATCTATTATAGTAACTCTCATATCATGGAAATACGTTCTTTGCTGGCCGTTGTCTTTTAGAAAGTTTGTATTATAGCCATTTTAAGTGAACAATTTTTTACTAATAGTTTTTGTTACGATATCTTTAATTCACTCTTCCTGCGGACCACCTGTCCTGTCTTCGCAGACGACCGGTTGAGAATCGCTGGATTATACCGTTTATATTAGGATGATGATTTACAGCTATAGGACGTCTAGGTTACTACAACGATATTTTATTTCAAACATTATTTTGTCCACTCTTTCGGGTGGCTTATCTCTTATATAATAAATCATTTTTGCACCAAATCCAGTAAAACTGTTTCTTATTTTTGGAACTCTAAGTGCTAATTACTAAGCCGGTACTTATAAGTACCGTCAGGGACTTTGTGTATCACATGATGTACAGAAATAGCAATTGAAATCAATTATGTTCATATTGGTATGAAATATTTGCCTCACGATATTAAAAAAAAAAAAATATTTTTGCTCATGTAGACACAAACGACATTGTAGTGCAACATTTGGAATGATGTTTTTACTGTATTTTTCTTCGTTCTACATACTTCACATCTTCATCAGATGTTTACAATTTAGGGACAGTTTCCAAATCTTACATTGTATTCATAGTAATGTACCACTTGTTTTTTTTTGGTCTGTATGCTGAAAACTTAGAAAATTAATTTTTCGGCAATTTCACGCAGAAATTTAAAAATAAATGTTGTCATTGTCTGATTTAATCATACAGCAATACATCAACAGGCTTATCAATGCAGTGGACACTGGTATTGTCGAATTATATGGTGGTAAATACAGTGGTACTTATAAGTACCGTCAGGGAGGAAAGGGTTAATGCAACCATAAATGCGAATGTAATAAAATAATATACCGAGCGTGGTGGGTGGGCGGTATCGCTCTGGCCTCGCTTTCGGGAGGACGGCGGTTCGAATCCCCGCGCGGCCATCCAGATTTGGGTTTTCCATGGTTTCCCCAAATCACTCCCGGCGAATGTAGGGATGGTTCTTCCGTAAATCCATGGCCGAATTCCTTCCTGTTCCTATTCTTTTCCCTTCTCTAATGACTCGGACGTCGACGAGGCGTGAAACCATAAACAAAAAAGAAACTAATCTAAAGACTGTCGACAAGAAGTCACAGACGCCGGTTGGTGTTCATTTAATATGTAATAGTTTCATGTTAATAAATCGCTTCAAAGTTAAATCCATGCTTTCTTAATACGCTGAAATGCATTGGCAGATCGCTCACTGTATTTTTGTTATCTTTTTTGGCAATAGATTATACGAGCGTTTCTCAACCTTCTTCAACCCGAGGGCAGTAAAATGTAAAAATAATTCTAGTGGCCACTAACTTACATGTTCCTCATTCTTTACCTATACGGATATTATTGTTATCGGCGTGTATGGCGGTCGGTTAAGACCTACACTTACAGTAAAATCCTCACAGGAACGCCGCTCTCTTTGACGGCCACTGGAAACGCATTTAGTAAATAATCTATTATAGTAACTCTCATATCATGGAAATACGTTCTTTGCTGGCCGTTGTCTTTTAGAAAGTTTGTATTATAGCCATTTTAAGTGAACAATTTTTTACTAATAGTTTTTGTTACGATATCTTTAATTCACTCTTCCTGCGGACCACCTGTCCTGTCTTCGCAGACGACCGGTTGAGAATCGCTGGATTATACCGTTTATATTAGGATGATGATTTACAGCTATAGGACGTCTAGGTTACTACAACGATATTTTATTTCAAACATTATTTTGTCCACTCTTTCGGGTGGCTTATCTCTTATATAATAAATCATTTTTGCACCAAATCCAGTAAAACTGTTTCTTATTTTTGGAACTCTAAGTGCTAATTACTAAGCCGGTACTTATAAGTACCGTCAGGGACTTTGTGTATCACATGATGTACAGAAATAGCAATTGAAATCAATTATGTTCATATTGGTATGAAATATTTGCCTCACGATATTAAAAAAAAAAAATATTTTTGCTCATGTAGACACAAACGACATTGTAGTGCAACATTTGGAATGATGTTTTTACTGTATTTTCTTCGTTCTACATACTTCACATCTTCATCAGATGTTTACAATTTAGGGACAGTTTCCAAATCTTACATTGTATTCATAGTAATGTACCACTTGTTTTTTTGGTCTGTATGCTGAAAACTTAGAAAATTAATTTTTCGGCAATTTCACGCAGAAATTTAAAAATAAATGTTGTCATTGTCTGATTTAATCATACAGCAATACATCAACAGGCTTATCAATGCAGTGGACACTGGTATTGTCGAATTATATGGTGGTAAATACAGTGGTACTTATAAGTACCGTCAGGGAGGAAAGGGTTAATGCAACCATAAATGCGAATGTAATAAAATAATATACCGAGCGTGGTGGGTGGGCGGTATCGCTCTGGCCTCGCTTTCGGGAGGACGGCGGTTCGAATCCCCGCGCGGCCATCCAGATTTGGGTTTTCCATGGTTTCCCCAAATCACTCCCGGCGAATGTAGGGATGGTTCTTCCGTAAATCCATGGCCGAATTCCTTCCTGTTCCTATTCTTTTCCCTTCTCTAATGACTCGGACGTCGACGAGGCGTGAAACCATAAACAAAAAAAGAAACTAATCTAAAGACTGTCGACAAGAAGTCACAGACGCCGGTTGGTGTTCATTTAATATGTAATAGTTTCATGTTAATAAATCGCTTCAAAGTTAAATCCATGCTTTCTTAATACGCTGAAATGCATTGGCAGATCGCTCACTGTATTTTTGTTATCTTTTTTGGCAATAGATTATACGAGCGTTTCTCAACCTTCTTCAACCCGAGGGCAGTAAAATGTAAAAATAATTCTAGTGGCCACTAACTTACATGTTCCTCATTCTTTACCTATACGGATATTATTGTTATCGGCGTGTATGGCGGTCGGTTAAGACCTACACTTACAGTAAAATCCTCACAGGAACGCCGCTCTCTTTGACGGCCACTGGAAACGCATTTAGTAAATAATCTATTATAGTAACTCTCATATCATGGAAATACGTTCTTTGCTGGCCGTTGTCTTTTAGAAAGTTTGTATTATAGCCATTTTAAGTGAACAATTTTTTACTAATAGTTTTTGTTACGATATCTTTAATTCACTCTTCCTGCGGACCACCTGTCCTGTCTTCGCAGACGACCGGTTGAGAATCGCTGGATTATACCGTTTATATTAGGATGATGATTTACAGCTATAGGACGTCTAGGTTACTACAACGATATTTTATTTCAAACATTATTTTGTCCACTCTTTCGGGTGGCTTATCTCTTATATAATAAATCATTTTTGCACCAAATCCAGTAAAACTGTTTCTTATTTCTGAATGAAGAGCGAGATCACTGCCATGGCACTTGGTTCTACATGGTGACAGAGGTCTCATATTTGGTCCCGTTCAGCTATCATTTATGCAAAAGTTTAACAGTAAATGATTTGGTCATTTCACAGGATCGTACTTAACGTCTATTTTTGTTCTAAGCCAATAGATTTAACAAAATAGCTTTTAAGAAAATCTTAACACATTTACTGGATGTACGGACATATGGGACTTCTGGTTTGTGGCATCATAAATCGAATGCTAGTGTTCCCGCCAACGATAAGACAAATATTAATGAAGAGTCACTTCGCATAATCCCGGGGAGTGCAATAAATGAAGATATGACAGCAGTGCCTGTGTATGGTTTCCATTGAGCTGTGTGACTCATGGCATCACCAAAACCGTATGTTTCGTAGAACATTTTGCATGTGGATCACGTTGTCTGTCCATCGTTATGATACTTTGAAATTATTTTTATATTTGTGGTACATATTTTCTCACTTATAAATAAGTTTCCTCTGGGAGTAAGTAATTTTGACTATGTGCAGTGGAATACCTCGTTTTCAAATGTGATATTCCACAATGGTTAAGAGATGAAACCTGCATGCCTTGCTGTATTGTGTAATCAGCGCACATTACCAAATTTCGTTAAAACCATAAGCTAAAACTATTTTTACATACGAGACTCAACCCCGCCTTTAATTCTCCCACTAAATCTCCAGTCATTGAGATTTTATTTATTTATTCCTTTTCGTTTACGATGTACATTACCCGAGTCACTTCATAAGTTGTCTCACGAAAAGAGCATTATGTTACGAGGCACGAAGAGTGATATCTTACTCCCTCCACCCGTCACCAGTCTCAACAAATCCATTACTGCATTATCTGCTTCATATATTACAATCTTTGTCTTCCTTCTGTTGGTTTCTTCGACTGTTTCCCCAACAAACCCCGCAGGTCTTAAAATGTAACCCACCAACATTTCTCACTGTGAGATTCTTCAAAAAAACTTCTTTCTTTGTCCTTTTTGTGCAGTCAACTTTGTACTTTTTCTGTACATGTAAGTTACAACATTGCTCTATAGCATCATGTTTCAATTTTTATTTTATCTGGTAATCCTAAAAGTACAAGCTTCGCTTTTATAAATGGTGTTGCCTATGCATACAACTTTACATATTTTTTTTGTTCTCAGGTTAATGTCTAAAACTAAAATATTTTTCTCGGCTTCTCAATATTCTCATTCAAGACGAGATTCTTAACGTGCCACCAAGAAATATGGCGACGGTATTTGAGAAATCAATTCGGCTGGGAAACGTTCCTTAAAACTTTCCTGCACAGGTCGCCCAGTTGAATTCGTGGACTGTTTGTTTGCACTAAGCTGAGATTCTTCTTTAATTACTGATTTCTTTTGCTTTTTTTATATAGCACTTAGTACATTAATACTGTTCGTATGCAAATTGCTCTGTACGTTGTTATCGAGTTGTACTTCTTTACTGAGGCGGCAGTGCTCAGTCGAAACGGGTCATTTTCCTGAAATTCAAAGCACTTAATGTACGTCTCGAGCTCATTTTATGTTAGCTCTGAATTGTGCTGGTAGGTGCGGTAATGTTACCAGACATCATCACCAGCCAGTTCAATCACGGAATGATGTGTCCGCTTAGAGTTATGAGTTCAGACAGAGCTTGAGAAATCTTTTCCAAGTCGAACTATCTTGCCAGTCAACTCCAACAGCCTTGGGTATGTCCTTGTCCCACCTGTCTGGTGGTCTTCCTCTTGGTCTCTGTTGCTCTCTTGGACTCCTCTCCAGCTCTGTTTTTGTCTTTCCTCCGAGCAACATGGCTGACACACTGCCACTTCAAGCTGACTGTCTTCTCCAAGGTGTCTGTGACCTTAGGAACTGACCTAATGTCAGTTTTTTTCTTTTCTAACTAAACCTAGCATTGATATTTCCATAGCTCTTTGGACTTTTCTTATATCTGCTTTCTTAAACCCATTTACTGTCCACTAGAAATGTCACATTTAATTTAACGTCGTAAGATGCTGCCATGATATCTGCATTAGTCTTCTGATTTTACATGATTATATCTTTGTTGTGGTTAAACTGTTACCGATAAAAGAGAACAATATTGCACAATGGAGTGAGGTAGCCCCTGTGGGAGGGTGTAAAATTTTATGTTATAACGAGTTGTGCTTTGTGTTGATATCGTTCGAGCCTGCGTCAACACGGATAATGGCCTTCTTAACGACCACATCGTCCTGCCCAAGAAACATTCGCACAGCTGCTTGCACAACTGCTGTTCCTTTGCTAACAGATAAAGATACACTTTTCTGCCCTTGATCCTTGAGTTTATGTTTCACTTTTATGTAAATACGGTTTTACGTCAGTCATCGGATACGAACCACTACGTAGGAGTTATAAAAACAAAACCCCAGAATCAAAGAAAAAATACGCGTAATTGTTTATGTTCATCGCGTGTTGAATTTTTAGCTGTTTGGTGTTGAATACATTTTAAACGCAATGTTCAAACCATTTGTAATACGGAGATAATTTAATTTATCAGTTACGTAGAGATAATGTACGGAAGCTTGGGATTAACTGCGGAAGAAGTTTTGGTTTATTGTTAGTGCTTATTAGTAAATGTGAGGAGACTGAGAAACAAACTGTAAACAGATTATATAAAGGCATAAGGTTTATCTGCCGTTAAAACATACTTGTGTTTAAGAAATGAAAATTTTATAACTGCTAGCGGGTATGTTATAAATTGGAGGTAAACGGCCATAACCAGCTGACGCCGGGGCGGATCAATAAGTAAAACACAATTCATGTAGAAAATGCACAAAGTAAAGGCACATTTATGCTAGTTCGCCAAGTGTCTCAACACATTTCTACCATCGTGGCACAAGTTTGCAAATACCCTCTGCATAGAGCCATCATCGCACAACATCGGAATTGAATTGTTTATCGGCCAAGAATTTTTTTTTTAAATTTAAACAGATGATAGTCGCATAGCGCCTGGAGCACCTCCCACCCAGACTTAGAAAATTTCGCAAGAGCAGAAGCAACACGTGGTGGCGCGCATTGTCATGAAGAACTGACATTTCCAGCACGACGTAACTTGTTGTCCAAGCATGTCAGTCATTCGCTGCCTCTTGTGTTGAGGCTCTCAGGCACCCACAGAACACTCATTTTGTTCATGCACCACCTAGTACAATGTATCGTACGAAATGTTGAACATATTCGCCATTGTGCGAAATTGATTCGGCGGTCGGAACAAATTGCCTCTTCAATGACCGTGACATTCTGCCCGCTTGATGCTGTTACGGGACGCCTGGCACGTAGAAAATCCGCAAGGTTTACAGGTCCCTCTGCAAAGAATTTGCACCACCTGGAGATGTTGTCTTCCTCGTACACACCAGGTGAATTTCTGTCAGATTACGACCTTCAGCGCATAAAAAAAACGAAAGAACACCTCTTCCAGCGTAGAAGACTGTAACACACACACGCGTCACTTTGCTCAGTAGTTCACTCCTCTCCCGCTAGAGGTATTCCTCATCAAAAAACTGCCAACTACGGCGGAAACTATATAGACTATTTTCTGTGGAAGTTTCACTTCCCAGATTACTATACAATCGCGAGAAAAAAATTGTTGATAGTTACTTGCTGAACCACTCTCGTATCAATCCATTCTTTACGGCGGTGCATATGTATTTATGAAACACTGCACTTTGAAATATCGGCGTTCCTGATATGAAAGTGACCTTTTCTAAACGGATACTTCATTTTCGTAAAGAAATGTGGCAGGTCTGCAGAATATATAGTCGAGGCAGGAGCTCGAATCCTATCGAACTGATTTCGAAATGGGTGCTAAGTTCGAATGGCTGGTACGCAGTCCTCGCTATTTCACCTCAGATTCCTACGAGATTACTGTCATAGACAGTAGTGACTTTCTTTACCCTTAACTCCAAGCAAGTTTACTGTAAAGTCATAAATCTGTTCCTTTTTCATTTTTATTCTTTTATTTTTTAAAGTTTGCTTCAAGATAAGGACATCATAAGAACAGCATAAACGAACCTAATTACTTAAAGTTTTCTCTAACGTAACTCCAAATTTTGGTAGCACCTGTTGAGTAACGCTTTCCTCCCATTAGAATCTGGCATTAGCTTTCAGGAAGAAAGTTGTGTGCCTGATTTTTAAATATCACTCGGCTTTATAACCATTCCGCCAGCAATAACTGTGAAGTATTTTGGTTGTTTCGCTGTTGATTTTCGATAGTGTATGTAATATATTTACAGAGAGAACAAGACAGACATACCACTTAATCAAAACCTCCCACGCTGGAGGCCGGACTTGAACCGGCGATCCATGCAACACGAAGCCGGATCGTCTGTTCAGAAATTTGTCACCTGTCTGCGAGTAATTAACTCATAAAGTGCAGTTCACCGAAATATGGCAAAAAATGTTCTGTGCTACTTTACTGAGGATTAAGGGGAAGAGTAGTCAAGTATTCGCTTCATAATAAACTGAAACGTTGCTGCTTAGGGTTAAAGATCATACTGCATTAACTAATATTAAAAGAATTATTTTTAGGAGCAGTAATGGTACGTTTTGTATGTGTGATTTTTAGGGCAGCTTTTCTTAGAAAATGTTTGTGTTGAGATTATCTGAGCGTGATCTGAGTATATGAGAAGAGGAACTTACTCGTTGCTTACTCACTGGCTGCTTGATTTCGCGGTAGTATAATATTACTATCCATAGGGTAGTACGTTCTATACCGCATCGGAACCATATTGTGTTAAATAGAATAGTTTTGTTTATTTCAGTGGATAGCTTGTTACCTGCAAAAATAGATAGGAAGTGACTGTTCTGTTCATCGTTAACACAACTTTTCAAAAAGCTCTTAGGTTTCCTGCACTTCGTGCCGGAAATCTTTCGTATGGATTCATATTTGCAGCTCTGTTAAAGAAAGAAAATAAAAGTTTTCAACTGCTCGTTATTTTTTTACTTTTCTTTCTTTCCTGCCCCATTCCTCGTTTCTTCCATTGCGCTGTTTGGTCTCTCCCCTCGGTGATATTTTCGCGTCGCGTTTGCACTGCTTCTCTCTCCCGCTGGCCAGGTGACCTAACAAGTCGCGTCAGACGGCGCCTACCTGTTGTTGTCGGTCTTGATTTTTGTTGCGGATCGATAGGTCGACACGCACGAGAGGTAGACCGGGCTACGGGAAGAGCTTTAACATCACAACGGGCGCTCCTATCTGAATTAGATTCTCTATCGGATGCGGTCAGAGGAAAATCGCTAGGCTGTCATGATTACCTCATGGGAGATGTCTTTAAGAATTTGAAGTAGTATGCATTAAAATTTAGTGCTTCTTCTGTACACTCGCCATCGAGCTATCCATATTAAACTATATACAAATAATTCATTTTTGTCAATCCTCCCTTTCGTTAGGGGAATTTTTAACATGCTCAATACCAGCATTAGAGATTTGGAGGTAGACTCTTCATAGTGTCTGTCGATGTCGCGTATCTCTGAGACCAACCGCGTCTTGTCTACGGCAGCCAGTTTCATCCTTTTTACCGGACTTCTCTAATCAAGAAACGTTTTAAAATAATTTAAATACTTATTCCTTCCTTTATTTGGCCGGTTTAAGCGTGACAGGGGCAGGAAATTTGACTGCGTCATGTACGGATCGTTTGTCTGAAAATTTCCACCGATGTGTGACAGAGTACCACAATCTTGGCACACCATAATCCACATTTCAAACTCCCAATCGTATTTTACTGTCCCGATTTTCAGGGAATTCACACGGTTAACAGACGCGAGTATTAAAATCGACGATAGGGATTAGTCACAACACTTGGCAGATATTTATCAAATAGCGACGGGCAGTATGTGCCTCGTCATTGTCCTGTATCAAATAATTACTAGTTTTGCACTCACCTCTGAGCTATTCAAAGTATTATTCTGCAATTAGAACTTTTGAAAGCATGCGCTAATGATAGCACACCAATATAAAGAGACGTGTCGATTAAAGAAGGTGTAGCCCACCTACTTATCACTCATCAACTGCTGTAACAGCTTCCAAAACATTTTTCTAGCAGCAACAGTATTAGACGATGTAGGACACAGCTTTAACATATGTTTGTTTTTGAGGGTTTAGTGGTTATCCACTTAGATTGCAGTAGTATGTGGCTGCAGTGTGCAGTGTCAAATAGCACAAATAGTGCAGAAAGCACTACCACACATTTTTTTTCTTAACATAAACTAACATTTTTTCTTAAAAATTAATTTGTTGCTGGTGCACTAAAAGTTTACATAACCTGCTAGTAAAAGTATCTTTCACATGAATGCACTGTACATCAACATGCATAGATGATTTGCAGCAAACAGAATAAGAAATTTGTTTGTTTTGTTTATGGATAATGCAGAGTTCCAAAGAGTGTATTTCTGTATTAAAATGTCTCTGGAAAATGAGACATTATATTATATAAGTTATCATTTGTTGTTATTCTCTTAGTTCAATTCAGAATGTAGGAAATGTGTTCCTAGCACATCATCTAATCCTAGATATCTATCATACTTTCCATTTCCTTGAATCCTGTAAGAAGGATTTCCGATTCTGTTGGGTTCAAGGTTTTTTTTTAATCAGGAAAAGCTGCCCGGTACATCTGCAACAAGTATGTCATCTAAGCTAGAGATATTGAGAGTTAAAACACACAAACGTTGACAAGATAAAGTTCTCCTTGCCTGACTAAGCATAAGCACTGCTCACTTGTCAACATTGCTTACATATACAAGAGTCTGATGCCTGTGGCATTAATTTAATTTATTTGTGGTTGATTATGTCCAATGTTTTTATAGTTATTGGTAGCCCCATTTACAACAGCCCAATGAACAATTTATTTCACTAGCATCCATCCATACATTCAACAAAAAATTCTTCTGTATGACAAGATAACTCTTTTTACATACATGTTAGCAACTTATTTTAATTTGGTTTGGTCTTGGCACTAAAAAATAAAGTCTTATGGTCCTACAATGTGGTGAGGGAGTTTCGATTTGGTAAGCACTCTGCCCCTGTCATGGTGGGACCTACATTTTAATGTGGAATCCAAACCATAGAGCATCCTGGTGTGACTAATATAAAAAACTTAAAAATTCCTAGATCCACATGGATCCGAACCTGGAGCCCAAAAGTTTGAAAGCAAATGCCTTATCTACTGAGCTACCAAACTGTTCATGCATTTCTGCAACTGAAATAAAAACAGTGACAACACCACCACGGGTATTAATTTATTTGCTGTGCTTTCAGTCTGGTTAAACATTAGAGTCTGTAAGGGCTGGTCTTGTGACATGTGAAAAGCAAGTATGTTGGAGTTGCTGCAATAATATCCTCTTGTTCCATTTTCAGCTGTTTCCTTGGAGACGAACTAATTGTGTTTGCATGTCCATAAAACCTTCCTTATCACAGTTACAATTTTAAAAAAAAGTAATTTATGGTCTCTTGGCCTTGAATGGATTCTCAGTTTTTTGTCAGTAAGACACTGATTGTCATTATATATCATTTGACATATTACAGAATTAAGACCATAGATATTATGATTTACGCTAATATCCTTGCATATCTCCTAAGCTGTTATTTTATTTACATACCCATTAAATTCTAGTTCTTCATTGATTTCTCTTGGATTCTTGTGATCTGAATATACTTCAAACACCAAAAAAACTCTGTTCCACAAACACAATTGTGAATTATGTATATCATCTTTTTATGTACTCTAGCTACTACTTGCATTTTGTGATGTACATGTATGTTGTACATCATTATGCTGTGAATTTATGCATTGAAAGTATCCATCTTAACCTTTTTTATGTATTTAATTGAACAGCTTAAGATTGAGAGTGTCGTCAGTTTAAGATGCAAATTATTTCATTGGGTCAGTAAAATTTTGTAATATTTACTGTACTGAAATACTTGCTCCTCTTGTTTAGTAAATGTTTCAGAATTTGATAATAACTTTAAATATAGTTTTAATTTATATTTTTTACTATTTTTATTATTCTTTATAGTCATTTTAAGGAACTTATTGTGTATGACTAATATTTTGTATACTCTTATTACAACACTGTCATCAAAACCGTGGTGTGCATGCGACACCAGCTACTTCCAATACTAACTTACGATTCTGTAGTAAATCACCTTACCTGCTGTTGTAGAACACTCTTGCATTCCTACTTCATTAATGGAGAACAGACTTGTTTTTCAGACAAACCTTTTCACATTGTACGGTAGATGGATACGATTCCAGTACTGCAGCAGTCTGTTTTTGTTGCAGGTACAGGTAACACAAGTACAGATGGGACGTACAAACCTTCATTCCTGACGGACCAGGAGCTGAAGCATCTCATCCTTGAGGCAGCCGATGGCTTCCTTTTTGTTGTCACCTGTGATACTGGCAGGGTCATTTATGTTTCTGACTCTGTAGCCCCCGTTCTCAACCAGCGGCAGGTAATTGGCAGCGACTAGTACATTTTTAAACTTGAAAAGATCTTACCCTATCTGAAATTCTTGAATCCTTGCTGTGGCAAAGAAATCAACCACTGAAATTGCTTTTGATTTTTTAAATCATTTAGACTCTTTCGATAGAAACTGAGATTTTTTATTTATTCTCTAAGAATTTTATAGTCTTCTACAAGCATTTACTAAGTACTTTATGTCAGGGCTGCAGTGGTTGCCTTGTAGAAACATCAAAGAAATCCTATTATGCTAAACCTGTGAGAAATTTTTTAGATGGTTAGATGAAGAATTTAATAAACAAATTTATACTATGGATGATTTGGATAATTTATGGATTAAATAAAAAAAAAAGCTGAAGTATGTCAGATTGTTTACTAATAAAAAAAGCTATTTCCAAATTTTGAGGCATCTAGTATCAACATAAATTTCTCTGATGAGATGTACCTCAGAGATCTGTCAATTTGTCATACCGTCAAATATTTTGTGACTAGATTGGCAGCTTTATCTGAAGCTACAGAGTTGGTAGATTTTATGTATGTTAGGTCTAGGAGTAACTGGTCAAAAGGCTATTTTTTTTATTTGTGTTTAAAAATATCAATATTCATAAAAAATTACATTAAACAACAATATTTCACAGCTAATCCACCATTGAAGTAACCTGTGCTGAAGCCAGTATAATTAAATGGTGTTTGTTCACGTAATGATTACTGATACTTCTATGTTGAGTTAATTTGTTACATAAATGCCGAGACTTCATAATAGTAATACTTAATCATTTACTGTTCAGAAAGTTCATCATGTTTCTTCTAGATTTTGTATATGTGTAACATGAACTGAATTCACATAACTTTTGTGTTGAGCCGTTTTGTCTATGTCCTACGACTTTAGATCAAAGTGAGTTAATGATTGAAGTTTTCAAATCATGGGTAAGCAATAAATACATTTTGTTTGTAATGTTCTTGTACCTTTCCTTCTGTTTCCTATTAACTCTCTTGCCTCACATTTGGGTGGGCACAGGTTCGAATGCCCATATGGCCATCCAGATGTCGGTTTTCCATCATTTTCCAAAGTAACTCCAGGTGAATACCGGGACAGTTCCTTCAAAATGCCTTGGCTGAATTATTGCCTGTTCTTTGCCCCCAGTCCATTCTTTCCTCTAACAACCTCTACACCAGTGAGGTATAAAGCCATAAGGGGAAAAATAGTTTTCTGGATGTGTGGCAATTATGGATGTTTGAAATTATATTTGTATATCAGATTTTGTTCTGATTATTTTGTTATGTAGAGGCAGCAATGAAGAAAGTCAAAGAAAAATTTCCATGTGGCATAAGTTTTCAGGGAGAAAAAATCAGTATGCTACGTTTTGCTGATGACATTGTCTTGTTAGCAGAGAGGGCTGAGGATATTGAGAAGTTACTGAATGGCATGAACGAAATACTGAAGGAAGATTTTGGACTGAATATAAATCAAAGCAAGACAAAAGTGATGAAATGTAGCAGAAATGATACCAATACTAGATTAAATATAAAAATAGGATCGGATGCAATAGGAGAAGTAAGCGAATTCTGTTACTTGGGAAGTAAAATTACAACCGATGGCCGAAGCAAGAATGATGTCAAAAGCAGAATAGCACTAGCAAAAAGAGCTTTCATGAAAAAGAGAAACCTTTTAGTTTCAAATATTGATCTAGGAATTAGAAAGAACTTTTTGAAACTCTTTGTGTGGAGCACAGCTCTTTATGGTAGCGAAACGTGGACTTTAGGAATACCGGAAAGAAAGAAAATTGAAGCATTTGAAATGTGGTGTTACAGAAGAATGCTGAAAATTAAGTGGACAGACAAAGTAAGAAATGAACGAGTTTTGGAAATGATGGGTGAGAAAAGAAGTTTATGGAAGAAGCTTACAGAAAGAAGAGACAGGCTGGTAGGTCATATTTTGAGACATACTGGATTGGTTAACTTGTTAGTGGAGGGAACAGTCGAAGGTAAGAACTGTAGAGGAAGACAGAGATTAGAATATATGAAACAGATAATTGATGATGTGGGCTGTAAGGGGTATGTAGAAATGAAGAGGTTAGCACAGGATAGGAAAGGATGGAGGATTACATCAAACCAGTCAAAAGACTGACGACAAAAAAAAAAAAAAAAAAAAAAATTTTTGTTATTATCTGAAATCAGATTTTTATAGAGTTTAGTTGCATAAATTAAGTTCTTATTTGTAAACATTTTGTGTGTGAATTTTCTTAATTACTTATCTAATTAATTGATAAATTTTCAGGAAGAATGGTTTGGGTCATGTATATATGACAACATACATGCTGAGGATGTGGAGAAGGTGCGAGAGCAACTGTCAACACAGGAGCCACAGAACACCGGCCGCATCCTCGACCTTAAGACTGGAACCGTCAAAAAAGAAGGACATCAGTGTGAGTGTAACATCACAGTTTCTGTTTTAATTCTTTTTTCTGTTTTAATATATTTTTTATGTTTTAAGTTTAAATTTACACCATAATTGTATACATTCCTATGAAATACACAGCAGTAAACAACAGATGGAAAAACTTTTCTAACTGATATTTACTTTTTATGAAGAAAGGATATTTTACTGTGATGAAATTTAAATCTAGGATGCCAGCATTTTTCCATAGTAATTTTTGTTATAATAAAACAAAATGAGAAAATTATAACAAGCTTCTATACTTTGAGCAGGAATTTTATACCATAATGAGTAACTTCCTTATTTAGTGTACGATTTATATTTTGATTGGAGTAATTGCTGCTTCATCATTTCATTTATTAAAAAGATTGGAATAAATTGCTACAATATTGTAAACCATGAATGTATTATCATTGAATGTTGAAGATAAATAATAGAAGCATTCAAGAAAATAATGCCAATCACCCTTGAAACTGCACTCACTGAACAAAAATACTTCTTCAGAATTTGATAAGATTTTTAGTTTTCATTTTTTTTCAACTTTCTTATAAATTTTGATAGTAAATGGTTGAAGTTGTCAGTTGTTGTTTAAGTTATTATGGACAGTGTGCACAATAATATCACAGTTGAAAGGTTATCAAAAAATTTTATTTTTTAAATTCAAGATGAATTATGGAGTTTGTGCAGGTGGTCAATGATTTATAAAAGTTTAAAATAGTTTTCCTTTTTGGTGTTGGTAATAAATGCTCTTGTATATCACTACAAAAATTTGACTATTATCAGCAGTCAAATATTATTTCATTTCTGTGTAAATAACAATTTTATTGTACTCTGTGGAAATTGTACAAATTGAAATGTAATTAATTGTGATGAACTTCTTGCAGCATCAATGCGGCTATGCATGGGGTCGCGGCGGGGTTTCATCTGCCGTATGAAGGTGGGAAATGTGTCTGCTGACAATATGGCAGTTGGCCATCTGAACCGGCTGAAACAGCGCAACAGCCTGGGACCTTCACGTGATGGCCACAACTATGCTGTTGTCCATTGTACTGGCTACATCAAAAATTGGCCTCCAACTGGTACTATTCTTTGTCACACATATATTATAATTATTCAGTCAAGGAAGTTGTACTCCAAATTAGTGTTATAATACATGGTGATTGATGGCATTGTTAAGATACTTCATTGAAGTTACAATGCTCCCTCATAGTTTTCAGTGCTTTAGCATTAGTAGCTTAATAACAAGTATATTTTACATTAATTCTAACTAATTTCACAATAAATAAGGAAAAATTGAAAAGTGGAAGAAGAATTCAGCAATGCTGTGTGTTTCTGTCCTTTGTTCTTAACAACATTGTTAATCTTTGAGAAGTAATTTGTTAAATTGAAATCAGTCAAAGTCTAGTTTAGTAATTTAACAATATATTTACAAATCTAGTTTTTATTTAAGAATTGTGGATTCATCATAATCCTCCAGCCACTTGCTGGGTCTGACATAAACACAATCCTCTCCAGTTCCCAGAATCATTCCACATTCTTGACTACTGTCCAGTTCAGTTCTCTGTCTTTCACAGTTGTTTCTATTCCTTTAATCTATTTATCCTGTGGTCTTCAAGGATGCCAATCTCTTTTTGACATCCTTTCACCGAGCGGGGCGGTGTAACGGTTAGCGTTCTCGCCTCGCATTCGGGAGGACGGCGGTTCGAATCCCCGTCCGGGCATCCAGATTTGGGTTTTCCATGGTTTCCCCAAATCACTCCAGGCAAATGCCGGGATGCTTCCTTCAAAAGGCCATGGCCGAATTCCTTCCCACTCCTTGCCCCCATCCTTACACCCCATCCTTTCCCGTCTCTAAAGACCTCGATGTAAAAAAGAGACGTAAAGCAGTTACAAAAAAAAAAAAAAAGACATCCTTTCATCACTCACCCTCTTTATATGTCAACACCAATGAATTCTTAATCTTTCAATTCTGTCATGTACAGGTTCCTCTTTAACTGCTTTCCTCATAGGTCTGTTCCACAATTTATCACGTATCATACCACCAATCCTACTCTTCTTAAAGTTTCTGGTCTGAATTTTACTAATATCTCTTCTTCCATCACCCATGCTTCAGAAACATAAGTCAGTATTGGCTCAAAGTAATTCATCTAAATGATCATTTTGTACATTTGGGGTAACTGACTTCCTACACATCTGTAGAATTCGTGTGTTCTTCTGTATCTTTCATTAATTTCGGCTTGTTTATTCATTAAGTACTACCCAAGTACTTAACCCTTCTACTTTCACCTCTGCATGTAACATCACAATTAGCCCTATACTTATTCTGAGTTATAATTACTGCTTCGTTCCTTTTCAAGAACATTTTATTCTTTAAGATTCTTGCCCATAATTTTCCAAAACAATGGCTTTCATGTTTTATTCCCCCTATCTTACTGTCCATCTTCTTTATTACTTATTTTATGACAACAGTGAATAGAAGCAAGAAGAGGGTACTTTCCTGCTAGAGTCCTTTGTCTGATCTGAATCAGTGTCCTTTACAAATCCAGTATCGCACAACTCTTGCATCCCTTTACATACTTGCAAGTCTTTTGCTCAATCTCTTGATAACTCTTTCCTTCTCAGACTTTCTTTCTGCAGATGCTTTCATGCTCTACAATGTCAAAAAATGCCATGATTAGGTCTTGTTGGAAACATTAAGCCCACAGTTTAACTTCCAAGTCTAAAACCATATTTATCCTCTTGTATTCCTGTTTTATCCACTTTCCTTTTCCTTTTCTCCACAATGCTCTCAAACATTTTCACAAAATAATAGAAGAGTGTGGTTCCTCTATAATTTGGGCATTTTATGTTATCCTCCTCCTCCTCCTTAATGATTGATGCAATAATACCCCTGTTCCAGTCCCTTTTGAACAGTTTAATCTTTACACAGTAATCACTAAATAAGTAATGTAAGGGATATTTGGAATACCTACTAAATGTGGGACAGACAGTTGGACAAACGCTCATCGATTACAGCAGGTAAGTGTATAGAGATAATGGAAGTCATAATGTTTAGAGAAGTCAAAGATGTATTAAGGAAAATGAAGAATGGCAAAGCACGTGGTGTTGACAAAGTATCTGTGGACATGATAACAGCAACATGTGGTATTAGAAATGTGGATTACTGAAGAAAATTGGTGATGTTTTATACATGTTTGAAGCTCTGATTTCCTTTTGTGTTTATGCTAAATTACATGATCCCTAATTCCGTTATATTTTTACTCCAACAATAATTATACAAATGATATGGATTAGAGAAGACATCTGCTGATCAGTATCATCAATTGGAGTAATAATCAACATGAATCAGTTGTAATAATGAAATAAATATTTTACATACATATTTTGGTTTCCTGCGTTTACTTCACATTTCTTGCCTTCCAGTCCTTTCCCACCTTGATATTGATGAGGCATAAATCCAAAACAAGTACCAATTCTTAATTATCTAGAGGACTACGACTCTCAGAATTATTTTGTATTTGACACTGGTGTCTGAACATTTGTGACCACATGTGGTGTTATAACTTGATACGGAATCTAAACGGTGTGGAAATGGTGGGCGAAGTCCAGAAACAAGACGAGCAACAAAGGATAGGATTAATCAGAAGACCCATCATTTTCTAGATTCCTGGATTGAAAGAGACACTAAGCAAGGTGATCTCATATCTTCCATATATTCAAAATTATTTTCAGCTGCATTGCAATGGCCAAAAAAGGTAATTATAATCAATGACAGCAGACTTAACATCTTTAGATTCTCTGATGACATTGCACTTGTGGCTAATGACATTGATGAACTTCAAACCTTAGTTACTGATCTCCTCTCAAAATGCAAAGCAGTTTGCATGGCATGAAACTTTCAAAAACTTAAGTTATGTCTTACAAAAATTGGCCATTAAACAACATATTTTTGGATGTTACCAATGATTACATTTATCTTGGCCAGCTTGTAAATATGAGAGGAGATGCAAGACCAGAAATTTTCCATTGCATCAAGCTGGGGGTGGCAAGCTTTTGGGAGTTATTGCTTTATCCTCAAATCTTAAAAAAGTTTACGACCAGACCATTTTTCCAGTGAGACCTGGACACTAAATGAATTGATGAAAGGAAAACTACAAATTACTCGGTGAGCTGTATAAAGGTCAATGCTAGATTTAACTAGAAAAGACAAGAAGAGAGCAACTGACATTAGATCGTCGCAGACATCGTGGAGAAGATGGCAGTAGTCTGGTCATGTTGCTTGGAGGAAAGAAGAAAGATGGACAAGAACAGTGTTTGAAAGATCATCAGAGACCAGACTGATGGGACAAAGAAATACACACAGGGTTGTTCGAGATAACTGGCAGAGGATTGCCCAAGATCGATCGAACTGAACTCATAACTTTAACAGGCCACATCATTTAATGAATAAACTCTTCATTTACATTAAATTTTTTTTTCTTCCCATTGTAATCACTTGTAAGTGTAAAATATTTGTACCAAGTTTACTGCATTACTAGTTTTTAGCACTACTTTGCTCTGTATAATATGTAAAGCTCTTTAGAATACAATTAAGATTCCAAGTAAGTTTTATAGTTAACATAAGAATAGATTTCTTAACCATTTTTTTAATTCTACATTTGCAGGTGTTCAAATGGACCGAGGTGGAGAGGATGATGGGCATAGTTCTCACTGTTGTCTGGTGGCCATTGGTCGCCTCCAAGTTACCTCTACACCCAATACCAGTGATATGTCAGGTGCCAATAGTAATGCAGGTTTGTGCTTTTTTAAAGTTGAACAATTTGCTGGGGAAAAAAGTAGCTTTGTTGTATATTTGATATTGCCTGTGTAAGCTAAAAATGTTAATCTACATTTAAATGGACATAAAAAGTATTTTGATTCTACTCACTATACATAAAAAATATTTTAAATGTTTTAAATTTTACTGACAAAATAAATACTTTTAATAAGAAGCAAAGAGAATAAGAGTACTGCTCTCTGTAATAGAGTTGTATGAACTGTGGTTGGACAAAATGTTAAATGGATTTTTGAAAATAATTTAGGATATCTTATGAAACAGACTGTCTCCTTCAAAGCAGTTGTCTTTACTGCCTGTTCACAACTTTGAGCCTTTCTTGCAGTTCATTGGCATGTATGTTTTAGAGAATGACGGATAGGCTTAAGTTATCAGGCAATAAAATTGTTAAAGTGTATCACTTGCAGAAACAGAAAGATATCTGAAGATCTTAGAAAGAGAAATTGGAGGTGCCATACCAACCAACATTGTTTTCGAAGAAAGCTTAGGAGACAGTAAATCTAAGTCTTGCCTAATTTGAAGCCAGGATGGCAGTAATATTTGTTGAATAGCTGCCCGAGTGGTTAGTTTACTTTGTTTTGTTTTGTTTTCATATTGCTTTGAAGCTTTTGCCTTGTTATTATTGTAGTAGTGTGCTTTCAAAGAGTTTAAAACATTTTTGACTGTGCACATTTTCTTAAAAGCAGTGTCTCAAAACTTATTATCAAATTATTTAGGAAACTGTAATCCGCAGCTCGAAATTTTGGAAGATTTAAACATACATTTTTTTCATCCTTCTGTCAACAAAGATGAAGCAGAACGTTGATTCTAGTTTTGAGTTGTTTCAAACTTGTTAACAAAACCATCAGAAACCTGACTGAAGTTGAATTTTTCCAACTTACTTGCTTACTAGTTAATACATCTTATGACTCGTGGATCTTGTGTTGATTGTTATAAACTACTTATTTTGTAACTGTCCTGCCTAAATGAATTGCGTCTGATTATCTTATTGTTACAGAATTCATATCACGGCACTCTGTGGATGGAAAGTTCACATTTGTGGACCAGCGTGTAATGGGCCTGCTGGGCTACACTCCACCAGAACTACTAGGCAAGTCTTGCTTCGAGTTCTTCCACACTGAAGACCAGACGCACATGAAGGAGAGCTTTGACCAGGGTCAGTATAAATGCATTGCAAGTGATTGTTTAGTTACTATATTTTATAGGCTACATTAATGGGTTCTAGCCCCAGTGTTGGGTGAAACTTTCAACATGTGGGGATTGCTCAGCAGCATAGATGAAGTGGTGGTGCACTGATCCTAATAAGTAGATCAGTGCTGGTAGTTTCCAAAACTTCTTCGTAGTGCCTGTGGTTAGATGATCCTGTCCTATCTTTTGTTGTTCACTTGAAAAACAAGCAATAAATTATACTGAACACACACACATTGCACTTGCTGCCACAAAACAGTAACACCTATGAACACTTAACCAATGGGCAACACGATAGGATTCTCTGGGGGGTAACTGTGGAGTAATTCATTATATAGGAACAATGTTTTCAGAGTGCAGAAATGTGTAATATGAAGTACGTCTGTGTGTGGGAGTCCTGAAACCTCTTGCAGAACTACAATCAAGCTCTAAGGAACTTTGATAATTGCTTTGGTATACATTTTGACTTTTTCTCTGTTAGAAACAGTAGCTGATTCCAGTTTTGTTAACAATATTTTCCTTTTCTACAGCCTTTTAATGTGTAAATCATAATATTATAAAGCATAAATTGTAATATTTTTGCAATGATGGCGTAGCTAGCGTGTGGATTAAATAATATCTTGTAAATTGGAAACAATGGGTTAAATTGGAAGCAGTGGATTATATTGTAAAGATTCCATTCTTAATTGGGTGATTTGAAGTATTTTAATTGCATGACTATTGTTGCTCAATATTTTCCACTCTCCTACCCACACTAGTATCTCTACTATGCTCATTCTTGGTTTCCATCTTGTACGTGAGACCAAGCACATCCAGAATCTTTCTTTACATGGGATTAATGATTCATTCATTTTTTGGGTTGATGTTCTGACGTTTAAAATGCTTAGTCACAATCATTTTGGTGTTTATTTCCTTTGTCTGCTTTCTAGGCTTATTTACTATTTGGAAGCATATATTTCATTCTCTGCTGTTTTTATGGGCCTATCATGGTTTCAGTAGATCCCTGGCATTTTCATAGATTCATTTAGTGCTTTCACATCCATGTCTGAATGCAGACAAGTTCCAAATTTAAATTTATTCCTGCAAACCCTCACATACATCATGGAGGAGTGGCTAAATTCAAAGGATAGATGAGTGTCTAGAACAAATATTAGGAATACATTAAAAGTGTTGTGTATCTTAGTAACCATATTTTTATGCATATACTAATTGTTTTTTATATCCAAAGACTCTGTCCCATTTGAAACAAATGGCAAAAAGAAAGTGGTTACAAGACTAGCAATAAATATAGAATCTTAAATCATTTTTATCACAGAAAGTAGTTAAATTATGCTTCAGCTATTTTCAATAATCTATCAGAAAACCACAAATTTTCATTCTAAGACTCTTTAGGATTTGACAAGAAATTGTAGAATTGTTTTAAGTTAATAATTCATTTTACTCTGTTGATGATGTTATAAATGGACTGTTAACTGTTTCGTTCAGTACTTCTAAATAGTGCAATAGATTTTAGTCAAAGGTTCCTATATTTCTTGTTAATCAATTTGATTCATGTGTACCATTTAATTTAAAATATTTTGACATCATCCATGGCTTAAAGATTGAAATCTCTTTAAAAAAAAATGGGATAAAATTTTCAATACAGAACTACATCCACATCTACATATATACTCTGCAATTTTGACATCATTCATGGCCTACAAAGTGAAATCTCTTAAAGAAAAATGGGATAAAATTTTCCCTACAGAACTTTATCCACATATATACTCTGCAACTCACAAAAATGTGGGTGGCAGAGGGTGTTCAGCATCAAAGCTAATCTCTTTGTTGTGCATTTCAATCCCTAATGGTATGAGGGAAAAAAGAATTCATATAAGAATCATTGCGGCACCTTATTTCTCTAATCTTATCTTTCCTGTCATTCTGGTTCAAATAGGTTGGTGGACGAAGTATTTCACTACTCTCGTAAGTGAAAGTGGGAGTACACATGTTTACCAATAAGTTTAAACGAAACGTGCGTCGCCTATCAACCAGTCTACTACTCAGTTCTGTGACACTTTCATAAGGACTGAAGCAAGCGGTCTCGAATCGAGCGGCTCTTCTCTGTACTTTCTTTATACATTCGATAAAACCCTTACGAAATGGATCCCAAATGGCACAACAATAGTACAAATGTGGACACACAAGAGATTTGTATGCTATCTCCATTGTTTGTTCATTACATTTTTTCAAGATTCGACCTATGAATCACAGCCTAGAATTAGCTCTACCTACTAACGAATTAATGTGTAAGTCCCATTTCATGTTCCTTTGTACTGTTACTCCCAAATATTTCATAGAATCAACCATTTCAATAACTGAATTGTTTAACTCGTATTTCTGAACAATTGGATTCTTTGTGTTAGTTATGCTCATTGTCTTGCACTTTTTACAATTTAGCGTAAGTTGCCACTCAGCGCACCATACCAAAATAATATCCATATCACACTGAATTTCTAAGCAATCGGCCAAATTCCTTACTTCCCTATAAATAATCGCATCATCAGCAAACAATCTAAAAGGGCTTTTCACTTTGTCTCCAAGATCGTTTATAAAAATTAAGAAAAGAAGTGGCCCTATTGCACTTCCTTGAGATACACCCGATGTAACATCTAGATTAGAAGAACTTTCTCCTTCAACGACGACATACAGCGACCGACAAGTTAGAAAATCCTTTATCCATTCACAAAGCTGATCCGATATACCATACGCTCGAAGCTTTGCTAAAAGGCGGTTGTATGGCACAGAGTCAAAGGCTTTCTGAAAATCTAAAAAAAATAGCGTCTACTTGTGAACCTGCATCAATAACTTTCATTACGTTGTGTGTAAATAGAGCCAGCTGTGTTTCACATGATCTTTTCTTCCGAAATCCTTGTTGATTTGCTGTAAGCAAATTATTATCATCTAGAAAATTCATAATATTCGAGCATATAATATGCTCCATAACTCTACTACAAACAGATGTTATAGATATGGGACGATAGTTTCCAAGATCACTTCGATCACCTTTCTTGAAAATCGGAGTTACTTGCGCAATTTTCCAGTCTGAAGGTACTTGTCGCTCTTCTAATGATTTACTGAATATGTCTGACAGAAATAGCCTGATTTCCGCCTCATACTCTGAAAATAATCTTACTGGAATTCCATGCGGGCCCGGTGCTTTCCCCCACTTCAAGAGCTGTAATTGCTTTATGATACCTGCAGTATCTATTCGTAATGATTCCATCACCAACTCGACACAGCGTGGGAAAATTGGAATACTATCCTTATTTTCATCAGTAAATGAATTTTTGAATACAGTATTTAGTACATTAGCTTTATCACAGCTTTCATTAACCTCGGAACCTTCACTAGGAGTAAACATAGTCTTAACTAGGATCTTAACATCAATAAAGAAAAAAATAAAATATTCTGGAGCTCATAGTTTCAGTAATATAAATCAATATCAGTTGTTTGGAATGAGACCGGATGAAATTGAAGAGAAAGCTATAGGATATTTTTTTTTTCTTGGCAGTTGTTTATGCCGCTGATGATTTTACTAGCAAAAACTGTTAAATACTTTTGTGTAAGTACTGAGCAAATTGAATTCAACATAGTTATTCTTATTAATGAATGTTACACATCTGCAACATTTAATGCAAAATTTTTGTGGTTATTTCGTATTTTAAGGTCTTCTTCTTCTTCCCACAAGATCAGTCCATCTCCTTCTGGGCCGGCCTCTTGGTCCTTTACCCTCCAATTCTTTTTCCAGCCATATCCTCGGTGATCTTGTAGGGTCCATCTGCTTGACGTGTTCTAGCCATCGCAATCTTGCATTGGCAATTTTTTCTCGGAGGGTTTCACTGGCTGGGATCTGTTTGTGGACACTTCATTCCATTGATCTCAGGAACTTCATCTCGGCCACCTGGAGTCTGTTTTCATCTCTGTTGGTAGTGGTACATACTTCCAGGCTGTACGTTGTAATTCGTAAGAAGTATGAATTATACAGTGCCATTTTGTCTGTAATTGGAACATGATTGTCCCACAAAAGGTGTCTAACTTCATGGTAAAACTGAGCTCTTTTTTGTACCATAGTGGTAATTTCATTCTGGGATCGACTGTCAGAGGTCACTTTACTGCCAAGGTACTGAAAATTATCCACCTGATTCAATTTTTCGCCATCCAGATAGATAATGGGCTTCATATTCTGTCTGCTGACAGCCATAACCACTGTTTTTGTGTGGCTTATTTTAAAGCCAAATTCCTTAAAATGCTTATTCCAGAGGTTCAGTTTCTGTTGCACTTCCTCTTCTGTATATCCCCAAATCAGAACATCATCTGCAAATGCAAATGATTTAAAGTCATCAGGGTTGAGTTGCTGTTTTACTCTCTTCATAATTTTGTCCATTACGATGATGAACAACAGCGGTGATAATGCGTTACCTTGCTGAACACCTTTGGTAGTCACAAACCAGTCTGATTAGGAGTCTCCAATTTGAATGCAGCTTTGGCAGCTCTCATAAAGCATTCTAACTTTGGTGATCAAGTTTGTTGGTACCTTCCGTTTGGTCAGACATTCCCAAAGTTTATCCCTAGGTATGCTGTCATAGGCCTTTTAAATATCTAGGAAAATAAATATGGCATCTCTTCCTCTCTCCCAATTTTTTTTTTACCCATGATCATACGAATAGTGAAGATGAGATCTGTTGTTGATCTGTTAGGTCTAAATCCATACTGCTCTTCTTCAAGCTGCGATTCAATGACTTTCCTCAGCCTGCCTTCTATAATTTTCTTCATTACCTCGAGTCCATGGGATAGAAGAGTTATTCCTCTGTAATTGTTACATTTTCTTCGGCTACCCTTTTTAAATGTTGGCACTATGATTCCCTTTGTCCAATCAGAGGGGACTTTTCCTTCTTTCCAGATGGTGTTCATTACTCTATATACCCAGTGAAGTTAATAGATTCCTGCTGCTTTGATCATATCTGCATTTACTTCATCGAGGCCTGGTGATTTTCCTTTAGCCATGCTTTTCAGGGCTTTTTCAACTTCTGACCATGTCAGAGGGGATTCTATATTTCCACCTTGGTCTCCTGTTCCTGGACTGCTCTTTTCTGTTCTTGTTGCTCCATTTCCATTGTACAGATGGTCAAAATATTTCCTCATCTCTTCCCTTAATTCATCTCCTTTCCAGATAATTGTTCCATCTTCTTTTTCTAGAGCTTTGATAGGTTCAAATGTGTTCCTTTTGGATTTTACAATATTGTACAACAGTTTCTTATTGCTCCGGCTATCCTCCTCTATTTTCTTTGTAAATTCTACCCAGCTCTTTTCTTTTTCTTCTTTTATGATTTTCTTGACTTTTAGTTTCAGTTCCCTGTTAGACTGGTCTAGTTCCGTTAGTTTATCTTCACTTCTTCCCTGATCCTTCTGGATTTCTTGGTCTCTTTGTCTTTTGACCATGTTTCTTTCTTTTATAGCATTTTTGACAGTGGTATTCCACCAGGGTTTTTCTTTATCTTTCACTCTCAAACTAGTTTTGCCAGCTACTTTGGCTGCTGTGTTTACAAGGGCCTCTCGAAACGTTTTCCATTCTTCGTCTGCCGATCCTATTTCACTTTTGGGTATGAGATCACATATTCTCTTCTGATACTCTGCCTGTTTTTCTGGATTCTTCAGTTGCCAAATTTTTATCTTAGGCTTCTTCCTTGTTTTTAGTTTCTCTACTCCAACATTTCTCAGATTACCAATTAACAGACGGTGGTCATTGCCTACATTTTCTCCAGGTAATACTTTCACATCGGTGATGCATGCCCCTGCTTCTCGATCAGAGACTATAAAGTCTATGAGAGACTTCTGTTGTCCATCCCAACTATATCTAGTGACTTTGTGGCTAGCCCGTTTCCTGAAGTATGTTTTTTTTATGAAGAGGCTGTACCTCAGACAAAAATCTAGGAAGTCTCTCCCTTCTTTGTTCCTATTTCCAAAGCCAAATGGTCCTATCACATTTTCATATCCAGTTCTATCCATGCCAACTTGGGCATTAAAATCCCCCATGATAATAATGTTATCTTCCTAAATGTGTTCCTCAAGGTCTGTGAGGAAATTGTCTTTCTCTTCCTGTGAACAACCGGCTTGAGGAGCATACAGGTGTATTACAGTGAGGGTGTTTTTCTTAGTTTTTTGGTGTAACTTAATTATTCTATCGCTAACATATTCTATGTCTTGTCACTGCATCAACGTTGTTACTGATGATAAATGCTACCCCATTCTGGGATTCTTTCTGGTTACCTTGCCAATACAGCTTCTACCCCATCCTCAGCAATTTCGATCCCTTCTCCATGATGTCCACAAGTTCTTCACACTTAGCTGTCAGTGTCATGATGTTTAGTGTTCCAATTCTGGTTTTGTTCCTTCTAATGATAGTTTTCCTTTCTGTATAATTATGCTTATCATCAGGTTTTCGGCCATCACTCCTAGCTGAACTATACATAAAGGGAGTCTTTGTTCTATTCATTCCGAGGCTCTTTTTGGTTTTTAAAGCTATTTACAATTACTCTTTTTGCTGGCTTGCTAGGCCTAACACTAAAGAGGATTTTCTGTTAGTGTTAACTCCCTTAGCCTTAGGTAGTCCCCCACCAATCTTGCAAGGCAGCAAGTTGTGACCATATTAGTGCCTTGGATACTAGGCTGCATCTTCCGCCAGCTCCGCCGTTCTGGAGTTCTCCTTCCCCACTGTCGCTGCTGTCTAGGTCTTCACCGTTACCCTGGCAAGGGGCCCTCACATGGTGCTATCAGCCGGAGCCAGTTGACCCAAGGTTTTTTTTTACGAGGTGTTACTCCTCCGACTCCTCCTTCCCCATTTCTTCGAAAATGGGGCATAGGGAGGTTATTTAGATTATGATATTTAATTTGTTCCATATATCACTATTGAGGAAGGGTCTCTGGGATATGGAAACATGTATACAAGATTGAATAATGACTATACTGAAAAACTATATGTCACAAAAAAAATTAAGCATTAAAATTTACAACTGAATTTTACAAAAATCATATTAGATACAGTTAATTCTTTTGTATAAATTGTTGGATGGAGTAGAAAGAGTTGCCATAATAAGGTAATCTCAGTTTTTCTTTAAATTCAATTTTTGTTCACAAAAAACTTTTATACTTTTGGGAAGTTTATTAAACAGATGTGTTGTAGTATAATTGACTCCCGTTTATAAATATTACAGTGATTTTAGTATTTTGTTTCTTTTATTGAAATTTTGTACCTGTGACTTTGTTGTAAACAAGTTAAAATGTTCTGTGACAAAGCTCACGAGAGAATATATATATAATAACAAAATAACAATGAACAGGAAAATGCTATAAGGCAATAAAACTATTCCTTAGTTTTATAATGAAATGGAAGGTGCTAATTAGCGAAAAGAAATAACAAATTGAGATAGGGAAAAGAGCCACCACTTACTTTTAGATGATGGATGTGGGGCAAAAGACAAAAAGACACATGATAAAGTAATTTTTGGGTCTAGCTCTTTATCAACAGGAGAATATTATAGAAGTAGGATGTTGTGGGAGAGTGAGAAATAGTTGGAAAAATATTGTGCTTTTGGAATAGTTGTTTGCAACAAGTTATCCTCCATATCCTTATAGCTCTTGTCTGCACTGTAAAAAGTTCCACCCAGAATTATGCCATATGACATGAGTTAATGGCATTAAGAGTACACTTGTTTCCTTAATTTCAGAACTGCTGTTAGAGAAAGAACACATTTTCTTATTCAGTTTCTCAGAAGTGTTATTTAAAAAGGAATACATTGCGATGTCTGTGGATAATCCTTTTTGGAATTGAAACTGTGATGTAGTAAGAATATTATAGTGTGTAACATGTTTCATTATTCTACAATACATGACATTTCTAAAATTATTTGAGAATCCCGGAAGTAATTGTCCATACGCATCACTTCTCCTTTTTTTTGAAAAACTGGTTTTACAACTGCATATTTTAGTCTAATGGGAAATATACCTTGAATTGCGGATTCATTAAAATGTAAGCAAGTATGTGACTTCAACATCTTTAGAGTAATTTATTTGAGATGTTGTCATAGCTTTAAGAAGTTTCAGCTGGTAATTATTTCATGAGTTTATTTCTGTGTCTGTTATTAGTGATAACTGAATCCCACAAATCTATTTGGAAAAGTGTTTTGGAGAAACCTTTGTGCACTAATTAGTAATTCTATACCTAGCTTCTTTGCAACTGAAATAAAATGTTTGTTAATTATTTTATAAAGTTGCCCTATGCAAAGTTCATTTTATTTTATTTTTATGTCTTTTCAGTGATTTTCAAGATTTTCCTGTTTCATATTTTGTTATATTTCATATTTTATTATTAAATTCCATATAGTTTTCATTTTGTTATCCTGGAATTCTTTATTTTCTCTGATATATACACTTTCTTGGCCTTCCTTATAACATTTCATTGTATTTTAAAATAAAATTGATAATGGACTTTCAGTGCAGAGTTAGTTATCAAAAACTCCTACTTTTATGTAAAGATCCTTTTTTTTTTAGAAACACTAATACCATTTCTAATCCACCCCTCTTCTAGTTCATTGTTTGCTATGTTGACAATCTTCCTTTTTTTTAAATCCTTCAAAAATGGTAAGAGGTATGTTTACAAAAGAATCAAATTTTATATTAACACTCCATGAAGTGTACCTTAAACTATTTTTCTACATAGTCACCATTTAAATTGAGGCATGTAACGATGCACAAGGTTTTCAATTCCATCTTTGTTAAAGTCTTAGATTTCAATCATTGATTCACACTGGCACGAAGTACTGTGTCACTGTCAAAGTGCTATGTTGTGAACAGGTCTTCATTTCTGGAAAGAGGTGGTAATCGCTAAGTGCCAGATCCAGACTGATCAAACTCCTCCCTTCCAAAACCATAAAAAAAACACACACACACACACTTTCGAGCTCTGTTTTAACTTATGCTTGTTTTGTATCGCTTGCCTTAGTTTTGTCAATGTTTCACTATACATTTATAAATTAATTGTTATGTTACGTTCAAGGAAATCAATCAGAAGCACTCAGCGTCCCAGAACACAGTTACCATGATCTTTCTATAATTACATTTGCAAACATTTTACTGGTTTTCTAGTTTGCACGGACTGTCTTTTTGTCACATAATTCACATGCTTTACCCATGTCTCATCTCCTGTTATGACGCAATTGAGAAGTGCGTTACCATTTTTATTGTAGGCTTTGGGGAAATTCAGCGAGACACTGTTTTTTTGCGGTCTTCCATCAAGATTTTTGGCACCCATCTTGTACAAAACTTGTGATAACCAAGCTTCTTTGATACAGTTTAATGCAGTATACTTTATGAAATTTGGGCGAAATAAAGCAAGAGTTCGATAATCATAAGTGGCAATTTTGACAAATTGTATCGTTGATTTTCATCATCAGTTCATCAGTTGCAAGGCAAGGCTGACCACTGCGATCCTCACCATGAACATTAGTGTGGCTATTTTTAAACTGAATGCACCACCACCTCACTCCAACTTTACTCATTATTCTGTCTCTGTATACCTCAGAGTTGATGACGAATGTCAATTGGCTTGAGGTTATTTGCCAGTAAAATCCTAATCAATGAATGCACCAAACAACTATTTTCTATTGAAGTGCACATTTCAGTAATTCACAGTAGAAAAGTAGAAAAATGACAATCCTTACACTACATCATCTTGATGCATGCTAAGTAGAAACGTTTTGATGCCAAGATGGCGGCTCCATCCCCACCCATCTCCATACTAGACACAATTGTAGGTTACATTCTGGATATACCTCATACCTCAGAAATGGAGCTGATACATTACAAAGAAAATTTATTATCAGACCACGTGATTTGAGTCTATTTTGAACAATACTTACTTATTTTAATTTTCAAGTTTTTGTGATATCTTTTCTTGATAGTGTTAAGCAGTACTGGATTTACAATTTGCATGCTTGTATTAAACAGTGCATGATAAATATTAACCTTTTTTTTTTAATGTTATACTGTGTTAATTTTTGATTTTTGTTTTCCAGTGCTGAAACTGAAAGGCCAGGTGATGTCTGTGATGTATCGTTTCCGAACTAAGAGTCGTGATTACGTATGGCTGCGGACATCAGCATTTGCTTTTCTCAACCCCTATACTGATGATGTTGAATACATTGTGTGTACTAACTCCATTGCAAAGTGAGTATTGTAACTTTGAAGCTGTTACAAAATATTTGTTGACTATCTGACTTTACTGAAAATACTGTTAAACTCTGATTCAGTGTACTCTTATTTAATATTTTCCTTATTTTGATTAAAATGTTAATAGTTCCAGCATCTTTCTCAATTAATCAATTTGGTTATTGTCTTTAGTTTTGTCAAAGGGTGTATAATTTTAGTTCTTTATGTTATTAATGATCTTTTGTCACATTTTTTTTCTTAATTGTTTTACAAACATTTGTTCACCTTATGTCTGAATGTTTGACCAAATATTCTGTTGTAAATACTGAATACACTGTGAACAGTTTAGATGTGTAGGTCAGACTAGTTTACAATAATGACAGCAGCAGAAAAAGAATTTCTTGAATAGCTTTTACACTGTAAAGATAACATTAATATAAATAGGAAAAATAAACCCTCTGCCTATCATAGATGAAGGCAGAAGGGCAGTTAAGGACAAAAGAAAGACTAACATCAATAATGCTATATCTTTGTATTGAATCTTAGTCTTTCAAATAGACTTGGTGAGAAACTGAGCACAGTGGTTGAGCAGTAACGCTCCAGCATCACATTTGGGAAGATGGATGTTCGAATCCTCATCCGACCATCCAGATTTGGGTTTTCAGAAAAAATAAAACTTAATGAGAAGACAGATGTGTTCATTACAATGTCCATCAATCTTAACAACCATTTTCCAGTAAATGCAGTCAGAATCTTCCCTGAAATCACAAATACAATCCCTTCTGAAATCGTAGATGGGAACTATCTTGCTACCAGACATCCCTCTGTTTCAACTTGCAATAAAACCTTTGGAGTAGAGACAGCATTTATATTTATTCACATGTATAATTTATAAATATCATATTTAATATAGTCTGTTCATATGTATATCATCGTCTGTGATGTTTCCCCACTTTCAGCATAATATTTTTCCCAATATTATCAATTCACACCCTCCAACACCACACCAGTTGTCCTTATATTGTTTCCTTTGATTTCCCATTCACATCTGTCTTCTCGCCAAGTGTCTTGTATACCCGCAAGGTTCAACACTGGAATATTGCATTATTCATGTTCATTTTTGTGTGACCATTGCTGCCTTTCTGCACTCATCTGTGGTAGGTGTTCTTATTTTCTCTCTTTCCCTTTTTACACTGCCTGAAAGGATTTTCCTTCTCATTATTATTTTTAAAGATAATTTTAATATGATAGGATAAGGAAGATAACCCATTATTCACTATAGAAGAAGTTAGAATGTCCAGACGAACTCAAAAAATACACACCCATCTAACAATATTTTGGTTAATAACTTTACTCATGTGGGAGGTGATACATATGGCACATCCAGATCTACCATATGAATGATAGAATGATGTGCCAAATTATTGATGATTTAAAAGCAATCTATGTACTTTTTACATCCATGAATATATAAATTTGATGAAACTGTAAGTGGAAAAAGTTAGGGCATTTAAGACTACTTAAAGAATGTGATTGGGACGCTATTAATAAAATTCCACTCGCTTTATGGGTTTAGTAAAAAGAACTTTCATCAAAATCCCTGTCCCGCGAAACAAAATTAAATTATATGAAACAATAATCCTTCACATACTATTGTATGGATCCGAAACGTGGAGACTAAATGAGACAGAGGAGAAAAGGCTTATAATTTTTTAGAACAAAGTACTACGGGAAATGTGTAGGCCCTCTTGTGAACAAGGGTTATGGAGAAGGAAAAAGAACCAAGAAATCTACAATAGTGCAGATGTCACGAGCAAAATAAAGTGTAGAAGAATCAGGTGGGCTGGGCATATACTGAGAAGAGGTGAGGAATGTCTAATTGAAGAAGGTGTTAAGATCTAAACCTGAAGGAAGACGGCTCCAGGGAAGACTGAGACAAAGATGATGGAACCAGATGAAGGCTGATATGGAAAATATTGGAGCCATTGAAGAGGACGCGGAAGACCAATTAAGATGGAGGGGATTTGTTGGTGTGGCTAAATGTCAACTCGGACATAAATGGCCCTGGGAGTAAGAGAGTAAGTTATGGGTTTGCTGCTGTGTCTATGATGTTGCCTTTACCAACTTTTCAGCACCCAACCTGGGGCCTTTTCAGTGTTATCTCAGGCTGACGTATCCTCTGATCATTACTGGTTACACCACTTAGCTGTTCGCCTGCACTCTAGTTAGGTTGTTTCGGTTATGCACCTATTGTGTGGGCGAATGACAAGACAGTGTAACTAACTGTGAGCTGAATATACATCAGCCCAAAATAGTACTGAAGAAGGCTCCAGATTGGCAGTAGAAACATTATAGACACAGCACTAAACCTGTAAAGTGAGTGGAATTTTACACACATCAAATTTTATATTACACTATTAATAAGCTATAGAATTTTAATTTCTATTTTTCTGTCTGTCAATTTGGATTTACACAAAAAACCACTGGTTGGATTTTGATGGTATTTCAAACAGTGTACAGCCTAGTAGACTCGCAGTTCTGCGAGTGATAGTGCATGTTTCCTTCTGATATGACATCAGAAAGTTGAGAAATTAAAGATAAAAGTGTCCACAAGTTAGAAACCTTTTTTCTTTGAGCATATTTAGTGTAAAACCACTTGTTTGATTCATATAAGTTTTTGTACTCGTGGTCCCAGGAGTAAAACAGAGTGTGCTGATTTTGATATAGCATCAAAAAGATGAGAAACTAAGATAAAAGTGCCTGGAAATCAGTATCTATTTTTTATAGAATGTGTTTTACACAAAAACTGCTGCTTGAATGTTTCTTGGGTTTTCAAACTGTTTACAGGCAAGAGTAAAATATGACATTTTTCATTTTGATGAGATGTTAACAAGCTAAGAAGTTAAAATGTTTACTATATTGTGTACTAATGTCATCTTATATTTCGGAGTTGGAACTGATGTTCACCTTAGTACACACTGTGTTTCAGATGTTGTTGTTGTTGTTGTGGCTTTAGGGCGCGTCGACAACGAGGTCATTAGCGCCCTGGTTTCAGATGTTGCATTAGTTCCAGTTATTTGGTACAATTGCTGGGTTAGTTTAGATGGTTTGAGCAGCCGGTCAGAAAGTCATTGATACCACAAAAATTATTATTTTTATTTATTATTATTCAATTACAGCTATACTATAAACTATCTCCAGTGGAAGTGTAGATAAAGTATATTATTAAAAGAAGCTTATTTACCAGCACTTTCTGCCAATGATTGTATAGAGCACTACATGGTGCTTTTTTTTCTTTAAATTTTCACTGCAAAATTAAGTGAACGAACTTAACAAGCATTACTTAAGAAATAAATAAATTATTCAAGCAAGATGGCAGCAATGAACACACAAAATGTTGTTTAAAACAGTTTGGTATAAAATCTTATTGAAGTACAGGAAGAGAGACATACAAGGGTGAATCAAATATAAACAAGACTTTATTTTTAAAAATATTATTTTTATTTTAAGTGCAAAAAAGTACATATCTTATTTTTCTACGTAATCTCCTGCTTTAGAAACACATTTTTCCCAGCGGATAGGCAGCTTCCCAATTCCTTCCATGTAGAAAGATGCAGGTCGTGTCTGCAGCCAATTGCGCACGTAGGCTTCCACCTCAGCATCACTGTTGAATTTTTGGCCTCCCAAAGCTTCCTTGAGAGGACCAAACACATGAAAGTCACAGGGTGACAGGTCTGGACTGTAAGGAGGGTGGTCCAGTGTCTCCCACCCCAGTTTCTCCAATTTTTCCCTGGTTAAGGCTGCTGTGTGGGGGCGAGCATTGTCATGGAGAATAACCACTTTCCTCATCGGTAGGTCTCGTCTTTTGCGGCGATATGCAAGTCGGACCTCACTCAAAATGTCGCAGTAGTAGGCCGCATTGATTGTCCTGCGCTCATGCAAAAAATCGAGGTGCAGCAAACCACGCTGGTCAAAAAAAAACCGTAGCCAAAACCTTGCCAGCCGATAGTCGTGACTTGGCTTTCACTGGTCCAGGTTCTCCTTTTTTTCTCCACTCCATACTCGCTTGTTTGGACTCAGGGGTGTAGTGGTGCACCCAAGTTTCATCACAGGTGATGATGTGAGTCAGAAATGGGTCCCCTTCTTCCCGAAATCGTGCCAGAAGACGCTCACACACCTGAAGTCGATTCAATTTCTGTTCTGCTGTGAGAAGGCGAGGAACCCACCTGGCGCACACCTTACGGTACCCAAGCTCCTCTGTGAGTATGGAGTAAGTGCTCCCATAACTTATTCCGACCTTACTGCATTTCAGAAGTGGTAAGACGCTTGTCATCTTCAATAAGCCGTCTAACACAGCTGATGTTGTTCTCTGTAATGCTGGTGCGGGGTCTGCGATTATGGCTCTCATTTTCAACATGATGACGACCATCCACAAACTGTTTATGCCATGCAAACACTCTGGCTCGCGACAGTGTCTCTTTCCCGAACTGGGCAGTCAATCTCCTCAAGATTTCTGCCGGTTTTACGCCTTCTGCAGCGAGAAACTTGATTATAACACGTTGTGCAATCGACGAGTGTACCTCTTGCTCCGACATCGTGACGGTTGGCACTGAGCGAGTCGAGGGGGGGGGGGGCTAACGGTCTTCCCCCACTCCTGACAAACCTACCTATCGCCAAACGAAGCGGGAACGTTCTCCCACCACTATTGCGCCCGAACGGCCGAAAGTCTTGTTTATATTGATTCACCCTTGTAGCAAAGGTTTGGAAGTTCTTACACAGAGTCTGGGCACACTTCTGATCCCCTTGCTGTACACTTGATGTCTGTATGTGAAAAAGGTTTTGTAACAGAATGTTGTAAACTGTGTTAATCTTACAGTGTTTGTTGCTACACTCTGCCTTCTTCTGTGGCGAATGATTAATTTAAATCCCTTATCTTTCCTTATTTTAATTGCCTAAACAAATTTTTGTTCTCATTATTATTGTATATAGTATATTGTAGTAGAAGTTTCTGAAATACTGAGGAGTTGATGACAATTTACAGTAAATACCCTTTCTATTATACCTCTACTCTGTCTCAATTGAGTTGGAGGTTGCCTTCACAAAAACTTTACTTAATAAAATTGTGATGCTTGTTTTGAAAAATTAGTCAGTTTGATGGTCAAGAAGAAAAAAAAAAGTTTGCCTTGTCTCACCATTAGCGTAATTGATTTTACAGAAATATTTTGCTTAATCACAGCTTCAAATACTGAGGGAAAAAAGAAAAATTATAATTAAAGATACTTTTTGAAAAATATGTTTTTTTTCGTAAAATTGATACTACATTAAATCAATTCCACAGACGCTACAGGGCCAAGTATTGCGATACGATATTTGTGAAGAAAAAAGGTCAATTTGAAACTAATAAAAAGTATGTTTATGCATAACACATAATGTTTCAAGTGCACTTAAAAAAAATTGCATTGACTTTGTTGTTGGTTCAGCCATACTTTTTATATGTGGAAACCAGTAAACTGCTGTCATTAATTAGATGTTATGCCACCTCTGTTTTTTTCCTTTGTTGATTGATATTTTGATATTAAATGTTGAACTTTCCATGCACCTGGTAGTACATTCAGTGTAACTACAACAAATGTTACTAGCGGTTTCCCTTTGTAATAATGACAATTTACCTGAGATAAGGGATAGTCCCTTATATTTGTTGTAAAAGTTTTTATCAGCTGCAGCAGTTTTACTAATAATTGGATTATGTGAGTTAAAGTTTCTTATTTAGGTAAAATATGGAGTGAATTTTGCCCACTGTGATGTAATGTCAGCATTATACAAAAAGCACAACCAAAAAAATAATAATTAAATTCATGTATTTAATTTTTTGAGGAAATACTACAATCCCCATTAAAGTACTCTCCATTGGAGCTGATATACTTGTCCAATCTTTTATTCCACTCGTTAAAAACAGTTTTGATACTCCTCTTCAGAGACGCCTGACAGAAATTCTAATCTCTGACTGATGTTGTTTTAAAGGGTTCATGGCCCAGGAGAGGGACCCGGTGCAGATGGTAGTGCGGATCAACAGGTGGGGGCATACCAGGCAACTACTTCCACCCTCGAACTACAGCCTGCAGCGTGCACAACACCGCCCTGACCAATGTTTACCAGCATATGATGGCTGCTGCCCTCACATACAGGGTGAGTGTCGCCTCTACATCAAGCCAGTGTGCAATAACAGTAAAATACATACCATGATTCAGTATTTCTTAGTGGGTGGCTTATAAGCAGAAATTGCCACAAATAATACCTTTTATATTCCTTGCAACTAGTAAATTTTTATGGTAATGTAGCCTCAGTAACGAAAAGAAATAAAACTAGTAAAGTTACATGTATACAATTTTAAGTCAATTGTTCGAAAGATTTAACTTATTTCCAGTTTTGGTGCTGTTAATTACTAAAGCTCTATGCTTTCATATTATGTTGGTATAATAGTGACTGTGCTGAGAAATAATAGTGCTTTATTTTTTAAAATTATTTTTTTATAATCACAGAACAGTGTTGATATACTGTGTGTGTTACAATGTTAATAATTTGATTGAAAGAGATTGTGTTGAATTGAAAATCTGAAATGCCTGTATTTTTCTGTTTTCTTAGTAAAATATATGGTTTGCTTTAAATAGGTCAGAAAATATTTGCTTGAATGTGCCTGTAACACATGAACTTGAAGTTTTTCACACCACACACACACACAGAGAGAGAGAGAGAAAGCAAGCTATTTCTTGTAGTCTATCTAAATAATGGTAAAACTTTGAAATACGTCTGTGAACAGGTCCAAGCCCTCAGCAGCAACAGCAACAGAGGCCTGGCAGTGCGTACGGTGCTTACGGGGAACCTCACTCGTCGTCACCGGTGGCGGCAGGCTACGCTTCGCCAGTTGCGACGGGTGGACGCGCTGGCCGCGGATCTCCCAGTTGGAGTGGCCCTCCGGCAGCGGCGTACCAGTATGCCGGCCAGCTGAGCCCTGCGGCACGGTCTCCCGGTGGCCCCACCCGCACCTGCCACAGCCACTGCTCCACATACACGCAGCTAGCACCTGGGCAAACAAGCCAGGACAGCTGCCTATCACGCACCTACCTCCTCCACAGCAGGTAATAATCGGATAAAACTCCACTCCTTTCTTCCAAGGTTATGGGCTTCCTTTTTTCTTAAATTTATACTAATACACCAAGTGTTGTTGGTGAGTGATAACGCACTTTCCTGACATTCGAGAGGACATGTGTTCAAATCCCCGTCTGGCCATCTAAATTTCAATTTTGCAAGGTTTTCCAAAATCACTCAAGGCAATTCCTGGGATTTTTTTTTTTTAAATAAAGGCAGTGGCCAAATTCCTTCCCAATTTTTGTTTATACGTCTAATTATCTTGATGTTGTTGGTGTGAAAGGGCACAAATAGAAATCATACTATTATTTTATTGAATTGTTGTTTATTAATTGATACCATTTTGATGATGTTAATTTTTTTTAGTTGAAAAAAGTAATTAATCATTGATTTATAGTTTTAATTTGATCACAGATCCTTGTGGCATAACCTAACTTCTCTGTTACGTGTGATGTTAATGTCATAATGCATCAGTTTTACTATTGGTGATTGTATCACAGAAATGCGATGCAGTATTAAATATTCATATGAGCACTATGCTTAGCATGCTGTTTGATGACACGCAGGCATGTGGGGATGGCAGCCGGGAGGTGGTACGGGGCCAGACACTGGGCAGAGTGGAGGAGGTGCACCTTCTGTGGCAGCCGGCGGCTCGGGTGGAGCTCCTCACGAGCTTAATGACATGCTGCAGATGTTGGACCAGGGTGCAGCCTCTTCATTTGAAGATCTTAACATGTTTGGAACCAACTTTGAGTGAAGGATACCTCACATAGTTAGAGGTGTAATGTGTTTAGTGAAAGCTGCTGGATGAGCATCCTGTCAGCAACATTTGAGCTATGAGATTGTCCTTCCAAATCGTTGATGACTGGATCATTGCATTATCAGAGTTACATCTGTTGAGGATGTGTGGATGACTTGTTCGATGAGGGATGAATCTTTTTACCTTTGAATGTGCAATACTACAAGTGAGGAGAGTGGTGTGTGTTTTTTTCCAAGGACACACATTTAAGAGGTGATATTTAGCCTCCTAGACTTTACTTACATTCGTATAATTGCTTGTTTTACCAAAGAGGTATACCCTCTGGTAGCATAAAGGATATTTGGTGCAGAGTATAATGTGGCTTCAAGTTCCACAGTTAGTGACAAGTGATAACAGTGCCACAGTTTGTTCAGTGTAAAGATTTTTATTCTTAACAGGTGTTCCATTTTTCAGAGAATCTGTCTCACTTTCCTCTGGTGAGATGGTATAATGGCTGTGTCGTTGGACTTGGTTTTTATTTCAGTTTATTAATAATTATAAATTGTTTCTGAATTGACTGGAGTGAATAAAAGAGTAGTTTCTTGATAATTTGGTATTACGAATTTTTGTTTGTTGTTTGAGTGAATTAAAAATTGATTGTGGGGGAGAGTTATTGGCAGAAATTACTAAAGGGAGGGGTCAATTATAGATGAAATTGTGAGTGTAATGTTAGTTTGACAAATTTGGTTTTATAATGAGTATTTGAGGTGGATATAGTTAACCAGCCTAGTGTTTGCACAAATGAATGGGAAAGTTGGAAGCATTGTTTTAATCACTGTGTTATCTGGATTCAGTCAGAAATATGAACTAATGCATAAATAGTCTGATAGAAATGAAATATCCTCAGGAAACATAACCAGCTACACCGCTTGACTGTGGGTAGAGAGGAGTACTTGTTTTGTACTTCAACAATGTTTTTTTTCTTAATTTTTTTCATAGTTGTTGGATTGATATTGTGTATTGTCACACACATAATACAGGTATCAAATTAGTTGATAAAATTTGCCAACTCTGAAACTGTTTTTGGTTACGCGTGTATGGTTATTAGAATAAACTTTTTCTGTTTATTTATATCAATACAGGAAGACACATGCAATTTGTGGCAGCTGAAATGAAGTGATATTGACTGTTTATATAATTTTATGGTTGGCTCTTAAATGTTTAGGATTTGGAATATTGTGGTGCCACTAAATCAACAATATTATGATTTCTGTCAGAGATTCATCTGAAACATCTTTTCAAAAAGTTATGTGCTTACTTTTGTAATATTTGAAAGTGGAATTCCGCAGTCTTATCTCATTTTCCTATTGTTCTGTATGCCTTGGACAACTACTAGATTTCCGTATGTAACCTACTTCATTCTCCTTTATCCTGTGATCATTTTAAAACAATGAACATGAACAATTAGTTTTTCATTGAAGAACTGTTCTAGCAGCTGCTGATACTATTGTTGAAATGGAGGTAATTGTAAATATTTATTCAGCTGCAAATCTTAGAATAAATAATACAAACAAAAGAAAAATGGAGGAGGAGGATTGAGATGTGACCAAAGATTCATGTGGAGAAAGTAAACTTAAGTTAGCCCACAACTTGAAGTTTGGTTTGTTCTTCCTGAAGGAGGCATCCTAAGCCAGTATTTCAGAGTTGGGATGGTCTGTTCCCTTCTTCCGGGAACTACAGTTTAACGTGGAGTCTAAACCAAAAGGTGTCCTGGTGTAGCTTACATGATCACAGCAAAGCCAATAACAGATTGCTAGGTTGAGATGTGAGCAAAGATTTTGGCAGAGAAAGCTGACTGGTATTCTCGAGAGACAAATGTGTTCTCTCTTCTGTATGTACATAGCCCAACTGCCATCACCATGGATAAATTCTTGTTTATTTTCTCCCTTTCCAAAATTTTCTAATATAGTGTTTGTTTGAGATTAGATCATTTTAATACAAGTAGTACATTGTATGCTGTGTTTTTTTGGTCAGGTTACTGCCAGATCATGTTTCAACAAAGTTTCATGTTATGCTGTTCTTATTCATCAGGTTATATTTTCTGTAGCAGTTGTTAAGGAAACTACATAGCTGAAGGGAAAAACATCTTGGCTGCATTCATTTATGTAAGGAACGATGGCTTAGTACTGTTTCATTTTCTGACATGTTACAATTTAATGTACAAATGCACAACTGTGAAAGTTCACATTATATGACTATTAAATTCTTAAGTGGATAAAGAGCATTTAAGGATCACAAACACTGAACTTATTATGGATGAAATGTATCCTGAAATTTGCTTTTGCTTGGAAAATAGTCAAAGGAGATTGTAAATAATTTCAATGCTGACATTTATATGGTTTGGTTAAAACTAAAAGAGTCCAGATAGTTGGCAAAGGGCAAAACCCATTCAGATGTGATGTTGCAAACTTTTCTGACAGCAACTCACAAGTTGGTTTCTTAAGAATTCAGTGGTGCCGTGTGATTGACTAAATACATACATTACTGTGAGTGATGCAACTGTTGCCTTTGTGACTGTGTTGTACTTCCATAAGGGCACTCTGAATCATTTTTCTTGCACAGTTTTTTCCCATTTAGCTTTGTTGCATCAAATTATGCCAGCATCACTGGCTTCTTTACTGTTGTAATTGACATATCGTGAGGAACTCCAGACAGAAATGTCCTCTTCCCTCGCTGTTCTCATCTTCTTGTCTCTTCTGTCTGGATATGACAGTCATCTTTCTACAGATTACATTAAAATAGAGATTAGAAATTTTAAATTTTGTCAAACGGTTCTGTAAAGAAATGGAGTGTAAGTAATTTAACTGTAGTGGAGTTTGTATTATTTTTATATTGCCTGATGAGATGACCTACTTTGTATTGTAAATACTGTAAAGTGCAATGTTTTATGTTGGGAAATTATTTTATTTTAAATAATAAAATGTCAATGTTATATAATTTTTTAATTGTCTAAAGTGAGAACTTTGCTGAGAATGAATTTCGTACTTTATTCTGATGTATGTATAAATAATATCCAATTAAGCAATTATTTGAATACCCTGAAATATGTTGTTCTCTTTTACATTTATCACCTTCTCTCTATCCTGGAATTGATGCTTATATTAAAATATGGGCTAATGTGGTTTCCTTCATGAAATAATGAATGATAGCATAAAACATATTTTTTTTCACTTTTGCCACGACCCCGGTTTTTTTTTTTTTTTTTTTTTTAAGTGTTAGTTAATTTTGACAGCACTCAGAAAAATGAGGGGACATACAAAAGCCTGAACTCATGTTATCATGCAATATTCAGTATTATTCTTTGTAGGAGATATGAAGCTGGGCATTCATGTCTAATGAATGTGTTTGCCATAGGAAATAATCTAAAAGAAATCATTTAATTCATGCAGTAATAAAGGAAATGGTGGTCTGTAAGCTGTATGTTTGCTGACATGAAACATACAGTAAATTCTCAAACTGATACCAGCTCTGATATTGATAAAAATGAAGTTCTTGGGTAGAAAGTCAATAAATATTCAGAGTTAAGAGGTGAGTGTATAATGTTAATTATTGTACTGGTATCTAAATTTGCCAGGTGTTAACTGTGAAGTAAGTAAGATTACTAACACAAGGGAGCAGAAATTTGAAAATACTCTCGTAAGGGAAAGAGTTTTCACACAAGTGGCACAGCGGAGCACATGGGGACCCAAGATACTGGATGCATTCCTAAATAAAAAAAGGCCCGTTAATAGTCTTGTTGGGTCTTAAGTAACTGAAGTAATAAGAAAGAGATCTCGAAGCAGTTCTGATTTCAATTTGGCCACTGGTTCACTGAACTCACAAATATAAGAGGTTTGTACGTATACTTATAAAAAAAAAGGCACATATCTCAGAACTGAAGAGATATTTCAGGGCAAGGTTCAGTGTATGTAAGGAATGTTCAAGTAATGTGGAGTTGAAATAGGAACGGTTAAAAGATATAAGAATGGGAGAATGTTAATACCAAAACAAAACTAAAGTGTAGTACAGAACCTTACAATAAGGAAGTTAAGGGGTTAAAGAGGTGGGTAAGGAAAGAGAGAATGGAGTTAAGAGACAGCAAGGCAGCAGGGTACACTTGAAACAATGAGGTAAAGAATTGATAGCAGCAAAGAAGGAAGCTAAAGATAGATTTATTAAGAATATTGTCAGTGCAGGAAGAATGTTGCACCTAGGAATTACTATGGCCATGTTAAAAACACTGAGGGAAAGGGAAAGTATTCAGATAATTATAGATAATGATTGAGAAGCAGTTACTGAGTTTTTGTAAAAAAAAGTGGTTCATGTTACCATTAGGGACTATATTTCAGGAATGGGTGGGAGAATGAGCTTGCTGGCACAGATTAAGTGGACTAAAAAAATTTAAATTTATCCTGCGGGTTCATTGAAGAAACTAGGAAAGCTAAAAAACTTAAAGGAGCTGATGTAACCAATATCACTACAGATGTGTTAAAGATAACAGGATATGACATTCTTATTTTGAAATGTTATTTAGATTGAGCCTGGAGACTTGCTACTTACTGAAGGACTGGAAAAGTGTTATGATAGTACCAGTCCATAAAGGAGGGGTAACAAGTAGGGTCAAAAATTACGAATCAATCAGTGGTAAGTAAATTAGAAATGTCTGAGGATAGAAACTGGTTTTCAAATTGGCAACATGTGAATCTCTGTGGGCTTTCTGCAAGATATTTCAAATGAAGTGGAGAAGAGAGTCCAAATTCATAGCATAGAACTAGATCTTTTAAGGCATTTGACAGACTGAACCATAAAATGGTGGTAAATAATGTAAAAGCCACTTTGGTGGATGAGAAAGTGATTTGCTGGTAGAAGTGCTCTTGAAAGATAGAAAGCAAAAAGTTAGGTTAAGAAACTGGCTTTAAAAGAAGTGGATGTGGAAATGGGAATTCAACAAGGTAGTTTATTGCAGTGCTGCCAGCCACTTGACTTTGAATATCCGTAGATGGCCGCTAAAATTTCTGTAGATTCGATACAAAATCCGGAGACTCGCTAACTGAAAGACTGAAACAATAATTATTGAAGAGAGAGTCAAAATTAATACTACTTTTTATTTCCAGGTCTTTAAAATTACAAAAATAATATTCTACATTGAAAGTAAGAAATATTTCTGAACATATTTCATACATCGTCACTTTCATCACTGCTGCTGCTATGCCTAGTAGTTTTTGTTTCTGTTTTTTTCCCCTAGTGACCATACATTTTTTTGTTGACATTAAATTAGGCATATATACTGTTACAGGAAATGTTATAAACTACTACCCCTTTGATTCTCAGATATTGGTTAAGCATTCTCAGACGCCACTGCTTTGTAAGCTGTGCCAACGAGCATGTCACCGTGCATAAAGATTGCGCTGATACTTTTGTATTACAGTATTTTAAGATGTATAAAATCTGTAACCAAACTAAATATGAGCTTTATTTCAATTGTTGGTACACACGAGCGGTTGCAAATAAACGATTCATAGTTATTGACAATTCTGTAATGCATTAACACTATATGCTCAAAGTTAAACAAAACACCAATATAAGGAAAAAACAAATAGTAAAAATTAGCAAAAATCTGTAGATATTTTAACAAAATCAGAAAATCCTAACTTTTTTTATGAAAATCCGTAGATCTACGGATAAATCTGTAGATCTACAGATAAATCCGTAGAATTGGCAGCACTGGTTTATTGGGACCATTGCTATTTATTATCCTAGTTGACGATTGTGTTAATGGTTTACTGCCAGAAGTTAGGTTTTATAGTGTCGTATAATAGGATGAAAATGAGAAAACTGGTAATAGCTGCAGGGAGATATGGACAAAATATAGGTAAAAATGGGATGAAGATAAATAGAAAGGTGGTCAGCTTATTAGGTACATGGATAGTGATTATATGATTGGGAAGGTATTGCAGGTTCAAGACGTGAAATGGACATATGTTGGTATAACATTTGACAGTGAACTCAACTGGGCAGGTGCTAGGAAGAGGTTTCAGAATTTACCGAAGTGAGGGAATTGGGTTACAGAACTTTGGACAGACCATTGCTTGAACATGGCAGTCTAGTATTGGACCCACATTTCGGGTATCATATACAAGAGTTGGAGCGAGTGCAAAGGAGAACTACAATCAGGATATGATAAAGGAGATGGAATGGGAGGGTGAAGAGTGCTGGGATTATACAAGGTGTAATTTTGTGATGCTGCATGGAAAAAGATTGCTGTAAGAATTAACAATAGTGCTTGGAACGGAAAAGATGACCTTGACTGCAATCTATCTCTCAATTTCAGGCATAAGGTTGTGGAAATTTTTTTTTCATAGGGAAGTGAAGAATCATTTATCAAAAACGCTGAAAGAATTTAAGACTAAAATTCTTAGAGGGCAAAAGTAGGTGCATACAATAAATTGGGAAAATGGTTGTAGGGAAATTTGCACTGGATCTTCATCGCAATTAAATTAATTGTTGCTGCCATACCTCAGAGAATCGTGTGTAAAGGTAAGTAGTTACTATCAATTAACATAAAATCATTCTCACGTTTTGATGATAATAGATTACCAGAGGTGTTGAGTCGGATAAGTTCTGCCATGCACGATGACAAGACAGCTATCTTCGTCAGATGAAGTAGTAGTAGGTCGAAGTTGTTGCTGTGACAATACGTCACCTATCGAAATGTGGATGACAGAATTTTTAGAAGCTGTATGCTAGGAAAAGACTCACAATGGATGGTAAACAAAACAATCCCCATGTCTTACGCAATAACATATAAATTTAGTTCTCAAATACTATATTCATGATTATAATCAAATATAAATTCTCATTAAGTTTAGCCCACTATCTGTACTTTATTCCTGCTCTTCTTTCACAGGGGTGAGGAGGAGGGGGAAATTATGAGCAGCATTCAGGTAAAAGAAGTTTCTCTTCCAAAGTGCGTGTACCATTTAACAAAAACAAAACTTTTCTTTTCTTCTAATGTGATCGTCTTCTCCAGTAGTCGACACACGGGTTCTGGATGGTGGTATAAAACATTGCCCCGCTTCACGTTACTGTGATCGTTGACCTGCGATTTTTCACGTCTCATTTCCACCCACAATAGGCGGCAACGACGTATCATCATTTTAGTTTAATCTCTTCGAGGTCGTTCACTTTTTCCATAATCGTAATTTATTTAACGGTTGTCGGTCCGCTCATTGTGTCTTTATTGCTCTTCTCCATGCACGCTCCCACTATGCACTAACTGGAGATTGCATTCTCGGCCCAGGGGTCGGTGGGCCAGCGTTTTGTACTGCGGATTGACAGCCAATCGAGAGCACTTTTCGCATTCACGCCGGACCGTTACACGGGGCTTTTTTCCCCCGTGTATTGCTGCCTTCTTCTGCCGTACGTGAGTGGTGAGAGAACGTTAGATTGGGTTCTTCCTCAATTAGTGACACAGCTGTCTTTTTTTCCCCCTCTTTAAGGTGTTCTTCAGTGATCTCTTGAATTCTCAGAGCTGAACCGCTTCGAGCTGAACTCGGAACTTCGCTCTAATCTCCATGATTAACGGACTGACATTTGACTGCAGTAATTCATAACTGATAAAAATTAAAAATCCAATATTATTTATTAGAAATCTTTTATCAACTCTAAACGAAGCCCAGATGCCATTTCACCATATTTTATAACAAGAAAGAGAGAAAAGAAAGTGAAAAATTCTTTGTTATGGGCGCTGTTCCAAATGACTGGAAACATATTCCAACGTTCTCTGTAAGATATAATGAAACTCGGAATTTTAATGAGTTGATGTTTTATTAAATTTAAGAATCGTGGGTTGACCGGTCGCCAAGTGAATATCACGCCCTGCTAGAATTTTTAACTTTCTCAGTTGCGATGTAGGGTAGCTTTAAATGGGAAAGCAGACTATACATTTAACTACCATACGCTTTTATTACAGAAACACATTTAAAATGAACCAGGCCCTTTCCGATTACTGAGGCACAGCATATGCTAATAATTACGTAGTTTCTGTTGCCAGTATTCCGAGAGAGTCTTCGAGTGCTAGAACAACATTTTATATGCGACATAGAACATTCTAGAAGAAAACAACCACGTCGGCTGCCACTTCCAGAACGCCAAACAATGGACCAAATAGTCAGCAAATATTAAAAACAATGAAAACTTACTTAAAATTATTTTATGATTCGTGGAGACATTGTACTGTGTTAGCAGTTGTTAGTGCCAGTTATTACATATTTTCATCGAAACTGCTTTTCGAATATTTTGTCGATTTAGCTATCTCGAATCACGTTACCCCTATTTGTTCTCTTATAACTTATCTCGCTTTTCTCGTCGTCATTTTGGACAGCTGTCACCTATCATTAATTATACACAGTGCGCAGGATACAACACAACTATCCGGGCGACCTGCTTGATGTAAACATGGGTGTAACATGTCTATGTTCCCGCTGAATCAACCACAGCTGGTTGCCAAAACTACCGAGACTAACTCCATCAGTTAGTTATCACGGTCGTAAGAGGCAATGTTAGACATATTCGAATTGATATAGCACTGAGCTCCTATTCAGAGATAACTTTGGTTATTATTATTCACTCTATCACAACCAGGCGAAATTTCAGGAGAAAATTTGGTTTTCAGTTGTTTTCGTGGTATCTTTTTAATTTAGTATTTTGTTTTAATCACTGTTACCTATCGACAAAAATATACAAAATATTGCTTTTTTTTGTTGCTGGATACACTTCGTCCGATTCAGCGCTAAGTTCATTCAATGCGCCAGACATCACAATAGATCGTTGTTTCTTAAATCGTTGCTTGCAAAGATGTTAAAATTATACCTTATCGATCATCAGATGCTCGTCATTTTTGTATCTATTCCTCACAAGATAATATTGTCCTTTTTACCATTGAATCCGATTTATCAACTAAAAAATGTCTTCACATTTTGACATCCAATGAAGTCCTTTTCACCGTTTTCGACACAATTTTTTGAAGGCGGTTTTTATGTTGTTTTTTTTTTAAACAATTATTTTATTTTTCTTTGTAACATACAATATTATCACTATCATAATTATTCATATTGTATTGTACGACATGTTTCACATCCCAGAGGTCGTTCCTTATCTGGGGTTCATGGAATAAGATCGAATAATAAATAAATAAATTTAAGAAATTACAACTTTCAACAATCGATTGAACCAGAATAATGTTGCAAAAAACGTTTTTTTAACCGAAAAAACCGCGAAAAAAACACACTTTCTTCTGGTACATGTTTTTTTCCTAAATATTAAATCTCAAATTTGTAAGGTAGTTATCGTTTTTTATGTTTTAGGTTTTATATTAAATACTTACCATAATTTTAAAACTACTATGTTTTTCTGGTTCAGTAGAACTAAAAATTATGAAAATATTGGCAACATTGACTGAAGTTTCTGTTTACGAATGGTGACTTTCCGAAGACACTAGGTTGTGCGAGAGGGAATCCCCGTTCCCCGTTGATTGGTTTGATTCTCCCTATTGAACGTAGTTCAGCTTTACATGTGACAGCGAAAGTTTGTTTCTTACCGGATTATTTCGTTGTATTCGAGTATGATTACAAAATATACGTATGCCGAAACGAGTCGGATCTGGTTGAAAGAATTTGGCTGCGGCAAAGCTTTTTAATGATATTATTTCCAATTCTAAAATTGCAAAAGTAGAATGAACATTCTGTTCAAAACGCATAACAAGAAAAAACTCAAGAATTCAAAGCACATGCAAAAATGTAAAAAATGTCCCAACTCTGTAAAAGAAAAATACAAACAATCAATGCAAGAACAACCAGGAAAATGTAACTATTTCTGCAGTTATGGATCTAGGGGTGACAAAAAAATAAATAAATAAAAAAATTCTGACACCGACCGAACTAGTGTTGATAGTGCTGGTAATAGTGAATGTGGTGCTCACAAAGAAGATGAATAAAAAAAATTTGTTACCTATATAGATAAACTTATCAATCATAATGTAAGCCACTATATTATTCAGTAAGATTTAAAAAAAAACACGTCTAAAATGCAAGTTCCGTAAATAACACTATAATTCATCAAATACATTGTTTTTCTGAAAAAAAAATACAAATTTAGAAAAGAAAAACAACGGTGTCAGGTTTTTTCATTATTATTATTTTTTAAGTGAGTTTTTTCTTTCAATTTGCAGCACAAAACTAGAAACACATTTAAGCACAATTGTTTTATGAATTATCAGAATCTTATTTTAGTGTCAATAAGTGGGAGATAATCTTAGACATTTCGTTATGAGATGTTTAAAGTTCATTGAATTAAATTTTGTGTTGTGGTGTATCGTCGTCAAAGTGTCCGTCGTATTTGTGTTTGTGTTAGAGATTAACATTTCACAACAGTCATCGATGTTAACTGAGGATATATTATATCTTGCAGCTCGAACTGACTCTGAGAAGTAGAAACTACTTTCAGGCCTGACATCTGGGAGGACACAGGCTTAAATCCACGTCCGGTGAGCCAGGTTTCCCGAAATCACTTCGCGCAAATGTTGGGATGGTTCCTTCAGAAGTTCATGGCCGAATTCCTTCCGGTGCCTTGTCACGACTCCTTTCCTGGCTCTCATTACAAGGACGAGGCACAAAACAAAACAAAAAAATCTTTCTTCTATCTGCTTTATGCGCCGTAGTTGTTATAATGTTCATTGTAGCATAATTAGTCTGTCTTCCAAAATATGTACCAACTTATAAAACAATTCTAATGTTCTCGTTTCCAACGTGCATTAACAGGTGAGAAATTCCTAATTATTAAGCTCTCGAGTAGAAGCGAACGACTAACAAACCTGGAATCCTCCTTCGCTACTGTTCGTTTGTTTTAATGAAGTGGTTAATTAGTGCCTCCCAGCTGCTCCAGATTCAGCCGATTTATTGGGGATTTTCGGAAAGCAAAAAAGTAAAATTACATTTGCCTATGCCTCTCTAATAAAGTCTCTGGGTCTAGATCTGCTAACTCGAACGAAGATGAAATAACTTTCATGTTTTCATTGTATCAATTCTATTGGCCATATCTATGACTAATTAATAATTTGACTTCTTTCTTTATATGTCAGCACTTCTCTTTTAAACCTGGACAAGTTCTTATATTGCTCCGCGAGTGCAAGGCTTAGAACAGCGTTTCTCAACCTGAGGACCACTAAAATTCTTCGAATCATTCAATTTATAAGAACCAAACTTTTACCTGCCCTACGAAATGTTATCGACATGTACCGCGTTCCCTGAAGATCTCGCACTCGTAAAACGGTTAACTTAGTTCTCTTCGCCAACTGGAAACGTTGTCTATTCCAGTAACACTTACAACAAGATAGTGATAAAACTGTTATTAACTTAATCCTTAGAAGAACGCCTCTCTCTTTTATGACGACTGGAAACGAATTTGGTGAATAGAGTATAATGATAAAAATGCAGCCGGTATTTGTCTTGTTCATATATCGTTTGTCTGGTGCCTCTGATTTACGCAATTTCGTAAATCCTTGTGGAAAATAACTTTATTCTCTTCGAGCACGGTCGCCTATCTCCTTTAGTTTATTTTATGGAAGCATATAACTATGAAAAGATGCATAAACAAATTCTTTTCTTTCTTGTAATAACTTTTATTCAATCAATTAATTATTTAACATTTTCCACCAACACCAGCAGAAACTAAAAACAGTTACTTTTATATCGGACTTCTTCCTGATACTTGCCCGATTTGTATATCGAATTTGCGAACTTATGATAACGACTCAACCCTGTCACTCTTAGCAACCAGCTTCTCCTAAAACAACAACCGCACGAACATAACAAAAATATCAAGGAATCTATATGTATATAAGTATGCTTGCATACCATAGAATAACCTATGAAATATGTGGTCGTCATGGGCGCCAGCAGAATTAATTTAAGGGAGGTGCATCGGTTTTTATTTTTTTAATATACTTTACATATAGCAAGCACTTTTTACTTATTAACTAAGGATACTGAATTTATTGACAAGGTGTTGATCAATTTTGGGCAACAATCTAGGCGCCTTAAGTTATTATTCAAACAGTGAATTTAATAATGAAATTTTTGTTTCTTAATCTTTTTTGTGTATTTTCTTTCATAGCAGGAGGATGCAAGTGCACCCCCTTCCTGGCACCCATGGTGATCGTCACAAGCCATAACCTCATATCCCGGAAATAGCAGATTTTTGCCTGCTTGTTGAAATATTCATGGCTTTTAGAGTTTCGCTTATACCAATCTGCGCCTCAGAAACTCCTCATTTTACAAACTAAAACACACCTACCACCCTTAGGTTAAACGTTCCTGAATTAACCCCTCCCCCCTTTCTTAATTCACAACAGCTACCTGTGCAAACTAGTAGCTAGTATATACCTAGGCCACAGTGTATGTATCGAGAGAGACAAGTAAGCTTTTCTCGGAATAAAAGTCATCTTTAGCTTGACTGATTTGGTATATTACAACTAGCGTACTTCTACCATCTCTGGTTTTCTTACTGCCCAAGTATGCAAATTCAGACACGTCTCTCAGTGTTTGAGCCACTAGCTCTCGATTCCTTCCAATTTGCATATTGAAACACCATCAACTTTGTTTCAAGTTTATCTGGATCAACAGTAATGAAGAAATTACAGTGTGGAAGTTCTCTGGAGAGTGCGACTCGAAAGGGCGGCTCCTAGTTATGGCTGGAGGGACCACACCCTGTAGCGGCACCCAATCAGAAGGCGCCGTTCGGCCGTCATTTGGCTGAAAGCTTTCCGGTGTCGGCCGTAGTTCTCACCTGCCAGTCGGATCCAGCAACACGCCCGCCCTCATTACGATTTATCGCCGGAACAATGCTAAAAACGAGGCCGAGCAGGGGTCAAGGTTACGTGCGGAGGTGGTGTCGAAGATTATCGGGTTTCAGGCGCGTAGCCAGGGCTTGCACGCCCTGCGCAAACAGTCCCGGCCCCCTTTGACCGTGACTCACCCTGGTCGAGCGTTATCTAATGCCTCTGTAAAGACGGATTGTATTACGCTGACTCGCCGCGTGGGAGGCCCGAGTGACGTTGTCGCTTCGGAACAAAACCTCTGAGACAATGCCTATCTTTAAGTCTGTACCAGTAATTAATTACCTGTTTCAGGTGAAGTATTTCTTACCGTAAGAGATCAGAGATTTTATCAAGCACTTGCCTAAAGAAAGAAGAATAAAATACATTAAAGATGATTTTGATATTTTCATTTCTATTCTTACAGAGTAGCGAATATGTAACCAGAATTATTCATATATATAAAAGAGGTTTTGAGGTCATAAATCATTATTTTAATTTTATTTTTAAAAAAGAAAATGATTGCCAGATGTTGGAGATATTTGTTCACATACCGCAAATTCTATTTCTCTTATTTATTTATCAATCTTGTTTCATGAATCCCTGCTCAGGAAGGACCTCTGGGAAGTTAAACATGTCATGGTTAATACACATACATACAATATGGGTCATAATCATAGCAAAAACAATTATATGTTACAAAGACACATAAAGAGAATAAGAATAAACATTAATTTTTACAACTGAATTTTGTAAAAGTCATATTGAATTCAATTAATTATTTTGTTCAAATTCTTGAATGGAGTAGAAGGAGTTGCCAATATGATAATCTCTCAGTTTTTTTTAATATCTTTATTATCTGCAAACTGTTTTATACTCTTGGGCAGTTTATTACATATGTATACCGCAATAATTAACTCCTCTTTGTACTAATGACAGAGATGTTTGTGTTTTGTGCAAGTTATTTCTGTTTCTTGTATTGAAATTGTGTACCTGTGAATTAAAAGTAAACAGGTTAAAATGATCTATGACAAAACACATGAAAAAATTTATATACTGTGAAGTTATTGTAAGAATATTGAGTTTTTTAAAAAGTTGTTTGCAAGAAGTTCTTGGTTTTACCCTACACAACATCCTAATAGCTCTTTTCTGTGCTATGAAAACTTTCTTATTTTGTGAAGAGTTTCCCCAAAAAATTATTCCATATGACATCACTGAATGAAAATGTTTCGTCAATTCTAGATCTGCTGTTAGAAAAAGTGTTCGTATTGCAAAGATGGTATGTTGACAGAAAGATAACTAGTTATCTATCTATGTCTATACTATTTGAAATCTGTAAGTGGGCTGGGTGTGCCTATATCTTTGTTCAGGCATCAAGCAAAAACTACAGAACCATTTTGTTTGCGCTTTTTACATTTCGAATACTTATGGTCTAGCTTAAAATCTGCGGTGCACCTGATGACTTTTTGTGACGGAGCAAGAAATGATAATTCTTTCGTACCGAGAACAGATAGGCACCACAGAATACAATGCATTTCAGATGAACACTCCTTTACGACATTCCCGAAACAGATGGCGCTTACACAGATAAACACTCCATCAATTGGATTCTATTAATATAATTTTTTTACCAAGTAAGTTTGGTTATTTATTTCTTCAGTATTCTAAAATATAATACATTAGAATATACAGGAAAAGTTACCCAATGGTTAATATCCAAATAAGCGTAACAAAATTGTGGATTGTAATTTATGGTAAAAGTTAGAAAAGTACTGCATTACAAATGTTTATGCTTTGCTGCTGAACAAAATCAAGAGGGAAACGTATTACTACGCACATCAAGGTATACGCGGGAAAATGCTAGTTTCATATACAGGGTGAGTCAAAAAGACAACTTTGGAATGACATAGAAATTTGTTGAGATAACTTACAGAATCGGTAGATGTGTCATTTTGTAGCAAACAACCTCAAGTTCGATGCTCATAGTGCATCAGTACATCGTTCCGCAACCAGGAGCGCGAGCATAATACACGGTTAAAATGGCTACTTTCACTGATGCGGGATAACGCGCTGTGTGTTTTGGCTTCATGAAACGAACTCTGCAACAACTATTCATCTACATCTACATATATACTCTGCAATTCACAAAATTGTGGGTGGCAGAGGGTGCTCAGCACCAAAGCTAATCTCTTTGCTGTTCATTCAAATCCCTAATGGTACGAGGGAAAAAAGAATTCATATAAGAATCAGTCCGGCACCTTATTTCTCTAATTTTATCTTTCCTGTCCTTCCGACTGAAATAGGTTGGTGGAAGAAGTATTTCTCTACACTCAAAAGTGAAAGTGGGAGTACGCATGTTTACCAATAAGTTTATACGAAACGTGTGTCGTCTATCTACCAGAGACTCGCAGCCTAGTCTACCAATCAGTTCTGTGACGCTTTCATAAGGACTGTAGCAAGCGGTCACGAATCGAGCGGCTCTTCTCTGTACTTTCTCTATACTTTCGATCAACCCCTTACGAAACGGGTCCCAAATGACACAACAATAGTGCAAATGTGGCCGAACAAGAGATTTGTACGCTATCTCCTTTGTTTGTTCATTACCATTTTTCAGGATTCGACCTATGAATCGCAGCCTAGAATTTGCTCTACCTACTAACGAATTAATGTACAAGTCCCATTTCATGTTCCTTTGTACTGTTACTCCCAAATATTTCATAGAATCGACCATATCAATAACTGTATTGCTTAACTCGTATTTCTGAACAATTGGATTCTTTTTGTTAGTTATGCTCATTGTCTTGCACTTTTTACAATTTAGAGTATGTTGCCACTCAGCGCATCATGCCAAAATAACATCCAGATAACGCTGAATTTCTAAGCAATCGGCCAAATTTCTTACTTCCCTATAAATAACCGCATCATCAGCAAACAATCTAAAAAGGTTTTTCACTTTGTCTCCGAGATCGTTTATAAAAATTAAGTAAAGAAGTGGTCCTATTACACTTCCTTGAGGTACACCCGATGTAACATCTAGATTAGAAGAACTTTCTCCTTCAACGACAACATACTGTGACCGACCAGTTTTTTTTTTTTTTTTTTTTTTTTTTTTTTTTTTTTTTTTTTTTTTTTAATTGGCTTTCGGCGGCTAAGGCCATTCAGCCAGCTCAATGTGATCATATTTTAGCTTCCAGTGAACAATTAGTCATCCAGTATACATCGTATCTTTCTATGTATGGACACCACAGGACGGACAGGACATTCACACAAACACACAACACTTAACATCCATGCCCGCGGCCGGATTCGAACCGGCGGCCTTCGGCACGTGGAGCTAGCACTCTAGCCCCTACGCTACCGAGGCCTGCGACCGACCAGTTAGAAAATCCTTTATCCATTCACAAAGCTGATCAGATATACCGTACGCTCGTAGCTTCGCTAAAAGGCGGTTGTGTGGCACAGAGTCAAAGGCTTTCTGAAAATCTAAAAAAATTGCATCTACTTGTGAACCTGCATCAATAATTTTCATAACGTCGTGTGTAAATAGGGCCAGTTGTGTTTCACATGACCTTTTCTTCCGAAATCCGTGTTGATTTGTTGTAAGCAAATTATTTTCATCTAGGAAATTCATAATGTTCAAGCATATAACATGTTCCATAACTCTACTACAAATAGATGTTATAGATATGGGACGGTAGTTTCCAATATCGCTTCGATCACCTTTCTTGAAAATCGGAGTTACTTGCGCTATTTTCCAGTCTGAAGGTACTTTTCGCTCTTCTAGGGATTTACTGAATTTATCAGACAGAAATGGCCAGATTTCCGCCGCATACTCTGAAAATACTCTTACTGGAATACCATCCGGGCCAGGTGCTTTTCCCCACTTTAGGAGCTCTAATTGCTTTATGATACCTGCAGTATCTATTCGTAATGATTCCATCTCCAACTCGACACGACGTGGGAAAACGGGAATGCTATCCTTATTTTCGTCAGTAAATGAATTTGTGAATACAGTATTTAGTACGTTGGCTTTATCGCGGCTTTCAATAACATCGGACTCTTCACGAACTAGTGCTGGAATATTGCTGTTGGTACAACTGACTTTTCGAACATACGACCAAAAGTTCGAAGTTTTCTCGATAATCGCTTCCCAGTTCGGTGGATTGGCCAATCACATGGCCACCTCGCGCTCCAGACTTGACACCACTGGATTTCTTTCTCTGGGGTTTCATTAAATATCATGTGTATATTTCTCCCCTATCAAACAATTTGGCCGAAAAATGGAATCTACGCTGCTGTAGCACAAGTTACGCCCACTTTGCTGCAACGACTGTAGGAAGAAATTGATTACCGGTGTGATGTTTGTCTCATGATAAATGGTAGGCACATCGAACCAAAATGACATTTGACACTTTTATAAGAAACTTGAGGTAGTTTGCTACAAAATAACGTATCTACCGATTCTGTAAGTTATCTCAATAAATTTCTATGTCATTCCAGAGTTGTAAAGTTCTTTTTGACTTACTCAGTCATTATGTGAGATGAACAAAGGCAGGCCATAAGCGTACACAAGTAGAAGGCCTGGGGAAGAGGACAAAATAGAGGACTGCACTATTGCCTAAGGTTCATAGCGATCTGTTATTTGACAAAATATTAATAGAAATATATGAAAAACGATATTAATGGAAATAAAATAGTATCATTCGTTAATGCTGAACTTTTATTTCAAAGAGGCTTATTATTTTGAAAAATAGTCCATTATTGATTGGAAATGTAATAATAAACAAAAATAACTACGTAGGAAGAAATATATCTACACTGTAATTCTGTTGATTTTTCAACTGAATGTCATTTGGGAACCAAGAAAAATAAATTCTCTGGGACGTATCAGGGTTACTTATATGAAAATACGGTCGAACGGTTCCAAGCAAACCCCTCCAATTGGAAATCCTCTTGTCAGATTTATCTGTTACTCGGTAGAAAGGTGTGGCAAGTAAATATGATTTTGATGAAAGTTCCCACACTCTGAAAGCACGCGATCTTTCACGCCAAAGGGTCTGTGACTTGTCCTATATTTGCTTCGTAGCATAATTAATTTTTCTTTGCTATTTGATTAGGGAGTTTAAGGAGAATAGTAGCATTATGATCTCATCCAAAGATCATGAATGACGGCAGCAAAGTGGAACTGCTGGTATCGTAACTTTGTTCTTACAATATGGAACAAAGTTAACTTATCATCAAAGTTATAATAATTCCTGGTGTGTAGAGTGTGCTGTAACATACCGCTACTGTATTCGCTTTACTCTCTCATGTTTGCGAAAATTATGAACACAGAATTATGGGTTTTTACCATATTCATAATTTCACAGCAAGAGACTCTGGGTTCATTATTTCGCAATTGGGGGTTGAAATATATTGTTGTAATTAGCGAAGCGATTCATAATCCAGAATGAGGATTTTATTTCTGGAGGTCCAGAGAACAGTGCAACAAAGCACACACACACCCAGGTAATTAAAAATTTCATAAGAAGATCAAACATTCCCGGGAGGCGTTCAAATTATTTTTCGTGTTCCGAAAAATAAATTATGCATTGGATATCTTAAAATAAGCCACCGCAGTAAATAGAAGAGAAACAATTTCGAATTTTCCCTAAATAGAAAAAAGTATTCAGTTACGAACTTCAGAAACCTAGGCAGTTGATTACTAGTAACAATCTGACCCAAGACGGTATATTAAACAGAAACCAAAGGCACTATATTTCTATAATCAAATCAGAGGATATACGGGACATGTTCTTTTTTTTAAATTAACGCTTTAAAGCACATAGTTTTTTTTTTTAGAGTATTGACAAACGAGGATTAAACTTTGTTCCCTGAAAGCCAAAAATACGTTACAAACAAAATTCAAGCCAGAGAAATGAAATTCATAAGAACAATGAGCGAAGAAGGAAAACAAAAGGTAGAGAATATGATGGAATGGAAAGGTCAATAGCAGATTACATTGATGGATCAAAACTCAACTTGTAAGCCCAATTAATGAAAATGAATCTTCAGGCGGAGTAAGTGGAAAAATGCATAGAGAAACACCAATGAAAAGGTAGCTGGAAAAAATGGAAGAAGAAGTAAGCAAAAGAGAAAAAGGTCGACAAAAATATCGAAATTTATTCTAACGCATTTAGTGAAAAAAATGACATGACTTCAATTAACTAACAATAGTCATAACGTTCGTTTATCGCCCCGATTTCGAATTACTTTCATTACATTATATTAATATAATGTGTTACTATAGTTCTCTCTCTTTTTTTTTCCTTCTTTTACACAGTGTTAAAGCGAAAGGACTAGGAATAGAAACTCTGAAGTATAGAAAGAAATTCCCAAAATGTAATCAAACTTTAGATACAGCCAAATAGGAAATAATGTGTAATTTGTTTTACTAACTCACGAGCTTTGTTCGGAGATTACGTACCAAAGAAGTAACAGGATACTTTGTCGTTAATATTGTATGTGAAGGAAATGATAGATGCTTTTTAAGCTTTGTGAAAATTTGATTGGTGGTTGGTAAATGCTGATAAACTTTTTAAAAAGTGTTGTGTAAAGACTACTGAACGAAAGTAAAGCGAAACTACTAGTAAAACTTCGGATATCTTACATAGTGACAAGCAAAATACATAGATCAAATAGCAAAGTTAAATATTTAAAGAAGTGAGCACTAAACAATTCAATTATTAGGTCAACACTGGAAGATTATCGACTTAAAGGTCGATGTGCCCTCGTAATGAGAAGGACCTTTGATCGATTGTACGAATTTCGCACACGGCAGATCTGCACGTCATCCAACCTGCCGCGAAACCGTTCGACTCTGCAACAGCTAACGGCGTCGTACGCCGCGCACGAACGCTTTTTTCCAAGAGATTTGAAGGCTTTATCTGAATGATTAATGCGTCTAACGCATCTATTCGGAAATCGTGTCAGTGGACGCATTGTGAAAACTCGCTCGGAGCAGACTTGTTGTTCATTCGGACGAGCGTTTCACGATGGAATGTTAAGAACGTATAGGGTTACTGCATTCTTTCCTTAAAAAAATAAAAAAACCGCCCCCTTTTCAGAAAATGAACACACCGACTTCCCTTCATGTAATAAATAATTCAATCCATAGTGCTCCAGCTAGTAACCCACTTTTTGAAAGAATGACTCGATGACATCCTTCTCAGGTAAAGTGCACAATATCATATACAGAAAAACAAGTACAGATTTCTAAAATTATTTTATTAAAAGTAGTAGCAATATTGGTGTATTGTTCACAGTTTGTTTAAAAAAATATTATTAGTTAGAGGGCTGAGCTCTCAAAAATTTTCCTATATTTGGTCGTTACTTGTCATCAACAATATTAAATCACCACGTTACACTACTGAATATCTGTTTGTTTTCTTAGATAGAAAATTGCTGACTATGCTAAATCCTCATTTGTGTGCATATGACCATGGGATTGCATTGAAGAACTTCTTTATATCTCTTAAAGCTGGAAAGCAAGACAGCGGCGGTTGGCCCTCAACGCTCCCTATGATACCTTCAACACCCTCCGGGGACGGTACCGCCTCCGTGGGGAACCACGGGTATAGGGAATAGTAACTATGGTTGTGGTGGTGACTGAAACACTTGATCCTTAAAAACCCATTGAGCCCTTAAATGATACTCCAGTAAAATTACAAGCCGTGTAGTAATTATGATAACGATCCTTTAGAATAGCGTTTCTAAACCTTTTGCAAACCATGCACAGGTAAAATTTCAAAAATATTTCTACGAACCAATAATTTATATAGACCTAATTTTTTTAGCAGTGTGTATATTAACATGTGACACATATTAAAACCTACAGCAAGACCCTAAAAAAAACGGCCATAAATCTTACGCTTTCTTTGATGCCTACTGGAAATGTATTTAGTGAAAACTATAACACTACAGTCACATTATCATTTCTGAAAGTAACATATTATTGCCTGTCGTTGAAATATTTTGGCTTATAGATTATACTCATTTATGGTCTTAACCAGTACGAGTACGCTATCCATTTTATGTCAATAGAGATGTGGTGTAAACGAAATAAAATTCACATAAATTTAATTTAATTGCAATGGAGCACAGGCTCCGGTGGCAATTTCCCTACACACCCATCTTCCCCCTATCCTGCAGCCCTCTACAAATTTTATCTTTAAATTCTTTCAACGTTTTCGGTAAATTATTCATCATTTCTCTTGCCAACTCATTCCAATCCCTGACACCCTTACCTAAAAAAGAGAATCTTCCCACACCCTTGTGCCGAAATCGAGTGCCAGCTTGTAGTCATGGTCATCTTTTCCCATGTTCAGAAATGCACAGAAGTATTTTTGTAGTTATTAACCAGTACCATCTATGGGCGTGGTGTACTCTAATCCCTGCGTAACCAATTAACGGTACGTGGGGACGAAACATCACAAAAATTGATTTACAAGGACCACGTCCTCATCCTACGAACAGAGGGTTAGAGTTATCAGAAAACCTGAGGGCTATAATGTTACGTGGAAGACAAAATCACAAATGTCTACGGCATATAAGACTCCCGCACTCCTGATGTAATTTTTGGAAAAAAGCGTTAAAAATAAGTATATTAAACCTACAAAGACTTCAAAATCGGTTTCAAAGACAAATTATTAACGTACCAACATTTATGACAGTACTAGAACTCGAGAAATATTCCGTTCGTAGCTGAAGAGATTAGACACCAAACAGAGAAATCATAAAAATAACAATCAACAATACTCAGAATCAAAGTTGTCAAATTTTGGGGAAAAACAACCACGGCCATGTTATACACACAAGGCGTCATTCATAATATTAGAAAACTCTACAACCTACACGTAGCCTCACATAGCCCATACAGAATAAATAAATTAAAAAAAGTCAAATGAAGGAAATTACTTTAAAGGATTGAGGTTACAGCAAGACCTCTATTACAGGGGCAACCGTCTTCTACATCTACATCTACATATATACTCTGCAATTCACAAAATTGTGGGTGGCAGAGGGTGCTCAGCACCAAAGCTAATCTCTTTGTTGTGCATTCCAATCCCTAATGGTACGTGGGGAAAAAGAATTATATAAGAATCAGTCCGGCACCTTATTTCTCTAATTTTATCTCTCCTGTCCTTCCGACTCAAATAGGTTTGTGGAAGAAGTATTTCACTACACTCAAAAGTGAAAGTGGGAGTACGCATGTTTACCAATAAGTTTAAATGAAACGTGTGTCGTCTATTTACCAGAGACTCCCAGCCTAGTCTACTAATCAGTTCTGTGACGCTTTCATAAGGACTGTAGCAAGCGGTTACGAATCGAGCGGCTCTTCTCTGTACTTTCTCTATACTTTCGATCAACCCCTTACGAAACGGGTCCCAAATGGCACAACAATAATCCAAATGTGGACGCACAAGAGATTTGTACGCTATCTCCTTTGTTTGTTCATTACAATTTTTCAAGATTCGACCTATGAATCGCAGCCTAGAATTTGCTCTACCTACTAACGAATTAATGTGTTTGTCCCATTTCCCTCAGAAAGAGTTAAATGAATAGTGTCCTCGAAACTTACCAGATCCAAAAGTGTAGAGAAGTTGGAGGTTGCGGAATCTGAAAGATTACCTTTAGAGGCAACAAAAAAAAAAAAAAAAAAAAAAAAAAAAAAAAAAAAAGTACGAGATATAAAAGAGTCTATTGAATAATAAAATCTATTGGAACAAATAAAACTTAAGAAATAAATACAGACTCAAAATTAGGAAAGAATATCATATGTTTAATTGACTTTCGGGTTTTGCCGCGTTGTTTATTTTTCCCCCAGCTGACAAGGGGTGTGCAACCGTAGTAATGAAAGCACTGGACTACCACAATAAGATTACGAACTTGCTGGCAGACAAGACCTACGAACCATTAAGCAGAAACCCACTACAGAAGATTAGGACAGAGAAACCTAAAAAGAAACAATTGCATGATGCCTAGGTTCTATGGATTGCCGAAAGTGCACAAAGAAGAGGTTCCCTTACGTCCGATTGTGAGCGCGGTCAACTCACCTACTCATCCACTTGCGCGGTATGTTGCCAATAAACTGAAACATCTCACGGAAGATATCAGATCAGCTGTAAAGAACTCAGCTCACTTTATACAAATTATTGATGATCTGACGCTAGAGAAGACTGATGTCATGGTGAGTTTCGATATTGTCTCATTATTCACTAATGTGCCGGTAGACGAAGCCGTTGCTGTAATACGTGCTAAACTTCTTGCACAAGGAAAGTCTACTGAGTGGGCTGACCTGACAGAGTTCTGCCTTAAGTCAACTGTGTTCCAGTACGGTGGTCAACTTTATGCTCAAGTTGAAGGTGCGGCAATGGGCTCGCCACTTTCACCTGTAGCCGCCAACATTTTCATGGAATCATTCGAGATGAAGGTGCTTAACAACGCGCGCCTAAAACCTACAAAGTGGATCCGTTACGTTGATGACACTTTTGTCATCTGGCCTCACGGTAAGGAGAGTTTGCAAGAGTTCTTAAACCACCTCAATAGTGCCCACCCAAGAATTCAGTTCACTATGGTTGTGGAAGAAAATGGACAACTGCCATTTCTCGATGTCCTTGTTCACAAGCGAGGCGATGGAAGTTTGGGTCAATTAAACATGAATAAAGATGGCCGTGGAAGTCTGAGGAAGAATATCATAGGCCATTTTTACTTAAGAAATATAATTAGAACTGATTTAATAGTGGGTGTCTCAGTAAAATAAATGAAATTTGCACTAGGGTATATCAACCCTGACATTTTAAGAGCTTGCTTCCTTTAGGATTATCAGCCAATAATTTTGGCAGAGAGAAGGATTGGCAGCGACTTGTTATAGTTCAGCCCGACACGAAATTCCATCCAACTCTTTTATAATTAGGGATAATGGATGTTCCGTGATACTGCGATGGAGAATGGACGCTTGTAATTCATTCTGCTCCCCATTAGGAAATGAGATGGTGTTGATTTGCACGCAGGTGTTCTGTTATTGTGCATAAAACACTTCGGGAGCCATCAACTCTTGTAAACAAGGTTAGAAAAGTCAACAGATAAAACAGCAATGAATTCCACTTCGCCACGCCTCTGTCACAAAACACGTCGAAAAACTGATAGTCTCACAAGAAGTAAGCGTAAACAGAGTATAAAAACATGTAATCAATGTCATTAAATAATTTGTAAAATTATTTTTGAGATTCAGAGCCATATTTTTTACGACTAAATATTGACAAACATTTGGCGCTAACATAAATGGTACAGGAATTTCACATTGCGTTTGAAAGTCCTGGAGGTAAAACAAATTAGTAATCAGGTAATTGTAGGTATGCAAGTACTATCAGTGTAGTAAATCTCTTTAAACAGACAAATTAATTACATATTTTGCTTGCAAGGTAAACTCGTTTATACAGTTTCCTTCATTTCTAATAAGTTTTTTTATTTATTTTTTTAATTTTTATTTTTTTAACTGCTTTACGTCTCTCTAACAGCGAGGTCTTTAGAGACGGGAAAGGATGGGGGGCAAGGAATGGGAAGGAATTCGGCCATGGCCTTTTTAAGGAAGCATCCCGGCATTTGCTTGGAGTGATTTGGGAAACCATGGAATCTCTAATCATAATATAATCTCTTCAATTTTTTACGATTACTTCCCACCAATCTCCCATACACTTTGCGCCAACATCACCTATTCCACACTAGCTTTGTTCACTTCATGCCCAAAAATATTATTAAAAATATCATACCTTACACAGAGCGGCCAGATGTCTCAGTGGTTAAGGCGACTCTGACTCGAGATCGAAAGTCCCCGGTTCGAATCCCTCACTGGGTGGGGATTTTCATAGTCTTTAACGCGACTTTCACCTATGGCACAGCTTGCTGTGTGATGTGAAGTACGCTGGAATGCTTCAGTGGTTCGGATTCAAGGTTAAACTGCACTAATTAACTCGCCAAGAAAACCTCAAAAGATTAACTTTACTGTGAAAGGTCTCAAATGTTCGCATCCTTCGTGTATAAAGTATTACCCATTCATTTCCAATAAACTTCTCAATTCCACAGTGTTAGGAGTTCGAAAAGGAGTAAATTTGGATGTGATAGAGAAGGACAATAACACTACAAAACAACAAAATGACCCCTACAAAAGATGCAGAATCATGTGCCTAGCAGATTTAAGAAATTCAACATTTTATCTTCGATAAATTCACAGTTTACAATTTATTAGGCCAATGTTTCTACTTACAAATATTCAGCCGTTCCGAGAATCTACGGGATTAAAAAAGCTTTTCTAGCTGCCTGTGTCTAGGAACTTCGCGGTATGAGTCACGGTCTGATGGACTCATTTCATAGTTGGCTAACTTGCTACAGCTCGCAAGTGATTTCTTCGGATGCTGGGAGCGTTAAGGCGGAAACCACAGACCCGAAACCAACAAATAAATTACATCTTTTCCGGTTGCTTAGCTCAGATCATTCCCAGTTAAGTGAATCTCCAAGCGATTGTTACGTCTGAACCTATCTCTCAACTTTACATTTCACGACAGGATGCACAAAAACGTATCGTGATATCAACAGCTAAATGCTATGATGCACATTTTGCAATGTTGTCACCTTAGCGATTTTGTCGCTAGATTTAGCGAATTTTGAAGTTCGACAGCGATGTGTTATCACTAAAAAATTACTTGGTGATTTTTTTAGTGAAATTCAACCTTGCAGTTTCGAATAATGTACTCGCTTCCTTTCAACTACATTATTTGGGAGAAAATGTGTCTTTTGAGAGTGGAAAATACTCTTCGCCAGGGCAAAGATAACAAAATAGTAGATCTTGCCTCAGAACTCGGATTTGATGACGAAAAAATTGAAAACCCCTACAGCAGTGACATGGTATTAATTATGTTCAATGGAACGCTACAAACAATGTCATTGAATTTTGGTCTGAAGTTCGAAAATACAAGAATGCTCCTGGAATAAATACCTTTTTGGAGTTATCTGATTTAGCCATATCCGCTTTATCACTTCCTCACTCGAATGCCGCAGTAGAGAGGATTTTCAACACAGTGGACATTGTTAAAAACAAACTGAGAAGCAGGATGGCTGTAAACACTCTTAATAGCATTCTTTTTATAAGGAATCAAAAATTGTGTAAAAAACCACTACAGTTACGAGCTTCCGGCAGATGTGATTGCTACAATTGGTAAAGATAATAAATATTATTTTAAAACTAAGACTGACGATTCATCACATCCTTCCACATCTGCAAGTTCAGCAACTCCAACGATAGACCAAGATGATGAAGAAGAAATACTGATTGAAGAATTTGATATTGATTTTTAATACACTATTGTGTTGAATTTAATGAAAATACTAATTATTAAAATATTTTTGTATTACTTACTTTACCATTTTCCTTTATTTTATTTAGCAATTTCTAGCGAATCTTTTAGTTCTAAATATCCCGTAATCTAATGAGTTTTTAGACTAGGTCTAGCGACTTTTGTTTTCATAAGGTGGCACCACTGAAATTTTGTTGCCACACTCGACACACGGACGTTCAAGTGCTGAAGCCGTAACACCTGCAGTTCTGATTAAAGTCTGTACAGGGCTGAAATGTGGTTGTTTCGACATTGCTGGAATAGTCCACAACTTACACAAATACAATGACACGACATACTCTAATCGAATAGCCTATCACTATCGATTTCATAACATTTCGCGACTTCACTCCCATTCCTTAGGATTGCACTACATCACAGCCTGGAACTAAATAGAGCAGAACGTTCTAGAACAAAATATTTCTACATAATACTCGATGACCTGCGCGGAATTTGAAAGACTGAAAAAAATAAAAAAAATGATAATAATAATAATATTGGAATTCATAGCGCCAGCAGCTGACTTGTCTGACAAAAGAGAAGCTTTTGATTTGGTGATCGCTGACTTCCGGAGGACACGAAGAAACAGAGACTTCATTTTGATTTACCCCTAAATTTTATTTTTCTGTGGAGTCCGTAGATTTTACGGTGCAGTGCCAAACCTATTCTCACGTTACGATTTTATTTTATTTGTGTTTTGAGGTTTTCTTTCTTCGTTATTACTGATAACCTACTTTCAGTAACATCCTCAAATTTCGGACCTACCGTTTTCTAGATCCTTCCGAATTCGAGTTCTTCGAGTCGGTGGGAAAATCGCAACTGATGTAAAGACATCGGTCCTCTGCTGCGTTTTTAAGTTATCGTTGAATCCATAATTTTAACTTTTTCTATTAATATCACATTTTTTGAAGTGTAACTTCTCTGGGCACGTTAGGTAAAAATTTGTGAGCACTAATCATTAAGTACGCATGCGCGAAAACGTTCCACGCATGCGCATTTAACGATATTTTGATTCAAGCAGCTACAATAGTGTCCGTTGTCACTTAAGCTCATGTTCAACAGTAAATATTCGGTACATTGTTTTGAGTTAGTTCACGTCGTGCATGTATGTATAAGCGTGAATATATGTTTCATGAGCAAACCTAAACTGTAACAAAAATGTTAATGCTTTAATACTCACTGAAAATCGATGACATTAGACGGTATATGATACATTCGGAAGAGTCACCATTATTACACACGCCAGTATTTTTAGTTGTTCGTTTCTATATTAATTTATTTTGTTTATTTACATTCGTTTAATTTGTTTACGAAAATAACTTATGTCAAGTTCCTATTTACTGTCCCGTTAGACCTCATCAATTTAGTATGGAGCACTGAGAAACACTGGCGGCTGATTATATGAATATAGGACAACAATAGTACCTGGTGGGAGACTTTTATATTTGTACACCCAAACCGTAATTTCAGTGTTTTTTTTTTCCCCCCCGAAGTAAAAACATTAGTAGAACTCCCATAAGCAGCGAATATATTGTGCCAAACAGTAGTGTCTTATTGTTTTCTCAAGTTATCGTCACTGTGTCATGATCGAAGAAAGTAACTTCAGAGATATGTCCCCGTTGTTAGCCATCTACTGCGTGCTTGTTCATATTAAGGAATAGTCTCAGCACGACCCTCTTTGCTAGTATCTTTTTGCCTTCATAATTCAAACTGGGTGGATTTGCTTCGGAGAGGGACTGAGAATGACTATTTCCAATGCTTTGCAGAGGTGACAAAGCGCAGAAAACAGTGTGCAGTTTTTTTTTGCGCCTGTTCTTCAGCAGTCTTTGTTAATGCTCAGCATAGGCCGTGCGCCATGTTTCGGTTCATCATACTGACAACTCGTGTACTTGTTCCTGCTCCAGACAATTTTATTTGTTTCTCAGGTCACTGCGTGCTGCCTTTTGTGTGTGTTTTTTTTAAATGTGTTATGTAACTCGATTTATTTGACAATAACCTAAGAGTCACCCGTTCATGAGTCACTCTAAATCAGTTTAGACAAGCAAATTTGGTTTGTTGTTAGTTTCTTTGGCTAATCTGTTGATTTATAGTTGTGACATCACGTTTCGTGTTTCCTTTCTGCATCGAAGAGATATTTTCAAAAGAGAATTTCGTATTTCTGCAGCAAATGTTCGACTTTTCGTCAGCCCAAAGGAAGCAGCGAAAGAATTATATGAAATGACCAACAAAAGTCTTAAATGTTTCGCTTATAAAAATAAGTTTTGAACATGCTTGTCCAAATCCCAATCTACTCCTAAGATGTTATAACACCTTTCAATGAGTACAGTTTCAAGCATAATAGTTGATTGCACATCATAAATACTGGTTCTATAATCAATGTTTATGTTGAGTTCAACACCACCTGTCAGGAGGATTTTATATTTATTATCTCTTCTGTAGCAAGTACCACTATTTCAATTTTATGTTTAGAGCTTGGTCTTCAGTAGCCTTCAGTTTGATTCTCTGTGTCAAAATACGTATCATGACAAAATAATTGTACCATTATTATTTTTTTAAATACTAACCGAAAGTTGTTACCTTGAAGTCGTACAAGATGCTCAACAGTTACTATATGTGCTATATTTTACTGAAAATTACTAGATTAAGATTGTCAGGATTTCAAAGTCTTTTTCTTAAAGACAAATTTGTGCTGGCTAGTAACTATAGGCCTAGCATGGCAAACGTAACACTATGAATATGTCTTTACGTTTTTAAATTACTATATTCTTCTTCATTCTGGGGTGGGTGGGTGTGTGTGGGTGGTAACTTTCTGACTTGGGAGGACGCGGGTTCAAATCCCCGTCCAACCATTCAGAATGCGGTTTTTCGTGGTTTCGAGGATGGTTCCTGCAAAAGGCTATGGGTGGATTCCTTTCTGTTCCTTGCCCTCTTCCTTTCTCTCCAGCCTCTAGTGAACTCGACGCTGAAGAGGCGCAGAACCTGAAGCATAATAATAATCATTATGTTGTAGTGGGGGGTGAAATGTCACAATTGATATTCTTTCGGAAGTATGACGGTTAAACTTAATTCTGAAACATTATAGTTCTTTATTCAGCAAGGCTACTATTTTTCTGTTGATTATAATTTCGAATCCTTCCTAATGTTCTGATGTTACTAGTATCTGGTCTCAGACATGAAACAGCACATCACCAGCTACATTTTATACGTTTTGTGCTCAGTTATTCTTAGATATAGTAATCAAATGCAATAAAATTCCAGCAAAATTATTACAAAGAGAACGATATTTATTATAGTTACGTATTCGAAGACAAAATTTATAAAGAAAATTATCTTTAGGACCAAATTTACCGGATCATTTCATATTAACAACATTTAAAAATTATAAATAACATTTAGATTAATTAAAACACCCGGAATATATTTATCCTATTGAGGAAACATAGGATGCTGTAAAAAAAGGAAACCTCAAAGAGAAGACAGTACGAGATATGAATGTTGGTAAAAGCATTTAAAACGAGTTCAGCTGTGACCGAAAAAGTGTCAACGCTTTAAAAACTTTAAACAATTTTTGCACTTTGTTGTGGTTTTCTATGTTTATGTACAATTCTAGTTGAGAACGTATAAGTCGTTATTTGTAACTAAATAAGTTCTGATATATTTTATTTTAAACATAGCGTCAAATTTTTTATGTGTACGTGTGAAATACATAGAGCATTAATTTAAACGGCTATCAGAAGTCCGAATAGAGTTGCAGAATTTTGTCGAAGAGTACTGGAAGTTTGTGAATTTATTACTAGTAATATCCATTAATCTGAGAGAAGGTCAAAGTACAATTGGACGCTTTGCCGGTCATTTATCTCTTCGCGGAAGTATTTAACTCCACCGAGTGATTAATTGCTCTGTTTATCGATTGACAGAGGGGTTGCTTCCGGGGGCAATGGAACGTTAAAGCGCATTTCTTGTCAGGACAACAACAGATACGTCGTGATGGCTTCTCTCATCTCAAGCTACTCTGCCGACCTTGGCGGCGAAGTGGTTAGCGTGTCAGCCTGAAGTTTCCAATTCGAATCCTGCCTCAGGCACGGGCGTTTTTTTTTATTAAGTATAATGTCCATTTTATCTCGTCAACATTGTTGTGAACTGAAATGCTTGACGATTTTTTTCTTGTGGTTTTACGCCTCGTCGACGTCATTAGTTGAGGGGAAAGTCTTGGTGCAAGGAACAGGAAGGAATTAGGCCATGGCCTTTTGAAGGACCCATACCGGCATTCGCCTGGAGTGATCTGGGAAAACCATGGAAAACACAAATCTGGATGGCCGGACGTTGATTCGAACCCACGTTCTCCCGAATACGAGGCTAGAGCGTTAACCGTTCACTCAGCATGCTGGGTATACTTGACGATTTTGACGATACAGAGTAAAAATTCCGAGCTACACTTTTAGAATTGACATGAAAGTTGTGAATCTGGCTGAGTGGCTATATTGTAACACTCCCTATGAGCTCTAACGTTATAAATTCATCAATATTTTATTTTTATTAATTTAATTATGATTGATTATTTTACCATTTTCATGGTGCTCCGAAATGGAAGATTTTTTATATATAGTAATAAATCATGCATATATTTGGTGATGTTTCCGGACTACCACTGGTGTGTATTATCGAGGCATTACACGTCAAGTTTTAAATATTTACTCCATTTACAAACACTAGCTGTTACTTCGTACGCGTGAAATTAGAATTTTACCGTTAGAATTTGATACAGAAAGATGTAAGTTACATGAAAGGTGTCACAAAAATCACGGAGTCGGTATGATACGACAGGGAAGTCATCACATTATTATTCTGTTAATGAACCTGACTCATGAAGGGAACCAATTAGCAACATGTTTAAAAATAGCAACAAACTAAAGGGGGTGGAGATTAACAATGGCAGACTACTTATTACAGTTCCTCCCACAGATTTGTGTTTATGGTATCACATTCTGGGGAGATCTAAAGTCGATATCGTTTTGTACACAACATTTTTGGCTGTCATTTGCCTTTGGGAGTTGAAAATCCGCGAGTTAGCTTCATATAACTGCCCACGTGAAAAACACGTCTTTTCTAAGTATACCCCTGCTACTTTCAGTGTCTGTCGCTGGGTTTTATTGAAAGTTATTGTATGCAGCGCTACGTATGTCTGTTATATATAATAAACCGTTTTTTTTTTTAGTTACTAGACCCTTTTCAGCCAAAAGGAAAGGGATTGGGATAAGGTTGGGGAAGGAATTCGGCCATGGCCTTTAACAGGAACCATCCCAGCTTTCTCCTGGAGTGATTTCGGGAAACCATGGAAAGCCGAAATCAGGATGGCATATCACGGGGTCAGATCTCACATTAAAGATCATTGATCCTCACCCGTACCAAAAAAACCGAGACACAGGAGATGGTGGTCCTGTCCGATTGCGCGACGGAATTGTCGCGTGCGTCAAATTTTCCGAAGAAGATCAACCCCCTCCTCATCAAAAAAAGTATAGGGATTACTACATCCTCAATGGATAGTCCACCCCTACTGAACCGAGTCAAGTACGCCTGACTCAGTTCGCAGTAACACCCTAGGGGAAGGTGCCACTCCCTAATAATAAATTGTGCCTGTATAGGAAATTTATGAACACATCACACAAAAACTGACTGCGAGAAAAATAAAGCCTGAGCGACCGACACAACATAACAGAGATTTATGCACACTATCTGTCTGTCTGTCACTGTTCGGTTAGTTTCCAAAATTTCGTGACAAAATATGTTATTTACTCCCAAAAAAGTATCCCATGTCCTTCCTAATGGTACCAACAAACAGCTACAGCTATATCCGCGTTTATAACATTAGTGTAGTCTTTTAAGTCATAAAATAATTACTGTTGATTTCGCTTTATTTTTATGAAAAAACAAAACATTGCATTTTTATATGCGTATATTTCATTCACAACGTGCCAGGCAATTAACAATGTATCTTGGTAATTGTTTAAGCCCATTCTTTCCTACTCTCAACGAACTATGACACGCTTTCGTTACTGTTCCTAAATTCTAAACAGTAAGAAAGTCGATGACAATTGTTACGTGCGCTGTCACGGTAAGAGCGTTGCAAAATATTCTGCATTTGGGTTTACCGTGGGCAGGTGGTTCAGAGTGAAATCGTGTCAACTACATGCGTTCCGTCCAAGACCATCAATCTTATTGACATTCACATCAGTCACGTGGGTTCCCAGCTATGTGGCGCTACGCGAAACCGAGCGTGGTGGGCGAGTGGCCTCACATTCGAATACCCTCAGGTCATCCGGAAGTGTGGCTTCCATGGGTTCCTAAAATAACTCCAGGCGAATGACGGGATGGTTCCTTCAAAAGGCCATTGCCGAAATCATTTCAGTTCCTCGCTCCCAGCCCTTACCCTTACCCTCCTCTAATAACCTTGACGAGGCGTAAACCCACAAGCGAAAAAAGAAGAAAAAAGAGAGAGTATATAATACAGCAGTTGTAAGTTATTTGACTTCACCAACGATTTATGTCTACCGAAGATGTTTTGGTAACTTCATAATAAATGTGTATCTCTGACCGATTTTGTGTAAAACAGAAAATAATTTCTCAGTCATCTCCCCTTAAATGTTCAAGTGAGACTGCAAATGTTGAACTGCTGTATTTGCAATAATAAAGCCAGTTTTCTATATTACAACTGCGTTTTAAACAAAAACAAAAACTTACTGCACAGCCAGGAAATGTTTACTAATTTAGGAATATCCATTACATTCGTTACCTTCGTCTATGAGTTTTACTTGATTCTGTATAGTTTCCTTTCCTTTCTCTCAGAAACAAGATTGTCTATACTTTCCATAAGGTCAACTGTGCAATAACAAATAAAAAAAAACAAGGACACATTTCTAAACCTACTTTGTTAAAAGACAGTAACAAAATTGGTGTATTATCCACTGTTTGAGTAACAGATACACATCAACGAATAAATATTACTAAGCAGAGGGCTGAGCTCGTTGCAATGACACTGATCTTTCTGTATTTCGTGCCTTATTTGTCATCAGTAATCTTAAATCTCTGCATTTCACTATTCCTTTCTCAGTTAACAAATTGCTTGCTACGCTAAATCCTCTTTTGACTACATACAGCGGCGATAATTAAACGACCAGGCGGAGTTATGATGAATGAATGAAAATTGGTCACAAGTATTCCCATATAAAGAGTATTAAATTATTGAAAATTGAAAGTTTTAAATGTAATAGTATGAAAATTACGGGGCTATTTATCATGCAAAAATTGCTTTTTTTTTTTTTTAACGTATAAGTGATGAACAGTGTAGACTAATACAAGTTCTTGTTGACGAAGTATGCCAAGGCGAAGAATGACGACCCTCTACACCCCAATGTCTAACTGTGAGAGAGGTCGGAGATTTGGTGTGTTTAAAATGATTGAATCATATCGTGAAATCTTCCGAAGGATTGGCTGTAGCGCAATGTCAATATACAGACTTGTTACACAGTGGATGAAAGAAGGTTGTAGTACTCCTGGTACCAGCACAGGTCCATACAGAAAGACAACTGCACGTGAAAACCGCCAAACTGTGTGGGTGGGTGTTGATTGCAGTGTGGTGACTGCAGGCCAGATCCAAGCAGTGATTACATAGAAATCACACCCCGGACGACTGTAAACCAATTGCTTGAAGCTGGGTTACGCTCTCTGACCTCTATGCAATGTATTCCACTAACCTGATTTCATTGCTAACATCGTCTAAGTTGGTGTACTGGAAAACGCAAGTGGATCGGTGAATTACGTACATTTGTGTTTAGAGACGAGTCTCGATTCTGTCTGTAGGTAAAAGGAATAATCGACAACATGTAAGCAGGCGTAGTAATGAAATGGCTTACCCTGCGGTGATTTCAGAACGTCACACAGGTCCAGCCACTGGTGTCAAGACTGAGTTGGTTGTTGTTGAAAGCGCAATAACAGCCCACTACTATGTGGACGAGGTGGTGCACGCTATCGTGAAACTCTTCATGTCAACCATCCAAATCGCGTATCCAACAGGAAATGCCCGTCCTCATTCCGTGGCCATCACAACACAAGCCTTGCAAGGGGTTACGATCACAATTTGTACCGCACGATCCTCAGATTTGTCCCCAATAGAGCATGTCTGGGACTGCAGGAGTAGACACATTAGATCACACGGTCACCTAGCAAAAACTGCGCAACAACTGATTGCACAAGACAAGCAGGCATAGGGAGACATACCTCAAGAAGACATCGGAACACTTATCGGTTCAACGCCGGCAAGGATCCGCGAATGTATAGGTGCTGAAGGTGCGCGCACTTCTTACTGACAACTGTATCCAAAGGTAATAAACTAAGTCTGATCCATTTCAATTTCTTACCATTTATTCCGGGTATACCCTGGATATATCAGCGAAGTTTCCTAAAATTCCACCATTATTTAATGGGAGTGCAATTAATAACTTCTTTGATGCAGCCCTTGAAGCCGGATATAATACTGGACAGCAGGGGTGCGGTGGTTGTCTTCAATGTCCCCTAAGTTTGCCTTGGACCAGAAACGCCCTCTATGATTCTTCTACTCCCACTGGTGGGTGGTACCGCTGGGTTGTATGATGAACTGCTGTAGGTATCAGTCCTGCAGCAGCAAGTGGATTGACTGGTGATTGTTAGCGGGGAAAGTGAACTTTCTCCTCGATGGCTGCAGTCTAGTGGACCGGGCGCTCTGCCGTACAGAGGCCAGCCAGAGTGAGAGCTGAGCTATTGTGCGGACTGACCTGCTCCAGCGGTTACGTCATCACACGTGCTCGGCACCACACGCTGTGCCTCTGACCTCTCGCGGTACCAGCACCTCAGAGGAGAGGCACTGTGATGTAATGTGCGTTGCGATTAACATAATGAGCTCGCAATAGTGAGAATAGTCAACTCTCACAAAACTACTTTCAAAAAAGGAGCTGAAAGTACTTATATCAAGATTCAGCTATTCGGGGACTGCACCACTTTCGGAACCCACGCGAAATTGGTACTGACCTCTTGAAATTTGGTTTAATTGCTTCGTCAATATGTCTTATTTACGTTTTGCGCTCTTTTTTTGCGGAAAACTTGCCGGAAATTTAATTAAAAATACCGAAATATGACAGCAACACACAACCATTAGATGCCGCCGGCGTTGAAAAATCAGCGACAGTCTCTTAAAAAGTTGATTTAATCCTTTATCGTAATGTTTTCTTGCCGTTTCAGCTTTCCGTCTTTGTAAAAAGTCGCACATAATTGACAAATAGACAGTATTTATCTGACCCGCCATCTTTTATTGAAATAAGCAATCAGAGATAATCGATTGCTTCTGTTGTAAACAATTAGGTACGCCATTTCTATGACGGATGCCGTAGAACGGAAAATTTCTTAAAATTTTTTTTCTCTTGGTCCAGGCCGTATTTCAACCTAAACACGAACTCTATCACAAAACGAAACTGTTTTGGTTGACATGATCCCTGTACCGATAAGTTTTATATTATTTTTGCAGTGCTGATAGCATTTCGCAGTTCTCATATTTCGTCATTTCTAATTAAATTCCTGGCAACTTTTCCGGAAAACAAGAGCGCAAAACGTGAAGAGCACATGTTGACGAAGCAATTAAACCAAATTTCAACAGGTTAGTACCAATTTCGCATGGGTTATAAAAGTGGTACAGTCCCCATCTATCCTTGTTAAATTGCTATTATTTATTTTAACATATGTAGTATAATAGATTTCACAGGGGCAAGATGAAATTTATAATGGGCGGAAGAAAACAGGAACAAGATGGACAGAACAAAGGAAACAGGAACACAGTGAACGTATGAAGAGGTTTTGGGAAGAGGAAAGGAGGAAGACAAATTACAGAGAGAGAGAGAAACAACAGAATAATCATGAGTCACTTGACAATGGCGACAGAGCTTATGATCACCGTAACGTCGTGTTTTATCGGTGGACTAACTCGGCTACTTAACCCAGAAGATTTTATTCATATTCGTGAATATTTGCGTTCAAACACTGTCCTCTAGTGGAACAATGGCTAATAATAATAATAACAAGAAGAAAGGGTGAAACAGTTGATCAGGAAAATTTCTACCGGAGCGTGCGCTAAATTGCAATTAAATTAAATCAAATTGAATGTGTCAGCAAAGATCCAGATTGGGATAGTGCGGGAAACTGAGGAATACCAACTATTTTCACAGATCTTATAGAAACATCTGTGTAGATTGTTGATTCGAGAGTGCCGTGGTATCGACGGTCCGAAACGAGAATTTTAATAATCAACAACCTTATTTACGTTTTATTCGGTAATGTGGCGAATATATTGTATAATGGCTGTCGTCGTTCGTGATAGATTTTATACGTTCATATCATTAGTATTACCTTAAACGTTTCTGACAAAGCGTTACTTCTCTCGTACATCCCCTCATCATTCTGGCCAACTCAAACGAAAGGAACCGGGAAAAATACTCTTAACATGAGAATGCATTGTCCCTGTTCAGTTATCATTTTTTTCAGTTTTATTCCAGTCCACCATCGCAGCTCTTCCCTTCATATGTTATGGGTAACCCCACCGTAAACTCTGTTTCCAACACCATAGCTTATAATTTAGAAGTACCATTTTCCAGATTTTATCGAACTGAGCAACAGAAATATTCTGAAGTGCAGACGTCATGGGATATCTCTTATCGTGTGGGACTCACTTTTTCGCGGAAAAATCCAGCAACCCCACGTGGTATTGACTCAACAAGTTGTCGAAAGCCCCCTGACAAAGCGCATAGTCGTTCTGAAAAGGTTTGTGGTTGTGTGGGAACCTCAAGACCAAATATGGTCTCGAAGTAGCAAATACAGCCAATTCCAGTCAATGGTCAGTTCAGTTTGACCAGAGATCCCAGTCCACGCAAAGTAAATAGTGTACCAGGATGCAGCCTCCACCAGCTTGCACAGTGCCTTTCGTCACAGCCTGGGTCCGTGGCCTCATGGAGTCTGCGATACACTCGAACCCTACCAACAACTCTTACCAACTGGAATCGTGGCTCATCTCACCACGCAAACTCTTTCAGCCGTCTAGCCTTCAACTGAAATGTTCACAAGGTCAGGAGATATCAACGCCAAACTTCTGTGCGCAGTGCACACGGACACATCTGCCGTACGTTCTATATTTATATTGAGTGTTGTTCTATGATGCAGTGTTACCTGAAACTTCTATGCAGACGTGCTGGTCTCGGACTTTCAGTTCATATGGTCGGCACTGATTTGTCGTCCATGGCGGAAGTAATGCCGTAAATTAAATATTCACGGCCCATTCTTGACACTGTGGATCGAGAAATGTTGAATTCACGAGCAATTTCCGATTTTTTGGAGTGAAAACTTCTATAGACGCGTTGGGCGTTGTTTTGACGGGGTTCAATCTATGAGTTTCGCGACTTCCCGTCACCGACATGCTATGGCGTGTCGCGCGTATGACATGCGCGTTGGACGCTTTTTGGATGGCTGTCGGCTGTCCCCAATGACTACCAATTGGTGCTTTTTTTTTTTTTTTGCTTACGGTTTAGGCTTCATCAACGTTGAGGTCATTAGAATCGAGAAAGGAGTGATGACAAAGAACAGGAAGGAATAACATTAACATGGAGTGATTTGGGAAACCAAGGCATACCAAAATCTGGATGGCCGAACGGAGATTCGACCCGACGTCCTCCTAAATGCGTCACCAGATTGTTACCGCTCACCCAGCACGCCCTGTAATGGAATGCCACTTGCGTCTCACTCCAACTACCATTCTGCTTTCCAAGTCTGTTAATTCATGTCGTGAGGCCATAACTTCAGGAAACCATTCATAGCAATCAAGTGTGTACAAATTAAAGCTCCGAAACTGTGCGGCACATTTATACGTTTCTTCAGCGGTGCTACGTCTATCAGGATATTTGCATCTTCCCATCGCATGACATTTGACACATTAGCGTATATCAGCCTGCCTGAACTGGTATGTGTAAACCTTTCGTTTTTTAATACGGCTCGACGAGTTATTAGAGCCGCAAAGGGTTTATGACCAAGGATCGGATAGCAATACGACCATAGCATTTAAGAAATACTTCTCCGGTCTTTTTTTTCTTATGATACCATACCCGTTGCCAGGAGTAGACGGTTACCATAGCAAATGTACAGTACCCCTCCAGGGAACTCCCTTGGGAAGATGAACTGGGGTGATTTCCTGTTGCCTTCCCCAGCATGTGTCATTGTTGATGACTGTGAGTGTGTGTTCAGTACAGAGTATGGATTCCCATAGTTTTTCGTTCCGCGCCCGCCTTGTATCAACAGAAAAATTCCCACCCGCCAAGTAGTATTTTATTGCTAATAAGGTAAATGCCCAATTGTGAGTACTAACATCTCAGAGGAAACTCACTAAGTACGGGGTGTTAGAATAAAGATTTTCGACTCTAAAAGGCGACGAAAGAGACAACAATAGTACTTGCGACGGTGCAGAGGTAGACATTCATCCACACTGGCAGAAAAACTACCTCGCACCCTGCCTCCCCTCATCCCCCCCCCCCGGCCCGCATGTCTCTACATCCCTCAAACCTCCCCCCCCCCCTCCGTAATGTTGTTTACGCTATATGAAATGAGAGATGAAGAAGAGAAATGGTGACATCCGGTGCCGACCCATTGACACCTACTCTTCGACGCCAAGAGAGCCGCCATGCTTAACGTTCCCATCCGATGGACAAATCACCACCAACAGTGCCATACGCACTGTGGAGAAGATTGGGATTTAACCAAGGACTTCGGTGCGCAATCTGATTATTATGAATTGTGCATCAGCACCTCTCCTTCCCTGGGGATGAAAATTTCTCCCACAACCAGGACTCGAACCAGCTATCCCTGCGTCACATCACGGTGCAGCAGCAAACTGAGTCAACGGGGTAGGCCTCCGATTATTCGTGTGGAATTATTTGCGGAAGACTAAAATCAGGATGGACTGATCTGAGTCCCAACCTTCGTTCTCTCGAATCGAAACCACCGCGCTACCACTCACTTAATCCGCCATTTCGGAAGGATAAACCTACAGTAGTAAGAAGACGGTCAGTTATCACTTCAGAGAAGCTATTTACCCGTGTACGCGATGGCCGCGTGTTGAGGTTACCGAGCTTTGAGTTGCGGGCGGTCAGGAATGAAGAGCGCCGCTAATGGCGTCGCGAGATGCTGCTGCTCGTTAGCGTCTCTGTCAGCGACGACGCCGGAAACAAAACACTCTCACGGGAGAGGCGAAATGCCGTGCATAGCCGACGGCGTTTGTTCGTTCGGTAATGATGGTCAAAAAACAGGAGCAGTTGGTACTTCTTTGAAGAATACGTGATACTGCCTACGAGCTTAGATAAAAAAGCGAAGTGTTCGAAAATCTAAAATTAACGATATTTAATTTTTGGTATCATTCGCTACGCATAAGTAGTTTGGAATGCAACGGGAGTGTTAAAGAGTAAGTGGTGGACGTTTCGGCGGAAATTAATATTAAATAATTATCTTTAAAGGACGAAAAAAATTGTAAACAAGTGTAAAAATACTATTAAATGGGCAGAAAAAATCCTTGAAACATTTCGAGTTGTCGCTTCAATCCTTTCAAGCAATGATTTGAATGTAAATTACACCATTCTTGCGTCTTTGTCGCCCAATATCTCTAAACGTCCAAACTGGTCATACTACTCAGCAAAAATCACTAATCCAAACATTTATAAAACTCTAGTATTATTACCAGTTGCGCCATTTTTTAATAAAAAAAATACAGAAACATCACGTTTTTACGTCGTAAATTAGTTTGTATACAACAACAAAAAAAACTACAAAAAGATCAAAATAGAGAATTAAAAATAATGATTTTTCAACTTCCAAATTGAACTTATCAGAAACTCGATGCAAAATAAGGTAATATATATATTTTTTCCATCGTATATCCTTAAGCTATGTCTATCTGATTGAGATTCTTGTTCTGAAGCAAATAATAGTCACCGCTCCATAACAGTCAGTAATGTAACACTTAAATCACGACCTAGTCACTATGAAACGCTTCAGAGAAATAATATCTCAAGGAAAAGATGATAAAATGACGTCACTATTAGACTGTTTTGGGCAGTTTGAGCAGACGCACGACACCTCTTCTTCTCTAGCTTTAACCAGGATAGTCGTCGCCCTCGCTGTTATCGATCTTCGGTCATCGCATGCTGGTGGGAGCTGTCGCTGTCGGCACTAATTAAACAGCTCACTCTCACTGCTGACAAAGTGGTGGCACGTGCTGACCTTCTCTGCACCTCTGACATCTGGAGGAGATCGCAGGAACTTCATAAACGACTGACAAACTCAGAAACAACCAAGACTATATGGCCTGTGACAATTATCGGAGAGTAACTATTAAATATATCTGCTTTAAATCTTATCTGTATATCTTAATAATATTATAAATAAGAAAGTCTGGATGGATGGATGTTCGGATTATTCGCCTCAATCACACCTTAATTACTCGACTGATTTGCTCGTAACATAATGTGTTTAGTAACATACGATAGTTTTTATAACACAAAAACTCTGGAAACTGTCATTATCAATTCGCATTTTCCCAACACCAAACAGTTTGCTACTTCGTAGACGATACTGCTACGTTTACTCTTTGCTTTTTACAAAAATCGCTCACTCTGCTTCCCTGTGATCAATGCAAGAATGTTATGACTTGTGACATATTCAGTGGTGTGTTCAGTTTAAAAGTCCGAAAGCGGATGCACTTGATAGTCTCAGGGCAAGAAATGTAAATCAGTTCTTAACCTTAAAATTTTTAAAGTCATGTGCACTTAGTTTCTGGTAATTTTGACGTACACATACAATTCTGTTGGGAGATTTTGGAGCAGAAAGTAAAAGATTATATTTACGTTTACTTAATATTACTAAATTAATACCCGTAGTGCCATCTCTTAACAGATTGCAGTACTAAAAATATGGAATAACATAGATTTTTAAATGTTAAAGTAGATATTGGTTGTTGCTTTTAATTCAAATGTAATTGATGGTTCAGTCCTTACCCTGAGCATTTAATATGTTTTATTAATCAACTCCAACCCAACAAGTATTGAAATTGACTCAGAGTCATTTACTTCCTTTGTCAGATGGAGAAACTAAAAGAAACCTGTGATAATATTGTAAAAGAAAATAATTAAAAAAAAAACAATTTCTACTTTAACATGCAAATTTCTATTTCAAAGCAGAAATAATTGATTTAAGTGACATATAGACAAAACAATACCAATATCAAAAGACGGAATGAAATACTTTTAAAAAAATTACTAATTTTCAGATTGGCAAACGTACGTCAGATCGTTCAGTGAAATGCAGTAAAGCTAGGACTATGAGATTAATCAAAGACCAATATCAAGAAATAATTAATTCGTAGTTTAAGAAGTAAATTTCTATTTTAAAGTGGGTAGGCCTAATTGCAAGTTGTGTCTAAATGTCTGCTGAATAGAGCATTAGCATCCCAGCAGATTCTCATGGAGGTCAATCAAGAGCGAATAACAATCCGTTCTTCATAAGTTTTTTAAGCAACAAGAGCAGATCTATAATTCCGTAACCAACATTAACTCGAATACTCTGAAAGAGAAAAAAATGAAGGACAATTTTTGAAACGTCTTAAGAGTATTCAAAATTCAGTTGTATATAAAGAAAGACTTGACAAGGTTGTTTAGATTACTGTGGCAACAGAAAATGGCAACTGAAGAATAAAATTTGAATATGTTTGTATATCGTCGAATGCCTGCTTTAACACTTCTCGTCTTTAATAGCGACACTTTCCTATTTCCACTCTAAAATTCGAATCTATGAAAATAATCTTCGACTGCAGTTTGATCGCATTTGATATAAATACAGAAGTTCTTTGATGAATAATCATTTTTCCATGTTTTATGGGTTCGAAATTCAGAGTAAATATTTTATTTGAGACTGGAGCTGTTTTTTTCTTTCGACTGGTTTGATGCAATCCTCCATCCCTTCCTATCTTGAGCTAGCCTTTTCATCTCATCATACCCCTTACAACCCACGTCCGCAGTTATCTGCTTCATATATTCCAATTTCTGTCTTCCTCTGCAGTTCTTACCTTCGACTGTTCCCTCCACTAACAAATTAATCAATCCTGTCTCTTCTTTCCGTAAGACTCTTCTACAAACTTCTTTCCTCACCCATCATTTTCAAAACTCGTTCATTTCGTACTTTATTTGTCCACTTATTTTTTAACATCTTTCTATAACACCACATTACAAATACTTCAATTTTCTTTTTGGAGTTATTAGATAAAAACAAAAAAATATTCTTAGCTAAATGAGTGTTTTAAATAATCCTATATACGTCAGGAACTATTCCTAACGAACTACTTAATGTCCTAAATACTGTGGTTCTTCAAACGTGGTAGTTGACTCACGGATGTTTGGTTAAGAGAGTATATCGTTGGATCTGAGTTTGAAATTTGCTGGAGAATGAAAGATTTTTACAGAAAAATTATGTTAATTGGCCTCTAAAGAAGCAAATGGAAAAATCATGAGAAGTTGTGGAAGGTGTGAGAGAGCAAGGAAAGTTGGTGGAGTAACATCGTGTGCTACATATAAAGCAGAAGCAACGCTGTCGTCTTGAGTGTGCCAGCCGCCAGCGAGGACGTGACCTTGAGCGGGGAGGGTGAAGGGCGCAGATTTGCGTTGCGAAAGCAAACGTCGCCACAAACAATTACGACAGCACTTTACGTTTTGGGGAACAAAGGACTGAATTACGCCAGACGCGGAAGGGGCAATTTGGCGCCCGATGCGTGAATTACCTGTCTGTCAGCGCCGCTTATGGCGCTCCAAGGCTGCGATGACGTCACGCGGAATTCCTCACGACAGAGGCAAGGTCTCCGGCAGCGACTAAGTGGATACGCGTTCAGAGGTAATAATTATTGATGATGCTCGTGTGACGGAGCAAAATATGGACGCTCGCGTGTCTTTTTTGCGTTGTTTTAATTTGAGTCCCGTGCAACGATGCCCTTATATTTAGTCATGAAGAACATCTGGAATCTTTGAAGGCTATTCTGGTCGGAAAAGTTAAATGTTGTAACCATATGACTTGTAACATGCACGCCTGCTAAATAGTAAAATCCGTGGTTAGTTTGTCGCGACTGATTTGCTTAAAAGTTTCTGGTAACTATGAAGTTATTGGTTTTAGCTATAGTTATTCAGTATTATAGATTCAGATGTATAACTGATCATCATTTAGAAACGAAGATTTTTTTCCTTATAGCTTCTCGCCTCGGCGAATTCGTAGTCATTAGAGGCGTGGAGGTACTGGGAAAAGGCACGGGAAGGAATTCAGCCATGGCATTTTGAAGGAAATATTTCAGCATAGGCCTGGAGTGTTTTCGGGAAATCGTAGAAAACCGAAATTTGGATTATTGGACGGGGATTCGATCCTGCGTCCTCCCGAATGCAAGGTCTGAACGTTATCTCACCCGTCAAGCTCGGTTAGAAAGAAAGAGAATGTTTGATATATTTTGGCGCTTATTTAGTATTAAATACTTCTGACTTACGAAGTTGACAAGCCAATAAGATTTTTTATGGTTTTACATCTGGTTGAGGCCATTAGAGGCGGGAAAGGACTGGGGGTTACGAAGGGGAAGGAAATCAGCTATGGTCTTTTGAGGGAACCATCCCAGCTTATCTCTGGAGTGATTTCGGCAAACCAGGAAAAACTCGAATCTGGATGGCTGGTCGGGGATTTGACCCGCGTCCTCACGAATTCCAGGCCCGAGCTAACAACCCATAAGGTCACAGGGTGCTGTCGAGGGGAAGTTTCCAGGCATATGACTAGCCATAAGTTAATATCAGGTTTCCTTTCAAAAAAGTTTTAGTGTATCAATGAAACGTTTAAAGTCAGTCGTAGGTAAAGCTTGTTCATAAGTGAAGTTTATTGCATTTGTGAAGCATGTGGATCTTTGTCGTAATGAATTAGTTAATAATATTATTTTATGATACAAACGCGGGATAGGAATCCCCGATAGACAGGCGATGTAATTTCTGCAGGAAATAAATTAATAATTTGCTAAAAATTTCTTTCTTTTAACGCTGCTGTGTAGTAGGGCTACTCATTGTTTTCAGGTATAGTCGTTGAACATGCTAGGAAACGTTCACTAACGTGATGTCGGGAATTAACCAAGCCCGAACGTGGAATAACTTATGGATAGCATGTCCCAAAAACGGACTTAATATCAATATAAACAAGACAAAAGGTAATGATCATTTGACAAAATCAACACTTCCCAATGTCATTTTATGAATAACCAGAAGATCATTGAATGTGTATCAAGGTATACGTATCTTGGCACTACAGTAAATAGTCAATGGGATCCATTCGATGAAGTAAAGTCACATAATTGTAAAGCCAGGGATACCATCAATAAAATGAACAATCGTTTTAAAGAACTTAATTTATTACTGACCACAAAGATGAGACTTCCGCTTTGATATGTGTTCTCAGCAGTATGGCGTTAAAACTTGGACGTTAACAGTATTTAGAGCCTTTTGAAATGTGGCTCTATTGAAGATGTTGAGAATACTATGGACAGACAACAGCACAAAGCTGAAGTGCTCCGAAAAAGGATATGGAAATATTTACCACCGTGAAAACACGGAAACTGTGCAGTACCATGGTCACATCATGAGACATAGCAGCAATCACCAACTCCTGCAGTCTATTCTGTAGGGGAAAATACCAGGGAAAAAAATGTTCGTAGAAGAGGAACGTCTTGCTAAATTTTTTGAGAACCTGGACCTTCAAGACAACTAAGGAGCTATTCCGAGCGTCAACGAACAAAGACAGTCAAGATGGTTGCCGACATTCGGAACGGGTAGGGACCAGATGAAATTAAGATCGCAGAATGACAGTCCGGGCACGGCGCATGGTTCATAGTTTCTTGGAACTGGTTTCGAAAATTAAGATTCCTTTTTTTTTTTTTTACTTATTGCTTTACGCCTTGTCGACGGCTAAGGCCATTAGAGGCGGGTTGAGACTGGGGACAAGGAACGGGAAGGAATTCGGCCATGGATTTTTTGAAGGAAGCATCCTGGCATTCGCCTGGAGTGATTTTGGGAAACCATGGAAAACCCAAATCTGGATGCCCGGAGGGGGATTCGAACCCGCCTCCTCCCGAATGCGAGGCCCGAACGTTAACCGTTGACCCACCACTCTCGGTTTAAGATTCCACTCTCCACATTGTGAAAGGAAACACTCCTGAGTTTCCTTCATGGATGGTGTTTCCTCTCTCATGGAACAGGGCAGTGAGTGGCCACGTCTGCTGAAAGATCGATACTTGCGACGGATGCGGCGGTACTACAGAGTAACGACACTGCATTAAATGATTGTGTGGTACATGCAGCGACATTTGGCATTGATGGGATATGACAGCAGAAGGTCTGATTCTGCTGCTTTTACTCGGTGCCAGTGGCTCAAGTTGGACCGTCTCTAAATACCTCGCTGTTAAGAGACGTTAAGCAGTTAAAAAAAAAAAATATATCAAATTGGACCGCAATAGTAAGCATCCGTCTCCAAACGACTGGAGGGGTGTGACCTGGTACGATGAGCCACTATTCAGCTTGGTACGCGTCGATGGTCGGATTCGGGTAAGGGGAGAGCTGGGTTAGGGCAGGGGTTATCAAAGATGACGCCATTCTATAATGAAGTGTACAGAACATGTAGTATGTCCTCTCTTCATATCGGAACGGAGCATGACAGGACATCATTACGATCAACTGCATGGTGCCCATTGCACGAACCTAAATGACGACGGGTGAGTGAGCGGTAACAACCTGGCCTCGCATTCGGGAGGACTCATATAAAGTTTTACAGCTTCACGATAAACTCCGTTCGCCCCATTGGCTTCGTGATGGTATCCTGCACTGACATGGGGTTAACTGGTTCGAATTATGGTGGTAGAAGAAATTCCATCATCAGGACCTAATCACCAGAGTGTTCACTACAGTACTGGGTACAGTGCTAAACCTCTCCGCAGTGAGTATGGAGTGAGGGCATATGAATCTGCTGATAATGTTCTGAAGATTAGGCCTGAATGGGCCGCTACCAGTTTTCACCCCTTCCCTTCTTCATTTGTCGTTACAAAAAACCCTCTACACTTAACAGACACACTATTACAGTCCTTCAGACCTACAACAATAACACATACAAATACACGCTGTGGAAAGTAACGAGAAACCAAACCAGGTTGTCTTCCCAAGAGAATTGCCATGAAGATGCACATCGGGCATGTCATCACAAGGAGATGACATTCTTCAGGAAACAGAATAAGGATTTCATTAATTTTTATTGTCAGGTGAATAAGCAAAATGAATTTTTGTAGGAGAAGAACCTGTTATCGACAGCAAAATGGTTAAACTACTGGCTAAAAAAGCAACAAGAATTCGCAATTAATAGGACATCCTACAATGTGAAATCGGAGAAACTAAGCAAAATCTGATGACATCAGTACTCAATGAAAGCACTTAAACTCATATTTAATCCGCAATACAAGAAAATGGGAGAGTGATAATAATTAGAAGAACCTAGGTGTGAAACATTTAAGAAGGTATTTTAATGACTGTTAGTAAGCTGATAATGACTCCTATTCCACGGCACGTGACTCCAGTTAGAAGGAGACCTCAGTTGCTTCATTTCCGCGTAACAGTACTCTGTCCCCTTCGACCTCTCTTGAACCTCAAACAAGTGTCGGGAAGTAACTTGTAATTATATTAGCCAATAACATCAACACTTACCGCAAGGGAAATGAGCATTCAAACTCAGTTTGCTAAAGGAAAAGCCACGAGTAAAACTTATAAGAAGAGGATTGCCATCACATCAGAGACAAGTAATAAAAAGGCCGACCGAAGCAGCCATACTCTAATGTCCCGTTTATCTTGTGGTTTGATTTCGGCCTTCTGTTGCCCCACCAGGGTTGAAAGGTACTTTCCATCACAGTGGGATATGAAGGAAATTGTGGGTCGTTACGTCCTTGCCGACCTTGGTAGCGCAGGTGCTAGCGTACTGGCTCCGCGTGTCGACTGTCGCCGGTTCGATTCCGGCCGAGGGTATGGCTGTTTAAGTGCTTTAATGTCGTTTCAGACGTATTGTGCCTATAATCAGTTTGAAACAATATATACTGGAGAAACCTAAACTCGATGATTATTAATCACACTGGAGCTGACAGTGTGACCTAAGAAACCGAAAGCTATGAAAAAATATACTAAATTATGTCTCTGGGTATTCTTAATTTGCATATCGCAAACATTACGGGGCAAATGAGACGTTTCTGCTATGAGGACAATATAAATATGCCAACAAAAATATTTCTTGTGGTAATGTTGATTAATACACAAGTACAGTTTGCCATATTTATTTTTCCATCATAAAAATACCCGACTGATATGTACATTTTGTTTAGAATGAAACATGATTATAGCTTCATCTTGAAATTTGGATCTATATTATTAGGTCTAATTATTTGTGATGAAACATATACGGCATATTTACCTTGAAATATTTACTTATTTCACTCAAGCAGAGGAACCGAAATTATCTGCATGGTTATGATCCGAAGTAACATTTCTACCAAACTGTTGGTTTGCAGTGAGGCTCGGATCGAAGGGTTAGTGTTTGAAATATATAAATCGTGGTCTATACGTCGTTGACAACGTAATAAGAACTATCATCAGTCATTGTTGAAGGTGAAGGATCTCCTAATCTGGATGTTACTTTGAGCGTTTCTCAAAGAGATTTAATTATTGCACATATAATGAACAAAACTGATATTCGCGTTATGTGCTTTTTTTATAATTATAAATATTGTGAATGAAATGTTGACAATAGTCACTCCTGCAAATGATCAAGTATTTGAAAAATAACTAAGAAGAATTGCATTTTTTGTTTTCTTTTGTTGCAGTCCTGTCACCTTTATTTCTACATTAATACCAGGAAATAATTCTTTGGTCTACTTAAAATATTTCCATAACTCATTGCATAGCGAAAATATTTTCCATAAACCTCAATACGTTTTTCGTATAGCACCACTTCACCGACCGTCGTGGATGAACGCTCTGGCCTCCCATTTGGGAGAATTCCCGTCGAGGCATCGAGATTCGCGTTTTCCATGGTTTCCGCAAGTCAATCGAGGCGAATTCCGAGATTCTTCCTTCAAAAGGCCATGACCGGATTCCTTCTCGTTCCTCACTCCTTGTCCCCAGTCATTTCGCGCCTCTATCGATCTCGACTCCAACGAGGCGTAAAGTCGTAAGGGGGGAAAAAAAAGAGCTCCACTTTACACAACGCTTGAAAGTTGAAATAACACTTCAGCGAGCACTGTAGTAGTCAGGGCCGGATTAAGACAGCGCGGGGGGCCCGTAGGAAATGTGAAGAAGAGGCCCTTGGTTTTCGCCATCCGGGGTAATTGTATATCAAATCATAACTTTTACTGCCTTTGAAATTCTCTTGTGATATTAAGCGCATTTGAGTCTAGGGATGGCATGTCTAATGTCTTTAGAATCTCAATGCTCCCTCACACGTTGGTGTGAAGTGCGCCGGCCGAGAGCAACCCAGTCGCATGCCTGTGCAGCACTGTCAGTATACAGGATATCTATACTACGTACGGAGATAATTAAATGACGGAAATAAATATGCACATGCTGTTGTGTGTTCTGTATCTTATTTTAACTGTGACAGTTAATATGAATGAACAGCTACGTGGGTGGCTTCCCGCCTCCTGCACGTGACCCAGCGTGGCTCTCTACCCCCCCCCCCCCCTCTCCTAGACCAATCCACGTAGTTTATGGACGCGCCCTTAACAGCACTGGTATCTGTAGTGCGCCTGGTTCTCAGTAGTTTTCCCGGTGACAAACACAAAAACTTTTATGCCAGCAACCCCACTGAGAAAACTTCTCGCTGACAAATAATGATCCAGAGGTATAAAACATTCCTCTCCTATTTGCGGTTAGGTCGGCGGGTTCCAAAAAAAAACAGCTGCGGTGCAGCGGCTCGAGCCAACACTGTCAGAATTAGAGAGGTCAGAAAAAACCCGTACCACGATCTCAGCCGCGAAGTCACCACGCAGTGCGCAGTTCCTAGATCCGCGTGCTGCTGCCAATACGAATGCTATCCGATATGGCTTGGATGATATTTTTAATCAGCCATTTTTAATTGTGAACTGATGACGCCTGTTAAGAGTCACGAGTACTGATTATCAAGGAACTCCTGAGGGCGTGCAACCTGCTTCCTTGAGGGATTGCTCACCCTCCTACTTGCCGGAGCTTAAGTGTTGTCATCTGTCTGCGAAGCGCTTAATTTGTGTTCTGTACGCCAGGTGTATTTTATGAAACATGTGGTTTATGTGGCGGACATGGGGGACAGTCCCAGTATTCGCGTAGGAGATTGCAGGAAACCAACTAAAAAGCGCGATTACTACGGCAGGTACGCGGGGACCAGCATTAAATCCAGTGGGGTGGCGCCTTAAGGTACGCGCACACTACGGCGGGCCGCGCCGCGTTTCATCGCATTGGCGAATATGCTGCAACGCACATCTGGACGTAGCGAGTCGCATTTCTGTTATTGTCGCTGCCAGTAGTTCTAGACGGTTAATTCAGCCGCTCCTGCACCGCAAATGGACACATGGCGCGGCCCGCCGTAGTGTGCGCGTACTTTTAAGGTAAGGGAGACAACCAGCATGCTAGTAATAATTTGAAGACAGTCCACTGTCAGGACAGTTCTCTAGTCGAACATTGTGATCTTCTTGAAAATATGCCCATAATACAAGAAGGAATTACACTAGAACTCCAATTATCCGAACTCAGATTATCCGAATCGCTGATTATCCGAATCGCTTTTTTAATTAAAACTGGAACGTACTGCGATTCAAAAAATAATGATTCTGCCTACATACCACAAGCAACTTCTCACTGTCAAGCAGATGCGCGACTTTGCTGCCAGAAAACAGATGAATACAGTCAAACAGCTTACTTTGACAGAGATGTTCAGCAAGCAATGACTTTTATTTACAGTATGGTACGTACTGTACATACTGTACTAATGTACAGCACTTGTAACTATGCTTAACATGTAAAAGTGTTGCCTTTTCATTCAATAAATTAAAAGCTCTTTTCCTTTACATACAGTTTTTTCTCCCATTTTCAACATACATACAGTAATTAATTAAAACAGACACTTTTTCCGAAAAAATCCAATTATCCGAATTTTCGATTATCCGAATGGGGTCCGGTCCCAATCGATTCGGATAATTTGGGTTCTACTGTAGTATTGTAGCTGATTTGTTAATTATAACGTTGAATGATATGAAGAGAATAAAAGAAAATGCCGAAAATGGGTAGGAGAGTGGATATAAAAAAGAAACTTTAAGAGCCTCAGCGACTTTTTTGATTGAAGTTGCAATAGAAGAAGTACAGAGTTACAGAAATCATTTTTTTAATGCCATTCGGCTACTGAGGCCAGACAGCCAGCTCAATGTGATAACTCTTCCAGTGTATTAGTTTTTACAGCACCTTGTTGCAATCAAGTATTGACACATGGACACTACAACACGGACACGACATTCACACACACAACATTTAAACACCCATGCCCTCGGCCGGACTCGAAGCGGCGACCTTCGGCACGCGGAGCTAACAATCTAGCCCACACGCTACCGAGGCCGGCAGAAATCATTTATAACTAACTGTATCTCAATTTGAAGAGCTGCTGTCATATATATATAAAACATGACACCGTAATGAGGCAATTTTTTAATAGCAGCATCCCTAATCCTTGTTTTTATATCTTTTATTCTCAGAATTTCCTCACTTTCATGCAGATCTGAAGATTTTAATACCCATCTTGTTTGTTGAACACACATGCCAGAAGTTGGTCATGAACCGAGTCCACTATCCTGTTAACTGACTCTCTCGAATCTGTTGACACGAGGAGAGTGGATTATCAGGCACACAAGTAAGACACTACATTTGTTCCGGCTAACTAGCATCGTGTAAACGCGGTCTTAACGGGGGAAGCAATATTAGATACAGATTTCTAACTGATACAGTGTTTTATTCCACATAATAAATCAAAATTCACTCTTCATCAAACCATCTCCTTAGCGCAAAACCCATCCGTACTGTATGACAATATTCTCCTTACATAGTTTCCAAGTTGCCATGTCTTTGCGGATCTGCAATAAATACATTACAACTGATTACAGTTCATCGTCGTTTTCAGGCTGCTTACCATCTGTATTACCTCCGTAAGCCAACAAGGTTCTGATTCAAACTTTACCAGATTGTTACAGAATCACTGTATTTATTACGAGCAAGCAATGTGACGCAACAGCAATTTTTTCCTCTATTTGAGCTTCTGCTTTCATTTCCAATTGTCTCACTCATAAAAATTCACTTACCTCGATAAACTTCTTCTGCAGTACTGTGAATTGTAAGACAAATGCGTGATTCATGGCTATGTATACAATGTATTTCGAGGACTATGTAGTTTTCTTTCAGCATTTTTGATATAGCCTCTTACAACTCAGCACTTTATGTTCAGAAAGTGATTGTCATGAAATTTTGCTATCGGATCCGTGGCAATTGCTCGCTGAGAATGAGCAGTACGTTAAATGTAAATGCACGATATGATTGATCGGTCCTTGGGCTTCATGCTTCAGACACCAACATTTCGTTCTGACGTCATCAGCCGCCCTGCTGTTTAGTATGTTCGAGTTCGCTACACGGCTCACCCGACGGAAGGAATTCCAGTGTCAGTTTGTAGCTAAAACAAAAGAATAATTAAAAATATAACTAAAAATCTCTCAGGGAAACGTGTAACTTGTGTTCTGTGTTATAAGTGTGTTTTTGCTTGTGGAGCGGGGCCATGCCAGCAGTCCCCTTGCTGATTGAGGGAAACCGCCTGAAAACCTAAATCAGGAGTGCCGGTACACTGGGACAGATATTTCAACCCCGGTCTGTTTTACCTCCACGATCCAGACGCGCGAGGCACCTAGCGGATTATTAAGAGCAATAAAATACCAAGCTCGGTTCTCATGGTGACAGTAAATTTACTGTTGGTCAAAGTTCAGAATAGTGTACTCTCTCCAATTGAAAATATTTCGGAGGGAATTGTGGTTTTTGTAAGATATACGAGGAATTGTCAAGGTGCTGCACATCTGTCACTTATCTGTCTGATAAGAACGTGTTATTTGTGAAAATGTCACCTCAGAAGCTCACAAGTGTTCAGAGTGTCGTGAATATGTTCAAGTTATCTCTGGAGAAAGGAAAGAGACTGGGGGGTTTGGTGCAAATGTTACTTGTAATCTCTGTTTAAGAAAGAACATCATCAAAGTAAGACCTGGACAGCTCTCAACAGTGTTAGGTCTGGCCACGGCAGATCTGCTTCATTTCTTCACACGTGGGGAATAAGAGATTCACCGAATTGCGACTGTGTTAAGGAAGAACAAACCATCCGTCACGTGACATTGGATTGCCCATTTCGAGCCTTCAGGGGATCACCGAAAGACTTCACAGATATTTCAAATGAAGCATTACATTGCCTGCGCTATGTCGATTTTGAATTTTAACTATAATTTAATGTAAAATTTTATTACTGTGAATCAATTGTATATAATTTTATTATTGATTATGTGCTGAGGCCACAAGATAAGTAAATAAATCAAAGTTGAGAGAGTAAGTGCCAATTCCGACCAAGAGAAACGGGCACATAAAATGATTTCACTGTCCATCAAAAAATTTCCTGTAGTTGAAATTGGTTCAACTGTTTTAGTTAGCGTAAAGTCAATGAGGACGTGCAACTCCCAGCAATGTTTTAGCTGTTGTTATGAGGATTAATCCATCAGGTCTCTATTAGGTAGTAATCAAGGAAGGTCTTCTAGATCGACTTTATACTCGTAATGAATTATCAGTTTCAGAGAATAACTTTAACATGCAGGACGTCTCTCAACTCCTTTAACACTTTTATTAACATTTATGTCGCTATCTGGAAGACAGCAAGGCTTTATAATGTGTCACTGTAAAAGCTACTGTGTTGATAAAAATGTAAATGTTGCTCAAAGAAATTAAAATGTAACTCAAAGTATCATGCTAATAGTTCTTCTGAAAGTAAATAACTCTTCAACACAATTGGTAATTTTGTTACAAACTTTTTTTGTTTTAATAATTTTACCCTCAGACAATGATTAAAGATACAGAAACGGCAATGAAAAAGTCTTTCATTCTTAACATCACGTGATTATTAATTAACATTTAGAATGTGTAGTTACAACATGCCTGTTGTGTCGTGGTTGCACCAGCTAACGTTCAGAACCCGCTGTGGCTTCTCTTAGTAATCACAACGCATTGTGGTCAAATGTCATGAGAGCCATGACGCGAATTTCATGGTTTGAGATAGTCACAACTCGTTGTCGCTGTTTTTGTCAGTACCACAACGCCAATAACGTGTTGTGGCCGTTTAAAATAAACCACAATTCGTTGTGGTAGTTTTTTTCGCTCACTGAGAGTTTTCGGTCTTTGAGTCTAACACATATATGTAAACATATATCATCAACATTAAAGTCTGAGATATCTTCTTGTCAATAGTGATGATCCATTGAATTTGCTAAAGGACTGCTACGGACAACCTTAGCCAACCCGCCTCAGGGAACGAATCTCGTTGCCGTGCGTTGCGGGCGGGTGACGTGACAGGCGAAGCCAGCTAAAACACCTAGGTCAGCGACTTCAGATAGACACTCACTACACCACAGTGGCCCCTACACTTTAAACACTCGATTCTCGGTTCTTCGTAATATAGTAGCAACTACTGCAGAAAGAGAGCATACATACATAGATTTGATCATAAATGCACACTAGATGACCTGGGTGACTCTGGTATTGTCACCTGCGGTTTTGTTGGGTTCACATATAAACACTTATGCTTCCGGATATATGCATTCATATGAAGCTTATGAGTAGGTGGGTTCTTACGTAAGTTGGTTACCAGCCCGCTATACAATCCTCAACCTGGAGCACCACGAGTTTATTTCCCGGTTTTCCTTCTCTTAAGTGGAGTGTCCCAGTTTTAAGGCGCGGGGGGCCTTTCATCCTCTCCTGTTAGCTTCACTCCGAAGGAGTGCAATAAGAGAGGAGTCGAAAAAATATATATAAATGGAGAATATAGGAACAAATGGAGAAACCCTCAGGGCAGAATGAATGTGCACGTTTACTGAAACCCAATGTAGTATAAACGGTAGAAGAAGTGTAGGTGCATTAAAGAATAGATGAAGATGGAAAGCGACAAGAGACGTAATCCTTGTTTGCGAAGAAGAAGACGTTTATATACGGTTTTATTTTACTCTGGTCAGCGAGCTGATGTCAAAGTGTTTTACTTGATTCAGTGCAAGATGACAGAAGCGTAACGCTTGTTTGCCGCAAGAGGGTATCCATAAATTACATGAGGTGTTTTTCGGATTTCCGGACCCCCCCCCCCCCTCTGGTGAGATCTGGTCCATGATAACCCCCCCCCCTAGAAATCGCCCTCGAAACATTTGGAAACTATTTTTTTTTTTTTAGGTCTCACTTCTCAAAATCCGGTTACACCCCCACTTTTCGACGAAATACCCCCTAAATTCGATTTTCGCGCAATTTGTAGACCTTTTTTTTTAGCTCTACAATCCAAATATTTTTTCCCAAAACCTCAGGTGAGATTTCTTTACTTCACGTAATTTATAGATGCCCCCTAAACAGCCCTGTTAAGCTCTATCAATGCTATCACGGGATATACTCGTAACATTACCGCTTGTGTGTTAGGCGGAAACGGTACTGTACTCCGGTCGGTAGTTACCGTTCTGTTCTCATATGGTGGTCGAAGCGACGTGATCTTCATAATCAAACGCATAGTCTGGTGCGACGGTAAACTGAAAAATTATTGCCGCGTCCACAAACCTGCATGCATCCAATCCTACGTTTTTACCATAAATATTAATACAGAATGTCGTAGTAACACATGGATTTATACAGTCACAACCACCAAATTTTATTAAAAGTTTGCTAATTGTCTGATAGTGATGCGGAATATCGTTGAAGCCACGAAAGTATGATACTTTATTTTCTTCAGTTGAGACCTTGTGGTTTGTCGACGTAGAGGATATGATTGTGGTTAAGTCAAGAGCTGTATATCGGGAATGGCCAGTTTGAAGACATCATACTGACTACGTCTGCAGTGGTTTCAGTACACTGTGAAAAACCGAAATCTAGGTGACCAGACCGGGAATCGAACATCGGTCCTCTCGAATTCCAGGCCCTAACGATATAGGTGGGTTCCAACGGGTCGCGGAATTTCCTGCCGCGTCGGTCTGGCTATCAACAGCGCGCCGTGGGAAGGGAGCCGCCTCTACTGGCAGGGACGGCGCGCCTCTATCCGTCACACCGAGCGTGGTGCTGTAACAGGTAGCGTTCTGGCCTCGCTTTCGGAAGGACGGCGGTTCGAATTACCCGTCCGGGCATCCAGATTTGGGGTTTCCATGGTTTCCCAAATCACTCCAGGCAAATTCCGGGATGCTTCCTTCAAAAGGCCATGGCCGAATTCCTTCCCATTCCTTGCCCTCCATCCTTTCCCGTCTGTTAGAGAGACGTTAAGCAGATTAAAAAAAACTATCCGTCACCCAGTCGGTAAACATCGAAAGCCCGGAAACGACACTGGGCAACGTGGTGGGGAGGTGGCTGCGATATGGTGAGGGCTAGTCTGAGGCGCGTGCTGATCCGTACAATTCAGTTGCATAGCGGAGTTTATAAAACCACGGGCCGTGGGAAGACACCATAACACATACCACAGACTCGATACGTATCGTCTCACATCGGTAAACATTGGTTGGACACCCACTGTTGAGGGCTGGACTGGTGGCATTGCACGGGCTTCCAGTGACAAGAAACCACCAACATCTCAGACTGTAATGGATACGTAATCGCCGTCAGTGGCGTGCTGAGTGGCAACATGTAATGTTTTCGGTCGAGTCCCGCTTTAACTTGGCCTGGTACATTTTGGACGCTACCGTAGTAAACGCATCGTTGAGGCAGCTCAGCGGACAAACAACCGAGTATGATGTGTTTGGGGTGCCATTTCCTGTAACGTGTGATCTCGCTTCCTGCGTGCTGAGGGCAATGTGAACAGCAGCCGCCAACCACCACATCAGGGAGTTTTCGGAGTCCGAGACCCTGCCCCCCTTTTCTTGAGGGCGGCTACACATGCCATATTTAAGCAGGACAATGTCCGGTCGCATGTTGCAGCCTTCTTCAAAGAACCACGGGTACCATTGTTTCCCTCGCCTGCATGTTCACCTGACATGTTGCCTATCGAAGATGTCTGGGATATGGTGAGGCAGCAACTTGTTCGTTGCGGATCTCCTGCAACCACTGTCGATGCTTTGTGGAGGCGCACGGAAACCTCGTTGCAGTGTGTTCTCCGCCACTACGTATAGGGGCTCTACTTGCAGCACGGGGCGCCTTCACACCGTACTGAATTCTCACGGTCAGAGTGCAGGTGCAGTTCTGTAAAACTAATCATTTGTGATCTGTCATTTCTCTAATCTGTTGAATAGGTTTCATTGCAATCACGTGTCTCCATCTCGATGTTGCAAATTTCACAAATACTAATGAATATTACACTAATAATATATAATTATTGTCGTTAATTACTGCATTTCACTGATCACAATACCTGCTTTTTCTGGGTTCAGTTTAGTTGCTGTTCAAGATAAAGCTCTTTATACACAATGAAATGAATAACGAAGCAGAAACTCGTGCATCGTGGACTGAAAGCCGCCAGGAGTTAATAACTCCCTCTTTATATAAGAACGAAGTCTTTCTCGGCGTTGAGAATGTATAAACTGCTCTCGGGTGACTAGCCGAATCAAGAGTGCGTTGCTACACGATATTTCGGCGAATAGATTCATTGCCGCCATCTTCTGGTGAAGAAGATGGCGGCAATGAATCTAGTCGCCGAAATATCGTGTAGCAACGCACTCTTGACTCGGCTAGTCACCCGAGAGCAGTTTATACAAACTCCCACTTTATTTTTTGCAGGAGAGCGAGGGACATAAAAGCTGTGGAACATTTTATCCGCCTCTACATAGATGAGATTATTTTTTCATTTTTTGGAGTGCTACAGCATTCGGAATGAAGTGAGACAACTGGAAGTATATTTATTTCCAAACATTTGAGAAAATTTCTGCACGATAGCGAATGAATTTCCGTAGAATAAACCGCAGAAAAAGGAAGAAAATGAAAAGCTTTCTTGTTTAATAATCAGCTGTTGTAAGTGAAAGCTGACAAGGAGAGAGTAATAACTACACTTCGTTCCAAAGAAAAAATTCAGCTAACCCTGTGGTTGTATGGTAACCCTCTGACCTGATTTCGATAGGTTGCAGTTTCCATTATCCGTGCACAGACGACAAAGGACTCGGGGCAAGGAACGCGAAGGAATTCGGCCATGGTTTTTCAAAAGAACCATGCCGGAATTCACATGGTGTGATCTGGAAAACCCAAATTTGGATGCCCGTACGGAGATTTGAATCCGCGTACTCCAGAATTCCTGGTTAGAACGTTACCGCTCACCCACCATGCTTGAAAAAAACATGAGAGAATTAGAGTACGACATACGAACAGGTTGTAACAGTTCTCAAACCCAGCTTTCTGTGAATTTTAATCTTCTGAATGAGGCACTATACGGAAGAACGTTGATTAATTATGAATTTGTTTATTTTTCAGGTGAATGAATATTGATATTATGGAAGTGGTGTGTAAGGTGATCAAAAGTAGTATAACATTTGAAATATTAATTGAGAGGTTGTAATTATAATTGTTGTATAAATCACGGTGTTCGATTTTCAGTTATTGATAGTGTATGATATTGATAGTTTTATGATTAAATACATGTAAATATTTTTAATATCAATTTTAAAATTCTTAATGATAATGAGTGGCTTTATTTAAGTTGTAATTGTTTTGGTATAATTTTTTTGTTAAAGCAATTGTTAACGCTAGAGAAACGTAGGGCGGCACCTTTTATTGCTTCCTCGACGTTTCTCTAGCATCTATTTAAGAACATTAAAATAGTAAGCAACAACGGCTTTTCTTAGTCGTCTTGAAAGTCTTTGAAGTCTTGAAAGTTTTGACCAAAGTTTGTAGCTTATTTTTGGTGGAGTCTTGAATATGCTTCAGTGTCTCTGGACGAAGTTTATGTCTACCCGTATTTTGTTATTGAAGATTTCCACTGAGTAAAAAAGTGGGATGGAAAGTGTATCGGCGGACTTGTTATTTCATTGAACTCATAAATCAATTCAGAAATTGTGTTAATTGTCATCCTGGCGACCATACTGAGAAAAACTGCTAATTTATAAACCAATTAATCAAAAGTAACCATTGAACCATATACGTATCAAGGTGTTACGGGGGAGTGGATTGACTGAGCTGAGCTGTTTCGTTCCTCGAGAGTCGACTGCGTGCTGTGTTTTGATGCTTAGAGTGCAGTACGCACAGTGCGCTGTGATGTGCGTGGTCTGTACTGAGTCCCTCACCTGTTTCCGGTCTGCAGACTCGCTCTGTTGACCGCCTGCGAAATGTCACTTCCGGTCTCCGCGAGTTTGGCCGCTCATCCACTGGTCGATAAACTGCACTGCTTTCAGCTCCTGAACCTGCTGCAATGTCGTGACTTCTGATAAAAATAAATATTGTGTTGCCAATTAGGGAATACAGGCGAAGAAGAAAAAATGCCTGATTGTTTTCATTTATTCAGAGAATGGGACAATACAAGTGAAAAGGAACGACAAAAATTAGCAAGAAGAGAATATAACTTCCAGATATCCAAAAATAAAACAAAAGTGATCGCCTGTTGCCGTAAACACTCCATTCGCTCAAAGATAGTAACTGACGGCACAGGTAATAAATTTTAACTATGTAGGCTGTGAAATCAGTTACTATATAGTTAAAAATATAAAGACTAATAAATTTCAATCAGTACGTGAGTCAATAAATACAACACCGCAGAACAAAACAAGAAAAAAATTTCTATAACACCATGGCAACCCAGAATCTGCTGTATGGAAGTGAATCTTGGATAACTAAAGCAATAAATAAGAATGAAATTGGGGCTGCGGAAATTAGATTTCTTAGGAAGGATAAAGGCTGTACTAAACAAGACCTTAGGGAGCGTGCATAAACCACGTAGCTCCATTTTGGCCTCCTGTGAACCCCCCTCCCCCCACGTAGGCCTACGTGGCTTTTGCCTCTACCCGCCCCTGCCCCCCACGTAGCACGTAGCTTTTTTCCCTTTTGATTACAGAAGACATTTTATACTGTTTTCTCTTGTCAGACTATTGTAAATTACACACGGAGATAATTAACTGAGGGAAATAAATATTCACATTCTGTTGTGAGTTCTGTTCCTGATTTTATCTGTGAAAACTGTCACGAAAGGCAATCTACGTGGCCTGGCTTGGAACCCCCCCTCCCCCCACATAGCCCAGAGTAGCCTTCCAGCCAACCTCTCTCCCCCCCCCCCCCTCGACCGAGCCACGTAGTGTGTGCACGCTCCCTTATAAGTAATAATAATAATAATAAAAAATAGGGAAGTACTTGATATCTACAGTATAAATGAAAGGATAGAAGAACACAGAGGCAGCATACTGAAAGAGTGGACGAAGAAAGGATTCCACTTCTGGTGATGCAGTACAAACCATTGAGACGCAGAGATATAGGTTGATCTAGGAACACACGGTGCAAAAGTACAACGTGAAGACGGAACAGGCAATAATGACTAATCCCTGACGTGGAGAAGCAGATCTTAGAAATACCTTTTTTAGTACACTGAAAATGAATGAAGTGGCTCACTGGAGACGCCTGAATGGAATTATTCTAGCTGTGTATACAGGTAGGATGGCCACTTCGCTCCGTGTATCTAAATATTATTGTGCTCCTAAGTTATTTTTGAGAATGAAAGAAGAGGCGTTAAGGCTTCCTGCATTTTCAGAAATACTCTCCAGAAATATGCCAGAAGACATCTTCGGAATATTGTGAACATCATCAGAGAAAATTACATCGCATGAAAAAAATTTAACATATCAGATTAAATATTTAAGAACTCATATTCAGAGCAACCATTAAATCCTATAGAAGTGGGACGATGAATAATTACCAAGTACACATTGTAAGAAGTGTGATGCAGACTAATTAATTATTGGTAATAAGAGTGTAGGAGACTATATCGAGATAAAGAACTAAACTAGTTCGTAGGAAAAATTTGAAGGATGTTGCTGAACAGCCCAGCTATGAGAAAATATTCTGCCGGAATAGTTTCTAGGTTAAGCACATCTGAAACTACCCTTTTCTTAGCAACCTATTAACAACGAGGACATAAGGTACCAATCAGACATTTTTAAAGTTTTCGCCAATATTGAAATAAAACACGCAGGAAGAGTGGCTGAGCAGTAACGTTGGCCCTTTGTTCGGGTGGACGTGGGTTCGAATCCTGGTCCGGCCGTCCAGATTTTTGTTTTCCATGGTTTCCCGAAATACCTGCATGCTTCAAAAGGCTACGTCCGAATTTCTTCCCATTCCTTGTGGCCAGTTCTCCATTGCCTCTAATAACCTCAACGTCGACGAGGAGCCAAATCATAAAAAAGAGAAGAAGTGAAAGACTCTAGTCTGTACTAGAGTCTTTCACTTCTTCTCTTCTCTGCTGTCTACCATGAAATGGTTCGAAAACGCAGTACTAATGTAGATTTGAAATGTCTGCGATCATAATATTCAGCCTTATTATCTGTCCTTGTCCCCAGTAATCAGTTCTTTAAATACAGTCAGCCTTATATCAATTCATCCGGCCCTCCTTATTGTATTTATATAATCATCATATACATATTAATGCGTATGCCAGTATTTATCTGATTATCCAGGTGAAGGACAACAAACGACACATGCAACACTAACCACTCGAACCAGACTCGAAACGGAGACCCTCGGCTTTTGCAGCTTACCCCTACTCTATCGAGTCCAGCCAGCAAAAACATAATAGCATTCAAATTATCCTATCTTCAAAATTAGCTAGCCTTTAAGTTTTTTGGAGTTGTCGTAAAGAATAATAGGTAGGATGAGCGTCATTATGACAAGAGACGTATTACTCGCTCCCATTGTAAACACTGCTACCCTCATAACAGTACACACAGAGACGTTCAGAAGAGCTACACATACTGTTGCAAACAGAGCTGCAAAGTATACCGAAATCGATGATGGGATTTTAGAACATTTATTCGGCTTGCTAGCAACTCGATGACCTCAGCGAGAATCGAAGACGCAACTGTGCGCCGCTAGAGACCAAGCGACAGGTCTTCGAATCGAGTCTGAATAATTTAGATCGAATTCGGAGTCCGGAGGGATCTCTTGACCTCTCGTCTCGTACCCTGGTGACTCCTGCTTTGTCTGGGTTTCATAAGCAGGCCCTACGCTCTCTCACATCCGTGACGTAAGCCCTCAACAAGGACCCTGGTCGGTGGTATTTGAAAACTATTACTCCTTGTATGTCAGTAAAATTATGAGTTACATAACTTTTTGATAAAAACATACGGGGTGATTCGGGATGAATGGTAAGTATAGAACGAGGTGCTAGTATGAACAATATTCACTAAATACTTTATACAAACATTTGTCCGGTTTCCATTCGTTTTGGAGATACAGGTGCTGGAATGGTATGCATAGATGCATTACATTTATGTGTGTGTGGATGGTTGAAAAACGAAGTGTACAAGGAAAAAGTAAACACAAGAGACGAATTGCTCGCTCGCATTGTAAACACTGCTACCCTCATTACACCTAGACGTACACAGTAGAGTTGCACGTGCTGTTGCGAAGAGAACTGCAAAGTGTATTCAAGTCGATGGTGGGATTTTAGAACATTTAATTTAAACTTTTGCAAATTTGCGTGTATTTTTACTTGAATAAAGTACTTCAGTAAGTTATTTGTGTGCTCTTGATCATTTTCTGAGGTTCATTTTGTGCATAACATTCAAACACCTGTATCCTGAATGATTTTATTAACTTTTTTACTCACTATAGTTCATACTACCACTTCCTGCAATATTTGCCATTCCTCATTAATCACCCTGTATATCCCAAATTTACTGTCTAGTGGAATTTCTTTTTCGTTTTATTTTAAAACGGTAATTAATTATTTGATGTATTGTTGTATTTTGATATAAATCTAATTTATTCTCCAGAGAGACAAGCGAAATGCATTTTTCTAAAAAAAAAAAAAACACTTGCACGTTCCGATTGTACTTCGACAACACAATCAATCGCGCTGCAATTTATTTATTTTAGACTAGCAATCTTCTTCTCCTTCATCACCACGTTTCACCCACATTTTGTCGATCAGTTTTACCCGTCGTTGGCATCGTCATATTTGTAGCTACGGTTTCACAACCGCATGCTCCTGCTCACTCCAAGAATTCAATACTTACTGTAGGTCGTGATAAGTACGAACTGTTGCCTACTGTCTGTGAAACGTGCAACTACGTTCTGTGTGTGGTTAGTGTATTTTTTGTTTGTGAAATGTGTAGTTTATGAGGCGGTGATTGGGGGCCGTCCCGGTATCCGCCTTGATGGTTGCGAAAAACCACATAGAGGGCGGCCTGTACGCAGGGGTCTGTGCGGCGCCTTAGCCACACTGGCTAGCAATACTTCACAAGAAAACTGTACGTAAAATAAACATTGAAACAACTAGCATCACTTTTCTGTCGACAGCAGTGAACATTCTCCACTACTACTGATTTTCCGCCTATTTATCTCTCTCTCTCTCTTTCTTTTCTTTAAACGAAAAAAATCTTTCTCATCCTCTGAAGCCGTTTTACTGTCTTATCGAACGATTATTTTTTCCGTGTTTTCTTAAACATCAATCAAAATGACACCATGCTCCCTAACTACCGTCATGAGATTCACAAACCTTTATCACCATTAAAAGAGTCGTGTTTGACTCGAATTGGAGATTTGTTGAATGAATCTGTCACGATGTACTTTACATCTGGATTACAGAAGCTAAGGCATGTTTCCGTGCTGTACCACCACTGCGAAATAAAATCCTAATGCCTTCAAGGGTGAACTCAAACTTATTCCCCTCCCCCCAAATCACCTACTGTTCTTCCGTTAACGTTCTGACGGTAAAGTAGCGAACTTGTGCTTCTTGCTTAAGCGTATTTTATAGGTATATATATATATAAGTACGTTACTATCCACAATTCGATAAAAAAAGAGGAATCTTTTAAATGTGAAAATATGCCTAAACTATGTGAAATGTGCTTTGGCCATTCTCACCCATATCGACGAAAGGTTTCAGCAAACATGTATATATGTACATATAAAAATCTATGTTAGAACTTCCACGACATCCAAGGTAATTAATTACAGGTTAATAGTTCTTGTGTCAGAAGGATTTCCCATTTAGACGAAATCTCTTAGATTTTGGGATGAACTCAAGCTTTAATATAACTAAAATTTATTTCCAAGTGATCTCTGATCTGAGACTCAATTTCATTTTTTTTTGTTATTGCAATCTTGGAGTGGAGTATTTACTTATTTTTTTCTGGCCAAACGGGGCTCCTAGAATAAAGATACCATCTTTTGTACTAAGATTTTTAATTGTATGGAAAAAATGTAACTATGAGCTCAAGTGGAACCTACTGCAGTTTTTATTTACTCTGTCTGTCTCTCTCCTTGTTACATTTTTACGACTAACGACTAAACAGATCATAATGAAATGTGACAAGGCAGTACTATGTATTATTCGGAAGGATACAGGATACTTGTTTCTGCACAAATGACATATTTTGTAATAAAATTTTGAACACTAACCACCGAGCGTGCTGGTGTAACGGTTAGCGTTCTGGCCTCGCATTCGGGAGGACGGCGGTTCGAATCCCCGTCCGGGCATCCAGATTTCGATTTTCCATGGTTTCCTAAATCACTCCAGGCAAATGCCGGGATGCTACCTTCAAAAGGCCATGGCCGAATTCCTTCCCATTCCTTGCCCCCCATCCTTTCCCGTCGCTAAAGACCTCGCTGTTGAGAGACGTAAAGCAGTTTTAAAAAAAAATTGAACACTAACTGAACGTTGACAGACAGATGGATAGTGTGTATAAGTCTATGTAATGTTATATCGGTAACTCAGGCTTTGTTTCACTCGCAAGTAGTTTGTATATAGACACCGCGGCTGTGTCATGTTTAAGCAGTTGGTGATGCATATCTATTACGAATCAGCTAATCGCTGTCCTTTTTGTGGAAAGGGGGGGGGGGCTCTCCCTTTTCGGTCAGGCCGACCCCTGAACCCTGGACTGCGTTAGAGGTGGTTGTGCTTCTTGCGCCGGGGAGTAAGCCATCCCGATTTCCATGGTTTCCTGAAATCACTCCAGACGAATGTCGGGTTGGTTCCTTTAGAAGGCCGTGGCCGAACTCCTTCCCATTTCTTCTCTGAATCCACTTCGTTTCCGGCTGACGCCTATAGCACCTAGTGATGCTGTGAGTTTGCCCATTAAAAATAATAATAACAATTGCGACTATGCTGCGGCACACACCTACAAGTAACGCAGTTGGGATGCAGCGTAATAAAAACTGTGATCATGACTTGAATGGCAAAAGGTGGTGACGTGTCGATTCCTCTAATCCCAATCATTACTACAGACCTACCAATCCAGTTGAAATGACTACAGTTCCCACTAAAATTAGCCCTTGCGATGACTATCAATAAATCTCAGGTGTAGAACTGAAAGTGGCAAAGATACACTTAAGAAAAGTCGTGCCTTTCCCGTGGGTAATAGGCTATATATCTTAGGGGCAAAGGACAACAAAATCAAAAACTTTGCATATAAAACGGTATTGACGTAAGACCTCCCCAGAAAGTGAAATAATTGAAGTGAAAACTTGTTTAGGCTCATTGGGCGATTATTGGATGGGTATAATCTTATGAGTTCGCGTCACCGACACGCTAATGTTAACAGTACATCTGTAGTGGTCAGGTGTCTGACTGGGGAACGGAAGGTCCCCTGTTCGAATCTCTGTCTCGGCGGGTATTTTCATAGACCCATAACCCGACACCTTGCTGTGTCAGAGGTGAAGTACGCCACGAAGTTTCCGTGGTTCAGATTACACTTGAAATTGTAGGTCCCTTATATCTGGTAGCACTACCGCGTTGTGTTAAGCAAGCTAAGACAGAGGCGGAATGCGCAGCCAATAGAGACCCTCTCCCCATTTCATTACGTCCATACGGAATTATTATTATTTAGTACTAGCCCGTACCCGCGACTTCGTACGCGTGGATTATGATTTTTTTTTGCCAGAATTAAATACAGAAAGTTCCTAACGAACGATTGGTCCCAAACAATATCGAGTAGGAATAATATGACAGGAAAGCTATCACTATATCATTCTACCGTCGAACCTGCCTCTTGAAGAGAATCAATTTCCAACATATTTCTGTCACCATTCGATAAGATCTCTAAATTTCGTGACTACAACTGTTAATCATACGGGAAAAAATATCCTGCGCCCATCATACAGATTTCCTTATAAAATTCCATCACAACGATATAGCCATTTAGTCGTCAAAACGTAACAAAAAGACAGAGACTTACTTCCGTATTTATAATAATATTACTGTGGTTCACACTCACACACTGACTGCGAACAACACCTGAAGGATCATTATAACTTAAAAAAGTGTACACCTACAACATTGCAAGACTACCTACGATTTGCCTCGCATTGCACCCGTAACTTTCCAATATCTACAGGTTAACATTCAATCCGAATAACTTACAGCGCAGGCCTGACTCTTACGATGAAAAACAATTTTAAAAAATCTTAGCCTCCACGGAGATTTGAACCAGAGATCACGACGTTCGTAAGCAAGCGCTTTAGCCACTGACCTGCCAGCCCACTTTACGGAAACACGGTACGGTGACGTCCGTATCCAACGTGTCTGTCTATTGCCGTATTTCGAAGTTATGAGACAACATGTGTTATTTATACAGATAATTTTTCATCCAAATGTAGACGGTATTTTTCTCCTCGTTTCAAAGGATAAGTGTGCAAAGTTTCATCGAGATCGGATGAAAACTGTGAATTTGTATGAAGAACAAACAAACAAACAAACAAAAAAACAAACAAACATACATACATACATTCATCTTTATATATAAAGATATCTGTAACTGTATGACGTGTTGCGCATATGATATTCATTGTTTTAAGTTTTCACTTCAATCGGCAGTCCCCAATGACTGCCAATTGTTTTGTTTTTTCTTTAAAGCACAAACAAATAATTTGCAGCAGAAACTGACAAGTTGTTTTCCCCCAATTTTTATTTGTTGCTGTTTTTAAACATGGTGCAAATTGGTTCTTTTCGTAAGCCAGGTTCAATGGTAGAATAGTAAGGTAATGGATTCCCCGTCATATTATTCCTACTCCTTGCTTTTTGGGACACACTTCTATATCCAATTCTAGCAATCAAATTCCATGTCCACACGTACGAAGTCGCGATTAACAGTTAGTTTATCGTAAACACAGTTTGAAGAAGACTGCTACTGACGGAGGGAAATTCTGTTCTGTGAATGCAACGTATCGACGAAAGTATTTCCCATGAAGAGTTTGTCCACGTCTGCTGTTGTTATCAAAACATTGAGCTATGACGAGTGGTAGATCGTGGAACTGCAGTGGTGTTTACTGCAGTCATCGATGCAGCTGTGTGGCTTGAGACTTGTATATTTTGCTGGTATGTGTACACAACTGAATGCGTGAGCTCTCGGCTTCTGTTTGCAAAGCTACTCGCTGTTGTAACTATGCGTAGCGGCGGCGCTTATCGAAACGCGGCCTTGATGTGTCCAAGGTCTGTTCCGTTTCGACACGCCAGAAACACTCCACGACAAACGCTTTGTTGACAGCTGCCGCTGTAAGTGGTTTAATATTTCAGAACCAGGCGTAAGACTCTTCAACCGGGAGGGACAGATACTAATTTCAAAATGAACACGGGAGAATCGAGGAAAGTTGAAATTATACTGAATTGTCGTCTGTGGCGAAAAGAAGTCAGTGCGTATATGGAATGCCCCAAATGCAATGAACATAAGAAAACAGTTCTATAGAAAGCTCGAGGCATCTAAATTACTAACTATGAGCTGTTACGATACTTCCTAGCGAAATTAGCGGACGGTAATAGAAAGCAATTATGCAAATAGTTAGCTAAATGTAACAGGAAAATCTAGAATGAAGTTATTAAATGTTGCAAATTACGAGGGTGAATCAAATATAAACAAGACTTTCGGCCGTTCAGGCGCAATAGTGGTGGGAGAACGTTCCCGCTTCGTTTGGCGATAGGTAGGTTTGTCAGGAGAGGGGGAAGACCGTTAGCCCCCCCCTCGACTCGCTCAGTGCCAACCGTCACGATGTCGGAGCAAGAGGTACACTCGTCGATTGCGCAACGTGTTATAATCAAGTTTCTCGCTGCAGAAGGCGTAAAACCGGCAGAAATCTTGAGGAGATTGACTGCCCAGTTCGGGAAAGAGACACTGTCGCGAGCCAGAGTGTTTGCATGGCATAAACAGTTTGTGGATGGTCGTCATCATGTTGAAAAAGAGAGCCATAATCGCAGACCCCGCACCAGCATTACAGAGAACAACATCAGCTGTGTTAGACGGCTTATTGAAGATGACAAGCGTCTTACCACTTCTGAAATTGCAAGTAAGGTTGGAATAAGTTATGGGAGCACTTACTCCATACTCACAGAGGAGCTTGGGTACCGTAAGGTGTGCGTCAGGTGGGTTCCTCGCCTTCTCACAGCAGAACAGAAATTGAATCGACTTCAGGTGTGTGAGCGTCTTTTGGCACGATTTCGGGAAGAAGGGGACCCATTTCTGACTCACATCATCACCTGTGATGAAACTTGGGTGCACCACTACACCCCTGAGTCCAAACAAGCGAGTATGGAGTGGAGAAAAAAAGGAGAACCTGGACCAGTGAAAGCCAAGTCACGACTATCGGCTGGCAAGGTTTTGGCTACGGTTTTTTTTGACCAGCGTGGTTTGCTGCACCTCGATTTTTTGCATGAGCGCAGGACAATCAATGCGGCCTACTACTGCGACATTTTGAGTGAGGTCCGACTTGCATATCGCCGCAAAAGACGAGACCTACCGATGAGGAAAGTGGTTATTCTTCATGACAATGCTCGCCCCCACACAGCAGCCTTAACCAGGGAAAAATTGGAGAAACTGGGTTGGGAGACACTGGACCACCCTCCTTACAGTCCAGACCTGTCACCCTGTGACTTTCATGTGTTTGGTCCTCTCAAGGAAGCTTTGGGAGGCCAAAAATTCAACAGTGATGCTGAGGTGGAAGCCTACGTGCGCAATTGGCTGCAGACACGACCTGCATCTTTCTACATGGAAGGAATTGGGAAGCTGCCTATCCGCTGGGAAAAATGTGTTTCTAAAGCAGGAGATTACGTAGAAAAATAAGATATGTACTTTTTGCACTTAAAATAAAAATAATATTTTTAAAAATAAAGTCTTGTTTATATTTGATTCACCCTCGTATATAAAAACATATTGTTGGCTGTGTGGACTCAGATATTTTCAGGCAACAACTTCAGGACAAAACAATGAAGGAATTCAATTTTTTTCTGCAAATGTAACTTTATTACACTTCATTAATAGCAATTACATAACTTTAATGAATTATCTCAAAGACAGAACATTCTGATATAAGGTATTGGCATTTCATGTTTTTTTAAAATAAAAAATATAATTAAGAGTATTAGCTACAATAATAGCCAACCAGTTGCTTAAATTTTTGATTTATTAATCTTAATTACAGTTTCAACAAACTTGTCTTCTTCAGAAGTACCTGGACAAAAATTCAGATAAATTCTTATTATAAATTATAAAATTAGTATAATCAAATATAAAACAACATTTGTCATTAGATCTACAAAAACAGCATACATTTAGGGGTTCACAGACGGATGCAATAAAGAACTTCTGTCATTTTAGTGCGAACCTGCACTATGTCAACAATTTCAAACAGGATTACTACTTGCGTCATTGCATCCACTGTCTGCATAGGGCGGGAGATTTCCGCCAACTGATTAAATGCTGGGAATAGCAACCCAAGTAAACATTGTAGACGGCGCCACACGGTAAATTCTCATAACCGCCTGAGCAACGTGTGCTTGAGTTAATGATATAATTACCATAGCGTTCAAAAATGGGGGGAGGGGAGGAACGTAGGGATATGGGTGTAAGTTCACACTATTAAACATGAACATTAAAAATAATTGCAACTTAGCAATGACCAAATAATTAAAATCAACTAAATGTGAAGTAATCGCACAAATAACATTTAAGGTATTAAAATTAGACTGAAATCTACTCTGAAAAAAAAAATACAGTAATTACAGAATATATAAGAATTCTGATGAGAACTGGATATTATATGAACCCATAAATGTATGTATACTGTTTTTGTAGATCTAATGACAAATATATATTTTTAATATCTGCTTAATGTCTCTCTAACAGCTAAGTCTTTAGAGACGGGAAAGGATGGGGGGCAAAGAATGGGAAGGAATTCGGCCATGGCCTTTTGAAGAAAGCATCCCGACATTTGCCTGGAGTGATTTGGGAAACCATGGAAAACCCAAATCTGGATGCCCGGACGGGTATTCGAACCGCCGTCCTCCAGAATGCGAGGCCATAACGCTAGCCGTTACACCACCACGCTCGGTATGACAATTATTGTTTTATATTTGATTATACTAATTTTATAATTCATAATAAGAATTTATCTGAATTTTTGTCCAGGTACTTCTGAAGAAGACAAGGTTATGTTTGTCGAAACTGCAGTTAAGATTAATAAAACAAAAATTTAAGCAATTGGTTGGCTATTATTATACCTAATACGAGTTTCACCCTTGCCGTAACGCAGCCATACTCAAGATTTTATAATTAGGAGTATTTGTATGCATAACATTTGCTGTTGTATATCTAGTAAACAGTGATATTGGTGTACTTTAAAATATGTATAACTGTAAGTATTGGTTTCGCCTGTATTAATGATATGATTCCAACAAAATATATAGAGAAATTGTATTCAGGCTGGCTGTATCGCTGATAAGGCCTTATGCCATAAACTAAAATAAAAAAAGCATGTGCGTACATTTATTCTGTAGTCAAAGTTCTGTGTAAGAGCTTAGAAGCCTCATAGAAATCAAAACTAATAATGTAGTGCAGAATAAGTAAGTAACGGACAATATTACTACTCGGAAGACCATTTTCTTGTCCGGGAGCTAAGTGAGGAGAGGATGTACCAGAGAAGTGATAGAATAGGGTTACAAAACTATGGTCAGACCATTGGCTGAATATGGCGGTGTAGTTTGGGACACACATTTTGGAGGGCGTTAAAGTGAGAGCAGCTAAATTAGCTTCTGGAAATTATCGCAGGAGCTAGTCAGTAACTGATATGACAAAGAAGCTGGTTTGAGAGTCATTGGAGGACAGGAGAATGATGAAGAGAGTGCTGGGAATGTACAGGGCATACGTTGGTGATGGGGCTTGGAAGAATATTAGTCAAGGAAATAGAAGTGGTGCATGGAAAGGAAAAGATAAGGATGTTCACAGCATAAGCATGCCAGTCGATTTTATGCATAAGTGTGTGGGAAAGTTATCTTTTGTGGTTAAGGGTGTCAGGGATAAGAAAAATTACCAAGGGAAGTCATGAATAATTTACCAAAAACTGCGAAGGATTGTAAATTTTGTAAATGAAGTAGAACCGGGTAGAAATTTCAACACTCAATGTATGAAGCAAAAAAAAATAATAAAAAAAAATCTTGTAAATTCAGGAGCACGTGGGATCGAATCACAGTCTAGTCATCCAGATTTGGATTTTCGATGGTTTTCCCAAATCCCTCCAGACGAAATGCCGGGATGCTTCCTTCAAAAATGCAGTGGCCGAATTTCTTCCCGTTCTCAGCCCTCAATCCTTTCCCGCCTCTAATGACCTCGACGTCGACGAGGCGTAAAGCTTTACGGGAAAGAAAAGCTTAGAAAGGGATAAGTATAAACATTTCCACGGCAGCATGAGCTCCATAGCAATTAATCATTCAGTTAAAATGAACAGTCTCAGAGCTTGATTTAGCTGATGATTCCACCTCTATCGCGGTCTCCAAATCAAATCCTAATTGATAAGGAAACCGTAGTTCTAAGTCGAAACCTTGTCACAGAGCATCCTACCGTACCCCAACAAAATATCATCTGAAATCACTTAATTGGAGTAAGGCACCACATTGAGATGAAATTACAGGGCACCAAATGATCCGTAACTCGTCACCGGACCTTCTGAATGAATGGAAGCGCTTTGGCCTCGAATTCAGGAGTACGTGGGTTCAAATACCCGTCCGGCAATAAAGATTTCGGTTCCATAGATTCCCCAGACCACTCCAGACGAATGCCGGAATAGTTACTTCAAAATGACATGGCCGAATTCCTTCCCGTTGCTTGCCCCAAACCTCTACTGCTTCTAATTACCTCGACAACGACGAGGCGTAAAGTCATAAACAATAAGAAAAAAATACCAGCGAAAATATTTTTTTATGAAGTCAATTCATTCTGGTAATATATGGAAGTGCCTAGGAAATCTTATCTTATTATATAATACAATGTTTCATAGTTTTTTTTTTGAGTGGCACCTGAAAAAAACTTGAAGTAATTACTAGAACAAATTTAACAGCATAAAATGTTATGAATCTCTTGGATCACATTTGTTTCTTACTTTGGCCACTAAGACAATTCTCACCATAGTAGTTGGGTCAAAAAATGGAGAAAAGTACTGCTAAATTTCCTTTCTGCTCTTATTCAAACACTTTTGAAACTTCTGCTTTAATTAGTCTATAATAATTTTACGTCTATATTCCTGTAAAGACAAATATGCTGGTTTTTAAGAACTTGTTTTCAGAGAGAGAGATGCATAATACACTGTCTATTCAGCTTTAACCCGCCAATGACTGTTATAAGTGACATGCTTTATGATGGCTTGCTATTCTCGTTTCCAGCCGGAACCATTTGTAGAAACTCGTAGCGTTCTGCACACAATGAAAGGGGTAATGGCACTTTAGCCACACGACAGAGCAGAAAGAGGGGAAAAAAGTCAAAGGCGTCTGCGGCGTGTTGGTTCTCTTTTGTTTCCTGTGCGCCGGTGGCTGGAACCGAGTTAAAACCTCTCACTTAGCCACTTTGTTCTGAACCTTCTTTCTAATCTTACAGCTACATAGTAAAATGAAAATAAAGTTCTACGAGTCATAATATAGGTTTGTTTGAAGTTAAACCTAGGTAATGTTTTCCTAATTATATATAAATGCTTTAAAAAGCGTAGGTAGCAGATTTTGATTTGTGTTTTGTTTAAATTTTTCGACCTACAGCTATGTGTTTCTCCGCCTACTGACTTAGTCTGGAATTCATATAAAAACGTCTTATTCCAGTTTCTGTAAAAATATACATAAACCACAAATTTTAATACTTTAGAGACCTAACAAGCGAAGAACAACGGGAAAAAATCGAGTTATCGTGTCCTCAAAAAATACAAATGTTTTTACTGTTTAATGGGATTTTTTTTTTTTTTGTGTATGAATAATTCTGGTAAATACAATAACTTTAAGAATTGATAAAAATTCTAGTTTCCGTAGTTGTGAAAGTGCGATACTTACAGCACGTAGAAGGAATTGATTGTTGAAGACTTGAAGTGTAAATGTGTTGTCATAACATTTGATAATAAACTGAACTGGCCAGGAATCATTGGACAGGAAAACGTTTCAAAATCCTTTATTTATTGGAGAGAGTGATGAGGGGATCTACCAGAGAAGGCAGGGAATTGGGTTACAAAACTTTGGTCAGACGATTGCTCGAATCTGGTAGTGTTGTATGGGACCCATATTTTTTGATATCAAATACAGGAATTGGAGGGTGCGCAAAGGAGGGCTGCTAGATTTCTCTCTCGAATTTACCGCAGAATACAATCGGTAACTGATATGTTAAAATAGCTGGAATGGGATTCACTGGAAGACAGGAGGAGGGTGAAGAGGGTTCTGGAAGGGTACAAAGCGTATGTTGGGGATGAGAAGTGGAAAGCTATCGGTACAGGAATTAAGAGTGGTGCATTGAAGGGAAAAGATGATTTTGGCTAGAAGCTGGCCCTTGATTTCAGGCATCAGGGTGCGGGAAAACTTTCTTTCGCAGGTGAGAGAGTGAGGGGTTTTAATAAAGTCTAAGGACAGTGATGTACTATTTACTAAAACACTGAAATAGTTTAAAATTAAAATTCGTGGGGATCAAAACTAGGCCGGTACAAAAAAAGAAGGGAAAAAAGGGAAATTTTCACTGGAACTTGCGGTCCATCGCAATTAAATTAAACGTTTGTAGTAAATCATCTTAAATACATATTTTTGTTTTGTTTAGGTTTTGCTGCAGTTAGAACTAATTTTTACCAAAGTAGGCAGCTTGCTCATGACATTCGCAGAAACGAGGTATATTAGTCATTCAAATGCATTTGCGAAGCAGTTTAAAGTTTTTTAGACATTTCGTTTAGACGGGTTGTTTAATTCGAGTGAAGTGACGTGTGAGAGCGCCACATCGTGTGTCCTTGCTGTGGCGCTCGCATCCGCAGGAAGTGCGGAGCTCTGCCCTTTGTGCTGCCTGCCGACCCCGTTGTATTTGTCCAACTGGTTAATATGGCCAGCGGCAGATAATACGCCCACTACCCACGATGTCTGTAATAACACTAATAACTGGCCAGTTTGGCCATCGTGTCATGTCGTCCGAAACTTAGTGACGTGGCGCGCCCGGCCTTCGTTAGTGGACTGATAACAGCCAGATACGTTTTCACTCTCTGTCTTTAGGCGCATCTGTTATAACGAGTTGAGAATTTAGGGAAGTTATTGATGTTTCAGTAATGGTTTCGTTACAAATCAACCATAACGAAAAGTACGTATTTTGCTTATTATTAGTTGCTTTTTGTTTATTCATATTCGATCGATATACACTGGCGGAAATTAAAAATTCCAACACCCAGCCGGAGTTGTGATGAATGAAATTTGTCTCCAAGTATCACCATATGAAGAGCATTAAATGATTAAAAATTACATGTAATAGTATGAGAGTTACGGGGGTATTTATTATGGAAACTTGCTACGTTTTTTAGGTGAACAGTGTGGTGTAACATCACACGTTTTTGTCCACAAGTTCTTGTTGACCAAAAATGCCAAGGCGAAGAGTGGCGCCCTCCACATCCAAACGTGTAACTGTGAGAAAGATTGGAGATTTGGCGTGTTTAAAATGGGTGCATCATACCGTGAAATCTCCCCAAGGATTGGCCGTAGTGCAATGTCAGTAAAGAAACTTGTTACACAGTGGATGAAAGAAGGCTCTAATACTTGTAGAGCAGGCACAAGTGCATACAGGTGGTCAACGGCACGTCAGCACACGAAGATCGCCAAATTGCGTGGGTGGCTGTTGCTGGCAGACGAGTGACAGCAGGCCAGATCCAAGCAGTGGTTACAGAGAGAATCACCTCCCATCCCCGACGAGTGTAAACCAGCAATTGCTTGAAGCTGGGTTACGCTCTCGGACCCCTACGCAATGTGTTCCATTAACCTGATTCCATTAACCTGATTCCATCGTCTAAGTTGGTGTACTGCAAAACTTATATGGAAACGTGAATGTCGTACATTTGTGTTTAAATACAAGGCTCGATTCTGTTTGTGAGAAAGTAATAATAGAGCACATGTTCGCAGTCGTAGTGGAGAAACGGCTTACCTGCTGTGATTTCAGAACGTCACACAGATCCAGCCACTGGTGTCATGGTTTGGCGGCAATTAGTCTCGACAGCAGGACTGACTTGGTGGTTGCTGAAAGAACAATGACTGTCCACCACTATGTGGACGGGGTGCTACACCTTACTGCGATATCCTTCGTGTCCACTATCCAAATCGCGTCTTCCAAGGGGATGATGCCCGTCCTCATACTACGGCTATTGTCACACAAGCCTTGCAAGGGGTTACGATCACAATTTGGACTGCACGGTCCCCAGATTTGTCCTCAATGGAGTATTTCTGGGATACCAGGAGTAGACACATTAGATCACACGGTCATCCAGCACAAACTGTGCAACAACTGACTGCACAAGACATGCAGGCGTACAGAGGCATAACGCCAAGAACACATCCGTAAACTTATTGATTCAATACTGGAAAGGATCCACGAATGTATAGATGCTCAAGGTGGGTGCACTTCGTACTGACAACTGTACCTAGCTTGAGCCATTTCCATTTGCTATCACTTCTTCTGCGTATGGCCCTGGATATATCTTCAGAGTTTCCTAAAATTCTACCATTCCTGTATGCGTGTTGAGATTTTAATTTCTGCCAGTGTAACTATAGGGCGACCATAAGATTCCGCGATAAATTTACATGAAGTATTTAACAAGTCTTAACAGACTCCTAAATATGACATTGTATGCACTGAAGACAGTTTTTTAAACTGCTTCACGTCTCTTAACAGCGAGGTCTTTAGAGACGGGAAAGGATGGGGGGCAAGAAATGGGAAGGAATTCGGCCATGGCCTTTAGAAGGAAGCATCCCGGCATTCACCTGGAGTGATTTTGGTAAACCATGGAAAACCCAGATCTGGATGCCCGGACGGGGATTCGAACCACCTTCCTCCCGAATGAGAGACCGTCTCCACGTGTAAATTTTAGATTTATACTGCCGCTCTGTAGCGTATATATAAAAATGTTGTAAACGGCTCGGATGTTTGTTCAGTTTATGATTAAAGCTCAATTTTTGTTCAGGAACAGAAGTCCAACATCCCTGTCGATTTAAGAAACCCGTAAGAATTTAGGTACCTGTATTCGACAGAGGGGTTACCAATACTAGCAATTTTCTTCTTCTTTAAATTTATTATGGAAAATGCTTAGAGAATCATACGCTTATTTATTAAAATCGCGATCATATTTGCATATTCTCGATCGGTAGAAAACATAGCAAACTTACATGAACCTAGAGTTAAAGTGCTTACAAACGTTAAGATTTCGCGAGCAAGATACGCGGTTCCGACTGTTTTAAACAAATGCTCTACAAAAACTGATACCTATGACAGACGATACCATCAACGAACATTTGGACCCGTTCGGATTGACTTGAAACCTGACCGTATTGCTATTTTAATGTACAGTTTTCCGAATCATTTTATTTGCATAAATTCTAACATGATACGATTTCATGTCGAGTATAGGTGCACTATCGACAATAGGTAGGTACGCAGACACACTTCTTACTGACAACAGTATCTAGAGGTAATAAACGTCGCCTGATCTATTTCAATTTGTTATCATTTCTTCTGGGTATGACCCTCGATATATCTACAAAGATTCCTAAAATTCCACTTTTCTTGTCTGGGTGTTGGAATTTTAATTTCCGTCAATGTAGGTATTTTTGTTATTTTTCTGCCCATGGTTGTGGCTATTGTATTAAATTTACCTATTTATATTTTCGTGACTGTTGAATACACCTTTCCTTTAAATTAAAATTCGAAATCAACCATAAGGAAAGGCATGTATTTCGTTTAAATCTCCTTGTTAATTATGCACATGATTATGGAGTGGAGCCGAACTATGTAATGAATTCAGTTGCGATTTAGCGCATGTTCCGGTGGCAGTTTCCCTGGCTATCCAATTTCCCATTTCTTATTATCTTATATACTTTGAGTGTTAAATCTTCGACCCATCTACTTTTTCCATTTACGAATTTTAATTTTAAATTTCTTCAGCGTTTTTTTTGTAAATTATTCATCTCTTTCCTTGGTAATTTATTTCAACCTCTGACACCCTTACTCACAAATAAAATATTTCCACTCCTTTATAAATGAAATCAATCGCCAGCTTGTGCCCGTAGTCGTTTTTTTCCTTTCCAGTATCATATTACAAAATCCGGGTTATGAACGTTATTTAAGCAACTGAGAAAAAATGAATTGCCAGAACATTCCTTTCAACCCGTCTTTTTTGATGGGCTTTGAAGCTAGTAATAAGAATATGTGAGGGTTGCAGCTTGGAGTCTGACCTCGCGCATAATTGTTTTAATCATGTGTTATGTTTTATATACAGGAAGATAAATAACAAGTGGTGACATGATATACACACACCAGAAGAAACATAAACAACGCAATTGAAGCTAGCTGTATGCCTGGCATTGCGATTGCCAATTTTTAAAAATAAAGGAAAAAAACTCCCGAAAAGCAATTTATTATGAGCCGAGGTGATAGTGTGTTTTCTTTTTGTTGTAAAATGTCAAGTACGAAACCAAAAACCAAAAAAAACTGACAAATTGTAAGGAGACTTACAAAACACAATGGGAGAAAAACCATTTTATTGTTTTTGAGAGGAATTACATAAAAAATATAATACGTTGTCCATTTCGGCCAGCTGATTAACAGAGAATGTTTCAAAGACAATGGTGACATCTACTTTTACTCTCTTGGAACAATTAATTAATGAATTGAGAATAAAAAAACAGTTGGTTATTAAACTGTCAACTTATTATTGAATGATCAGGTCTGAGTCACTTACATGATTTTTCAATGCTGATTGTATTGGTTATCTATCTTCTGAGGCGAATGGTCTATCGCGAATAATTTTTGAATCATTTACGTCGTATCAGAACAATGTCTACAAACGAATACTGCTTGTTAATAGGCAGTTCATCTGTTTAATGCTATGAAGTAAGTGCTGTGAATATTTAATTAAAATAAAACTTGAAAACTAAGCAGCAAAGCAAGAGCAATTTCAACTGGATTTTTGAGATATGTATCGAAATGGCAGTTTACACTTAATTGCTAAAAGTGCAAGGCAATGCGAATAAGTAACAAAAAGAATCGGTTTGTTCACGAGTACAAAGTAAACAATTCAGTTGTTGACACGGTTGATTCCCTGAAGTATCTGAGGGTAATAGCAACAAGAAATGGGACTTGCACATAACTTTCACCGTAGGCAAAGCTAATTCTAAATTACGATTCATAGGTCGTATTTTGAGGAAATAGCGTATAAAAACACTAGTGCGTCCGCATATGGATTACTGTTGTAGAGTTTGGAATCCGTATCGCAAGGGCTTGATTGACTCAGTGGAGAGGGTACAGAGGAGAGCCGCTCGATTCGTGACTGGTTGCTACAGCCCTTATGAAAGCGTCACAGAATTGATACATAAATTGGGCTGGGATAGTTTGGAAGACAGACGACGGTATTTGTGTTTGAATTTATTGGACAATATGCGAAATTCTTTGACTTACGAGTGGAATTAAATACTTCTTCCACCAACCTATTTATGTCGCAATGACCGGAGGGATAAGATTCGAGAAATAAGATGCAATACTGATGCTTTTATGTATTCTTTCTTTCCTCGTGCTTTGGGGACTGGAGTGCACAGAATTAGAATGTTTGTGAATTGCAGAGTATGGATATTGATGTAGACGAAACACAAAGTAAATATGTTAGTGAAACTCCCAGTTAACTTTAAATGTATATACTCGTTAGTTTCTCATCTGAACACTGCATTCTTAGACCTACAGGTAGTTATGCCAGTCACTATTGGAATTTATGTATAAGTTCTTCAGTATGTGGAATAATTGAAGATATTTTACTAAAAATACATCCTTTTAAATTTATTTTTCCCCACTTTATGGTCTGTAAATGGTGAGATTAAAGCCAGGATACCATTTTGTGCAAGTACACGAATGATATTGACGATGATTTTTTTGGAACTACGCTCCTATAATTTGGCTACAATGAACTCTGAAGAAAAAGTGGAAAACTGAAATTAGGATGAGTGGATAGTAGCCTTTCCCCCCGCCTTCCGCCAATACTAGGCCCGAACGTTATGGTTTCTAATGTTATGAAATGCTTACTATAGAGTATTAGGTTGCTAAGGCGAGATCCGAATCAACTAATTCTTTACCTATGAAGTAATTAAGTTCATGACATTTTATGTTCAATTGGTATTAAATATTCCAGTTTATTATTTGTATTTCCTTATACATGTTCATCATAATTAGGTCATATTACTCCAGCAGCAGGATAATGGATAGTTAAATACAGAAGACATTTAGTGGGACACATTGAAGCGCTGACCGGATTCGAAGATGTGGCCATCCTTGGGCGTCTGCAGTCAGCTGTGCACAGCTCTGCAGTCAGCGTGGGAAACAACGAGCAGTTGACAACTGACTGCGTCACAGGCGGAAATAGCAGCCTCGACACTTGCTGGCACAAGACCACCAGTCAAGATTATGACGCGAACATATTATTGGATTTTTTTTTCACTCTAAAATATATTAGTTTCAAACACCATTACTAAAGGAAGGAACACAGCACAATACGTTCTTATTGAACGCAACTACATCGCTATCTCTTTATTTGGTGCCACAGAATATATACCACACTAAATCGTTAATTTACTGAGTACACGCTTTTACCTAAATTACTTTGCTACTTTTCTTTCTTTATTTTTCTGTTGACTTTGTAGCCCCAACTACAGAAGTGGAGCCTGTGGTTGTATAACGCTTTGCCGAGCATGGTGAGTGAGCGGTAATGCTCTGGCCTCGCATTCGGAAGGACGCGGGTTCGAATCGCCGTTTTCCATGTTTTCCCAAAGCCACTCCAGGTGAATGCCGGGATGCTTCCTTCAAAGAGGCCATGGCCCAATTTCTTCCTATTCCTTGTCCCCAGTTGTTCCCCGCCTCTAATTATCTCTACGTCGACGAGGCGAAATGCCTTCTATTACGTTTTGCTGGAATGTAGAAATAAAGGTAAAAGCCTGAGAAAATGGAGCGACATGTTGCTTGTTTGTTGGTAGCTGACTGTATCGAAATAAATAAATACATTAGGTATTATAGCTGATACTGCTGTTTCTTTTTTTATTATTATTTAGCGTAATTTTACAGTCCTTTGAGGATTTGCCCAACGGAAATTGTGCTCTTAACTATGCTTAATTGTATCAATTTGTGTCAATACGTAATTAAAATCTATTAAAATTTATGATTAATATGCTCTTTTATAATGTCCTGTTTATTGGTTTGTAACGAGTACGCGTATTTGTGTATCAAACTAATCTCTGGATGACCGATTTCTCGAGAGTGGTATAAATGCTACTACTAAGCGCTCTCACTATCTTGATTGGATGCAGAGTTCTGTGATTATGAGATTTGCAGCTTACAGACGTGACGTGTCTTTCAACACTTAGAATAACTAGAAGTACTGACAGCTATAAACAGAATGTGTCACATTTTATAACCCATAATTCCCTTTTCTGTACAAACAGGTATTGAGTCATGAGTTATAAAGGCAAAAGACTGGGTTTAAAATGCTGACTAATTACCAATACATGCGCCGGTGTAACATTTAATGACCGCATAAAAGTGACAGTAATGTCTTGTTTGCGAAACTGTTACTTCCTTATTTCATAAGTAATAGTGATAACTGCCATTTCATTTTCCATCCTACCGTCATTATTTATTCTGCTTCGAACAGAGTTTTCTCTTAGAAGTTACAGCAGTTTTATATGGGGCCACTACATGTAACTGATATTTCCGTATATCACTCTTTACTTGTGGTCGTTTAACCACTTGATATAGTATCCACGGGATTATTTATTTGTGGGACAGTTACACTGGTATTCCAAGGTTCTACATTTATATGTTATTTGATTGAATTGAAATTTTTATGGATAATTATTAGTATCGAATACAATTCTGCTGGGTTGCCTATCAAAATATGGCCGCAAGTATTTTTAATTAAATTTACAAAAATATATTTTTTTTGAAAAAATTTCGTTCACTAATTTTTTTTTTTTAAAAATAAATTATAATTCATTTCAAAAGAGAGACGCGCAAAGAACTTAAAAAATTTGGGTTACTTACGTAAAAGTGGCCGCAAGCAGGCGTTGCAAGCTGTTAAAGCTAGCGCATTACACCGCCCATCAGAATCTCTCTCGCTTTTAGGTATCTTTAAAAGCTGGCAATCCCTACTTGCGACCACTTTCACATAGGCAACCCAAACTTTTTAAGTTCTTTGCGTGTCTCTCTTTGAAATGAATTATTATTTATTTAAAAAAAAAAAAAATAAAAAAACGAAATTTTTTGATTTTTTGTTTGTTTGAAAATTTAACTAAAAATTCTTGCGGCCATATTTTGATATGCAACCCGGAAGAATCGTATTCTGCTACTAATAATTATAAATAGATATTGTATTTCAATCAAATAACAGATGGACGTAGAAATCATGGAGCCGGATCTTAGGCTAGAAATACTTATGTACCCACGCCAGACGCCAGATCCGAAAGCGACAGTGAACGCTTGAAACCATTGGAAGAGGTGAAGAGAAACGTCGTGTGAAATGGAACTGAATTTTCAGTTATCTTCCTGGAAACATAGTTCAACCATAAACATTACATCCGAAGGTAAAACTGGAAAAAACAGGAAGTATTTACAGCTAGAAACATAGTGCGTCACATTTTATATTCCATTACTCATTTATCTGTACAAAAAATACTGAGTGATTAGTTGTCAAGGCAACCGATTGGATTACGAAAACACTTTCAAATTTCCGAGTTGTGCCGATGAGTATATGATGGTTGAGGCCTTTTTCTTAATGTATTAGATTCTCATCGGTTTTTACTTCACAGCTACATTACAAATGGCGTATACAGCGTGTCCAGTAATGCAACCGCAACTACGTCACATCATGTCGTACTATGTGACAAACTTTTATTTTAGTTAAAGTCTCACCATTTTCGAGGTATTGATGTTTTTAAATTTTTTTCGAAACATGTGACTTTGTTCAGCTTATTTCATGCCATTTCTACAAATTAAGGCTTTTAGAACATTTTTTTTTTTTAAAAAAGAAAATTTTAGTCAAAGATGTTTGAGTCACCTTTTTTCTTAAAACGTTAAAAAAACCCTTTAATAATCTTATTAAAAAGTGTATACAAATTTATTCAAACGGCTGACTTTGACAGCCTGCGGTGCAAAAAAATAATAATAATTAAAAAATAATAATAATAAAAAACGTTGGTACTAAGCGGATAGTGACAATTACATAAAAAAATGGCTTCATTATTGAAAATTTTAGAATGGTTTAATTGTTTAGCACTCCTTTTAACACTGTTTTTATGATAGTTCTAAAGCACGAAGGTTGATATTTTGGACTTTATTAAAATAAAAGTCTATCGAATTGAGTTACCATGCAAGTATTTTTTTTCATTGTTTGGGACATTTGGACAGCGAATTAATAGAAATTTATCTTGTTGTTGAAATGGCTACCAGGATGCCAGCTCGTTATCTTAAAAAAGAAAAGGAATAGATAGTTCGGATACAATAGTACAATGGTAGATAAAGTTTGTACATTTGATATCTGGCAAAGAATAAACTGAACCAAGACACATATTTCGAAAAAATATTTAAAAAATCAATATCTCGAAAATGGTTGAGACTTTCACTAAAATGGAATTTTCTCATATTGTAGGACATGATGTGATTATCCTTTAGTTCCTAGACACACTGTATAATCTCGTTTAATAGGAGAAACAGTGCCGCTGACTCACCCATCCGTTATCGATTCATGATATGTTTTTCGATAATGAAAGAAACTCAGCTTCACATTGAGCTCTGTCGTTCAAAACAGTTTCTCTTTCGTGACCCACAGGAATCGAAAACTTGTAATAAATTTTTAATTTGATAACAGAAATTGCCTTTTTATGTATTTCGGACCAGTAGAGAGATCAGGAAATAAGGAAGCGTTGTTTTTGACTGTGGTAGCTGTTATTGCTTGGAGTAGGCGGAAGTCGCGAGCGAGTGCGTATTGTCGGTCACGATGCTCTGGGGTCACGACCGCCACTTCCGCCGGAAGGCGCGCCCCTGCACGCCTGTCGCAGGCATCCCGCGGTGCGCCGGGAGACAGTCCACGACCAGCAGGAAAGAAATACACGCACCTAACAGTGTGTCACTGCTAGGCAAAATAAACAGCGACGCCACATACAGCCCGACTAAACGCATACATGCGTTCTAATACTGAAGATCTGTAATTTACATCCAGGTTGTACCACTGCTATACTACTCGTCACATCGAGCGTGGTGGGTGAGCGGCAACCCTCTGTCCCCGCATTCGGAAGGACGCGGGTTCGAATGCAGAAACATTACTGCTGTAATGTTTCAGCCTCACGTTTCATAATTTCATATTCACAACTCGTAGAAGTAAATAAAATAATAAAATCAGATTTTCATGAAGTTGCAAATTATTTTTAAGTCTTGGATAGCATTAATAACAATAAAATTACAGAAATTTGAAGGATTATCTCAAAGATTGAATCACTGTTATATGAATTCTTTGCGAATTAATTTTAAAATGATCTGGTTTGTTTCCTTTTTTGTTTAAATTTAAATGTGTGTGTAAGTATAATCATTTATATTGCACAATGTACTGTACATCTTCTAAATTGTGATTTTTGGATTACTTTAAAATATGTTTGTATTGTAACTTGTAATTTTATATGCATTAATGAAATGATTCCAATAATTTGTAGAGAGAAATAATATCGAGACTTGCTGTTAAGGTATAATTCCATAAATAGATAAAAAGATTATGTGCAATCTCTGGTCGCGATTGTATTAAGAATCTTTGGTGCGCATCTGTTTACGATGGTGGCTGTTTAGGTCTGTGTGAAAATTTCGCGAATGATGTACGATGACTAACGAGGTTGGTAGTTTGTAGTAGAATGAAATGAGATGCGGCTCATTTGAAGCAATTGTTTATTTGTCAAGTGAAATAGTTACGCAGCAGAACACTTACAACGCCTTGCGAAACAATTAGAAATGATGAAATCTTTCCTTGACAGAAACAAAAATTTCCGAAAAGCTCCTCACTCTAGAAAACACACACGGTTTATGAATATCTCTGTGATGCGTGGTCCTGCTATCTAGCGGCAATGCGATCACTCCTTATTAGTGTTGCAAACTGAAAAAAAAAACAAAATGTTTTTTTTTTTCAGATTTGTGAAAAAAAACATGAAAAAAAACTTAGCACCCTAGTTTTTTTTTTTAAATTTGTTTTTTTTTTTCAGAAAACTATATATCTGATAAATTATAGTTTTATTTATTTTACATGTGTGTTTTAAACCTTACTATATCATATAATATCTTACATAATGATTCATAAATGTATCTATATAGGTAACATAATTTTTTATTCATCTTCTATGTCGGAACCACATTCACTAGTATCAGCACTACCAACACTAGTTCGGTCGGAGTCGGAATTTTCTGTTTCTTCTTCTGTCCCCTCTAGATCCATAACTTCAGAAATAGTTACATTTTCTTTTACTGGTTGTATTGCATGCAAAAGCTTTTGAGATTGCAATTTTAAATTGTGAGCAAAGTACACACTGTGAATGAAGATTGCCTCGATAGTTCTGTATTACGGTCTTTTAAGTTTGAATTTAAATATATTATCATACAAAATAGGAGCTTTATTTGTTTTCAATCGTTTGTTTACGCCAATGGTTGCAAGGAAATTATTCATAATTACTGACAATGACTCAGTATTATCTCTATACGCTGCGAGTTTAACAAGTATACGAATATAAGGAAAGCACAACAAGTAATAAAAAGAGGCAAAAAACCGTAGTTAAATTTCCTAATTTTTTGAAAAGATTCGTAGGTCTATAGATACATTTGTAGGGCCTGGCAGCACTAGTTCAAATAGCGAGTATCAATCCAAACAATGGGGAACGGCCGAACGGGGATTCCTTCTCACGCAACCTAGCCTTTTCGGGAAGTCCCCTTTCGTAAAAGAAAACTTCAGTCGATGTTACCAATATTTATGTAATTTTTTTTTCTACTGAACCAAAAAGTTATAGTAGATTTAAAAGTGAGATAAGTACTTAGTATAAACTCTAAAACAGTCATATTAAATGATAAATGCCTTAAAAATTTGAAATTTAGTAGTTACGAAAAAAAACATGTCCCAGAAAAAAACATGTTTTTTTAATTTTTTTTTTCATGTTTTTTTTCACGTCAGAAAAAAACTGTTTTTTTACAACACTACTCCTTATCGATTCAAGCAGCTAGACTCTGAACTATCGAACCATTTACGGGGTGAATTTACAAAAATGCCTTTCTTAATTAATGTCCTTACCAAAGCGAAGAACTTAGTCTTTAAAATGATATCTCATTGATCTATTTTTGTTAAGTTTGAAGGAAGAGAGATGCCTCGTAACAAAATAACCTTTTTGAAATATTATACATTATTATAATTTTTTGCTGTGGTGTCTAGTAATTAGACTCTGAACTATCATACACCCGTGACCTTGGTTGTTCGTAATTTTGCCATATGCAGTTTGAATTCAGAAAAATTCCTTTTTTAATTAATGGCATTATCGAAGCTGAGAACCTTATCTTTAAAACGATGCCTCATTTGTCGATTATGGTTAAGTATGAAGGGAGAAAGATGGCTCGTCACACACAAAAAAAACTTTTAGAAATAACTGAAATAATTATAATTTTTCGTTGCGGTGTCCGACCAGATATGGTCAGAAAACATATCGCAGACTTTATGCTTAACCAAATGCTTGGAAACCGTGAAATCCCTGTCGAAAAGGACTCTGTAGTTTTTGTATGATGACATTTCAAACAAACAGACGTATCTGCTACGGATTTACATATGTAAAAATAAATAGTGTATTACCGGGTGTGAGATTGTGATTCTGTTGTGTGGCTGTGTTGACTGGGAAATGAATTCATATAAAGGGCTATCGTTGTCTCGGCTGGTGTGGACTTTATTGAGTGGTGGCGCCATTTCCCGCGACACTGCCGCTCGATCTCTTAATTAGCGCTCGCTGTCCGCCCCGGCGTCGCCGTGTCGCCGTGTCGCCGCCAATTCCATTATCGGCTCCGGTCGCAATTTGTTCGACACACCCCACCTCCAGTTGTCTGCCCAAATTCCCCTCTTCACTTTATGCGTACAGAGAAAAGTATAACAGCGCAGCGAAATTAATCTTTACAGATTTGAGAACGAATTTTCCACTTAGACTAGGCCATGAATCGATTGCATAAATTTCGACTTGTATATTTATCTCCGCACCAGTCAAATATTTTTACTGCTAAAGTATCGAATTTCCGAGAGGTTCAGTTATATTGCCAGCAGTTTAAAGCCTGAAGTTTCTTCCTTTTTCTTTTTGTTATTTTTACTTTAATTGCGATGGAGCACATGCTCCCGTAGCAATTCCCTGTCTTCTAACTAACCCTTTTTTATTTATTTTTATTATCTTATATAATTTGAGTGTTAAATTCCTCTTCCATCTACTTTTGCGATTTACACATTTTAATTTTAAATTCCTTCAGCATTTTTGGTGAATTATTCATCACTTCACTTGGTAACTTGTTCCAATCCCTGACACCCTTACACACACACACACACAAAATTCCCACTCCTTATGCATGAAACCAAGTGCCAGTTTGTGGTCATGGTTATCTTTCCCCTACTGAAGTGTAACAAATTTAGGAATAATGCTTTACTGCAATGATAACATTCCTTTCAGTCACCTTGTGAATTGCCCCCGTTTAAAAGGGGATCCTGGTAGATTTAATCAATTGCGAGATGTTCCTGCATAGTTCTTGCATCAATATATCTGTCGAAAAATTAGTAGCTTTATTACTGTGACTGGACTCCTCATTAAATGTAGGTACGACCTGTTTTGAGTGGTTTGGCCCTATAACCTCCTCTAACACTTGCAAGCGGACAGTTGGTTAAGTTTTTATAATTAATACCGGCTCTGTAAGTATATCCACAAGTTAATAGGAATTATAACAGTAAACAAAAAACACCGTTCTGGTCACACTCGTTAAATTTAATACTTCTTTTAATGGACCACAAAATTACACATTGGCATTTTACATTAATCCGATATTTATTACTGCATGCGCAGTCTAGCAATAACACTTGTTCCGCTCCCTCGGCGAGCGACCTGCACTCCCAAACACCACTGCTGATCAAAGATACTCTACACGCATTCTTACAGACTGAAACTAATCCTTCCCCGACCGATACAGCACAAAATACGAATCTGTGCAAACCCGTAATACATCTGATTACAAATATTTACACAATTTACAATTAAAACAACATTAGTAACATAGTACTATTAATAATAACTAGAAGACCCAAGCGAATATTTCCCTACTGCGATGAAAAGTAAGGTTGGGTGTTCTAATAGGATCAAAGAAGAACCGCCTCATCTGTATCAATTGTTTATTTGTTAAGTGTAACAGGTACGCAACAAAACTCGAGGCCAGTGATTATCTCTTTGATATGTGTTACTGCTATTTAGCGGCTTGACTCTCGACTCTCTCATACGCGCCGCATTCACAGTTATTACTTTTGCCCTTTAGGGGTCAAAATCCGAAAAGTTTCGTTCTTAAGAAATGATGTGTCCAAAGAAGAGATCTAATCTTTAATATGATAGCTCATCTATCAATTTCTGTTTGATATTAAGGGAGATAAATAGCGCGTGACAAAAAAAAATACGTTATGCAAATAATGATAATTTTGCCATTTAAGGGTCGAATTCTGAAAAATTAATTTAATAAAATATGAAGTGACAGCGGTGGTGATCTTAATCTTTAAAATGATACATCATTTATCTATATCAGTTAGATATTGAGGTAGATAAATGGTTCATGACACAGAAACGCATTGTAGAAATACTGATATTTTTTCCCTTTAATAGTCAAGTTCCAAAAAATTCCTTTCTTAAAATATGACATGACCAAAGCAGAGACCTTAATATAAAAAATAATACCTCATGTCTTAATTTCGATTAGGTATTAAGGGAGGTAAATAACTCTTGACAAAAAAAAAAAGATGTTATGGGAATAATGAACATTTTTCCATTTAAGGGTCGAATTCCGAAAAATTCCTTTCTTAAAATATAATGTGACCACGGCGAAGACCTTAATCTTTAAAATGATACCTCTTTTATTTATATCGGTTATATATCAAGGGAGATAAATGGCTCGTGATGGAAAAACACGTCGTGAAAATATTGAAACTTTTATGCTTTAAGGGTGTAATTCCGAAAAAAATTATTTTTATGATGTCACCAAAGTTGAGATCTTAATCTTTAAAATGATACTTCATTTAACGATTTCAATTTGGTATCCAGCTAGATAAATGGCTCGTGACACAAAAAATAGCATTTTAGAAATACTGATATTTTTGCCCTTTAAGGGTCGAATTTGAAAAATTACTCTTTTAAAATATGTTATCATCGAAGCAGATACCATAATCTTTAAAATGATACCTCATTTATCGATTTTAGTTAGGTACGAAGGTAGATAGTGACTTGTGACAAAAAACACCTTGTAGAAGGAATATATGATGATTATTCAGTAGCAAAATAAAAACTGAAGGGCGTGGTAACAAATGTCACAACTTGAATAGGGATTTTAATCATTGATTCGTATTGTTTAAATGACACCTATCTATTCCTTTTATGAGTCTAATTCTTGAATCACTTTAATGACACTGGGAATTTAACTGCCTAAGCATAAACCACATATGTCATTAGATGTTCTATCTATGACACATCTTAGCTTTATCAATGCAGTATTACTTCTACTTAAGTATGATCTCCCTTACGCAATGACCCAGGTTGGACACATGGCAGGATGACTAGCTTGCCTACTCACTGAGGTCTGTCACGCTACTCGGGCACGTTCGGCTAGCCGATGATGCCCGAAGAAGTTTCGTACCGCTCTCTGTCCGTAGATAGTTGGCTTTTAAAGTGATATGATAAAATAATATGGATCTTTTACCGGCGCTAACTTCAAATTATAGATGAAACTTGAATCTTGTAACTTTACTAGCAGAATACACAGTATTGTACTCTCCTGCATCGCAACGAGACGCCGTTAGTTGTAAGGTCGCGGGTGATGGAGAGCTAATTAACATCCAGCAGTCGTGTGGAGAAACGCCTGTCCCACGGCCGTGTTTTTGGCAAGCTGCCTCGCTCGCTATCGTTCCCAGAGTTGCTGTTGGCAACAATCTCATTACACTCTCTCATCCGACGAAGCAACGAGCGGTTTGTTTGGCACTAGGTACGGTTTGCATATAAACAGAGTAGTCAAACCCTGATGGAATAATGAGATTCGGTTTGTGCTGTCTCCAGTCTCTCGACTGGTTGATGCAATCCTCCGTCTCTTCCCATTTTGCAGTAACCACTTCATCTCAACATTCCTCCTACAACCTACGTCATCGATTACCTGCTTCACATATTCCAATCTCTGTCTTCCTCTGCAGTTCTTACCTTCAACTGTTCCCTCCTCTAACAAGTTAACCAATCCTGCATCTCTCAAAATATGACCTACCACCCTGTCCCTTCTTTCTGTAAGACTCTTCCACAAAATTGTTTCCTCACCCATCATTTCCAAAATACGTTAATGCGCACTTTATCCGTCCACTTAATTATCAGCATCCTTTTTTGCACCACATTTGAAATTTGGCGCTAGGAGATTCAACAACCCTAGTTCGCCGGGTGTTGTGATTGCGGTTTTTAGGCGTGTTCGCAAATTACGCCAAAAAACATTACACAATATTTAAACAAATTAATAGTTCTTTCCTCCAATAGTTGATAAGTAACAACAAATGATAAAGGGATAAACATTATCGGCACTCTCTATGATACAACTACGCTATGTAGCTTCGGAGATGGGTGTCAACTTTAGATGAAAATGATATTATATAAAAAATGTTCTTTCTGGCCGATAGAAGATTGAATCTTCGGAGTACGCACTCAATGCTACAGCCCAAATTGGTTGAATTCGTGTTTACGAACATTCAAGAAGATGTACGATTGCAGATTTTTACTTCAGTTGGCTGAAAATTATGGTGGAGATGTGGACCATCACAACGTTCCTGGAATCCCACGTTTTGATGCCGCTGGAATTTTGAGAATATTTCATCAATTCAATTAGATGGTTATTGAAAACTATATAAGCACTTTATTCACAATTTGAACCTTCCTTCCAAACGAAAAAATAGAACTGCTATTCCCAGAAGTTATCAAAATATAAAGATGCAAGCAACTCATCAGATAACTGCCAGAAGTGATATCACAGTCCCAAAAAATTTGTAAAGTGTATTTGACCTACGTATATTCGTAAAAAAAAAAAAAAAAAAATCAGTGCTATCAATTTAATTGTAAAAGGAAATAATCAAAACAGAAGAAAAGTTTGATACCGTGCAACAGAGAAACTATTGTTTAAATCTTATATGAATCAGTCCAGTATTGGTCAAGTTACCGACTGACATTTCACCATAAATTTACAAACGTCTTTCCGCGATTGAATTTTTAAACCGAAATTTTCTATTGGATGAAATTGTGGTTAGATGAAACGGTGCTTGATCAGAAAGTTAAATATCTACTCTACCCATTGAATGACGTACTGAATTTCTGAAATAGCATTACAGCCCCCTTTTCGGTGTGTAAGTGGATTATACGTTGTTGTTGTTGTTTTTTTTTCTTGCTGTCGTCAGTCTTTAGACTGGTTAGATGCAATCCTCCATCCCTTCCTATCCTGTGCTAACCTCTTCATAAAAGTTACAATTTTATCTGCAAACTGTGCGGTATCACCCACCGACTCTGAAAAATGTTCAGTGGTACTATTTCGGAGAAAATGACACACCGCTACAAAATTACAATCGAGCTGAAAGCAGTGAACACAGTAAAAAATATTTGTAGAATTGTGTCACCCATCTGGGCTGTGTGAAAAGCTACCAGTGTACTAACTGATATTTCTTTTGACGACGAATAAAAATGCAAAGTACCTCAAAACGTCATCACAGACAATATTGGGTTGAAACTATGATAGATGTGAGAAATGCTAGAGAATTCGATACCTGCCCTTATTTCTGATCCCGGGATTTAGGGATTGTGCACCGACAATGCCGGGATCCCGCCATAATCGGATTTGGTATGGTAATTACAAACATACAAAAAAATGTAAGAATAAATTTTTTCATTGTAATTTTAGTAATACATGGCGCTACACAATAATATTAGACTAATTCACACAGTCACGATGGTTTTCAAAACAAAAATTAAATTCTCTATAAATTTCAGCAGGCAGTTGAATTCTATATAATAACAAGGACATAGTAACAAAAACGTTTCACATATTGAAATATGAATCAGTCAAATTTACAATTCTTGTAGTCAACAACTTAATATTTTAAATTTAGTTTTTCTGGGGATTGCGAAAATACGATCGAAGATATAACAAGGCGTTCGTTGTTTGATTACTCTCCCAGCTTATTAATTTATTGCACACGTTCGCTGCTGCCGAGAAATAGCGTTCGGGCCCGACTGAAGCTGGAGAGATGGTTAGTAAACACTTTTGAGCTCGTTGCAGGTTATAGCCCCGAATGGAGCTTGAGCCTTCAAAAAGATTCATTTCCTTTTCGACGATTTTGGAAAAATTCCATTCTGTATATGATTATGTAAACAGTATTTTATGCTTTTATCTATACGGCCTGTAGGTTTTCTTTGAGATTTAAATCACTTTTGCTTTCAATTGTAGGTTTGATTGGATCATTTGGATGTCATAGTGTGACAAGTTACTCTTAATGTTTAGTATCTCCGTAAGCGAAATTATATATATATATATAAGAATCTTGGTGGTGCTAGTAAACAAATCCCTTATTTCATCGTCCACTAATCCTCCATAATCATAAAATGACTTCCAAACTTTGTACATAACCATTATTTTAGGTAATTTATGCTAATTAACCAAAAAGAATAAGCAATTTCACTTACGCGATGCAAAGCGCAGGTTTTTAGTCACCTCTCCCCTCACAACTTCTCAGTTTGACGGCGCAAATGCGACTAAAATCGGCTGTCAAAACAGGATAACGGACAAGAAAGTCAAAATGACAGTTGAAATGACTGCATTTCCTTCGGAAATTTTGCGTTTAAATATTTTTTTCCATAACAATTTTTCCTATTATTTGTCAATGCCGAAAATCCCGGGATTGAGAAATTTAATCCCGAAAATTTCGGGACTGGAAATGGGCCGGGATCGAATCCTCTAGAAATAACCAATGAGAAACCGACGGACTCTCTTTTACATTCTCGAACAGCTGCTGTTAGATCCTGAGTACCGTATAATTGTAATCGAATTATTTTCGGTGGATTTGATGAACGGAAGCAACACATAGCGTGTGCCTGGGCGACACGTTCTCTGTCGTCACCAGTTGCGACCTCGAAATCGACCAACCGTTAGTCGAACAGCTATCGCACCTGGTTCGACTTCCTTCCTGTAGCAGTCCGCTGCTTACAGTGTGGCAACAACTGAACAAAATATGGGTCGTGCTCGTAGCTGCGGATAAGTTAGTTTTTACATATTGGTAATTAGGCAGGAAATGAAAACAGAAATAGATTTTTTGGTATACTATACGGTCCTGAAGTTGTTGTCAAAAAATTAGACACTGTACACATTTGAATACTTCTAATGCTGTGAAAGTGTAAAGATTAATTCAATTTAATAACGGTGGAGTATATTTTTCCATACACGATTGTTTTCCCATTTAGTGTAATTTTTTTTTTTATTAAAGCTTAAATGTTTCCAGCCACCAATTTATACCTTTTTCAAAATTGGATTCTAAATTTCTTAAATTATTCGTCACTTCCTTCGATAATTTTTTCCAATATCTGACTACAGTATCTCTGAAATCGAGTACCAGCTTGTGGTCATAGTGATATTTTACCTTCCTTGTGCCACTACTAATTCCTTTCCTTCTTTCAGAAAGTCAAACATTATCCCAAAAACTAGCAACCATCAAAAACAGTAAAAACATCTTAAAAACTAATTGATATCAAACGGAAATAATCTTAAACCAAGTTATAGAATATTTTCAATTTTCTACATTACATTGTTCAAAATAAACCATTTCAGTACATCGAAACCACGTTCAAAAAGTGGTACAACATAACAGTTTAACGTCCTTTAATTAAAATCGAGGCAACGCAATCAATTTAGTTCACTTAGAAATCCTGCCTTACTCATGGAGAAATTTTCGCATAATATAAAAGCCGAAATATCACACATTAACAAAATAACTTCACATAATTACAATAAATCAACCATTTCCTTATTATTTAAAGAGATAGTTTTGAATGGGAAATGAAGTTATAGTAACATCACACCACGCTGTGTCTAGAAGTTCAGAAACTACTTAGTGCTAAAATCTTCATCTGTCATAGGTTTTTGTAGAGCTATTTTCCCAAGTGTAATAATCCGTAATGAGATACCATAAACGACAGTTTAGATGTAAATATGTCCTATTCATTTCGGTCCATGTTAGTTCTCTAGGTATAGCGACACACTAAATTCAGCAAATTTCCCATAACTAACAAACTGTTGTAGAGGTCATAGTACTCTAGCGTGCTAGACATGGAATTAATGACTGAGGTAGACTAGAACGATAGCCCACATAATAGAGGAGTTCCTTTGTAGCCCGTCACTCTGTAACGATAATGTCACGTAAGCGGCTTTGTTACGGCGACTTCGCACGTGACTGTAACGTCTGCTACTTGGTGTTGCTGCACCTTGGCCTTCTGCTCGACGCAAGGCCCATTGTGTTGTCGACAGGGTCACGGCAGTCTCCTGGAAGAGGACGGCCTATTGTCTCTACCACCGACAGAAATCTCTGCATCCTTCTTTGTCTCTTTATTCAAACCGCGTAAAATTCTACAGCGTTGTAAGAATTTGTGAATCTACATTAGTTCTCCTTCTTCTGTCGTCTCACTCTCTTTGGGGTACGATAAAAACAGTCACTTCGTTGCATATTGTTCCTTCCTTTGTGCCCAGTATTTCTTCATTCTCTCGGACCTTCTTCCTCTCTCCTCTTCCGAGATGATTAGTTTAGACTTTATTTTAGATTTTTCTTGGAACTTTATCCTTTCATCTTTAAAATCTTATCTGCGCTGTTCTATCAAGTAATGACTTTTCCACAATTTTTAATTCTCTTAGTTCTTTTCCAATTTCTGTGAACCAATTAGGCTTCGTCATGCAGTTACTTATTGCTTTACGCCTCGTCGACGGCTAAGGATTAGAGGCGGGATGGGACTGGGGACAAGGAACGGGAAGGAATTCAGCCATGGACTTTTTGAAGGAAGCATCCCGGCATTCGCCTGGAGTGATTTGGGGAAACCATGGAAAACCAAAATCTGGATGCCCGGACGGGGATTCGAACCTGCGTCGTCCCGAATGCGAGGCCAGAGCGTTAACCGCTCACCCACCACACTCGGTGAAAATTATGCAGATATGGAAGAAATAAAAAATTTGTTTGGTTAGTTTACCAGAGTTAATCCTGAGAAGAAGTCCGTATAGAAATTTAGTCTCCTTTTACAAATAGTCTATGAGATGTTTTTTTTTTTTTTTTTTTTTTTTTTTTTTTTTTTTTTTTTTTTTTTTTTTTTTTTTTTTTTGAGAGAATTTCATTCTAGATGTATACTATTTTATATGTAGAAATTTTGTTCCTATGATTTTTCTTAAAGATTTTCTTTCTTTTTCTTCTAGTTGTTCTATCTTCCCTTTGTGATTCATGGTTAGAGATTCTGCTGCGTACAATGCTTTCGGCGTTATCTCTATTTTCTAATGCTTGATGCTACATTCGTTCTATTTATGGCAAATGTTAATTTTTCCTGACAGAGAGCAGTTTAAAGTCACAAAGATAAGCAGATGATCCTTTAGAGATATCAAGAATGAGAAACAATTTCTATAATTGCCTTGACCTGTTTGCTTGAAAATTAAATCATGCGTTATTTTCAAAGAGATGTGATAGTTTCAGGAAACAACATGACCTGTGTATAAATACTAAACTTAAAGGTAAATTATGTATACAACTGGGCTGGTTTATCTTCCTAATATTACAGACTTGTTCCTGGAGATGTACGCGCCTCGAGAAATAGATAAGCCCTCTCTCTTAATTTCCAAAGCGGATATTTGATTCAGATCTCCGTGGAACAGTAAAGCGCTTTAACTCTACACATCCGTTACTCGTTAGAAATAAATAACAAGGGTGGAAAATTGTATTTCCTTTCATGAACTTGTGATAATTTCAGTATCAATTTAGCTTTAGACGTCTCGTACAGTATCTCTTATTATAGGAACGAAGTTACACTCCATCAATGCTTTAAAATATGAAATTAGTTAATAATTTTAAATTTGTAACTAGATTTTTCTGAAAAAAAAGGTGACACAATTTAACTGCAAGAATGACTGGACCCTATTTAAATGCTATATATTGTTCAAAACTTAGTCCAAACAGGATTTTAAAACAATTATTGATCCACTATTCGACTGCGAGAAAATACTTGATACTTTATGTGTCTCTTTCCGAAATTTCTGTTTAATGGAATGGTCTCTGAGATGGCATGGAAGGAACGTCAAATATTAAATCAATTAGTTGTTTAACTAATAGATTCTCTCTAAAAAGAGAGGTTCCATCGCGTGGAAGACTGCTTTCCGTAACCGAGTTCACACTCATAAGTAGACCAGCTCTACCACACCAATATACAGCTCCAGCCGATAATCGCTTGACACAAAAATCAATGACTTCGTATATCTTCAGATTAGGTATTGGGCTTCGGTCTATTTTTCTCCAACGCCGTCATTGCTTCTCGCGCGACTAGTGCAATCGTCTAATTCCAAACAAATAGATTATAAGTAGTACCTGTCCCATGGATAACCATGCAGTAATGCTCTCTGAATTATAAGCACTTTCAATAAAACGATATTACTATACGGCAAAGTAATGGTTGTAATAGGACCAAACAGGATAAGACTATGAACAGCTGCAGGGTGACCTGGATAGAATATCTAAATGGGACGTTCAGCCTTGGAATGAAACAAATTCCAAGAAGAGTCAGCTTATTAGGTACACAGATAAAAAACTGAAGGATAATTATGATTATAGGGTGGGGTCAGAATTGCTTGTTGAAAGCTTGAAGTGTAAATATCTTGGCATAACATTTCGTAATAAACTCACATGGCCAGAGCACATGGCCATTTGGTAGGAAAATGTTACAAAATCCTTCATTTACTGGAGAGGATGTACCAGAAAACTTGGGGAATTATGTTACAAAACTTTTGTCAGACTATTGGCTGAATATGGTGATTTAGTTTGCGACCCACATTTTGAGTATCAAATACAGGAGTTTGAGGACAAGCAATGAAGAGCAGTTAGATTTGTTTGTGAAAAATTATCGCAGTTATATTTACAAAACGAAAGCCGGATATATTGGTCTTCTAAAAACTCTGAAAATTACGGAGCAGATTTCGATGGGGTTTTCAGCATTTTAATGCTTAGAATCTTAATTCAGTTGTATACAGTGTCTAATGTTTCAACATTAAATAACGCAGGAGCATTAAATGAAATTCTGAACGTATGATGACAAATCCCAAAAATGGAAGGATTAGATGCTACATACTTCGCACTAAACTCACAACTAAATGTCTCTGACGATAGAATTTAATGAAAGCAATGAGATAATTTTACAATAATAACTATTTTGCCCAATAAACAAACCGTGAAGTATTCTTTCCTTTAATTCTGGATATCAATTTTTAAACTTCATAAATAGTCGTAAAAACAACAGAGATTTTCTTAAAGCACGATCTCTGGACAATGTCTGTTACGATAATATGATTCCGGAATCACTTTTGATATCTATATATTAATACGCTAAGCGAAAACTTATGTTACATTTTTAAGAATACTGCGCGCACGGAGAAGTGTGAGATTTGGCATAGTTAAAGATAATATAGAGAAAAAGTGAAGGAAGCTAAATTATATATAGAATACGCGTTACAAATACATTAATTTAAGTAAAATAAAACGCTCTCTCGCCTACGTAATTCGCTCAGATGGCTGGTAGATGGCGCAGCTAGCGGCCTTACTTTGTCTTCTTTGGTGAAACAAAACAGACGAAATTAATCTCTGAACTTATATAGAAGCAAGAAGCAACAATTCGAGGGCTGGTAGATAGCGCAACTAGCGGCCAGAATATTGGGCGAACGGAGGAACTTAAAGAAATACAGAAAGCTAAAATTATATATATATTACAAACCTTGGGATAGATATAAGCAGTCAGAGATAATCGATTGCTTCAGTTGTAAACAAATGCGCAGATTGTCTCTGGTTTGCGACATGGGCTGCGCAGAACGAATTTCCCGTAAACTTTTTACTCTTGGTCCAGGCCGAATTTCAACCTAACCATGTTCACTATGACAAAACGAACCTATTTAGATTGATATGATCGCTGTGCCGATAATTTTTGTGTCATTTTTACAGTGCTGCTAATATTTAGCGGTTGCGGAGCATCCCATATTTCGGCATTTTTAATTTAATTCGGGGTGACTTTTCCGGAAAAGGAGAGTGCTAAACGTGAAGAGGACGCTATAGGGAAACAGTTAATCCAAATTTCAACAGGTCAGTAACAGTTTTTCACCGGTGGAGAATGTCCCACTCCACCCAAGAATATAATAAGCATAGTTAATACATGTTACAAATAGATTATTAAAATAGAAAATTAATTTGCGAACGTGTGTGTGCGCGTGAAATAGGATCGGAGCCAACGTTCTTACGTGAATTCCCCGCATTGAGACACTCTGTGGTCTTTGGTAAAACGAAAGACTCGGTTAAAGTAGAGATTAACGTTTGAAGTTATGAAAGGAATACTTTGAAAAGGAATGTAGCGATTCTGCCAGAAACTATATGGTCGTTTGATTATTTAAAATGTTAAACTTTGGTTAAGTGTCTTTTGATTTTTTAATTTCACTAATTTCATTAGAGAGAGAGAGAGAGAGAGACAAGAAATAAGGAATACTTATTTGCGTGAAATTCAAAATGATAATAGACCAAATTTAAATAGCGAACACACAAAATGACGAAATTATTTTGATAGATACATTTAAATGCGCATGTTTCATAAAGCTAAAGCAGTTTTCCGGCCTTAAGTCAAAATGAATATTTTGAATTCAAATGAACCATCGATAAATACATTTCATCATTTGCTATGGTTAGATTAGAAGCTAAAATTTAGCATACAGTCACGCGTGGAGTGTATCGTTTTAATTTTATAGGTAATGCAGAGAATTACTAGATTATTACTCTTTCATGAAAGAAACTAAACAACTCAATGAATTACGGTCGAATTTCGATCGCTGGGCGATCACTAGTTTGTATAAAAGGCTGAATCTGCGGAGTTGAAGTGTCTGGCGTTTCGAGCAAAAAGTATTTACATTAACTTCGCAATTGAATCAAATGGGAGTTCCTAACATAATCTAGCGTTGTTCAGTAATGTAGTAATGCAATTTCTTAACCAGATCAACGGAGCTTGATATACATGAATCTTTTCGGATGAATGAAAATAGTTTACGCACAAATAAATTTCAACCCACCCGTTTCTTGGTAGGGGGCGGGTGAATCTAGGTTTGCTTTAATCCCGAGAAAAGTTGGAGCGAATTTTATGAAACTTTATACAAATGTTTCTCAGTGCGGGAATAAAAATAGGGTACGGGTAAATCTAAGCCAACTATACCGGGCAACGCCGGGAACTCCGCTAGTCGATATGATAAAAGAGCTGGAATGGGATTCACTGGAAAGGAGGAGGAGGGAATGTACAACGTATATGTTGGTGATGGGGTTCGGAAGGATATTCGTCGAAAATTATCAATAGTGCATGGAAAAGAAAAGATGACCATGACTACAAGCTGACACTCGATTTCGTACATAAGGTAATGATAAAACTTTTTTTGGGCAAGGGTGTCAGGGATTGGAACAAATTACCAAGTTAAGTTATGAATAATTTAACAAAAAGGCTGAAGGAATTTAAAATTAAAATTTTTAAATCGCAAAAGAACATTGGGAGGAATTCAGCACTAAAACTAGCAAATAATTAAAAAATAAAAAGATAATTATCGTGTGCTCCATCGCTATTCAATTAATAAGTACCTGGGTGACCGATCTTCGCTCGGCATCTTTCGATTTCTATTTAATATCCAAGATTTCGAGTAAAGTTTGATTAAAGTAAAAGGCTTGAAGACTTCCTAGGCGTTTTGAGGTGCACAGTTAACCAAAGAGAAACTTCACTAACATCATTAGGCTTACTGGTACCTGAACCTTCTACGTAATGAGGTTAGAGCCGTTTTCGAGAAACCAAATACAAAAATTGCAATTTTTTTTCTTTTTTTTTAATCGTGTTACAAACTTGAATAGCAAAACGTTGTCTACATATGAAATTTCATCCAAATCGTTAGATCCATAAAAATGCTATTATTATGTTAAACAGAAATCTTAATGCCAGTCAGGGATTGATTAACGCTGCGAGATTTGTGTTAATTCAGGGCATTCTACGAAAACCCTTGATGATGGATTCTTATGTACCTCGACGAGAAAAATTTAAAGTACAAAATATTTTAAATTTATATATCTCGCTTAGTTCTTGAGATGATATATCGCAAAATTGACGTGGTTGGTTGAAATGCGACCTGGACCAAAAGATAAATTTCGTCACAGCCAAGTTTGATGATGAATTCAGATGAAACTCGTCGAGAAAAATCGAAAATAAAGAATTTATTTTTCTGATACCTCAAGTGAAGAGGTTAGGATTAGATCCGACCTGGACCAGAAAAAGAATCCACCAAAAGCACTATGTCGATACGGTGGAAATGTACTTTTAATGTTTTATTTTGTTCCAAATGGTTGTTGTTAGGTTGAAATACAGCATGGACCAGAAGAAACGTCTCCAAAAGCACAAGGAACTATAGCTGATTTTTGACATGCTATATCTCGTAAACCAAGCGAGATATCAAGAACATTTATTCTTTATTTTCGATATGTTTCGTCGCGTTCTATAAGAATTCATCATCAGATTGTGACGTCACGGTAATGATAGAACATCATCAGTGCTAAATCAATTCACTCCGCTAAAATTATGCTCATACCTCGCGTGGTAGTATTTAATGACAAACTAACAACCACCTTTTACGGTCAAAAAGTAAACGGTGATTGGTTTATAACTGGTACCGGTAATATTATTTTCAAAGAAGTTTATCACCTCTGACAAAACCAATCATAAATTTTTAATTATCTTCCTTTGTAAATGTTTTACAATTAAACTTGCAATGTTACTATTTCCACGCCTCAGCCAGTATACAAGAAGTGTTCGCTTAAATATTCTTTGAAATCAGAGAGAATCTATTTGTAGGCTTTCTGGTACCTGAATTGTCTACGAGATGGCGCTAGTGCCGTTTTCGATATATCAAGTGAAAAAATTGTTTGTATTTTGCAAACTCGCTTTTTTGTACGGAAGAAAACTATTTAGGTAATCTTAAAAGTCAAAACATTATCTAAATATCAAATTTCATCCAAATCGTCATAGCCGTTTCCGAGATCCGAAATATTTATATATATACAAGAATTGCTCGTTTAAAGATATAAGATAATAAGTAACCCAAAATAAATGTTTTGCTTTTTTTATTGCAACTTACAAACAAGGTTGGATATAATCATTTCTTACGTTTCTTTTGCTTAAATATATTTTATGATCGAAAATCATGACCCGTTGTTGTTAGCTTACCTGGAGAGAGTTATTCCTATGTGGTGGCTTATTTGGGAAGTTTTAACTGCAGTGGTTTTCCCTCGCCTTCCCCAGTGACGCAAGTGTGTGTGCATGTGATACTACAGTGCACCACTGTGATACAGTGTATGTATGTTCAGAGGAGTGTGTTGCTTGAGTTGCGATTGAATGAAAGGTGAATGAAGGGGGCGCCGGCCCATTCAGACCTACATAATTGATGGCACAGTAATGGAACTGTTCGCTGTTAAAACCTGAAGGAATTACGAAGTAAGGGCCTACGTAGCCAACACTAGAAACACGCCTTCATCACTGGTCCCGAGAGCTGCCTAACTAATCCCTCACCTCCGGCACAGCTTGACTTGTGTGTTTAGCCGCTAGGATTATCTGATTATGTTAGGCTGGCGCAACAGAGGCGGCAGGAAGCTCTGTCACTGTAATCCAAGAGCAACGTCGCGAAAAAGAGAATTTTAGGTCGGCTGTTTTTTTTTATATATATTTCCTTTCTTATTGAAGTTGGGTATGGATGCGGTACGTCTGCCACTTGAGAGCGGTTGCGTTTACCCGTGCGCATCCATTCTGTACAGGTAAAAATTATGCAATTTGAATTCACCTTAAGAAAAATTATGATTTTTAAAAATATTTTTCTATGTCTTATTAACAGTTCGAATTTATAGTTGGCAGACAGTTTTGTCGTTGCTAACATCACGCCAGTCACAATGTTAGTAATCAAAAAAATTTAAACCATTTTAGTATAGCTGAAATTTTAACATGATATAGTTCTGTAACCAAATAATATAATATAAATTTGGCAGACAGTAATTCGGTTGTTTATTCGGAGCCAGACGAGTTTACTTCTCGAAGTAGGTGAGTCACAATAGTGCGGCATCTAGTTCGTTGTTTGCGACAAAGAGCTTCAGAGTGAGAATTAAATCAAGTAATATCATTTGTGTAGGTCAGAATTTCATACAAAATTAAAGCAGAATAATAATTAAACTGAAATGAGGTGAGAAAAAAAAAACTGAGAAAACATATTAATAACAAAATTGAACAATTTTTTATTGTTAGTATGTAACAGTCATAGATAAAAGATAATTTCGTAATTTTGCTGAATAATCTTATCACATTAAAATGATGCATTGCCAAGTTTATGTCATTGCTATCATCATTATCGACACTTATATAATTATTGTTTTCAGATGTATCGTCTTCAAGGGCTTCATTATCTGTTAAGAAAAATATAATTTATGGATTATTAGTAAGTTGTTACGTGTTTGTTTAAATCTTTTAACTTTTTATGCAATTAATATTAAGCTTGACCTAATGTAATGTTATAACCAACTAATGATGGTAAATGATTCCCAACAAACCAGACAAAATTAAAGACCACTTGGAATGCAATTAATAGCCATAATAACAAATCGTCACACACCTAATAAAATGCAAAAGTACGGAAAGGTACAGGATACAATGAGCTGATACATAAACTTATTACATTCAGCTACTAGTGGTTCTGAATACTCATTTTGATTGCTGTGCTCGTTACAATTTATCTCATGTCCTTTTGTAAAAAAAAAACAATTGTTCCTCTTCTTTCGTAGTACGAGCTGTTTAAACAAAAAGTAAACGATTTATTTTCTTTCTGGAAATGCTTCGCTTCTGAAAGTGACAGCTGCACTGGTGGGATAGCACTTGGCAGGTAGGAATTTATTACTTCGGAACAAGTTTCCTGGAAGACTAGTTTCTGCGCAGCGTCAGACATTTAAAAATATTTTTATCTTCGACAATTATGGTTTGGTTTTATGAACTATTCTACCGTCTATTCTTACCGTAGTTATCCCTGTGCAGTCTTCGCGTTCGTTACCACAAAAAAAAAAAAAAAAATGTATACAGTTGTTTGGAAGGGATGTAAACACTTTTGTTCTGCTTGTGTCTTATAGGGGTGTCACTGAGTGTATTTTCCGTCTACTATTACTATCCTCGTGGCGTGGCGTTTTGAAGACATGATACCTCAGAAAGATTCTGTTTTCAAATGATTTCTTCGTTAATAAGTGCGATAATTACCAAACCTCTAAACCTGTTGCTTATAGAGTTCCCCCAAAATTTATTGACAACTTGTAAATGCGGCATTGTTCTATTTACTTTGTTTTTCTTGCTATGTCTGCTGGAAGCATTCAGTATCTATGGTAACACAACTATGACGTAAACAGAAAAGTAACTTTGTAGGCGGTGTTCAGAAGTGCTGATCTCGATTTATTGTCTCAATTGGTGAGCCACAGATATAATCAGTCTGGAATATTAGTAACTTAACTGTTACGAGTTTTTGTTTTGTAAGTTTTTACCATTGGTTCTTGGCGTGAATATAATGTGAGGAATGTAAAAACACGAATTTGATGGTACCGTCAAAATTACTGGAGAAATCACGAAATACTATTGAGAAAGATTGATTTTGCCATTGAAATTATAAGTGGATCGAGGAAGAATGTTAATTAATAGTTGTAACCTTCCCTAGATATAAGAGGAAGACCTGTAACTTAGATTTTTCGCTATTGATGCTTAGAAACTCTCTAATACTAAATTATCTTGAGTCAAAATGGCTCAGTGAATGTTGTAACAGCCTGAATAATGTGTAATGTGGAATATTTCAAGTCTGATTTGTAGTGTACCTGTTAGAGCTGTATTTGTTACTGAGTAACGAGTACATCACCCGAATCGAAGTGCCGAATAGTTACTGACAAATTCATTTTGTTACTCGCATTTGCCGTATGGATGTTAGTTTGATTCGATAAACGAACAAATACGCGGCATCATACGGGAACGGGAACGGTTCGCCCAGCGACTAAATGAATCTGAACGAGAGAATCAACATTTGAACATCATGTGTCGCATTTCTGGGAATTATGATTTGAACTCATTTCGTTACAAAGGAAATTACTTCAATTTAACTTACGTTACTTACTGTTGAGTGTTAACATTTTTAACGAGGTAAGTAATTTTGACAACATAAAGAGTTGTTTTTGTAGTTTTGCTTTTGTTTAACATTAAATTTTACTGAGCATAATTTGTAAATAGAATATTTGGATATATAATTTGAGGAGTTTATCGTTTCGTTATTGATCATACCTAAGTAAGATTTTATTGATTTCAAATATTTATGAAATTCGTTCATTCTAAAATGTGATAGTCTAACTTCTATTTTATTTTACAGTGCAAATTTTACCTGAACTTACTTACTAAATTAACAATTTATTTAAACTTTACAATGTACTAAAGAAGTCATCCCTTATCAGTACACGACGCGACTGGATGTGATGCTTCATAATAGTGCTCCATTGTGTCAAACGTAACGAGTAACGAAACGACACGACAGTAACGAAGTCGTTCCATACGCGGCGCGACTCGACACAGTGATTCATGCTAGCCCTCGATGGAACCAAAAGTAACGATTCGATAGTAACGAGTACTGATTGGTTTAGTAAAGAATACATAACGGTACACAATTTCTCGTTACTTTTACTGCTCTAGTACCCATAATGAAACATACACATGTCAAAGTGTTCTACGTCACGAGTAATTGTATTCCAAGCTTCAGGAAATCCTCCATTACAAGACCGACCACTTTTCACGTTTCTCACTGTTACTTAATCCTCGGTGGCGTCCTTGTTCCTAGTTTCCCATGTCAGTAACTCGTCGGAAATCCTCCCACCCACATATTTTTTCCTGTTGACTGTTGTCACCTGCAACACCGAAATGAGGTCCGGGGTTCACCAGGGGAGTGTGATGGGGCCTCTGTTATTTCTCATATACATTAATGATTTGTGCGACGTAATAAGGGGAGAGAAAAGACATTTGCGGATGATGCTATTATGTATCGTGAAATTAAAACCCAGGACGACTGCGCTTTGTTACAAGACGATATTATGAAAATAATCGCGTGGTGTAAAGACTGCCAGTTGGAATTAAATACTAAAAAATGCCAAGTAATGCGTATAAGTAAAAACGTGACACCCGTTAGCTCTAAAATACATTTAATGGCATCGTCCTTAGAACGGTATGTTTCCGCTAAATCTTAGGGGTAACAATTCGTAATAATTTGTCGTGGAATGAACATATTGATAAGATCAGGTAAACCAGTCATAATCTTTAGCCCTAAAAACGGGAACTATTCTAGACCCATGACCATACGCAATAATGGTCACGGTCTTATACCAATAATAATAATAATTTATACGAATAATAATAATTTAGACGACAAAACTAGAAGATTGATAGAACAGACACTAACCGAAACCACATCCAAAGTTAAATTCATGGGTGAAATATCTGAACCATTCGAAATTAGAACAGGAGTAAGACAGGGAGACGGTTTGTCACCTCTACTGTTCAACATTGTACTAGAAAAAGTAATGACAGAATGGGAAAAACAGTTGAAAGCAGAAAACATGTGGGCACCCATAAAAATCGGAACAAAAAGACTATACATACCATATCTGGCATTTGCTGACGGCCTAGCAATCATCACAGACAAAGAAGAAGTGTCCATCAGGCAAATAGAAATCCTAAAGGAACGCGCATAACAAACAGGATTACAAATTTCATTTCAAAAAATAGAATTCATAGGGAACAAAACAGAAACGCAAAAAGTAAGGACAAAATATGGTGAAATCAACAGGGTAAAACAGTTTAAATATCGAGGCGAAATCATAGAACCAACAGGACTAGAAGGGAAAGCACAGGAAGCAAGAGTACAGAAGATGAAGAAAGCAATGGGGTTAGTACAAAATATTTACAACAAAAAATGTATTTCAGATAACACCGAGATAAGACATTATAACACGGTAATTAAGACAGCAGTTACATATTCAAGTGGAAAATTAGCAATGAACACAAAAAAGCAACAGAACAAATCAAGAAAGAAGAAAGAAAAAATATCATAAAAATTCTGGGAAATGCAGAGTGAATGAAGTTGGACAGTATAGACTTCAAACTACAAAAACTACAGAGAAAATATCAAACATAGAATCAGACACGAAGAAAGAAAGAGCTGAAATTTTATGGACATCTGAATAGACTTCTGAAGGAAAAAATCTCAATACAAATTTTAGAATACACACAAACAGTAAAACCAACAACCACATTGATGAAAGAGGTGGAGAAAGATCTGAAGTCTGCATGCATTGCTAAGGGAGACGTCACAGACCGAGAGATTTTTAGTAAGAAAGTGAACTCATGGGAAGTTATTTCAGAAAAAAAGGAATAATCTAAACGCGTCTGGACTGCTGAAGAAAAGAAAACCGTCAGTGAAAGAATAGAAAAATATTGGTCCAACAAGAAGACCATCCAAAAGAGGAACTAAAAACATCCAGTCAGGATTGCTTATCGTTCTCCGTTATGGGGACATACGAAAATAGTAATAATAATAATAATAATGTGCAGAAAAAGTAGGGCTAGAAATCTCATTCGAGAAAACTGAATTAATATGTTCAAGTTTGAGAACAAAATACGGTAAAATTAACAGAGTTCCATACTTTAAATACCTCGGAGAATTCATCGAACCGACAGGCCTTGAGAAAATTTCGCAGCAAAATCGCCTCCAAAAAGTAAAAATCTCTATAACAAAAAAGAGAGACCAAAATTCGGCACTACAACACATTCATAAAACCAACAGACCTCTATGCAAGTGAAACGTTAACACTTAACAGAAAACATGACCTTGAAGAAATAAAAAAAGTAGAGAGAAAAATCATTAGAAAAATTCTAGGAGCAAGACTCACTAAAGATGGTTACAGACTACAATCAATCAAAACAACATTAAAGTGTTCAAACATGGAAATTGACATCAAGAAAAAAAAAAAAAGATTATGTAACCTCACTTAAAAATCCAACACCTTGGCTTAGTGAAATTCGGAAGGATCTTAAAAGTGCAAACATAGGTGCAACGGACATCTTAGAAAGAAACACCTTCAAACACAAAGTAGACGAATGGGAAACTATAACTGAGCAACCAAAACAAAAACAATACAGACCAAAGGGGTCGGACGAACGTAAACAAGCTTTCTCGGAAAGAATGAAAGCATATTGGAACAACAAGAAGAACTCAAAGAAAACTTGATTGAGTCATCTGTTTAACGTCTTCTATTGGGAGAATTCGCCAATAATAATAATAATAATCCTGCTGTTAGTCATTATCTTAAATACACTACTGCAGCACCCAGAAGGAATGGTCGAAATCGGAGGATGTGTAGAACAGTGAGAACATAATTAATAATACAGATGGCAGAAAATGGCGTGCACGTAGTCCCAGCAGTTCCCGGACAGGCCAATGTTACGTCACGCTCATGAGGTGCAGAGCCATCAAACGAATTTTGAACGTTCAACCAAAGGCGGTGTATGCCTCATCGACGTCAAAGGGCGCAATATCAGGATGTGAGATGAGTTCGAACGTGACTGAGTAATTGGTCTCCGGGAGACGGGTTTGTCGTACCGTGACATTGAGGCCCGTACGGGGCTCACTGCTACAACAGTGATGCGTGTGTGGATATCAGACAGTCGTACAAAGCTAGTACCATGCCACACAATGTGACCACAGCGCGGATGACCGTAACCGATAGAACAGCTTCGTCAACAGCGCTGGTTTGACGTTGGAGTACTGTACCGGTTGTGAAAATGTCTGCTGAGGGCTGGGCTGGGGGTATTGTGTCGGTTTCCATTGACCAGAAACCACCAACGTATCAGAGCGCAATTGGCACGAGTATGCCATCACAAGCGTGCTGAGTGCTAAAATACAGTGTTTTTGGACGAATCCAGCATCAGCTTGTCCCACAGTGATGGCCGTGGACTGGTGAGCGCAGAGTGTGTTGTTGAGCGGAATAGTGTATAAACGACAAGTGTGGTGGTTTTGGGCGCCTACTAGGTATTGAGGGAAATCGGAACAGCAACAGCTAAATCACGGATGTTTTAGACTCGAGACACTGCCTTTCTTACAGGCAACTCCACACGCTATATTTGAGCAGGACAACAACCGGCCATACACTGATTAGCCAAAACATTATGACCACCTGCTTGATCATCAGTTTTCCGCCCTCGGGCAGGTTTTCACTTGGCTGCTCTCTATGCTCTTCTATCTTCTGCCTTTTTCTTAAGGTAAATGTAGTTGCCGTCTTCCTGGATGTTGTCTATAATTTTGTACCTCCTTCTTCCTCTTATTCTTCTCCTACAAACTAGACCTTCCAAGGCGTCTTTTATCAGGCACTCCCCTCTCAACAAGTGTCCCATCCAGTTCTTCTTTCTCACTTTTATTACTTGGAGTATTTTTCTCCTTTCACTAACCCTGTCCAGCACTTCAACATTACTTATTTTATCCACCCAGCTTATCCTCTCCATCCTCCTCCACATCCATATCTCAAACGCGTCTAACCGCTTTTCATCATCTCGTCTCAGTGTCGACGTCTCCGCCCCATAAAGAGCCACACTCCACACAGCAGATGTCTACACACATTTTACGAAATTCCCTTAAATTACGGACTGGTTGTTCGTGGGCGCGGCACCTGAGAATGAGTATCCTGGAAATGGCGGGGGTCGTCAGCTTTTCGCATGCTGTTGTAGTGAGCATCCGTTGAAAGTTGTTGAGGACTATTTAACCACGAGTAGGCGACAAGGTGGTAGATGGCGAAGGTCCATACCTTATCACAAAACGTGGAGGACGCTGGATTGCTCTTTCTGTATAGCAGAATAGGCAGTGATCTGTGGCAGATCTGACGGCAGATTACAAGGCTGGTGTAAGCACAAGTGAATCCGAACACACGAATCGCTGCTGCATTGCATTAAAAAGGTGAGTCATTACGCTATTAATCAGTTGGTCATAATGTTTTTGCTCATCAATGTCTGTGGGGAGAAATGTGCAAGTCTTCTTCGAAGAACGACGGGCGCCATTGCTTCTCTGGCCTGCACGGTCGCTTGAGACGACGCCCATAGAACATGTCACTGATACGGTCAGTCGGCAAGTTGTTGATTCTGGTCCTCCTGCAGTCACTGTCGTTGCTTCGTGGACGCGTTTACAAACTGCGTGGCAGTGTGTTCCCCCTATCCAGACACTGTTATTCCGTGTCACGACGTAGTGGAGGCTCTGATTGCAGCACGTGGCCGATTCACACCTTACTGAAACCTCGTAGTCAATGTGGATGTATAGTTCTGTAATTTACTCATTTGTTGGAATACATTTCGCTGTAATCACATGTCTCCTTCTTGGTGTTGCAATTTTCATAAATAGTAATGTACTTATCGTTCGAATTAGAAAACAAATCTTGGAGATTTAAACATTAAAAATATAAATCTAAGAAGCTTCTTACAAACACATAGAAACCACCAAGTAAATTTGACAAGAGTCCATATTTTTCTTGTAACCATATTTGCACCTCCTCACTTCAGAAAATATTGTAAGAAAATTTCCAGGAATTATACTCGTATGAAAGTTTTATCTATTACCAAAAAAAATATGTATTTTAAACAAGATAGTAAGTTATCAAAAAATGAACGATATTAATATTCGGGATCAAACAATAAAAATATTTTCTAATCATATATTATCTCACATGAAAAACTACGTTAAAAATCAACCAGTAACTATTAAGTGGCTTACACTTTAAAAAAAAAAAAAAAAAAAAAAACAGTACAATGACATGTATTATGATAACAAACGTGTAACTTTGAAAGTAAATGGTTATTGCCACTGTGTGCAACAGTGTAAACGACACGCTGTTCTCACGTGTTCCTAAACGACATACTTCTGTTACACGTCTTAATCAGATGAGACCAAACTTATCATCTGAGTTAAGAGAATACTGTACTGCAATTACCTATCGATTTCTGTCTCATATTAATCATTAGCACTCCATTTTATTCTAACTCTTTAAACGCCACTTAAAAATGATTGTTTGAAACGAATCGTCTTTCGTTGTGGTATGACGTGAAACTTTTGTAGCTTCTATCCAAAACGAAGCAGGTAATAAAATTATTGAAACAAAGCTTTTACAATTGTAGATTTAGACAAAATTTTAATTTAAAGATGAAACATATTTGGCAATCATAAATAAATAACCTTCCTTCTTAGATTGCTATAACAACTAAATTATATCAAGATGGCAGAGGATCTTAATAATTAGCATGTAGATTTAAACGAAATACATACCTTTCCGTATGGCTGGTTTAAAATTTTAATCTTAATGTAAACCATATCAAACGACTACACCAAAAAACAAATAAAGTATTTTCAGGTGTCATGGGCGCGTGGAAGACTAATTCTATTTATTCTTTGGATACCGTGAACAGATTTCACTCGTCCGCATGACGTCACAACGTGACAGACATCATGGTATTATGAGAAAGTTGGCTATTTTTCTTTTTTTGCTGTCATCAGTCTTTCGACTGGTTTTATGCAATCCTCCACACCTTCCTATATTGTGCTAACCTCTTCATCTCTACATACCCCTTACAACCCACGTCCTCAATTATCTGCTTCATATATTCTAATCTCTGTCTTCCTCTACAGTTCTTACCTTCGACTTCCCTCCACTAACAAATTAACCAATCCAGCATGTCTCAAAATATGCCCTACCAACCTGTCTCTTCTTTCTGTAAGCTTCTTCCACAAACTTCTTTCCTCGCCCATTATTTCCAAAACTCGCTCATTTCGTACGTTGTCTGTCCATTTAATTTTCAGCATTCTTCTGTAGCACCACATTTCAAATGCTTTAATTTTATTTCTTTCAGGTGTTCCTAAAGTCCATGATTCGCTACTAGTTGGCTATATGTAGCATCAAATACGAGCTGTATACACTTAAACCTTGCATCATGTTTTGGGCGCCGTGAACTGAAAGTTCAATACATCTGTCACTAAAGTTACTGATCCTTTTAGTACTCAGGGTTAAATTTCTATAACAAACCTTCTCAATTTAACTGACCTTTCTTACAGCACCTGTAGATTGTTTTCCATCCAATGGGTTGTAATTTCTTGAGAGCGGGTTTAAAGGAATGAATCACGAGTGTCGTGACTGTAGCTAAGTTCTCAGCTTGTTTGTGATCCATAAACTAGTATGTGTGTAGTTCTGATATCATACTACAGGAAAATTATAACATTGTTAACTCCAAAGCAAAGTCTTGGACGTGCCGCACCACAAGCATGTAGCTAGTCTAAATAGACTGCAACGCAATTAGTGACTGCGCTATGTCTTATAACTTTTGACACTTTAGGTGGCGCAGCTATTTTACTCCCGTATTCAATCATCACACCACAAGTCTGTTTATACTCTTTGTTCGACAGCTGACCGCTAAGCAGGATCCAGCCTGTGACGTGGTAACATGACCAGGAGGTGTGCGCAATGCTGGCTGCATCTCACAAACTACAGGCGAGACCGACGGTCGCGATGTATTGTCACTTGTAAGGACAGTGGCCGATACCGGGGTTATAGTATCGCCTAGGTGCCTTAACTTACACTCTTGTAGACTCACAGTTCTCAGTAACACTTGCTTAAATTTGATTTTAACTTTAATTTGACCATGTAGCCAGGATGACTCAAATGAATGTCTTAGGTCGCCACAAAATTTGATACCCCCAAATTTTGAAAAGGGTTTTATGCTAACTACTGAAGCACACAGGTTCACTGTTAGAAAACTCAAAGTTTTTATTTTCAAAGTCAATAGTTCAAAATAGCATTTACAGTTGAGCAGGCATATCGAACTCTCTTTTCCAAAAGTTACAGATTGTGGAGAGAAATCTAACCGACCGAAACCCCTTTAGCAAAATTAAAAGTTCTTAACAGTCATTGAAGTTATGATATAACACGACACGATCCAACATGGTTGAACTAGCCGGCCTGGCGAGTTACGACCAACCGAGGTTCACTCACATAATGCTAGACAGGAACAGACCACAGGCAGGAACAGACAAACCATAACGGCGGCGGGGTCTTTTATCGAAAACACGAGAACCAGTGACGTCAGCAACTGTATCGCATCTTTTTGCTTCCGCGTAGCTCAAAGTATGTGTAATTTATTTGACTATCCCAATTATTAAAAATGTTCAAACTTTGGCAGTGCCTAGACTTATCTACTAGAAGTCCGACGGCAGTCTCTTGAGAAATTTAGAGTAATTAATTTTAGAGTTTTAGCTGTTTAAGCCTCCGCGTAGTGATACATTCAAATTTGGGTAAAATCCCTAAGTGTTCTAGAACTTTATACGCGCGTGCCCAACAATCCGCGACAATCTATTTTACAAAAACTTAATTTCCGGACAAATGCTTAAACTTTTTATGAAAACCCATATATGTATGAAATTGTCTTAATTAGGGCTATCTGCTGATGTAAAATTTAAATTGATATCTCTTTTAATAAAAAAGCTTATTTTTTTTCTTAATTAAAATCACTAATTAATCTTTACCAAATTATTTAATTTTATTACCAAAATATCGGGGATAGTGCTGACTACAGCTGGTGATAAAAGATCAGTTGTCGCTTTACTGGATTTAAAGATATTGCGAATCTTAAAATTTAACTATTCTGATCGCGTGTTTCAAAACATGAACAAATGGGAATATCTCTTAAACTAAACGTTTCCCGATATGATAATTACACTTTAAAATGATTTTTATAATGAATTACAACTGTGAGCAAGATTACAGGGAAATTACTTAAAGTTGAAAACTGTACTTCTCGAAATTTCTAAGTCCCGCCTAAGCAAAACTAGAATTTGCCAAAATTCTAAGGTGCTCTGTGATCCATTACGCTGTTACGCGAATTTTGTAGATTAAAGGTTGGCCCTTAACTTTGAAATAATAACAAAATATTTATAATCCAAGAGTGTGATTAGTAAGTAGAATCGAATCAATCTTTTTTGACGTCAGAGTTAAAGTAGTTGAATTTACCTGTCCAATTAATTTGTTCCTACAAACAAAAGACATATATTTTTTTTTAAAGTTTAGAAATAGTTTCTTTTTAATTTTGTAGCGCCTATTAAATATAATTAATAAATGACAGTAACTATTTTTTGGTGTAAAATTTGTTACAGTAATGATCACAATTAACACAGTTTAAGCTTCCAATAGAAAGGGATGTAAGCTTAAATGAAGGGTGAATGTCATCTATGGTATACACCATGCAGCAGAAGCAAGAGAAGAGTGACGCTCACAGAACAATAGACGCTGAACGTTGTTTGCTTACAAACGTGTCCTAACCAACCGGTCAGCGATAACTTTAGTTTTAAACTTGTAACGTGTAAATTTTGGGGCGTTCGTAAACATCGAATACGATAAATGAAAAGAGGTCATTGGGGAAGTGTTTCTATAGCGATCTTTCAACATTTATTGTTGGATAATTTATTTTTAAATCAAAAAATGTTAAGAATTTAATAGTTTCACAAACAGCTTCAAAGTAAAGGCATTGGTCAAAGAAATAGCTATAGCAGTTATAGATAATAGTAATAATTTATTTATCTATCTTGTTTCATGGATCCCTGCTGATGAAGGACCTCTGGGATTAATACACATACATACAATATGAGTCATGATCATAGTAAAAACAATTATACGTTCCAAAGACGAATAAAGAGAACAACAATAAACATTAATTTTTATAACTGAATTTTCAAAAGTCATATTGAATACAATTAATTAATTTATTAAAATTCTTGAATGGACTAGAAGGAGTTGCCAATAAGACAATCTCTCAGTTTTTTTAAAAAAATATCTTTACTATCTGCAAACTTTTTTATATTTTGGGAAGATTATTAAACAGATGTATACCAGAATAATTAACTCCTCTTTGTACTAATGACAGAGAAGTTTGTGTTTTGTGCAATTTAGTTCTGTTTCTTGTATTGAAATTGTGTACCTGTGAATTAGAGGTAAACAGGTTAAAATGATCTATGACAAAGCACATGAGAAAATACTGAGAAGTCATTGTAAGAATATTGAGTTTTTTAAAATGTTGTCTGCAAGAAGTTCTTGGTTTTACCCTACACAACATCCTAATAGCTCTTTTCAGTGCTATGAAAACTTTCTTACTTTGTGAAGAGTTTCCCCAAAAAATTATGCCATATGACATGACTGAATGAAAATATGAGGAGTACACCTGTTTCATTGTTTCTAGTTCTGCTGTCGAATAGCATGGTTAAAATAACTGCTAAATTTGGTACTGTACGAAAGTTTATTCCTACCGTTTTACAGAAAATTGTTAAAAGAGGAAGTAGAGGAGTTAATATACGGTTAATTCTGTAACTTTAGTCGCTGTATTTGCTTTCGGTGAGTGATGAATTCGCGAGGACAGCTAAACGTCATTTCGTATCAGCTTTCGAGTTGTGCGCTTCATATGTGGTATTAATGCATCATACGAGAGCACAGTGAAAAAAGAAACAAAGGACGGTGAGGGACATGGCGTGCGCCCCTGCAGTAATGTAACACGCGCGGACATTCCCTTTGATGAAGGTCAGCCCCCCCCCCCCCCCTTCCTGCCTTCAATTAGCAACAAAACTCACCGCCGCAGTGTCCGTACCGCCTAAATTGGCCGAGGCCTTCACCTCAAACGTTCGTGGGGTTCAATGACGAACGCAAGAGGCAATCATGTAAATTCCATCACAGAGCCTTCAATTTAAGCTGTAGATACACAGAAACACTCTGAATTACTCTTTTCACAAGTAGTTTGTCACAGTTGAAGTTTTAGCGTTCATACGTCACACCTACATATTAATATACAAAATTTCTTCTTCTTTCCGGTGAGGTTTGCTAGGACTAGGTGCCAATTTCAATTCTTCAAGCTTTCGTGTTGTTTCTTCTTCCGTTCAATCCAATGTTCCTTCAGCATTTTACTGTGTTTGTTCCTTCTCTCTTCAGACCATTCGCATCGGATTTCTTTCCTGTTCTCCCTTGGAATCCTTCCATACTTAATACTATATTTCTAAAGATTTCGCTCTCCATAGTTTCCTACTCTTTTACATTAGTTCTTTTCAAATCTTTCTTGACCTCTTGAATCCCACATGCTGTTAATATTTTCCTTCAAAAGTAATTGAATATCCATTTTATTAATCTGTTATCCATTCTGAGGATATGAACATAAACAGAAATGTTCTTTTTCTTATAGATCTGTTATGTTTTCTATATTTCTTTATTTATTTCGTTGTTTTGTAAATTGTAAATCTTTGGTTCCAATGCTGCTTTGTGAACATCTCTGAAGGCAAATAGTGACCGGTGGCGTTAGAATCGAAGTAAAGTACTAAATATAAAGACAAGGGTGCAGAGAGATAACCTAAAACCTCGAATGGAATGAGTATACGGATGCAGCCAGAGAGAAACTGTAAATAACAAATTAATTAGTCAGAATATAAGCATAAAAGTCTGTTGAATTATACGAAGTCTTTTAGGGCGGTGGGCAGATATGTCACGCATGAGTGAAACTTGTAATTAGTTGTGGTACAGTTTGAAAAATTGGTAAAATAAAAATAGTGTTCCGCCTAACTTGTAAGTTATTGCTGCAAACTTAATCGACGAATATCTGGAAGCAAGAGAAAAAGAAAAGGCGAGACAAGGTAGTACCAACATTTTATTTTACATGATATAGGGGGAAGAAGCGAGGTATTTTGGAATTGCAACCCCTAGAGCTATCACCATAGGTCATCTAGTAAGTCAAAAGATGACAACACTTATTCCCGTCCTGGTTGGAAAGCTATATCAACGTAAAAATAAAGTAATAATAAATATTTTAAGATATCGTCAGCGAAAGGAAACGTATGGAAACTTTCTGCAAAGCTTTGTGGTTTTGTATCGCGGATTGGGTCAGGATATTGTAGGTTACAACTAGCTCCTATACGACAGGACCCATAGGTTACAAGATCATTAGCATTATCTGCCCATTTGGTGAATATGCAGTAAGCAAAGCACTGGAATCTAAACCTGTAAGTACAGGAATAAAACTCAGAAGTGTGAACAGCTCAATAACAGGTGCCGGAAAGGAAAGATAGTGCCAGATGAACAGAACGATACAAAGTTGATATCTCTCTTCAAAGTATGTGACCAAGGAATATGCTCTAAATATAGAGGGTTTAGTAGTCTCAACAGTGAATTCAAAATATAATCCAAAATCCCTTTAAGCTGATACAGTTTTATCAGAAGAAGAAAATGGATTTAGGTTAGGATGAACATGCATGTGTTTTTCATACAACAGATAATGGAAAAACGAAGAGAATTTAAATTGGAAAAGGAATTGGATCGCGTTGATCGGAATGTTATAAACATATGAGACTCGCTCCAAACTCGGCTAACATGTGTACAGGATGCACAAAAATATTCATCAACGAAACTAATAATATGTTGAAGGAATCTGAAATGACTATTATTCGACTGTAATACTGTAAAATCTAGAAACAATAAATAAATCATTAGGTTACGTAAACTGTTTTCTTCGAAGGCTATTAAAAGTCCTATAACGTATTCAAAATTTGATGCAGAACGTTGGCAAAAAATGGCGAGAAGGCTGAGAGGAAAAAATAAAACTGCTTGGGCTGACATTAAGGGAACATGAAATTACAACCAGAGATCAAAGGATCATGATTTCTGGAGGGAGGGGGAGGGGGGGAGCGGGAGCCTCATCCAAAGTTCGACCAGAGATTGTTGTGTTTCTCCGCTGACAGATTTGAGTGGCCGACGTCGCCGTGATGTCACGTCCGCCGACCGGAAGCGCGTCCCGGCACGAACCGGAAGTGGCTGTTGAAGCGTTGTCTATTCCCCCGCGCAGCATAAATTGAGATCGGACGGATAGTGGAGGTCGGTGCCAATGACCGCCTTTTGTCCTACCTGCCTCACAACAAAACAACACCGCTACGAGAAACCAGCATCAAACAATAATCACAAATAATGTCAACAGGTGATTTACAACCAAGAATGTTACATTATGTGGCAATCTATTCCAAATGATTTAGTAGCACCATTTTCAAACTCTGTGAACAGGGAGAGGACAAAAGTAGAACGGGATAGTGCTCAACATTTGCACGGAAATGCACCACCAGTACAGAGACATAAGTCCAGGAATAGTTTCCTGAGAACATCCGGAAACTAATTAGGTTATCTAAAAGGGCAAAATTACAGGCCCTAACATCTCGGCACGCTTGACAGGTGGTCATGCAGAAGATTGCAAAGTCTGGAGGTCCTTGAATCATTTGAGGACTGAGCAGGTCCAACGCTTTATACTAACGCTAGCAATATTAAGTGTGAATGTGGTAAAATAATAATTTTCAAGCTTTAGGATTGATCGTCACTGTATGTAACAAATATTGGTCAAATCTAATACATATTGGTCGAGATCTGATTATCATCTTTAATGTTTATTTAGGACTATTTGAACTCAGAATTCTATGGTAAGATAATTTAAAATCCACCTAAATTCATGTGTTGCCATTGTTTCAGCGTCGATTCGATCGGTTTGAATCCTCATTTTCCAATTTTTGGACAATATTCTGTATTACACGATTTAGATAAAAAGAACCACGTCCCTTCATCGCGTCGTCTCTGCAAAAAAAAAAAAAAAAAAAAAAAAAAAAAAAAAAAAAAAAATTAATAATAATAATAATTGTTAATGTTTCTTTTGGGTTTTACGCCTCAGCGTCAATGTTATAGCCCAGTGAGAATGGGTGAATGAGTGACAAGCAACGGGAAGTAATGTGGCAATGGCCTCTGGAAGGAAGCATTCCGGCATTCACTAGGAGTTATTTGGAGAAACCATGGAATACCAAAATCTGGATGACTGGACAGGGATTTGAACCCGCCTCTTCCCGAATGCGAGGTCCGAGCATTACCGCGCAACCTCTACGCTCGGTTACTGTACCTGGAATTTCCCATTCTGGTTGGGATTGAGTTGTCTCTTCGGTATTTTTAGTCACCCAACATCGACAACAAGGTCTCTGATAGCGCTGTCTCACGCGAGTTCGCGACGTATGTGTGACCTTCACAGTGATCACTCAACACGCTGTTCAAATAGATTACCCTTATATATCCTGCCTCGCTTCGACAGAGAATAAAGAGATACACGTGTTACGGATAAAGGGGCATGCCTGTATTCAGCATAATGAAACAGTCGATCGCATAGCCAAGGCAAGCACAATAGAAGAAGATATACAATACGTTCAACTTCCACATACAGATTTCATATCTATTATTAAAAAAGAGGCTTTTCGAATCTGGTCCAATTCATGGACTACTACACAATGCGAAAGAGGAAAATATTACTCACAAATCCAACCTAATATTCCAACTAAAGTATGGTTCGGGAATTCCACACTAAGTAAAAGGCATAAAACATCTATTATTCGAATGAGACTGGGTCACGGATGTTACCGTCAAAACCTATTCAAAATCGGAGTGGAACACTCCCCGCTTTGTCCGGAGGACCAAAGAGAGATATCAGATATAAATCACATAGTCCTGGCCTGCAGCCGCAATCTGTTACCCACAAAAAACCTATACACAAGTCTGGTAAAGATTAAAATTCCCCTTCCCGTCTCCGTACCTGTCCTACTCAATTCAAAACGACAAGACGTATACAAGGTGATTGCTATTTTCCTTAGTGAAGCAAACATTAAATTGTAATGTATAAAACGTAGCAAGCAACCATAAAGACGGTTAGCTCATATGAGTGTGTAATATAAGGATATTTACAATGCAAGAGCCTCACATCAATACATTCATTACAAAAGAAACAAGACAAACAATAATAGTAAAGATTAGGGGAAAAATATGGTAAAGCCAATTCAAACAATGTTTATTCTAAACCACCAATCTTATGTATATTCTGTACTAACCGAATTAAGCTCCTCTGTTATGTAAATAACTATGTATAATCCAACCTTGTTTAAATCGTTTAAACTGTATAAATATAACAATAAGAGAGGAAGTATACTTCCTATTATATATAAAAGCTCAAACGGCATTAATATAGTATTTAGGGAAATATAATTAAGAGCCATTTAGTTAATAAATATAGTTAAACATCATATAAATGTAAATCACAACTACAGACATGTGTCAACTTACAAAGAATTGTGTAACTTTAGCATCACGTTGTAAAAGGAAGTAAAGATAACAAGCCTGAAATGTATATAAGAATTGTAAAACTAGAAGATGGCAGGACCAAAGGCCAATAAAATAAATTTAAAAAAAATCCTGCCTGCCCTACCAACAACACAATACGTACGACACTAACGCACTATCGTTGCCGTTGAAATTCAAGTAATCATTTACATACCCGACGACGAAGTGTATGTGGACGAAGTTATGTTGACATCCGACCATATTACCTGGGTGCTTCAAATTTTTTTTCGGCAAATGTATTTCTTTAGTTTGCTCATTATTGTACCTCTTAAGGTCGACTTAAACCAAAGCGTACAACAGTGATAAAAGTGTGCTTTTGGAGGCAAATCATAATTTACGGACTCAAATGTCACGACCGCATGACCTCTTCCGGTAGAACTACAAAACTGACCTCTGTTTGATTTCAAGGGATCACTCTGAAAAAATTGAAGAATATCTGTTTTCGAATGGACTTAAAATATTAGCAGAATTATTAAAGACTGACAGAAACGATCTCACTATAGATATATATTTTTGTTCGTTTCTAGACATTTTTTTAATCATTTTTAGAATTTTTCTTGGATCCCTTTGATGAAATTGAAACATTCGCATGAGAATTCTAAAAATGAAATATTAACATGAAAACTGCGGTTGGTTGTAAGATAGGATTGGTGCCGCTCATGCACGGTCCTGCCTCCTTCATAGTTTGCTCTGTCGTGCATTGTATGTGCTGGGGTCAATACATTAACCCTTTGTTCAGGCGGTTATATCCAGGATCACTATTCTGAGCTGACATTACTTAGAACACCACAGCTCCAGGATCACACGTGAAATTTTGTCGCAAAAAACGGAGACACACGGGCAAATCTCTTTTATATATATATGTGTCGTATTGTATTTTGTATTTCTACGCCTACAGAAATTTCTTTGACGGCAATTTAACTGCCCATTTAATTTTTCCCTTTACAATATTTAAATTGTTATTCATTTCTGTTGGTAATTTATTTGATCCCTTGATTCCGTCACCTACAAACGTTTTCCCTTAGTCTTGAAATTAAGTGCCATCTTGTTGTCATGGCTAACTCTTTCGTTCCCTTCCCTGTGCTACACCTTCTTCTTATGCCAATATTCATACAAACCTCATAACCATTATACCTCCTTATACATTGACAACACTCTCCTCCAATAAATATAGCTTCTATATCATATCAGTTAGTGATTGTGTTCTGAGATCTTTTCCGTTGAAGAATTTGTGCAAAAAAAGTAATCGTAACTTATATGTGTTTTTGAAAATTCAGTTGTAAAGATTAATGTTTATTTTATTTTTTGTCTTTGTTTGTAACATATAATCAATTTTTTGCACTATGATTATTGTTGATATTGTATGTATATTATTCACCATGACATGTGCGCTTAGGTGGCCCGGTGGTTAAGGGGGCATTCACAAATTACGTGAGGTGTTTTTCCGGATTTCTGTACCCCCCCTCCCCCCTGGTGAGATTTCGTGAGATCTGGCCGGACCCCCCCCCCCCTCTGGTGAGATCTGATCCGTGAGAACCCCCCCTAGAAATCGCCCAGGAAACTTTTGTAGACTTTTTTTTTTAGGTCACACCCTAACCGAAATACCCTCCTAAAATCGACTTTGCCGCAAATTGTAGACCTTTTTTTTGCTCTATTGTCCCCAAATTTTTCGCAAAATCTCACGTGAGATTTCCGTAGACCCCCCCTCCACGTTGGTGAGATCTGGTGAGATTTCGCCGGACCCCCCCCCCCCCTCCCCTATTTCATCTCACGTAATTTATGGATGCCCCCTAAGGCGTCTGACTGGAGATCGAAAAGTCCCCGGTTCGAATCCCTCTCGCGGTGCGAATTTTCGTTGGCCTTTAACACGTCATTCCCCACAGCGTGCTATGTAATATGAAGTTCTCCATAACGCTTCCGTGGTTCGGATTTCACGTTAAACTGTAGGTCCCCTATACTCCGTATGATTACCGGGATAGGCTAGGCGGATACGGTAGGGGCGGATTGCGTAGCCGATACTAAATCCTGTCACCAGGTCGTTACGGTCACACGAGTTTAACTCTCTTTTTTTTTTTAACCATGACATGTTTCACATCCCAGAGGTCCTTCCTCATCAGGAATCTTGAATAACAGTAGTAAATAAACAAAAAATTAAGAAATTAAACCTAGCTGCCCTCCTCTGCACCTCCTTCAAGTCCCGTGTGCGTATAAAGCAAAATTTGCGAGTATATTCGTGAGGACTGTTATGTATCTTTGCGTCAGTTACCGACTTCAAAGTTGAAGGCTGTGTAGGAACATTTTTAGGAACAGTTTTGTTCGTCGCTTGCCACGAGGCAATAGAAATAACAGGAAGAATGTATACCGGTGTGTATGCCGGTCACGTGAGGCGTGGGTGTCCAGTGATTGGTGCGCAGGTGCGAGCGGGCACCGCTATGCATTCCATTCCGGACGTTCCATTCCATCGGTCCCTGGGCCCGTCACGTCACCCACAGATTTTGGCCGAATAAAGCGTTGTTACACGTTGCATACTGAATACTTTTACTGGTCACTGGAAACTCATCCTATGTCGATCATTACTTGACGCTGTTAATCGGGCCGTGTTTTACATCATTTACCTCTCCCATTACGTTGGCGTAATATAATGGATCGAACAGTTCACTTCAAATATAAAGTTCCATTTTAGAGGATTTTTAAAGCATATGTTAGAATTTATCAAAGGAAAAAGTTAAAAAAAAAATTTGAATTGCGTGTGACTCTGTATACGCGCAAGAAGTGAAACATATTCAAACACATTTTTCTGTGTCTGTTTTTCATGTATATTTTTTTCTATGTGTTTTTAAAATATTTTTGATGTTTCTTTCGCACTTGAGTGGACGAACAATACTATCTTTATTACCTTTGAACATTAAATAGGAACTTTGATCCAGTTATCCTCTTTAATAAATGAAAATTATTAAAAAGGGAAAGCACATTTCAACAGTATAAAATTTCACACTTTTCGCACCCGCGGCGCAAAAACTTAAAAATAAAGTAAGTGTAATTTTCAGACGTCTGTAAATTATAGAGTATCGCATCTCGAGCCTTAGTCTGTATTTTGGGTTTAGGGCTTTCATATGGGAGGAAAACTTGGGCAAAATTATCTGATTGATAACCTTTCTTACAATCAACAGCATGCGAAAGACCTCAGGAAAATAATTTTTTTAATTGGAACAAATAAAAAGTTTTTTATTATATAGATATTTACAGACAGTATGCTGTTAATGATTACTATCACTATTAATTTGTATTACTATTGTCTTTATTAATATTATTACTATTATACTCTCGTCGTATTTGGTGAATTTGTATCAAAGCATTTTGTAATAAAAGGTTTAGGGCTACCGAAATAGGGAATATATGTTTCACGTTTAATATTATCCACTGTTTAACTTCAGATTAAGTGACAGCGGACACTGTCTTAGCTGCTTGCGTCGAAGCAAGGTAATAAAACCTTGTAGGATAACAGACAGGTTATCCCGGAATGCATATTCTAATGTCATCTTTGAATTTAGGAGTTCCATGGCACGGGCCTGTTAATAGTTCTCTTGAGAGGTTTCCATAGTAACTAGATAAAGATATATCTAGGAGATTGCCTAGGTTGTTAGCGCTTAGGAGAACCTGCAAATAAGTCCGATTATGTAATTAAAGTGATGTATTTGGAGTTATTAAAACTAAGTCAAACTGTGCTGAATATAAAAAAACTATCAGTTTATTTATTTAGTTTAGCTGCACATTCAGAAAATAAAATAAATAGCTCCACTTCGCAACAAAACCACGGAGTTATTTAAGAAGTATAAAAGCACGATAAATATAAACAAAAACTCTTCGGAAATACAATAACCTTCTAGAACAAACCACTATTAAGCATAAATTAAACACTAATTACTAACAACTCCAACAATTGATGCAAAATGAATTATAACAATACGTGAAATAATTAAAGAAAACTGAAAATGCTAAACTTGATTTCGTATGACCAAGTATTATGGAAATCATGGTCAAAGTAAATTGTGCAGTGTGGGTCTGCTGTATCCCGTCCAAATCTCAATTCTTCACGGTTACAATTTTCCTTTATCCAAAGTCTTGTATTCATATTAGACTAGCAACGAATAGTATATTCGCCCAAACTCGGCAAAATCATTAGGCCGGCTTGACGCCAAAATCTGCGCTTGTCTCGCGCCTGCCTGTTCAAGTATCACCTCCCGTATATTCCTGTTTTGACATGCTTGAAATACGGACTCAAATATCGACATGGAGTTATTTATGACAGATTACTTTATTTCTTAAGAATATCCGTTACTTCCGCTAAAATACCCTTTCCACGAGGTGTGAAGATGGAAAGCTTTCTTGATAGTTCATAATACAGGATAAGCAAATGGTATATGTTTCTGAAGCCCGAACTGCTGATACCACTTTCTGAATCGCGCCCTAAGTTGTTCGATAGTGATTATTTCCATCAATTCTTCTTGTAGTACGGTATGATATTCTTCAACGGCATCATATGGATCGATGACCGAGTGCGGTGTTTTCATAGTCAAAACGTCCTCACACTTTATTTTTAAATATGTGAGAAGGGCATTCGTGCTAAATGTTGAACATAGGACAAAACGTCATCATCCTCGACGTTTGTCAGTGATAAGTTTGGAACTGGGAAAATTCGTGCCTTCCAATGTTTTGATTGAACAGAATAACTCTGAAAAGAAAAGCTTAAATTTGAGCTTATTTTATTAAATTCAGACTGTCACCTTGTAACTAGTGCTGTAATGCAGGAAAATTAGATTTACTGCATCACCATCAACCACATCTAAATTTCAGTTATAAATGAATGAAGTAAATAGCACCATTATTTTTGTAATTAGAAGTAAAATACATTATCATATAATGAATCAATGGTTTTATTTCAGGCAATTATCTAACTACAAAAGAATTTCTAAGTATTCGGTATTCGGCCGAATAGTATCTCGATATCGAATATTCGTTGCAAGCTTAATTCATATCATTTTATAATACTTTCCTCCATGTTATCAACCAATCGTCCAGTACTTGCACTCTGCAGTAAGAAACAGGGATTTTCAGTTCGAAGCGAAGCGGGACCTTAAGTGTTGCCACCTATCTGTGATTAGTGTAACTTACGTTCTGTATGATAAGTGTACTTTTGTTTGTGAAATGTATGGTTTGTGAGGCGGACATTGGAGACATTTACCAAGAAAGCTACCACGAAGCAGTAACTATTTCGATGGCAGCCACCAATCCTGGGTAGAGGATAATAATCATAGCAAATCTGAATCGAAATATAACCAAAAGTATTTAATTTAAAAATAGAAACAATACAAAGTTTTTAGTTATAATTTGATCACAGATTTACTAGTATAGAACTCATAAATTAACATATTCATATTTAAAATTGTGTTAATTAATACATCTGTAAAAATAATATTTAAATACTGCATATACGTCTGTCATGTTACTAGAGATGTGACATTGCGATTCCCTTGTGTACCGGTACACGTGTAGGATCAGATCGATCATAGTGGCTGACGCACATAGTGATCCCGGAGGTATTGTCCAATTACGTGTCACAATTGCTTACCACAGGGCAATACAGATCGTTAATATTTCAAACAGCATGTCGGATTTGAAATACATTCTGCCCCTGTTCAGCTGTTCATACAACGTAAATTCAACATTTTAATGACCAGGAAATAGAGGATGTATTTCTAATTCCAATCCTAAGTTCATCGAAGTGTTGATGGGCTCAAATTGTTTGTATGTCTAACAAAAATTCTGGAGCGACATGTTCGTAGATATGATCCTAATGGCTGTACGTGTATTTTCACTTACAGTAACACGCTCTATTGGGTCTGTTGTACAGATACGAATTCTTTGCGCCGTCATCTGTGGCAGATCGCTGGATTCGGTACAAATTGTTTCATCCAGTGAAGCTAGTAGCATCGATTACGAATTGAAATTTTATGCGAAATCCTGCCTGAAATTGAAAGAATTTTTTTCCGCTAAATATGAAAATGTTTGTTGTTCCTCTAGACCTCAGGTCATTCTGGATTTTAAGAAACTACACTGTCCATTAATACTTGTTTTGTTAAGATCGAATGGCACATACGTTTACAATTTTTGTTTGAAGTCAGGAGGATAAGCGATATTGATGTTCGGTATAGCTTTGGCTTCTAGGAGAATAGTTGTAATGCCGAATATGCGATCATGCAGGGTATCCAACAGTTTGCCGGTTATATCAGATAGTCGCTGCGACTTACATAACGATCGATTTTTGTTATAAGATCCCCGAGATATACTTTATGGTATAGGTAATCTGGGGATTGCCGCCTCCCCCCCCCCTACGGGAGGAGAGGTGCGGGGTGAAAGATAGCTTCCTACTCTGTAGAATTAACACAGATTCAAATTTAAAAAAAAAAAAAATGATTCACTTTGTCACACTCTGTCTGGGTGAAACGGTTTTTAATTCTATCAGGTATCAACAAATTCCATTTCACCTCGTTTCTTTTAAATCTTCACAGGGGTCGACATATAAAAATCACTGACTGCATTTTGTAACAGTTTATGGACGTTTCCAACTGTTAGTTTCCTGACTTCATTTATTGTAGTTTGCGAACTTATCCTGGCAGGTATCGCCAATTGCGAACTGCTCACCGTTATTCTTGCATTGATAAGTCAATTGTATTGCTATTCATTATTCTAATGAATAATTGTGTTGATTGTTTACTATCTGAAATTAGATTGTTTGCAGATGACATAATGCTGTATAAAGGAATCAAAACGATAGAGGATTGTAAACAGTTGCAGTGTGATCTGGACAGGATATCTAGTTGGGTTGGTAAACATGGGATGAAGATAAATGCAAACAAGAGTCAGCTTATTAGATACACAAATAAAAAACAAAAGGTTAATTATGAATATAAGGTGGGGGAAGAATTGCTTGCTGAAGACTTGAAATGTAAATATCTTAGCATTACATTTGATAACAAGCTTAACAGTGCTGGACACATTGGACAGGTGGTAGGAAAAGGTTTCAAAGTTCTGCACTTGTTGGAGAGAGTGATGAGGGGATTGTCGGGAGAAGTAAAGGAATTGGGTTACAAAACTTTGGTGAGACCATTGCTCGAATATGGTAGTGTAGTATGGGACCCTCATTTTATGTATCAAATACAGGAGTTGGAGAGGGTGCAAAGAAGGGCTGCTAGATTTGTTTCTGGAAATTATCGCAGAATGCAATCAGTGACGGATATGATAAAGGAGCTGAAATGGGATTCATTGCAAGACAGGAGGAGGATGAGGAGGGTAATGGGAGTGTACAGGGAGTATACTGGCGATGAGGTATGGAAAGAAATTGCAATAGGTATGAAAAGTAGTACATGGAAGGGAAAAGATGACCATGACCACAAGCTGGCACTCGATTTCAGGCACAAGGGTGTGGGAAGATTCTCTTTTTTAGGTAAGGGTGTCAGGGATTGGAATGAGTTACCAAGAGAAATGATGAATAGTTTACCTAAAACTTTAAAAGAATTTAAAGATAAAATTTGTATAGGGCAAATGTAGGTGGGTGCAGGATAGGGGGAAGATGGGTGTGTAGGGAAATTGCCACCGGAGCCTGTGGTCCATTGCAATTAAATTAAATTAAATTACATTAAATTAAACTGTTGGTGATCAATCTGCTGTTCTAATTTAACAATGAAACCTCTAGGATTACACACTAATTGACGATTATGGCGTGTTTTGGATGGTTTGGCCCACTCACCATCTCTCACACTCACTAACCGTCAGTTCACTCATTTTGAATAATCATTACAGTTGGTGAAACATACCCTCGAATTAAGCGGAAGGTACTACCCAAGAAAATACACAGTTGTAATCAGACACGTTAGATTTAATACTTCTCTCCTTCAATCATGTCATTAGACCGTTTGCGTTTACATTAATTCGCTAAATCATTACAGCGTGAGAAGCGCAGCTTCTGCCAACGCCTACGGCGTTGGCTGTATTGGGGAAGGGGTACCTGTCACCCTTATTGGTGACATCTGCCCCTACATTTTATTTTGGACAGGTTGACATTTCTGTTGACAGTTTGTCATTACCTGCTGCTCAGCAGAGTTTTTGCAATATGTAGGGATTTTTTTGTTGTTTTTTTTGTTTTTTTTTTGTTTTGTTTTTTTTTGTTTTTTTTCTTTTTTGCTTTTTTTTTCTTTTTTGTTTTTTTTGTTTTTATTTTTTATTTTTTTTTAAAAATTCTTATGTAAGCATTGCTTTCGGCCTCGGGTGTCTGTAGTCGTTTGCGTCGTAGTCGCCAATCTTGTTGATTAGCTCATTTTGTGATGTGGCTGCTTTCTGGTAGAACCGGTGGGCTGCTGTCCTGAGTCTATCTCGTAGTAGGGGTGTGTTGGCCAGCGCATGTAGATCCGCCGTCGGGAAGCGATGGGGCAGGTGCAGGGCTCTTTTTAGCTCCCTGTTTTGCAGTACCTGCAGCTTCTTTAGGTGGGTGGAAGCGGCGTAACCCCACGCCTGGCTCGCGTATTCGATGATCGGTCTTACCAGTGCCTGGTAGACCTGGACTCCACAGCGGGGAGGCAGCGTAGAGTTAACATTCAGGATGGGATAGAGCATGTTTAATCTTCTCTCCACCCTGGTTTTGACATCTTGTACCTGCTGCCTCCACGTCAGCCGTTCGTCGAGGATGACCCCCAGGTAGCGGACGACCGTCTGTTGTGGGATTCTTCCACCGAACAGGTCCAGCTGGAGTGGTCTTGGGGTTCCACGCCGGTGGAAAATGATGGACTGCGACTTCTCTGCGTTGATGCGAACTCTCCACTTCGTGGCCCATTCTTCGAGTTGTTGTAGGGCTTCCTGGAGGCGTCTGGCGACTATCAGTTGGCTCCAGGATGAGGTGAAGTAGTTGGTGTCGTCCGCATACAGCGCAGTGAAAACTGAGTTCGGCCTTGGGATGTCCGCCGTAAAAATGCAGTATAGTAGCGGACCCAGGACCGAGCCCTGTGGTACTCCGGCGAGGACACGCCGAAGGGTGGACCACGATCTCTCCACTCTCACCCTGAATCGCCTGTTTCTGAGGTACCGGCGGATGAGTACGACGTAAGCCTTCGGTATGCCCGCCGTAGCCATCTTAAGCAGTAGGCCCTCATGCCATACTATATCGAAGGCTTTCGCTACGTCGAGCAGTACCATGCCACAGAATCTCCGGCGGTTGAATGCGTCGGTCACTTCCTCCACCACTCGCACTAGCTGGTGGGTTGTGGAGTGACCGGCGCGGAACCCAAACTGGTCGTCCGGGATGACTTGCAGGTGGCGGACATGTGTCATCAGGCGGCTGAGAAGAACTCTCTCGAAAAGTTTAGATACCGCCGGCAGCAGTGAAATTGGGCGGTAGTTTTGGGGGAATGTGGGGTCTTTCCCAGGCTTGGGAATTGCCACAACTACAGCTTCCTTCCACGCTGTGGGGTATCTTCGTCTCTGTAGTGCTGCATTGAAGATTTGCGTCAATCTCTTGACTGCCGCGGCCGGGAGTTGCTTGAGGATCATGTTATTGATTCCGTCGCAGCCTGGTGCTTTCTTCCACTGCGTTTTTTTGAGGAGGTCGGCGATCTCGCGTTCGTCCACTTCCTCCACCTCGTGGCCGTCGTCAGCTTCTTCCTCGGCAAGGTATCTGCGCAGCTGCCGTCTGACCGAGTCTATGTGCTCGTCGTCGTACGGCTCTGCGACGGGGCGGAAGTTGTCTTCGTACACGTCAGCGAGGGTGTTCGCCTTCTCCTCCGCTGTGTATACGAGGCCCTGAGGTCCATGGAGAGTGGGCGTGCGCTTCCTCGCTCGGGTGAATCTCCGAGTCTGTTCCCAGGCGGTGCCGTCTTCTATCCGGAGGTGGGCCACTCTGTCATCCCACTCCTCTCGGCGGTACGCTTCCAGCTTAGCCTTAATTCGGCGCTCGAGAGTGTTTAGCAGGGTTTTGTAGGTCCTGTCACGCGTGCTCTGCCAGCTCTTGCGGACTCTGTTCTTTTCTCTGATGAGCTCACAGAATTCGGGGGAGATTTGTCGGCCGTTGACCCTCTTCTTCCTCGTGGGAGCCGCTTCGTCCGCTGCCGAAAAGGTGGCAGTGGTCCAGTCGTTGGTTGCCGCTTCGATGTCTTGCACTCCTGACAAGACCTGGTCGTTCATTGTCGTTTGTAGCAATTCCCGGAACTTGTCCCAGTTGGCCTTTCGGTAGTCCCTTCCGTTGTTGTCATCCTCCAGCTCTCCTTCCACTTCCCAGTCAGCGATGACTGGGTTGTGGTCGGAGGACAGTTGGGCCACTGACTGCAGTGAGGGGATGACTGAGACGTTCTTCGTCACGAACACGTCGAGGACGTCCGCTCTGCGCCTTTCTGCTGCCGGGAAATGAGTGGGTTTTTCTGGGCCCCATACAGCCAGGCCGCGTCGCTGCGCTTCCCGCTGCAGGACCCTGCCACTGGTGTTGGTGGCTCGGCTGTGCCATTGCTGGTGCTTTGAATTGAGATCGCCTCCCAGTATGAGACTCCCTGGGATGCTACTCAGTGCTGTAACATCTGCGGCCGCCAGCACTGTTCCTGGTGGGTGGTAGGCCGATATCACCGTAGTTGGTCCCGTGGCCGTGTTGATTACTACGGCCGTGGCCTCCATGCTCACCAAGTCAGGCAGAGTCGTCGGGTGGTGTTGTATACTTCTCCGAATGTATATCGCGACCCCTCCGCCTGCTGTTGGTCTGTCAAGCCGGTATGACAGCATGCGTATACTAACAGTACCAACTAACGCCACACAGCATTTTCCTCGCTCGTCCAATGGGCGACATTAACTACCTTAATCTGCTGTCCAACTGTGTCGTACCAAAGATACTATTCAAGCATTGTCAAAGACTATACTAAAGCTACTCCGATCACTGCTACACACTACTATTTGTGGAAACCCGCGATATACATTTGATTACAAACATTTACACCATGGAGGAAGAAAGATAGTGGAGACGAAATAACGCTAAAGTAGTGTAACAGCATATAAAAATTCGTCTCCTACTCCGCATGCGCGGCGGCCCAAAACATTGGGCTATTTGCACTGTGTCTGCTGCTGAGAATATTTCTTTTTCTAATATTCCAAAGTTTTCTAGAATGCCAAGTTCTGTTGCATACGGTTTCACAAACAGACAAGATAGGAAACAATCTGGAATAACGTTTCATAAGTAAGTCACATTGTAATTATTGTTCTTGAAGTGTCTGATAGGTAACTGCAACATTAGGGCCTATCGCTATAAATTTATCCATTGCTCTCAATAGGATGATGTCGTTCTCAAATGTTTGTTGGTCTAGTGTAGACAATCAGCATATGTTACTACTTTGCACCTGAAAAGCTAGCCTTATTGTAGACAAGTGATGAAGGTCTAATTTAAGCAGTTCAAGTTTATATCGCGACACAGTGAATATGGTATTCTGCAGGCTTTAGTCCAATTTCAGTTTACACTGAAAGTGTACGATGAACTTAATTGTGATAATTTATTATTGCACGTGCGTTTGTTCAATTGCAGTTTATACTGAAGGTATATGTTGAAATTAGTTGTGATAATTTATACTACGTGAACTAGGAATCCCATATTACCAATTTTGTTGTAGCTAGAAGTATAGTTTAAATTTAACTATGTGTGTTGTGGTGGGCAGCACTATCATGACCATGGCGATGCTATTTGAGGATTGATTCTCATGTAAATCAACGAGACTAATCGAAAATCAAGAGAATTTTTTTTTTTATATCTCCATCAGTTACAGGTATTGTTCCTTGTGCCTTTTGTGACGTTTTTATTCTGGTACAGGCTGCGTATCAACATAACCACAAAGATTAGTAAAAAATAAAACACTCAATCTGCATGTGCAGCAAAATTAGTTTTTGGTCCATTCCGCATCACAACCTAACAACCGTCAATTTGGAGACAGTATATCTCGAAAAATAAGTGGGATATAGAAAAATTTTATTCTTTATTTTCGATTTGCCTCGTCGTGTTACATAAGAATCGATCATCAAATTTGACTTTGGTGAAATTTTTCTTGTGAATTTCAACCCAAAACACCTCACTTTTGAGACAGTATATCTCGAGAAATAAGCAGGATATCCAAAAACTTTATTCTTCATTTTTGATATGTCTCGTCGAATTACATACTAATCCATCATCAAATTGCGGTGCCACGGTTGTCGTATGATTCCCTTGAGGTTTTTGTGCCTGTTCCTTGTGTTTCTACGGCCAACCAATATGGCGACCTCCCCACCCAGCCCACTGCTCTCTACCCGGCGTCACTCCAGCGCGTGGTAAAGGTCCCTTGCGTCGTCTCCACTATCTTCCTTCCTCCATGATTTATACAATCATTCAAAGTCTTTATAATTAATGCACAGTTAAAAAAACAATAGTAGCATAGTCATAATGATAATAATCAAATCAATAGCAAAAAAATGATGGGGTAGTAGCATATGTTACCAGTTTTGTCGTCCTATCACACCGAGCAGTTATATGCGAAATTGCAGGTTTGTCAGGGAACGAGGTCTTCCCACATACAGACGATAGTTTGCTGTTCTGGGTGGGGAATTCTGTGGCTCTCTCTCGTAATTGAAGACTTAATCTCTGGACAGTGTCTTCTGCTTGTTTAGTTGACCTGTACTTAACATTACCGAACATAGACTTATATCTCCTGCTGCCTCGCGCCCTTGTTGTAAAGCTTTCTGGCGGCAGTTCAAAACGGACAGACTGACCACAACTCAGTGACCAACCCACGTAGAGGACTGGAACGTCTGGTGGTCCTTAAATCGATTACGAACAGGAGTGGGCAGGTGTTAAGGTTCTTTGGTGGGTTAATTTACTGCATTAATTAAAAGTCCACCAAAAAACAAGGTTATGTGAAAATGTTCGTTTATTTTGAACAAATCAAAACAAGACTGCGACATTCACAAGCATAGTTGTTACAATCCAAAGATGCAATACTGAATACTTGAATCGAAAACTTGCATGAATGTCTCTGTAACACTGAATTAATACTTAATGCAAAACTAAACTCTCTGTCCAGGCGATCTGTTTATATAGAGTCTATCGAAATTACGAGAATTCTTCAAAGGCATCCGCCCGATATTTCTCGATCATTAACAATCACTCAAACAATCAAACATATTAAAAACAATCGGAATTGATACAAAATTAATTAATAACATTACAAAATGATTAGAAATGGTAATTAGAGATACTTAAATACAAAATTATTTACAGAAATCCTTTCAAATGGTGGAAAATTGTCCTGTAGACATCGTAACTTACATTTATACATGGAATTACAAACTTTTAATAAATTCTCTTGCATCATTCGGTTTTTAAACATATTAAATGGACTTTAAATACTTTTCTTACATAAAATAAAGTCTATATACACTGATTTACCAGAATTTACAAAATAAACATATCAAATCACTTTCAAGCAAACTTTGGCTCACTACAAATATTTCACACAGTCCAATACTATTCAACATACAGGTATTAGGGCTGTTACAACCCCTCCCCAGGATTCACTTAATTTTACACAGATAAAATTGATTGAATCCGTCACGAATCTAAGCAGGTTGAATGTACACATAATGCAGACACGAACAGATTACAATCAATCAACCATAATGACTTTTACAATGAACAAATACAATTCTTCATACAACATCTGCACATAGTCCATGACACTGATTTTGTTTACAATAATTGTCTTTTCTCAGGTCCAATCATTTTATCATTTACTGTTTTTACACAACAAACGTTCAATGCCATCACCTTAAGTTAAAATTATTTTCACTCCAAATTACACACTTGATGTCTGCTTGTTAATTACACCAGTCTGTTTACATTTTACAGATGATAATTTGTCACCAAAATATAGAAAGTCACAACATCATGAAAATACCAAAAGTCTCTACACAAAACTGTCACAAATTATACATTGAAATGCTTACATCTGCATCTGAACTTAAGTACTCACACAAACTATTTACATGCATCAATTCAAAAACTTATTTACAAAATTAGATATTTACAGGCTATTGACCCCTCCCCAAACCATGCATTTCAATTAATTCTCATAAGTGGGTTTCAGGATTTCCCTGGAAACCCAGAACCATGTAAGTTACTTTTTCCTAACCTTCCAGTTTTCTTCAACTTTTGTATACACATTTAATATTACATTTCTATTTTCACAAAGCTTCATTATATACAGACAGAAAAACAAACTTCCAATCATCTCAGACAACAAACTTTGGTACAACCACGCAACAGCTGAGACATACAATGGTTCTGTTTTAGCAAATTGATTGTCACTTAAAAGCAATGCTATTGACTCAACTGGTAATACAAATTTATTATTCTCACCACTACAGTTTAGTCCATCATTACTACTTAAACTTACCAACTTATCTGAATCAGTTCCTAAAACTGTTTTAACATCTGGCTTACTGACTTCATCCACCAAATAATTATTTTTCTCAGCAACTACTACTTCACTATCAGCTTCCACATCAAAGAGAGTACAAAACATAGTGTCATCTAAGTCACATTCTGTACAATTTTCTAAATTAGAAACTGGTTCAAATAAATCCTTACTCCCACCCATTTCTTGAATGTCATCATCTACACCAAATAAAGAGCTAAATAACGTATCAGCTAGGTCAAAATTAGGACATTTTTCCAACTTAGGGATTGGTACATAAGGCTTTTCAACCACTCTCTCTTCATAAGACAAATACTTTGACTTACAATTCTCCTCCTCATCTGGGTCTCCTATCCATACCACTGTATCACCTTCATCTTCAAGATATTTGAGAAACTCCTCGATTTCAGCACTTCTACAAACTTCATTACCACCTATACAAGCACACATAGTCCCAACTATGCCATTCTGGACCTTACAAGTTTCTGATAGCCACACTGTAGTATGCACTATAAATTCTGCGCCCCTTTTTGTAATTAAGCAGTGACCATTTCGAAAATCTTCTACATGAAAATTATTACTTTCGCACACTGATTCTAGTGATAAGGTACTATGGTGGTCCCCTTCCCGCTTTATCTTATTATCAATCTTTACATCATCAACATCATTAATTACATCTATCATAACCTTATCCTGAAATTCACTTGCTGCTACCTCTACCTCCTCCAATAAATCTTCTCGGGGATTATTCATAAAAGTGGTATTAACGCTATAGCAGTTGGTACCTGGACCCACAATCTTACCCATTTCTTCTATATCCTCATCTACATCAAATAAAGTGCCAAGCATCGTGTCATCTAAGTCAAATTCAGAGCTTTTTCTCAACTTAAGAATCTGTACACAACTCTTCTCATTCTTCCTTGGTTCAGTGGAAAAACATCCTACCTCCCGACTCTCCTCCGCATATAAATCTTCTACTGACACTATAGTATCATCCTCATCTTCAAGATATTTAAGAAATTCGTTAATCTCAGCTTTTTTAAAAACCTTCTTCCCACCAATACAACCAGACATAGTCCCAATAATGCCATGTTGTGGCCCCCCAGTTTCTGCTAGCCAAACTGTCTTGTGAACTATGAATTCAGCATTGTTTTTAGTAATCAAACAATGACCATCCCGCAAATCTTCAACATAAAATTCATTATTCTCATCTACTGAAATGATTGAGAAGCCACAATCGTCATGATTAGGAACAATTTCTATCTCTTGAATCACCCCCTTCCTGCTCTCAGAGTATACTGCTTCCTCAGTAACATTTATATTTGACTTACTGTTAATTTCAGAAAATTCTGTATTCAGATAACTACATACTCGTAATACCAAGGATTCTAACTTTGTTTGCAAATTTTGACTCTCAGCCATTTTTAGTAATTAGCAAAATCAACATACAAAACAAAATTAAGAAAAATTAAAATGTTTCCAATCTGCCACACATTAACATGCAAAATAAATCACTTGAATATTCAATGCAGTACTTACAATTCTTCCTCAATTTTGTATCACATTAAATTTCACTTAGAAGCACTTATTTAACCATTAAACACCACACTGACTTCAAACACTTAACCACACTTTTCACAATTCACTGTAGGAAGACGATTTTGAGGCCGAAGGAAATCCACTCGTCGTCGGAAGATTACATCCGATTCCCGATGGAAAAATCTCCGCCTTAGGCCGAAGTAGGTCAGCTTGCCGTCAAATCCGTGTCGTCTGTACAACCTCTACGTGTCTAGCCGGTCGAAATTTCCTCGCAATTTTCTGCAGATTCTTTTTAGAAGATAAACATCCCACAGATGTTTAAGAACTTCTCGTCATGTCAACGGTCGCCATGTTAAGGTTCTTTGGTGGGTTAATTTACTGCATTAATTAAAAGTCCACCAAAAAACAAGGTTATGTGAAAATGTTCGTTTATTTTGAACAAATCAAAACAAGTCTGCGACATTCACAAGCATAGTTGTTACAATCCAAAGATGCAATACTGAATACTTGAATCGAAAACTTGCATGAATGTCTCTGTAACACTGAATTAATACTTAATGCAAAACTAAACTCTCTGTCCAGGCGATCTGTTTATATAGAGTCTATCGAAATTACGAGAATTCTTCAAAGGCATCCGCCCGATATTTCTCGATCATTAACAATCACTCAAACAATCAAACATATTAAAAACAATCGGAATTGATACAAAATTAATTAATAACATTACAAAATGATTAGAAATGGTAATTAGAGATACTTAAATACAAAATTATTAACAGAAATCCTTTCAAATGGTGGAAAATTGTCCTGTAGACATCGTAACTTACATTTATACATGGAATTACAAACTTTTAATAAATTCTCTTGCATCATTCGGTTTTTAAACATATTAAATGGACTTTAAATACTTTTCTTACATAAAATAAAGTCTATATACACTGATTTACCAGAATTTACAAAATAAACATATCAAATCACTTTCAAGCAAACTTTGGCTCACTACAAATATTTCACACAGTCCAATACTATTCAACATACAGGTATTAGGGCTGTTACACAGGTCCAAGGAAAATCTAGTGAAATGGGGTTATACTGATCCTGCCAGTATTAAGTGCAAATGTGGTGAGGACCAAACGATGAATCACATGGGTAAGTGCCCTATGTGCGCATCATCCTGCAACAAAGATGACCTGTATCGAGCAACACCGAATGCACTTGAGGTTGCGAAGTACTGAGCAAAATGTGTTTAAAGCTGTTAATTTGTATAATGTATTTAACTGTGTATTTAACTGTGTATTTAACTGTGTATGATTCGAGAATGGTAATAAGTGACCAACAAGTGAGAATTTTCAGTAACTACTTCCCAACTGCAACTCTCTTCTGTCACTCTCGCCAACATGGGTCGCAATTCTGTTAGTGTGTGCATTAATCTTAAACTTGCAGAACGCTTGTTGACTCCCGTGAAAACTTCCCCTTTTTCTAGGCGCTCTACAGCAAAGCAGCTCAGTATACCATGATTGGGCTGCACCATCTTAGATTACTCTTGAATCGCACTTCGTGAAGTGAATGAAATACATACCTTCGAGAACGTTTGTGGTTCCCCGCGAGAAAATCCCATTTTTCGAGTGTGCTGTGCAGCAAAGTATGGAATATATCTCAGCGAACTCTCTCCGCCTCTAGAGCTTTATTGAGTGTAGTAAAGGTTTTTTTTGTGCAGTAGGTTTCTTGTATTGCGCGCGTGACGTAATGTCAGAATTCACACCTAGGGTAAATTATTTCAACATACGTGTTCCGCGCAACAAACGCATCTCGAAAACGCGGCAAGGAATTCCAACAGAGCGAGACTTTTCGGGAGAAGCTACATGTAGAGAGCCGCGGAGTTAGAATGTTATAGTCAATTATCGTCCTGGAGAGGAAGGGGTGGATGGGGGGGGGGGGGGGGAAGCGCTCGCTTGGTAGAGCAAGTTTTCGCCTGCATCAGAGTGTGTTTGTGTGGCTTTTGGCTAAATCATATAAGTTTGTCATTTCTTGAGAAATTGTTTTGGGAATAATTGTTAGTATTTCGCAGTTTTTTTCTTCGGAAGTGAGCACTTCGCTACAGTCGCTTCAGGTTAGGTTTTTTTTTAGTAATGTGCCAAGTTTGTTGAAGTGTGACTAAAAGAAATCATATTAGTTTAGCGGAGTGAAAGTACCAATGCAGTTATTCGTCGACACTCAGATACCGCGGAGCTGTAAATAGTACAAATAGTCTGCTGTTTATAGAAAGCCACTGCTTAATCTGCCCAAGTTAGGAGCAGTTTGAAGGCAACTAACTATTTTAGAAGAAAGTGTGTTATTTCGAAATGGTGAAGCATATGCATTATTCATGATAGACACATGATAAGTTATCATTGTGCAAATGATTGTTAGAAACTGTTAGGGATTTTTTCAAATGGGAAATGCATAATAATCAACATTGCACAACGTAACATGTGATTGAAAGAAGATTTTAGGGAATTATTCAAATAGTTTTAAACAATTTTTTTTATCGTAACAGAAGTGCGTTTGGTTTTCTTTCTAAGAAAAATAATCATCTGATAAAATTTTGCTTGAGTGGAATCTTCCGATGGAAATTTATTGTTGTGCCTGTCGGTAGTCTAATCAAAAAAGAAATTGTGCGTTAAACATTAAGTTGTGATAGTTTATATCTAACTAAATGTCTTTATTTATCAGTTTTGAGAGCCTTCTGCCCTTTTTAGAGGAAGGTGGTAAGAGTCCATCGACTGAAGAGAAATTACGTGTACTTTATTTTCACTTTACACTCTCCAGTAAGACGTAAGTGAACCCACTTCAAGGAGCGCTGTTGCGGGTGAGAATTTTTGGGGAGGTATTTGTAAGGTTGTTGTTTCTCATGGTTCCAAGTGAGTTGGAATGTATTTTGGAATTTTTGATGCTTTGTCAGCCATGACTAGCCGAGCATGACAGAGGACCAAATAAACAGCTGCTTCAACGTAGCACAGTTGCCTGCCCCACCTCTTATTGTCACCTCATGTCATACTTTATGCATTACCCCTCCCTCGTTATAAATTTCTAAAAACACCATTTTCAAGATGACGTCACGAAGCATATGATCCCCTACCCCTCCCCCTCCCCTCCTTTTCACGTCGTTATGAATCTCCATCCCTCCCGTCTCATAACGTGTAACGTAATTATGGATGACACCTACTGAATATTTTTTTTTTAAAATTGCATGCATTTCTAAAATGATTTTACATACGCTTGGGGGAAAGGAGGTCTCTCTCCAGTGGCAAAAAAAGGTAAAACTTGGACTTTCATTATCCCACGACTTCGTTTGTGTTTGTCACGAATTTTGAAGGTTGACTATAATGTTTTTGAACGGAACCTTAAAAAACTTCAGGATAAAAAATAACCTATATCACTTCCCACCAATCAGCAATACGCAGTGAAAGTATCGTCAAAATCGATTTAAAAAACTAATCATGTCACATATAAATTATCTGCATTTGTTTATAGCTGAAAAAGCTGAGAAATGTGTCGTATTCTAGAAAATTTTAGTACATTCAAAAATATTCTAGTACTTTTTAGAAGATTCCAAAGTTTTTTGTTTTTTTTTAGGACACTTAGGTCGAGATTTGAAAATTCACTAGGTCGATCACTTTTAACCACCATATCTCCCATACCCCAACAGCTACCGACATACAATCACAATAGTCCACGATGGGAAACTCGAGGCTACTACGTTAGCTAGTTGTGGCTACAAAGTAAAATGTAGGGATACACACTTCTATTTTTATATCTATAAGTTTTGCAGTAAATGCAAATTCGCTACGTAACATCACAATGCATAGTGTAAGGCGCGGTGGCTCCTCAGGTGGCAGTTCGATAACTCTTGATTTCACGGCGCGAGAGAGGTCGAGGAGAATACATCACCGGCCGAGAACCTATCGATTTGTCTCGCCACTATTTCTTCCTTTATGCTCCAGCGAAGGACGTGGCTCGATTTATGACTGTGACGTAGCGGACGAGTTCGCCGAAAATGAAGTCGACACTGGCTGAGATGATAACAATCGCATGACTAGAATCTGTGGTTGACTTGACTATAAATAGTAACTGGAAAAAATATTGCGAAACCGGTAAGTTGGATAATTTAAGTACGACTATCAACAATCTTGGATTTTTCTTACATTTTCTAACATGTTCCAATATTTTCGGGACTATTGAAAGTTCAGTTTGAAGTTCGGTCCTGGTAATCCGACCAGTTGTGGGGCCTTCAGTTTAACGAGGAATCCGAATCACGGAGCGTCCTAGCATCTTCACATAGACAAAGCAAAGCTGTCAGAGACGAAGGTCAGTTTATAGCCCGTAGAAATTCCAACCGAGACCGGGATTCGAAATGGGAACTTTCCGTGCTGCAGTTACGTGTCTTAATCAACTTTATTATTATTATTTTTTTTAAACTTTTCGTTTTATGTTTGTATTTCTTTCGGCACTCCCTGTTCTTTGAAGTTATTTCCGATGGTACTTGTTCCCTTTCGTCCCTTTTTTTTATCCTTTGGTTCAGTGCATTTTTCTTTTCTTATTTTTAGGTTGTACTGAACAGGTTTATGTCTGATTAGAATATGGTTGTTGAAATACTTCCATCATTATTATATCGAACTTCCATGAGCAGCTTTTTTTTTTGTAATTTTAATTTTAGACTATTTGTTAACATGGAATATTATCCTTCTTATGATGACGTACCAGATTCCAGGCGAAGGCGGTTATTATAGCGGTTATGTGGCTTGAGTTTTTCATATTATTCACTATTTGTAACATTAAGAACTTATTTTTACCAAATACATCTAAATACATAGTTATATTTCTTTGAATGGTGACTCTGTTTCCAGGAAAAAATGTTTGCCATTAGGTGACTGTAAATACTGTATGTGTAAATCAACGTACCTCCTTCTGGGTAGGGTGTGAGTCTATGTTTTGTAACATTGCGGAAACGGTTGGTGGGATTTTGAGGAAACTTGGTATATATGTTTCTCATTGGCTGATAAAAAATTCTATACTGATAAATGAATCCCAACCAGCCCGGACAACGCCGAGTACCACGCAGGATAGATATGACAGAAAGATGCTGCGTTTCACGAAACAAAACGACACAGCTGCGAATGTTGTTGACGATGGTAGAGAGTTGGAGTGGTATTCCGTAGACTCTATTGTGCATAGAGAACGTTTTCAGGACGCGACTTTGACCGATTTTTCACTCTGCCGAATACGATCGATATCTGCCAAGCAAATAAAGGAACCTGGTATGGATTCCGGTGGAAATGGTTACACCACTCGGCGGAACTTCGCCAAACTCTAGCAAATAATTTTGGTTTCTGCGGCCCAATGCGCATGTCTCGCAACGTTGCATCACCTGTTTTGATTCGGCATCGGTTGGAGCTACAAGAGCTTTCGCTACTTTTGCTTGCCTGCCGTACTTGCTTTTGCTCCACTTTTTGTGTTCTGAATCGTCATGGACTTAGAATTGTTGATCACGTTGGTGCAAGAGAAAAAACGATTGTGAGATACATCGTACAAATTGTATGATAACACGGATATTAAGAGTAAACTATGGAAGGAAATTTTTGATCTTGTGAATTTTGAATGCTCTCTTACCCATTAACTTCATCCACTGCCAAACACAACATTAAATCTCAATAGATAAATCTCACATAACATTTCGAGAACGTCAGTATTGTTCTTCTTGCAACGAGATATGTTGCGAACTGAAAAAAAAGTCGAAATCTGGATCAATGTAAACACATCAGTAGGCAGAATCGTATCGAACTCTCCGGTTGTCTGTTCGGCAGAGTGAAAAAATAGGACAAATTCGGTTCCAAAGTAAAATTACCCTTCGAGTAGGAAGCCTGATAGCGATGTTTTTACAGCAGGTGCAGGGGGGGGGGGGCTACTTTCTCCTGCGCTGTGTGTGGTACCGAGCCACTCACGTCGATCCATTCGCTAATCCGAATTACTTTCGCTGATGCGTATCTCTGTCAGCCGCGTTATGACAAACATTGCCCGCCACGCTGCGCATGGAATGAGACTTTCCCGCGCTCCAGTAACTTTTCATTTCACACAGTTATATAACGACACGTAATTCTGGACTACGTGCGGAAAGTGGGAGAAATGTAATTGCTTCTCTCAACCGATTACGGACTCTGCTTTCGTAACCTTGCGATTTTTCCGACGTCCGGTGAAAGCTAATAATTATGAAGATGTTAAATAAAAACAAGAATTACAGTACATTAACAAATTATATAGTTCTGTAGTAAGCTCAGTCTGTTAACAAATGAATTACATTGAATAATCGTTCTTCATGAAAAAATAGGAGTAAATTCAAAGATATTTAATTGTTGTGCTCATTCTCTTTGGGGTTAAAGAAGGCTACGTAACTACTGACACTAGAATAGGCTTCGAGAAGAGTGGTGTTCAGTTTTCACTGCGGCAATCAGACTTCCAGTGTTCCTTCATTTTTCTGGAATAGGCAAATGGATCGTTACTTCTTGCTGGTAAGCCACTGAAGTCCTTGCTAGATTATTTACAATTGATACACCAGTTGCCCTGCGATAATTGGACGTAATTACTTTTCAAATTTATCGATTAATTAACATTCGCCTGGAGCTCCACCCACGGGTCGTGTTCCAAGATGTATGAACGATTGCCAGTATGGTAGACCTTTGGATTTTTGAGGGGTCAATATAAACAGTTGGTTTGGTTATGTTGAAATGATACCTGGACCAGAATAAGAAAAGATATTCCTTATTAATGCATAAGACGCGATGAAATTAGTTCTTAATAATTTAAATTTACTTCAGAAGTGCCGTGTGAGTGACATCTTTACATTTTTTCCTTATAACTTTACGCCTTGTCGACGTCAAGTTCATTAGAGGCGGGAAAGTACTGTAGGCAAGGAACGGGAAGTAATTCGGCAATGATCTTTGTGTAGGAGCCATCCTGTCTTTCGTCTTGAGCGATTTGGGGATACGTCAGTGCTATTGCCCGCAGTTTTTTCCGTATTATAACCTAAATGTCCTGTAAGAAATTTCCGAGCTTCTTTTATTTGTCGGAAGTTCCCCTAGTTATCTGAAAGGTTTGATTTACTTTTTGCGAGTATTTTAACTTAATATATTTTGGAAAGTCATGTAGTCACCAATAATACTAACAAAATCCAAATAATGTAATTTTTATCTGTGATGCAGTGTGATATTTGGTGGCTATCTATTTAGGAGTGTTTATCTTTGTAAAAGTGTGATCTTTGGCGCCTTTCTATCTAGGTTGCGAGTAGATTAGCATTTATTGCTCCTTCTACTGTTCAACTGGAGTTTTTAAGTTAGATCCTAAACTTTCAAACTGCGAAAACCAGACTTTCTTGATTATTTAACAAACAAATTCGATTAATATGCGATTATGTACTTTCATTTACAGTTACACACTTCTTCCAGAATCATGTTTCGGAAGTAGTATAGTTTAGATAAGACCAGGGAATTAAGAAGACTTGAGGTGGGGGCGTGCATAAACCACGTAGCTCCATATAGCCCTCCTGTGAACCCCCCTCCCCCCCCCCACGTAGCCCGACGTGGCTTTTGCTTCTACCCCCCCCCTCCCCCCACGTAGCACGTAGCCTTTTTCCCTATCGACTCCAGAAGACATTTTGTACTGTTTTCTCTTGTCAGACTATCATAAATTACATACGGGGATAATTAAATAGCGGAAATAAATATATACATGCTGTCGTGTGTCCTGTATCTCATTTTAACTATGACAAACAATATGAACAATAAGCTACGTGTCCTGGCTCAGACCCCCCCCCCCCCCCCCCACCGACGTGGTCCAACGTAGTTTTCCAGGACTACTTCTCGTTGTATTCGGATCGTAAAACTTCTGAACTACTGTCGATCTGTCGGATTAAGACGTTCCCTTGTATTTCAAAGGAGTTTGATAAACTGGTGTCAATTTTAGGTATCCTAATTACAGTAATTGTCCTGCAATTCAAATTAAAAATAATAATAGTGAACCTGTGATAGTTATAAACATTTCTTGTGGCCTCGAAGAGCTTATGACGAATTTAGAGTTCATCACGTGAACGCTTTTGACCACAGCCTGTATTTATACGACAATTACTGAGAGCAATTATATCAATATACATTACTAGGACGAATAGTTACGCGGACAGCGTTAGTGGCTAGTGACAAATTTTTTAAACTGCATACCAGTAACCACCTCATAAGTTGTGATAAAAAAATACTTTTCTGCATAATTTTAAGGCATCAGGGGAAAATCAGATAACAGCCGAATTATGGAAATATGCTAGCAAAAATGCAATTATCTCACTCCAGAAATTTTTTGAGGAGATATGGAAGAAAGAAATGATTCCAGAGGAATGGAAAATGGCCCTGATACACCCTCTACACAAAAGAGGCTCTAAATCTGATCCGAACAACTACAGAGGGATTTCTCTGGTGGATGTGACCTATAAGATATTGTCCAGAGCATTACTTGAGCGAGCAGAATCCCAGCTAGACTGCCAAATCGGGGAGAATCAAGCAGGGTTAAGGAAAGGAAGGTCTTTCCCTGAACAGATCCTAAACCTCAGAAACATTTTAGCATACCAGAAGCAGAGGGCGAAAACCATATATAGTGACTTTTGTGGACTTCCAAAAGCTTACGATTCCATAGACAGAGGGTCGCTATTCAATATTTTTGAGGAATTTGGCTTGGACAGGAAAACCCTGAATATCATCAAAGAAACCCTTACAAATACGACCTCAAAAGTTAGATTCATGGGTGAACTGTCAGAACCTTTTGAGATCAGAACAGGGGTCCGGCAAGGGGATGACCTCTCCCCCCTGTTGTTCAATTGTGCACTGCAAAAAGTTGTGAGAGAATGGAATGCAAGAACCAGAGGAGGAATTAGACTTGGAACAAAAAATAAGGGAGTTTCGATTAAGTGTTTGGCATTCGCTGACGATATGGCGATGCTCGCAGAAACATGGGAGGAAGCCAAAGAACAAATCACCGAATTACAAGAGCAGGCAGGGAAGTTAGGACTTAAGATTTCTTTCGAAAAAACAAAGATTATGACAAATATACCAGACACTCCTACGAGAGTCCGAGTAGGAGCTCATAAAATAGAGGTTGCTAGGAGTTTCAAGTACCTAGGGGAATGGATTGAATGGAACAACCTTGAAGGTAAAACAATCGAAGCGAGAAGGACCAAAATGGAATTAGCCTTCCAGAAGACCAGAAACACTTACAATAAGAAAAGCCTCTCTTGGAACACAAAGATAAGACATTACAACACAGTAATTAAGCCGGAAGCACTCTATGCAGCAGAGACACTAGTCATGGGGAGAAAAGGACAAATGGAGAAATTGGAAATCAAAGAGAGGAAAATTTTGAGGAAGATCATGGGTCCCAAATCCCCGAATAACAAACAAGTTTTCTACAGAAACGAAGCTCTCTACGCAAAGTCCGAGAGACTCTCGGAAACCATGAGAAAAAAAAAGGATTGATTTCTATGGACACATATTCCGAATGAATCCTAACAGACTAACAAAAAAAATCTTTGACTTTTTTTATAAAAAAAAGACTAAGCCCAACTGGTTTAAGGAAGTGGAAAAGGATCTGAGAGAACTCCAGATTACCGAAGTGATGTTAAAGAATGGTACAGCCAAGACCATGACCAAAGACAAAAGTAAGAGGTTCCAAGTTGCGATAAACACTAGAAAACCGATTCAAATATCAGAAGAGGAAAGAAGGAAGAGATCAGATAGAATGAAGAAATACTGGGAGAAGAAGAAAACGCAAGCATCCAAGAAGTGATTGATCTGACGTACCCCAAAGATGGGTCATTCGGGGGGAAAAAAGTGTGGCTCTGATCTTCGTTTTTTTTGCCACTTCTTAGACAACAGGTAAAGGGAGGTAAACAGAATCTTTATATATATAAAAATCTCGTGTCACGATGTTCGTCCGGGATGAACTCCGAAACTACATAACCGATTTAGATGAAATTTGGCTTAACGTGTGTAATTTAGTCCAACTTAAAAGATAGGATAGTTTTTATCTGGATTATAGACAACAATATTTATTATTTGCGAAATAAATGTTCATTAAATGTTTGTCATAGGACAATGGTTTCTAATTGTTTGTAAGCCACCAAGGCTAAGCGGTCTGCTGGCTAAGTGGTTAGGGCGTCTGACTGAAGATGGAAAGATCCCCGGTTCGAGTCCCTTTCTCGGCGAGGATTTTTATAAACACTTAACCCGGCATTAACCCCCGGCGCAGCATGCTGTATGAGGTGAAATACGCCAGGATGGTACTGTTATTCGGATTCGACGTTAAAATGTAGGTCCCCTGTACCAGGCAGGATGGGCGGGCTAGGTAAAGGCGGCTACGACAGGGGCAGAATGCCCAGCCAGTAGAAACCATGTCACCATGTCATTACGACCACACGAAATTATTATTATAGTTCCATAAGTTTCTAACAGATGGTGATGTGTTAACTTATTTATACAACACTTGGTTAGCTAGGTTAGGTAATCATCCAGTAGATCACGTTCTGTTTCAATTTATTTATGCTACAGTTTATTCCTAACAGATGGCGGTGTGTTAATTTATCGAACCATCCAGTAGATGGCGTTTTATTTCGATTTATTTATGCTACGGTCTATTCCACGCCATATGTGTGAATTCTTCAATTTTAATTGTGCTGTGTATTGTGTTATAATTATACTGTATTGTTGTTCATAGTTTGTGTGTCTTCATACCTAACGACAAAGTGATTACACACATGAATATAACATTGAAGAAAACGTTACGATAAATTCGAATCGTGTAAGAATTTCTCGCTAACTTATCATTTTTCTTCTTCTTTTTGTTATGGTGAGCTAGAAACCACGTGTCAATTTCAATTCCTCTCCTGTTGTTTTTTCTTTCTTCCTCCCCAGTACTCCTTCATTATTGCATCTCTCTAACCTT